>OU343216.1:185453520-185500745 GCA_910596185.1 Chrysanthemum makinoi
ATTACAATCTGTTGCATATGCATCTGATTATATCTCTGCTGATATTGTCGATTCTGTTGAAATTGTTGTGAATACTGATAATGTGCTTCAAATCGAGTCTTTAAAAGTTGAAAATGAACGATTATTAAATGAACTTTCATATGCAAAACGTCGTCTTAATTGGTGTCAAAAAGATATTCACGATCAACAACTTGCTTTTCAAAACAAAATCGCGAAGTTGCATGAAAAAAATCTTAATCCAAAACTTGAGCAACTGGATGATCAAAACGTGTCTTTTAAGTGTCAAATCTCAAAATATGAACATGAACTTGCAAAAGTTAAACAGGAATATGGTGTCATATTTGATTTACCCAAACAGACTTGTGATGAAGCATCAAACGAACTTGATCATTATCTTGCACACACTAAGGAAGTCATGATTTTTGCTGGAAATCTTCGTTCTGAAAATCAAGATTTGGTGCACACTATCATTAAGTTACGGGAAATGTTAGGAAAGTATGAACAAGTTCAGCCTAGCATCATTAAGAGAATTGCACCTGTAACACTTAGCAAACGTGAACCCATAATGCCTACTGACAAAACACAAGTTACTAATGTGCTTCCCTCTACTGAAACAGGAATAATTGCCTCTTTTCCAAATGTCCGCACTTCACAGCCTAGGAGCAATACAAGGAAGATGTAGGACCTTACTTTTATCAACCTTATCACAAACAAATACCCACGTTTTGCTTAGAACACGTTAACACACAAACAAACTATGCGTGAAACCAAAGAAATAAAGATGAGAAAGATGGTGACTTGATGTTTAAACAAACCCGTGTATGTGGAGATAAGATAAACACAATAAAGTTGTATATTCCTTGAGAGAAAATACACACACACACACTTTCAAGCATACCCCTCAAATGACCATTTGAGGGGTATTTATAGGTGGAATACATGAAAACCTAAAAGGCTTTCCTATGGGCTTCGTTGGACTTGGATTGGGCTTGGGATACTTAAGCTTATAAACGGCTAACATACCCTAAAGATTAACCAATTAGCTTAGCCCAATCCACGAGCCCGATGACTATTCTATCACGATATCTAACACACGTTACAAAGTTCCTAAATGTGAATGACCATCACTTCTAATAAAAACTATCAAGGCTAACAATCTCCCCCTAAGGGGTGGTCATTCAAATGATGCTCCACTTGATTAGGTCTTTACTTTTCTCGAGCTTGAACTTTGCGTGTAGATATAGAATAGTCTTGATTCTTTGTTCCTTCATGCTTTGTGATCAGATAATGTGGTTGTCTGCCGTTGTCAACTTCGTTGGATAGGTGTCTCCACGTCTTTCTCCACCATGCTCACACTTCTATTTGTCTTTTGGTTACCAATGATGTAGTTCTCGAGTCTTTAAACTTTGTAGATTCTTTGACATTGACGAAGAATCATCTTTAACATTGAGTAGCCTTTGATTTTGATGAGAACTTTCATGTGTTGTTGGTATGAGCATGTGGATAGTCTGCACGATCAATCCGCTCTGGAGCTTCCATAAGAAGAAAACATAAATCAGGTTAGTAATAAGCGGATTCCGGCACTTACAAGTTTGAATTTCGAGGGTGTTAACAGCATAGTGTGAAAACACATCTCTAATTCTCACAAAGGCCGTTCCTGAACTGGAGTCCCACAAGTGAGATAACGCGATATACCGAAGTACATCTACAGTTCAGATGAGTCGCTGAGGTACACCGAAGCATCACCCCACGACTGTAGACCGTTTGAGACACACTAAGCGTAATCCACGGGGAGTTACCGAAGTGACCTGCTGTCAGGGTTGCTTGATGTTGACCCTGGCAGGAGTTTCCATTCAATCACTGAAGATCACAGATGTGAAACTTCTCATAAATGTTCTGGCAGATTGCTAAGACCTGCGTAGGACTCTAGAATGTATCACTTGTGCCCTTATTGATGAACAACAAGTGATGAAATGTCATGTGTTCCTATGAGATCTTTTGATGAATCTCGTGGCTCTAGACTCAATAAATGTTCTGGCAGATTGCTAAGACCTGCGTCGATTGCTAAGACCTGCGTAGGACTCTAGAATGTATCACTTGTGCCCTTATTGATGAACAACAAGTGATGAAATGTCATGTGTTCCTTTGAGATCTTTTGATAAATCTCGTGGCTCTAGACTCAATAGTGCATTTTGGTTTTCCTGAGCGGAGACTAGGGAGAGGGTCTCCTTCTTCAATACCAACTATCTCTAAGAGAAAGTCGATAGGTTATGTAGGGTTCCCAGTGAGAATGAAACAAATCCTTTTAAGAGGAATTGAGTGGCTAGAAGGTTAGGTGCAGTGCGTCACTGGGTCCATGACGTCTTTCTCTTCAATACCCGGTGTCATCCGGTGACAACCCGATAGTATATGTATTGAACCGGTTTCTGCCCTAAGATTGATTATGGAGGGCTATTTCTTTTCACCCTTTCTCATTACATTTCTTTTAATTCTTCAACCCCTTCTTTCTCCTTTCTCACATTACTCCTTTTTCAATCATACCTAAGGACTTCTAATAGTAACTATGGGTATTGTCCTTGGGTAGATCCCTCCGGCTCTGGCGGATCATAGGACGTTTATTCCTAAACTTAGTCACCTTATAACTCCATGACTGTCCTATTGTTGCCATAAAACCATTTTCTTGAAAATCTCTTAGAGTGTTTATGATAGAAAACATGTTTGAAACACTCTGTGAGTTTTATATTTTCGAAACACTCCCCTTCACATGTGCTTATAAGGTTTTGACAAAATCTGCACATAGAGGGTAGAGTTCGCACTTTTTGAATTGATCGACTCATGATAGACAATTCCCCACGAGACACGATTACGTTGCTCAGTTAAAGAGTTCCATTGTCAATTTTTAGGTGACAACTAGCTCTAGTAACTAACTTGAAGTTGTAAACACTCCTTGAAAAGGAGGTTAGACCCATGAAGGTGCATATCTATCGCAAGTTTCTCGAGATGGTACATTTACTTGACTTTGATTCCGTCAATTCATTGGTTCCGTCTGAGTTGAGCTCATTTTGAGATTCAAACAACGATCATTAAAACTTTTTGATCACATTTTAATCATGTCTCCTCCCCCTCAAAAATAGCATATTCGTGATATTTTTGATATCAACGGATTAAACAACATTTTAGAATCTTTTGGGAGACAAACGGATTTGATTTAAGCATGAATATGGAACATTTTAGTTTTATACTCCCCCTTTAATAAAGCATAATCAATTAAAGGGTTTTAGAGGGAGTTATCTTGAGCACAAAATATTTTGAAAGATTTTGAAAAATCTTTCTGAACAATCTTGAAATGGTGCTCAAGATGATGATGATTTCTCACCATTTTTAAATGCAGTGCACTGAAGCGTACACTTGATTTTTTTATAAAAGCACGAGTTTTGATTTGAAAAATAATCAAAAGTCATCATTTTAGTCCGGGTTTCGTACTGAAGTATACGAAAGCCATAGATTAAGAAGTTTTGAGAAACGACATGTTTTGAAAAACATATTAAAGAACTCTCGCTCAAGCATCTGTACATACCCGTATCATTGTTGAATGACATTTATAGAAACGTATAGAATATCGATTATACGAGAGACATGTCGTGAGAAGAATATTTTTGGATTTTTGATTTTATATTGTTTTTGTATTTTTAAAAGTTTTATATTTTTATATTTTGCTTTTGTTGGTTTTTCAAATTTTGTATTTTGTTTTTCAAAAATATTTACTGCGAAGCTTTTTGGAAAATCATTTTCAAGAAGAATCGAGAAGACTTTCTAACTCCTCAGGGGTTAGGCTTCGCATTCCAATTCGTCGAACTAAATAGTCAAACCTTTCTTTTGGAAGGGCTTTAGTTAATAGATCGGCGAGTTGGTAATCTGTCTTCACGAAGAATAATTCAACAGTACCATTTTCGACGTACTCTTTGATGAAGTGATAGCGGACACGGATATGCTTAGTCTTTGAGTGATGAACAGGATTGCATGATATGGCTATGGCACTTTTTGAGTCACAATACATAGGTATTTTATCGAAAGTAAAGCCATAATCTGTGAGTTGTGTTCTCATCCATAGAACTTGAGCACAACAGGCAGATAGAGACACATACTCAGCCGGTTGATAGTGCAGTGCAATCTTGTTTCTTTGAAGACCAGCTTACTAACTTTTCACCCAAAATTGTGCTCCTCGGATGTACTTTTTTTGTAACTTGATCACCTGCGTGGTCCGCATCCGAAAAGGCAATTAGATCAAATCCGGATTCCTTCGGATACCAAAGTCCCATGTGAATGGATGTCTTGGTACCAAAGATCCGTTTAACCTCTTTGAGGTGCGGTTAGGTAGGCTTTGCCTAAACCGTGCTAACAAGCAAACAAAGCAAAATGAATATCCGTCGACTAGCGTGAGGTACATGAGAGAACCAATCATGCCCGATATTTCTTCTGGATCAATAGGTTTTCCAAACAAATCGGCTCCAATTTTTGGTGAAGTTACCATTGGTGTTCCAACCGAGTCACAATTATCCATACCATGATTTTTCAAAATCTCACGATATTTAGCTTGATTTATATAAATTCCACGAGGGGACTGATGTATTTGTAAACCAAGAAAGAATTTTAGTTCCCCATCATGGACATTTCAAATTTACTTTTCATGAGATTTTCAAAATGTTTTGAAAGATTCGGATTAGTGGACCCAAAGATGATGTCGTCCACGTAAATCAGAACAATCAAAATGTCATTTTGCATTTTTGTGTAAACAAGGTAGGATCAACTGTTCCTTTGGTGAAATTGTTTTGGATAAGGAAAGAGGACAGTTCGTCATACCACGCCTCTGAGCTTGTTTCAATCCATAGATTGCCTTTTTGAGTTTGTAGACGTAGTCCGGATGATTCATGTCTATGAAGCCTTCGGTGACTCACGTAACTTCTTCTTCGAGTTCCATTCAAGAACGCGGTCTTAATGTCCATCGATAAACCGTGATGTTTTTGTGAGAGGCATAGGCTAAGAAAATCCCGACTGCTTCTAGTCTAGCTACCGGCGCGAATGACTCTTCAAAGTCTATCCCTTCCTCTTGTCTGTATCCTTTGGCCACAAGACGAGCTTTGTTGCGAATTACAGTCATTTCTTCATCCCTTTTGTTCTTCCATAACCATTTGAGATCAATGACGCTAATGTCAATTGGTCTTGGAACCATATCCCAAGAGTCATGTAGACGGTATTGGAGAAGTTCCTCCGCATCGCTTCCCCAATGTTCTTTGGCTCGATATTGCTAATTGAGCAAAGGTAAATTCATAAGTCGCAATCGGTGGCAAGTTGGCGTCTCGTCCCGAATTGGCCTTGAAGGTTCACTAATAACTTGTTCAATCGGATGGTCTTTAGTCCACTTCAGAGTAGAAGGATACCGTTGGTTAAACGTATGCGAATTAGATGGTTCTCGTAAGCTAGAAGATGATTCGGTGATTCGTAGCAAAACGGGTTTTCAAATAAGTATTCATCTAACGTTGCATCGTTATGGTTTTGATTTTGCTCATCAACCGGTAGAGCGGGTGTAATAGCTGGAGTAGATGTAGATGATGTTGATGGAGTTGGTGCATTGGTTTCGACCGTTGTAGATGCATCTTCTGTTGGTGGTGGAGGATGATTTTGGGCGGGTGCAGCGGAATGATGGTTTGATGCATTTGTCGAAGTTCCACCATAGTATTCATCGAACATTAACTCAAAGAAATTCTCCCATTCTTGTTCTTTAGGATTGTCAATCAAAGTTGATTGAGCTCTTTGAGGTACAGTCTGAACTGATGTGTCCGAGTCTGCGGTTTAGTGCGGGTTCTAGGCGAGTCTCTCGAAGCCATAATGTGAAAGTTCGTCAAAATTCACATTCATCGTCTCCATGATCCTCCTAGTTCTCTTGTTATACACCCTGAATGCCCTCGAGTTATCTGAATATCCAATGAAGATTCTAATATCACCTTTTGCTTTCAGTTTTCCAAGATCTTCTCTGTCATTCGTAGGATAGCACAAAGCGCCAAATACGTGAAAGTAAGAGATATCCGGTTTCTGTTGTTCACAAGCTCATATGGGGTTTTATTGAATCTTGGATGGATGAGGGATCGGTTTTGAGTGAAACAAGCAAAGTGCACACATTATAGAAATAACGGTGCACTAGAATAGATTAGCATTGTGCGAGCGGCTTCCACAAGAGTTCTATTTCTTCTTTCAACTACCCCATTCTGCTGTGGAGTTCTAAAAGCTGATGTCGATGTGTGATTCCAATATCTTCAAAATAAGCTCTTAACTCCTGATTAGTGAATTCTGTGCCGTTGTCCGTTCTTACAACCCTTACTGGAGTTTGAAGAAGTACTTGAATTCGTTTGAGAAAGGTGATGATGATGCTTGGTGCTTCGTCTTTTGATCTCAGAAACTTAACCCATGTATATCTTGAATAATCATCGACGATAACAAGAATATACTTTTTCCCATTAATGCTTTCAACTCTCATTGGGCCACATAAGTCCATGTGCAACATATGCAACTTTGCTTCCGAACTAGGTACGGATTTGGGTTTATATGATGCTCTTTTTCTTTTACCTTGTTCGCATGATGGACATAAGTGATCCTTGGTGTATTTGAACTTTGGAAGTCCGTTGACGATGTTGTCTTTGGCAATTTTGTTGATGGTGTCGAAATTGAGATGGGATAACCGTCATGCCACAACCGACTGTGTTCGGATGCTCGTGTCATAAAACATATTGGTGATGAAGAGGCCATTTGATTGATGTCGATAGCATACAAGTTTGTATCACGATTCAGTTAAGAGATCGATGCCATCCATGTCTCTAACGAAGCAAGCATTTTTCCTAAAAGCTACCTCTAAATCTGCATCACAGAACTGCCGACTGAAAACAAATTGTGTCCCAACCCTTCGACATAGTAAACCCGAGTGATCAAATAATTTCCAAAGGTAGATCTCCATAACCCATGATAGCTGCTACATGATCATTTCCTAAACGTACGGTTCCCATGAATTTCCAGACGAAATTGATCGCAGCTTGATTCGGTCATGTGCTTGGAGCAACCTGAGTCGACGATCCAAAGACAAATTTCGATAACCTGCCAGTAACTGAAAAAGAATATTGTGGAAACCGTTTTGATTTTGGTTCCTTTGGGTTAGAGGTAAAATCCTTATCACACGCAGAGGTTTCTCAGGGAATTCGGTTTATCACTCATTATACCATTCTGGAGTGTGAAAGTTCTACCTGTGGGTTTCCAAATATCATCCATATAGTATACACTATAGTTCCTGTCAGTAGTGTAAAGCCTAAGTTTTGCAACTAGTCTTCCTACTCTTTTAGCGTAAGATCTTTTTGGGACGTTCTTCTTAACAGGCTTATCATTCACATTATTAGAAACATAATCATCTTGAACATTAATTAACGATTTCTTGCAAGTTAAACAAACAGATTCAACAGATTCATTAAACTTAGCAGATTTCATAGGTTCAGTACATTCAGATGAAATGTCTTTCTTATTCAAAAGCGGTAAATTCCTAGGGTGTTCTTCTACTTTCTTCTCTTTATTCAAGCTACTACTCCTAGAGGCAGTCGAGACTCTATTGTTCCTTGTATTGCTCTTAGGCTTTAGTCTGCTGCTCCTAGAGGTGCTTTCTAGTCTTGTAGAAGGTAAGGCACACGCATTAGGATTCACATTTTTATCAAGGGAGGTGGTTTCAGCTTTCCTAGTCTCTTTAGAGTGCTTTTCTAAACTTATGTCATTTGTTCCATATGTTTTAGATGTGGAGGCAGACGCATTAGTGGTACTCATCTTAAAAAGGCCAGGTGCTAAAACTTTTGGTTTCTCGATAACCGCTTTTCCCTTATCAACATTTTGTTTAGGTAGGCAGGTGGAGTGACTGGTTTTGATGAAACATTTTTCTCATTGACTTTTGGAGGAGGCATAGAAACATACATTTTTGGTTTGGAAACCGGTTTGGGATCATTTGCTTTCTCCGCAGTCAATGGTTTTTTAATCACAGTATCCACTGCCTTTCCTTTTTGACTTTCCAGGTGAGCCCTCAAAAGATCATTTTTCGCTTTCATGTCATTGTAGGCACGCTCATACGACAGTTTGTCATACTTGCATTCCTCCGATTTTCGATCAAGTTGTTTAAAATATGAGACATTTTCTTTTCAAGTTTTTCAAGAGCTTTTTCATATTTTGAAACAATTTCGGAGGTCTCATCCCGAGTCTTTCATGATCTTCAACAGAATATGTTTGCAAAATGATGGACATAATATCATTTAGTCGAACATCTTCAGAAGAGTGAATCATTTAGATTTTCCAAAACTTTGATGTGTTCAACACTTTTATTAGCTTGCTTTACCAGGGATTTATGGTCCTTGACAAAGTCACCGCTTCTTTCAAAAAGGCTTGTTCAAAATGAATTACCCTTGAGTTGATGTTAGTCGGCTGAGGGGCAATTTGAGTTTCAAAAAACTTTTTCTGTTCAATATCAAAACTATTAAACCGGATGTTTGTTGTAATATTGGTTTTAGTTTTAACGGTCTCTTGAAGATCTGCAATTCTCATTTTCACATTTTCCAAAATACTTCGCGCATCACTTGTGTTAAAAGGATTGTTTGAAGACATTTGTTCAATGTTCGAAAGAGATTTTGAGACAACAACTGGTTTTGAAACTGATTTTGAAACAGGTGTTGACACTTTGTTTGAAACACTTGGTTTGGTGGAAAACGTTGATTGAGAAACAAACGAAATACCATTAATTTTGTTCCATGTGTTATAATCAATTGGTTTGATTTCCGGATGTTTTTGTTTCATTTTTGATCTACTCTCCTTAGATAGTTCCAACGTTTCAAGAGAATCATGCACAATTATGGGTTCATGCAAAGGTTTTCCATTGTGCAACACATTTTGAGATTTCTGAGCTTTTTTGAGAAACGAAGAAGGGTCGTTACCAAGTGCCATCTTATGTGAAGTATGAAAACGTGGATTTACTTGGTTAGAAAGCATCTTGTTTGATTTAGCTGAATGACCCGTTGTAAGAATCAAATTGTCCAATGTTTTGATTTTTTCCGTTTTATCAAGAATTTCATCAAGAAGAGAATCTTCTCGTTTGAAAAATCAAGATCAACTGTTTCTTCTCTTTTTCAAGATCAGAAATGTTGCTTGTTTAGAAAGTTGGTCATTTAGATCAAAAATTTCCTTGTTTAAAGATTTTATTTTCAAGTTCAAATTCACATCAAGTGTGTCATACTTGAGTTGCAATTGTTTTTCTCTTAAAATAGAATCTCGATAACCAATTTCTAATTCGGACATTTTGTTAGTATGAAATTCAAAAGCTTTGCGGCTCCTTGTAACTCTTGCTCAGTGGTCAATTTAACATTCGCGGCCTTAACTTCGCGATTGACCTTACTCACTTTTTCAATTTCAATGTCACACTGATTGATTAAAGATTCAAAATAAGCACGTGTTTCCTCATCAGTCTCAGTATTTTGTGCCACACAGGCTCCACTAGGATCCACATCCGGAGTTTCAGTTAGTATTGCTACAACTCGGATTGTCGGTATGTATCATAAGTAGGTGTCAAGGCGTCACACTGCTGCCGTCATGAGTAAACACATCAAATATGACATTGTTATAGCATGGATCAATGATTGGTACCTCGATCTGCGTTGGCGTCATAGACAGGAAGGCCGTCAGAGTGGTCGTAATTTAGTCTCCCCAAGATTTGCCATGAAAATGCAGTTCGCATTGATTTCCTCGAGGTCTTCCAAATCATCCATAATAGCCATAAAGTCATGTTCCTCAACACTCAACTGAAATCCAAGCTTCCTTTTGTACCAACAGATAGTTTTCCGAAGATACTCAAGATCGTTCTTGTGCGGCTTAGTAGGACAATTCCTTGCCATGTAACCCATTCCTTGACAGTTATAACACTTAATCTGATTACCCCGATTCACATTTCCATGATTCCCAACGACCTGGAGTCGCAACATTCGATTCTGATTACCTAATCATTCTATTCCCAACATTCTGTCTCATCCGATTACCCTGAAATGGAACCGGCCGATACCCATAAAATCCAGTAGTATATCCCTGCTGATTCCCAATAACTCCAACCATTTGACCTTGATTACCCATATTCACGGTACCCGGCCAAGGTACAATTTGCTGTTGCGAGTGTTTGACGAAATCCTTTGGTTGTTGTTAGTTGGTGTGGAATAGCGATTTTAGTCGTTACCCAATAAAGAGTATATCCATAAGGTCGCGGGTTCAGTTTCAGGATCAGTGATTCCTAGTTCCGTATTGTTGATCCGGATAGAATTGTTGTTGTGGTTGTGGAATGTATTGCTGAAAGTTGTTGTTGTTGGAAGATGATGAAGCTTGTTGTTGTGTATTCACTGAGGTTTGAGTCTTTGCAATAAGTGCCAATGGATCATGATTTTTTGCCAATCTTTCTTTCCTGACTTCATTGACTTCAGCTTGGTTTTGTTTCATAAAATCATTTAGTTGATCAAAGTTCACGATGAAGGTCTTTGTTTGGTTGACAATAGTTACATATCGTCCCCATTCCTTTGAAGATTGTTCAGAACTTGATGTTTTGAACGATAGTTCTGGGTGTCAGCTTGTTTTTTATTAGCTCATTCATCAAAGTGCAAAACCTTCCATAGTAGGATTCAATGGATTCTCCAGTAGAAGTAAACTTTTCCCATTCAGCAGTTTTGTTCTCCATGTCTTATTGACCAATTTCAGTTCCATGACAAAGCCGTCTAACACGTTCCCACATATCAAAGCTTTCACAACCTGTCTACACGCAAAGGCAAAGATGTCTATTGGTAAACCCAGTTGGATAATATGAATTGCCATGTCATCGCCGATCGACTTGTTTCGATCCTCTGCAGTTGTATTCAGATTCGTATTGAAGACGAGAAGATGGTGGGACGGGAGGTGTTGCATCTGCATTTCCGTGTACATGAACTTGTCTAGGCTTGAAGGGTCCATCCTGAATGGATTTAATCATGAGTTTTCCATTAGGTTTGGTCTTGATGTAACGAAGCATACGACTTGTCCATTGAAGATAACCACCTTTGCTAACATAGGAGGACGGTTTTCGGCACCGGCTGCATGAATGTCTTGTTGAGTTGCCATTGATGAAGGTATGATATGATAAAGTTGATGTAGGATCGATTCAACGATAAAGGAGTTGTGGTTGATGAAGATTAAGCCCAGTTGAGGTGTTTCTGAAAGTCGTACTCGTAACCTTGGTTCTAAAAAATTTTCGCCCAAAATTAGAAATTCACTATAAAAATCAATTCTAAGGTCGTATGAAAAATTTTGAGTTATGACCATTTTGACGCCAAATTTGACCCGAAAAAATTGAATTTAGGCCCAAAAATTTGAATTTTTGACCAAAATTTTCACAGTTAAACCAAAATTTGAATCTCGCGTAAAAATTGAACGTTTAGTCTCCTCAAAAATTTAAATTTTACTCAAATTTTAAACCTTTATGCGTAGAACGAGTTTAGGCGTAGACCAAAGAAGTTACGAGTAGGATATGGTTACGAGTAGGATGGCTTAGGCGTAGGATTCCTTAGGCGTAGGAAATGCTTATGCGTAAGTTTAAAGTTAGGCGTAGAAAAAGTTATGCGTAAGATTTAGCTTATGCGTAAGAAAAATACTTAAGCATAAAGTGTTCTACCGTAAGTCTAAGCTTATGCGTGATTAGGTTTTGCCCAAAATCCTTTACACTATCGCGGTAAGGGATATCCGAAAGTCGAAGTGTTCCACAAACTTATCCAAGTGAGGGAAGCAATCAGTAATCGTTGAAGAAGAATCTGCACCAAAAGGTTATGCGTAGAACCTTATGCGCGAGAAACTGGGCGTTGACTTTCTTTACGCGTAGAACTAGGGTTTTGACCTACTTAAAAAATTTCGCTGATTCAACCAATTTCTCTTGCACATATAGCCTTAAAAACACTCGAATAACCCAAATATGTTGACCTTTTTCACCCAAAGTGCTTAGATAAGTTTTTAGTAGAAATGACCAATGAACCAAAAACGAAGTTCAAAATGATTTAAACACGTGAAGCTTCGACCTTTTGCAAAAAACTGAAACTTTAGCACCAAATAAACCTTAAACCACAAGAATCTTGAATTTTTAAGTGCAAAAATTAAAGCTTTAAGCGTGACAAATATGTAAAACGAGAGCCTTTACGCGTAACCCTTCAAAACAAACACAAACACTCCTAAACCATTGTTAGGCGATTGATACCAATTGTAGGACCTTACTTTTATCAACCTTATCACAAACAAATACCCACGTTTTGCTTAGAACACGTTAACACACAAACAAACTATGCGTGAAACCAAAGAAATAAAGATGAGAAAGATGGTGACTTGATGTTTAAACAAACCCGTGTATGTGGAGATAAGATAAACACAATAAAGTTGTATATTCCTTGAGAGAGAAAATACACACACACACACTTTCAAGCACACCCCTCAAATGACCATTTGAGGGGTATGCCCTCTTTAGATTCTCGGAAACACACTGATGTCCCTGTAGCTCCAGTATCACCTCCAAGGACTGTAGTACCACCTAGTGCATTCACTAAGACTAAAGCAAATACTAGTTGGAGATGGCAGAAATGGTTACATAATACACTAGGATTTAAATGGATTCCTAAAATCATTGATGTGTGTATTTCTACTATAACTGCTGAGGAACCCTCTAACTCATCGGGTTCCACATCTAATTCTATTCCATCTGTGCGTCGGTAATGTGCGTGACATGATCATCCTTTGATTGTTGATAAATGCGGATGTTCCCGACACATGAAAGGCAATCTTAAACTGTTATCAAACTTTGTTGCAAAGTTCATTGGCACTGTCAGATTCGGGAATGATCACTTCGCCGCTATCATGGGCTACGGAGATTACATCAATGGCAACATCGAATTAAAGGGTTTATTATGTGGAAGGCCCGGTCATAATCTCTTTCTCATTGGTCAATTATGTGATGGAGACTTGGAAGTTGCATTTAGGGAGAAAACTTGTTTCATTCGTGATCTACAAGGAAACGATCTTATGTCTAGCACCCGCAATTCCAGTCTCTATACAATCTCAATGTAAGACATGATTGCTTCATCTCCCATCTGTCTACTCTCAAAGGCTACATCTACAAAATCGTGGCTATGGCACCATCGTCTTTCCTATCTAAACTTTCAAACCATAACCAACCTTGCTCGACACAAACTTGTTGAAGGTCTCCCGAGATTTCGGTATTCTAAAGATCACCTATGCCCAGCTTGTGAACAAGGGAAAAGCACTCGTGCTCACTTTCCTTCAAATGTGGAACACAAGACTCAAAGATGTGCTTCATCTTCTTCATATGGATTTGTGTGTGCCCGATGCGCAGTAGATGATTAATGGCAAACGCTACATATTGGTAATTGTTGATGACTACTCAAGATGGACTTGGGTCTACTTTCTTCGAAGCAAAGATCAAGCTCCACAGATGATCATCACCTTTCTCACGAAAATTCAAGTTCAAGCTCCGAACACAGCCGCTACAAATCGAATGCAGACAAAGGAACTGAATTTGTGAATCAAACTCTTCGGAATATTATGAGAAAGTGGGAATTGAGCATCAAACATCCATTGCACGTACACCAGAACAAAACGGAGTTGTTGAAAGACGAAACCGTACTTTAGTGGAAGTTGCCGCAACGATGTTAATCAATGCTAAACTTCCATATTACTTGTGGTTGAAGCTGTCTCAACTGCGATGCTATACTCAAACCGCTCAATGATTACAAAACGCCACAACAAAACACCTTTTGAGCTTATCCACAACAGAAAACCCGAATCTCAAACACTTTCATGTATTTGGATCCCTTTGCTACCCAAATAATGATCGTGATGACTTTGGTAAGCTCAAAGCCAAAGCCGACATTGGAGTCTTTATTGGATATTGTGAGAATTCTAAGGTTACGATCCGAATCGTCGTACAAATCAAGTTATGGAAACGATTCATGCACATTTCGATGAGCTTACGGAAATGGCTTCGAGTATAACACTTGGAACCCGTCACAACCGCTTAAACTTCCCTCAAACCCCATCATCACCAACCAAGCCCTCAGCTTACTCGTCAACAAATGGAAAAGCTATTTGCTCTGACAGTTTAGTGATGACATTGATGAACGTGCTCGGTGTATCCGATGTTTCCGCTGCCAACCCGATACTACTCTTATACCCGATGCACCGCCACAACAACTACGGTTGAAGAAGCACCACCAGTTGACTCTACAACAATAGTTGAACAAAATGCTTCCAACGACGATGAACCAAATGATGATGTTCTTAATGCAAGACCCCCACCGCAGATTTTGATCCAAATGCTCTTTAACCCGCTTGATAATGAAATGCCGCACCGATGTTGCGGAATCATCAACAAGCCATTTGAATCCTCAAAATATGCACAATGTATACCAACATCAACCCTCTACACATCATTGGACAAAAGACCATCCTCTTGAAAATATTATTGGCAACCCAAATCAACCAGCCGTTATGAGACAACGTCTTCACACAGATGGTGAACATTGCATTTATGCACTCACCGTCTGCCAATCTGAGCCTAAAAACATTAAAGACGCAATGTCAAAAGACAACTGGATTGAATCAATGCAAGGAGAACTCAACCAATTCAAACGTCTTGAAGTATGGGAACTGGTTGAAAGACCAACAGGGTCTTCGTCATTGGTCTAAAATGGATTTGGAAAACAAATTGATGTCAAGGAACCGTAATTAGAAACCATCACGCGTCCGGTGGCTAAGGGTTATAGACAGGAAAGAGGGTATTGACTTTGAAGAATCATTCCTCCCGTTGCTCGTCCTTGAGGTCGTTCGATTTTTCTAGCTTTTACGGCTCACATGAACATCACGGTCTTTCAATTGATGTCAAAACCGCTTTTCTCAATGGACAACTTAAAGAAACGGTCTATGTTAGCCGCCCAGGAAGGATTCGTTGATCCCGAAGTTCCCAATCATGTCTATAAACCTGAAAAAGCTCTCTACGGTCTCAAACAAGCCCCTCGGGCATGGTACGATAAGTTATCATCCTTCCTTATTGCCAATAATTTTACCAAAGGTTCGGTCGACCCTACACTCTTTATACAATATCACGGGGCTCACATCTTAATCGTTCAAATCTATGTGGATGACATCATTTTGGGTCAACACATTTAAAATACTCAAATGCTTTTGCAAAACTTATGACAAAACATTTTGAAATGTCATGGATGGGTGAACTCACATTCTTCCTTGGAATGCAAGTTCATCAATCACCCCGCGGTATTTTCTTGAGTCAGTCCAAATATGCCCTTGAATTGTTAAACAAATTTGGAATGCAAAACCGTGACACCTATGCCACACCAATGGCTCATACCAAGAAACTAGACACTAATTTACATGGGAAATTAGTGGACCCTACCAAATACCGAAGTATTATTGGGTCTCTCATGTATCTAACAGTATCGACTGATATTGTTTTTGTCGTATATCTTTGCTCCCATTATCGTCCAAGACCAACTGAAACCCACCTCTCAGAGGCTAAAAGAATCCTCCGATACATCAAGGAACCATTAATTTGGGGATCCGTATCCGGGATTCGGTTTTGAACTAATAGCTTTTTCAGACGCCGATCACGCAGATGCTTAGACTCAGGAAAAGTACTTCAGAGCATTGCAATTTCTTGGTGATAAACCGTGTCATGGCAATCGAAGAAGCGGATTGTACATCGTTGTCCTCAACCGAAGCAGAATATGTAGCCATGTAAGCGTGTTGTGCTCAAGTCATTTGGATGAGAACACAACTCAAAGACTATGGTTACGATTTGACGTGAATCCCGATGTAAATGCGACAATCGGAGTGCTATTGCATCTCGCAATTCAGATTCAACATTCAAATCAAAGCACATAGATCTTCGATATCATTTCATCAAGGACCACGTGGAACAGGGTACTGTTGAATTATACTTTGTGGGTACAGAATACCAATTGGCAGATCTCCTCACCAAAGCCATAGCTCCTGCTAGGTTTAATAAGTTGGTCCACCGGATTGGTATGCGGTGTTTGACTCAAGAGGAACTGGATGAACTCTTAAAACATTGTTAAACAACCAGTCAAACACAAAAATCTCTTTTGTAAATATTTTTCAAAAACAAAATACAAAATTATAAAATCATATAAAACAACAAAAATATTCTTCTATCTATATTTCTTTCAACATGGCAAGTACAAATCCTCCGTCAACACTCACATCTTTCAAAATTCAGTATTTTTTCCGATCAAGTGTTGAGGGGGAGAAAGCTAATATTTTTCAGTCTCATAAAATACTGTACTTGCATGTTATCTTATCCCGGTTGTTTTTGTAAATAATGGTGGTCACATTTTTGGTTTATTGACACTCCTCGGACTAAAATTTATAGACTTTCATTATTTCTTAAGTCGAGGGGGAGTGTCGTCAAATTTCTTTCCAAATACCACTTGTTTGGTAACCAAAATGGAAGTTAAAGGCATTGGATGAAAATGGAAAAGGTGGAGGGGCTAAAACTGTCAAAAGCATAAAGTTATTTTAACAAAACACCCCACCAACCTCATTAACTCTTCACATTTAATTTTTTTCACCAAACAAATCCTACGCCTAAGATTCGTTCCACAAATCCGTGTTTCAGATCTTCATTTTGTAAGTGTTTTTGTGTTTGTAACATGCTTATAAACAATGGTTTTGAATCGTTTTGAAAAACAACAATTAGATATTCACCTAAGGACGATTTTGTGTTCTACGCGTATGCGTATGAACACATAATCTTGTTTATGTGTTTGTGGTTGAAATGGTAATGTCAAAATACTTGTATAATGTCACTGATACCATTTTTATCCACAAAACTCACCCAGAAACACGAATTGAATGATATTTGAAAATTAGGGTTCATGCGTTAATTTGGGTATTTTCAAATGAGAACGTTTTTGGTTAAAAAGATTGTTGTGTGATGTTGTTTACATGATGAATTGAACATATCCATGTTTAGAATCAACCCAGAAACACTAATTGATTGAAAATTAGAAATTAAGGTTTATGTTCTTCATAATTGGGTATTTTTGATTCGTTGAGAATTTGGTGTTAAAACTTGGATATATCAACTCACTTGACTTCTTAGAACTACCAGAATCATTTTAGTGCAATTCCTATGGCTAATTCTCCTAAGCGTAATTCTTAAAACTTAGGGTTTAGGTTTACGCATAAGGGTTTTTTTCGTATAACTGTTTGAATAAGTGTTCATGATTAAATCTGTTATAGAATGAATGTATGTGTTAATATTGATGCTATGATGAACTTATTTCAGGTTTGTTACAAGTGAAAATTCAGAATCAAGGTTACTAGCAAACTACGAATAAGGATCACCTTACGTGAGAATGTTATGCGTAAGAGTAATCTTACGCGTAATCGCTACGCGTAAGGTTCTACATAAGGGACTACGCGATCCCGTGAAGGATATGCGTAAACAAGATGACCTCTCGCATAAGGTTGACTCTTACGAGTAAGCCTTACGCGTAAGGTTTTATATATATGCTTACGCGTAAGCTCTACGCATAAGGTCCCCTTTTCCTACGCGTAATATTTCTTACGCGTATATCATTCCTGTTTATGCATAAGCTTGCCATTTCTACGCCTAAGCCTTGTTTAACCTTTATTATGAATTGGTACGCGTGCAAACTTGTAAATAAATAAATCATAACGCCACGAAACCAATAATGTCACAAATAAGCTTAAATGTTTAACAAGTTGTGAATAATAAGTGAAAATATGGACTTTAAGTTAATCAACTCACGAAACTTATCACGACGTCAACTGGACTATTGGACAAACAAGTGACATTGGACTCGTAACAATCATCAACATATCACATTCAATAATTAGACAATATAACCATCTGTTGACTAACATAATGTCTTTCGATATGTTGGTTCTTCTGGCTAAATATCTTTTAGATCACGACATGGACGCTCAAATGCAGAATGTAGGTGCACCAAATGTTCTCACCGTTGCTGATATCTTCCCTAATGTCTATCCAATGAAGATAGGAAAGAACAACCTTCGTGTTGATTTTGATACTCTCACCTGCTCTGAATCTTCTTGCTTGATAGCTGTGGACATTCTGAAGAACCATTCTTATCAGAATATGCTCACCAACTCTGCCACAGTCCGGAGATCTACATTCAAAGCAATTCGGCACCAATGAAGCGGATCAAAGGGCAAAATGTTGTGACTGGACTCTCAATAACAAGCAAATCACCATCACACCGCCAGACTTGGCTATTCTCCTCATTTCGGTCATCGAGCCAATCAATACAATGCCGCACCAACCAAGAGACTGTTTCGCAATTCATGATCAACATTGGTTATGACGGAAGCAATGGCAATCACCAAGCACTCTTCCGCTGACTTGAAGAATATCCTCAATACCTGGAGAACCCTCTTCATCATCATCACAAAATCTATTTCTGGACGGGATAGTGGTTATGAGCATCCCAAGCTCATGGAACTACAGATTTTCTGGGCTTTGGTCAACATGAAACGTATCGAAGTTGAAGCTCTGATATGGGATGACATGATGTCTTTCCTCAAAAAGCGAGGCACCAAGATCCCATACATCGATACACAAACTGCGATCCGAGAGATCTTAGGTTAAATCCTCGATATTCTCTTGAGACTCGACTCCCCCAAACAATCACTCCATGTTGTATGAGCCTACACTCACGTCATGATTCAAGGAATCTACAACAAAGAAACAGGGTGTTGTGTTGCCGGATCACCTTCTCTCTGATGAAATCAAACAGCTTTATTCATACAAAAGGTATCTGGTAGCAGTTGATGAAGGCAAAGTTGGTTTTCTCGATGATAAGCCTTCTGGTACACCCATTAGGAAAACCAGAAGAGACAGTGCAGGAAATGTTGCAAGCATTGAGAGTCAACGAAAGTTCCCTAAGAGGAAACCTCCACTCAAAAGAAAAGTTCCATCTAAGGAAGCTGTTCCTATTCCCATTCCCAAGCCTAAACCGCAACAAGAGCTAAAGGATGAAAGCTCTGAGGAAACTGAATCAGAAGAAGAGGTAACCTACTCAAATCGCAACCGATGTCACTCCAACAAGAGCTAAACCTCCCACCCAAAGTGACCAAGGCAAAGGGAAGACTCCAAGACTTGAGGAAGAAGAAGAAAGCTCGATGAAGAGCCACCGGATACCGCTTATCGGAGGAAGTTCAAAATCATTAGACTCTAGCACGCTAAGAAAGAGTTTGCAAAGGATCAAATAGGTGGCCCCGGAGGGTCAAGTGGTGGAGTTCAATCTACACCAATTCCTGATGCGGTTAATCAACCCGATAAGGGAACTGGTGCCACCAATATTGAGCAACAACAAAGCAACAGAGGATTCTATTGAGTATGACATTGAGGAACCGAAATGAAAAGTCGAGAAGGAAAAAAGTTGATAAAGAAGCCGCACAAGCTAAAGTTGATGAAGAGGCCGCAACTCAAGCTAAAGCAGATGAAGATGCTAGGATTCAGGCTGAAGAAAAAGCTAAAACTGGTAAAGATGACGGAGTAAACTACGATGATTTTCTTCTCAACAGCCCAACTCGTTCCAAGGAGAAAAATTCTGAACCTCTCACTCTTCACCACAAGTTCCTTCTTGACATCGTTCCTGGAATTACAAGGGAAATGTACACCAAACAACTCTATCCGAATCTATTGCATTTGGCCAAGCAAACTATGAGATCAACACCTATGCAAGTAAACATCAATCCAGTTGATCCCATAATATTCTTAGATGCTGAATTGGTTTCCAGGCTGGTATCTCAAATGTCTAAACGATCTGCAACATTTTCGTCTTACGAAAGCAAATTGTTTGAAGCTTTGCTAGAATACCAACTTAAATCAGCATACAGAGAAGAAGCTCAAAGGCCTAAACGTCCAAGAGACGATGAAGATAAGGATAAAGATAAGAATGACGAGCCTAAACGCCCGAAGAAAACTGGTGAATCATCCTCAATGTAACCTCCACCCCAAAGGACTCCAGCTCAATCACGATTGATGAGTGTCTAAATACTCATCATTTCGTTCACATTTAAGCTACAAAAATATCTGAAAACATACAAATATGCTTCAAAATATTGGAATTATCTCCAAATTATGTTTTTAGGTATTAAAGTGCAAAAGGGATGAAAACTGATGAAAAACATGCAAAACATACATAATTTACAGTTTCACCCTCGAACTTTGATAAATTGGCAAATCTAGTTCCTGGTTAATCAAAACTTGTAAAAATATCATTAAAGGTCCTTGGGATTCACAAGTTGTTCAAAATAATCCTTTGAAGTTAAAAATCACAAATTTACAACTTTGGTCCCTCAACTTTGCAAAAGTGTCAAAATTAGTCCCTAAGGTTTTAAAAATAAGAAAATAATCAAAATAAACCTTATACTATTTATAAATGGCAATATTGGTCCTTATGCTAAACTTTTGGAAAATTACAAGTTTAACCCTTCAAGTTTCTAAATTAATGATTTGGTCCCTAAGGTTTAAAATAATGAAATGTATACTTGTGGTCCTTGTACTAATGGTTAATTGCGTTCAAGTCCTTGAAAACACTTTAGGAGAATTACAATTCCAGCCCCTTAACTTTGCTCAATTTACAAAATTGGTCCTTGTTGAGTTATTATACAAACGGACCCTTGTTATTATTAAAACCCAAAAACCAAATCCATACCAAACAACCCCAGCCCACTCACCTAAACCTGGCCCAATATACCAGCCCATCCCCACACCCTTTGTAAATAAATAAAACAGCACCCAGTACCCCCGCTTTTCCTCTTCTTCTTCCACCTCCCCTAGCCACCTGTAATTGCCACCTTAACACTACCACCTCACCCTTTCCAGCTCACCTCTACTTTCCTACCCACTCTCCACCACCTCTTACAGCAGAAACCTGCCACAATAAATGCCATTCCCACCCAATACCACCACTGTTCACATACTTACCCACGGTATTGAGCAAAACCACCCCAACTTGGTCCAATCTTCATAAAACTTGTCCCTTACACTTCCTAACACTCCCAAGAATCCTTAATTGTATCAGAACCACCTCAATTACACGTGGAATGATTTGGCGCCAAAATGGATTTAAACGAACAAGATGAGTTAGACTCAATCAATGGCTGTGATTCGAAGTGGGAAAGTATCTGGAAGCTAGTGGGATGCAAAAGAGTGATAAATACAGAAGAAAGAAGAAGAAGAGAGATATCATAATTTTAATTTTAGTTTATGATCAAGTAGAATAATTAAACTAGTTGTTACCTAGTGTAATCTTTAAATTCTGTTGTTAAAGTGTTGTATAACTTTGAGAAAGTGTATTCAACAGCTTTGGTTCACTCATATCAATCTATCTTTCAGTTTTCAGTTATTTCAAATTTGTCCAAATTTTACTTTCAAGTCTTTTAATTTCTGTTGATGATTGTTGTTTAGAGGACTATAAATAACACTACTAAGCTCTCAGTAAGCTTTAGCAAGCTTTTAAGTCATCTTAACAATCAATAATCAATAAAAAAGGAAAACACAAAAAAAGAAATCAATAATTAGGAAATTTAATATAGAAGTTACTGTAGAAGAATCTTGGAGCAAGTGCTATCTTGGATTGCCTTGGTATTAGAGCTTAGTGGTAAGCATATAGGATTGGTTCTCAGTTCTTGGTTCTCAGATTTTGGCCTTGATTCAAGTTGTAAGCAATTTCTTGATTTTGCCATTTTCTGTATTAGTTCTTAATTTAGCTTAATCTCTCTTGTTTCATGCTTATTTGGCGTTGGTTAGTGATAATATAAAGTAAAATCAGTAGGTTGTTAGTTGGAAATCATAGTTTATAGTTGTTAAAAGTTAGACAGTTAAAATAGTGTAGTAGTAATTAATAGGTTATAATTGTTATTATCTGTGTAATTGTGTCCATTTGATCTTAGTTCATCATAGTCAAGTGTTAGAATTCAGTTTCATGCTCTAAATCTGTATTGAGTAACACTAATCTAAAATTCCGCCTAGGGTGTTTGGATCAAGCTGCCATACTAGTTTATGCATGTTATTGTGCTTAATTCTTGTTACTGCATGTTTATTTAGTTCAACATAGTCCATATCTGTCATAATATAGAGGTCTTATTAGTTAAAAAGTCAAAATAGTTTGTTATTCCATCTAGCTGTTTAACTGTTAGAGTTAATAGTCTCATATTCCACATATTAGCTTAGAAGTTAATAACCTAGCTTAATTTCACCTTATTATAGCTTATCTCAACATAATCAATCAGTAAATCTAGATTCAAAGCTCACTTTAGTCAAACTTAGTATTAATATAAAAAGTCAAATTTGCAGCCTAACTGATTTTTGAATAAACCATGGATTTAAACTGTGAGCTTGTTAATTGATATTAGGACTAGAGCTTGTAGGTTTATATAGTCTTGTTGCTGATCTCTTTGTTGCTATTTTTCATAATAGTTATGCTAGCTTATTAAGAGCTTAATTAGTGCTTAACTTTTGGTGATTCTTCATAGACCTCCCCTGTGCACAGGTTTGACACCAACTTTCACAAGCTACCATAAGCTTGTTTATTGAGTGTTGGTCTGAGTATTTTGGTTGTTTGTGATGCCCTTATGGCTAGTTATCTGAAATAAGTGCTTATTTGCTTTTGATTGCTTATTTGGTCTGTTTAATTTGCTTAAATTTGTGCAACAAAATCAAACACTACACTGATCACTCAGTGTAAATGTAACACCCCCAAAATCACAATGTGACAGCGGAAGACTATTTGGGGTATTACTTAGAGGATCATAGTCACAAGTTATAGAAAACGGCTCTAAAGAGACGTTTTAATAAAAAGTAGTTACCATTTCATAAATCTCAGCGTTTAGAAACACAAATAGGGAATACCACATGTTTTGGAGTTACACAAAAGATAGTTTAAATATTTATGAAATGATAACTTTGATTGAAAACAACACCACTTCAAGTGTCCCACGACGTCCGCTCCACGCCTTCATGAAATTCTAATTTGTACCTGAGATGAACATGCTTAAAAGTCAACAAAAGTTGAGTGATATTCATAGGTTTAAATAATAAGTTGAACACAAGTGAGAGATGATAATTGCTTCGAATACAATTACCATGGAAAACATAGATTATTATTATGCACTAAGCTCATGACACCAAACTAATCGCATACACCTAATCTTGGTGTAAGTAATAATATTGCCCTCAGAGATGGAATTGCCAATTCCATAGTTAACCAATATAGTGCGCCCCGGTTATTTCCGATAACCGAGTCGGGGTCGTTAATTCCCATAGTACTATCCACAATATTCGCTCACTAGCAAGTGATTAATGATTCATGATGTAAGGGACTTATGGCAGGCAACTTAGGCTATAATAATAATGATCGATAGGCATACAGCTTTAAGAAAAGACTTATGTTCTAGTTTATAGCATGCATCTCCCTCGCGGGGTTTGAAAGAAATAAGTAAAGGCGAGGCTATGAACTCACCTTAGCAAATGGTATCCGAGTAGTGTAAGATCAAGTAGTATGAGCACGAAGTACCGTCACGCGACCTATGATTAGCATGGCAAGTCTTAGTTTATTGTTTTTATCCACGGGTTAATGTATCGAAAACGGTTGAAGTATTTTCAAGAGTTTGTGTTTAATTACGCTTATGTGGCAATGGTTAAGTTTAAATAAATTTCGAAATGTTTATAAGTCTTTGGCTCTTAGAAAAGTGAATGGAATAGTTTACGAAGCATTCGTATAAGAATTGGCTCGAGTATATTTATTAAAGCGGAAACAATAACAAATCGACTTTATATTTATTTGATTTTTGTTTAGTTTTGAAAAGTATATATATAAGTATAATATATATTTTATCTAAGTTATGGAAAATATTATATTTAGAAAAGTATAATATTTTCTAGTTTATACAAATGTGGTTGTCAAATAGAAATATGTACCAATTTTATTTATGTGACGAAGACTTGTAGAAAATATAAATTTATTATTTTTTTTTTTAGAAGTTTTAGGATGGGAAGCGTTAAGTGTAGATCTTGGAGGGTCCAAGGTTGTAGAGGTTTATATAAGTTTCAAAATTTATAAGTATTTTAAGAAAATGCATGTTAAGTGGTTCAAAGTAGAGGGTTGAAATCGTAAATGTTAGTATTAGTTTACAAAGTTTATAAAAGATCTTGAGAATTATAAGAAAAGGGGCGAAGTTTGGGGACTAGTTGTGCCAAGTTCCGAAAGTTACAAGTATTATACCAAAAAAAGAAAAGGGGCAACTGCCATGGGGCAGCTTTCAACCCACGACCTCCTCAATTAGGAGACCACGCTCCCACCAACTGAGCTAGGGACTCTTTGTGTTATGTTTCTCCGTTTAGTTTTTATTTAAGGTGTACGCCGATCGCTTCAAGTTAGTTTTAGAATCCTTCACAGTAGCCATTTTTTGAAGGTGTTGCATGCATTGCATGACTTTGTGTTTCATCTCCAAGATTGTTTCATAACCCCAAGTTTTTAAGTAGGACATAAATATAGTTAAGCATTTGACGAGTCGTTTTGATGCCGTAGTGAACCAAAAGGCTTTGTTTCGTTTCGATGTTTATTGACAAGACCCGATATGAGTTTTTAAACCAAAGAAGTTCAAGTCGAGCTAGTGAGATTCTCATCTAGCTTATTTTCTAGTGAACCGAGTACTTGTTACTAACAAGCTCTCGTATGGTATAATGGGTCTCTAGGTTTTGAGTTGAGCTTCCAAGGTTACTAAACTTGTTTTAAAATCCGGACAAACCAAGATGATTATTTTCTATAGTTTAGCATGCATGTTTTACTTTCAAAAAAAATACCACACAAGCTGAATAACACATGATGAAGATGTCAAGTTTATACACGTAAAGTTTATGTCGTGGTTTATGTTTAAAGATTGTATGCTAAGCAAAGTATAATTTGGATACAACGAGTGAAGCTTTAACGCAAGATAAACCATAATGAAGATGAGTAAATGACTTACAATGCTTGTGTGAGAGTGAGTGAAGCAGAGGCCAAGACTCAAGAAAAACCCGAATGCAAACTATAACCAATCGACCCAAAGCGAGAACCTAACAACCACTAGAGTATCAAACTCTTTGAAGACCTTGACTTTGTGAAAAATTTTGGTAAGTGATATATGAAATGAGCCTAGCTCGTGGGTTTTTAAGAAGAAAAAGGGAAGAAGCTTTTGGTTAAAGACCAAGAGTTTTTTTTTTATTGAGCTTGGATACATGCAAAACTTGGTTTTACTACAACCTAGGAAACAAGCACATGGTCTTTGGCTTCTCTTGGGTGGTATTCGGCAGACATAGGACAAAAAGGGACAAGAAGGTGAGTTGGGTGTATGGGGAACATGCTTGCTTAAGTTTCAAAGTCAACTATTATGGATACATGATGGATAATGTGATTATTTTCTCTAACAAGGTTCAAACTTAGTGCATTAACAAGTTTTTGGTTGAGATGGGAATACTTGTGAGCCCATTCGGTTACAAGAAAAGAGAGGAAGGAAAAGACCTCAAATTTTCGTTACGTATATCGTGTCCCGTTTGAGTTTAAATGTGAGTCACGGTGTCCCGGTTTGATGTTTTTGACCAACGTATAATATATAATTTAGTATGTTTTTATAAAAGGTAACTAAAAATATAAAAGTAAAATATTAATTCTAACTCGTAGAAATATTTATTTAACTTTAGCCATAATTAATTTAGTGTCGGTACGCGTGCGGCTCGTAAGACAAGAAAATTTCTTGTGAGACTGATTTCAATTATCAGTAAATATCGGGCATGATTAGATGAGACTACTCGGAGTTGCATAAATTTTTATGCAATAAAATGAAACGTACATGCTAAAATGCTCAAATAAGTTTTGATAAACAATCTAGTTTATTAATATGAAGGTTGATGATAGTGAAATTTTACAGGTGGCTACAGACCAACCCCTTAAGAGAATTTCGTCCGCGGAATTTTAGTTTACAGTGGTTGTCGGAGTTGAATTTGCAAAGAGGTGTGGGTACTTTACACGCATGGTGTCTTCGGCCCCACGGTACTCTGGTCCTCTCTTGGAGTTCCATCTAACCTTGACGATAGGGATGCGACTTTGCTTAAGTCGCTTGACTTCCCTATCCATGATTTCAATTGGTTCTTCGACAAAGTTGAGCTTGTCATCGAGTTTAATCTCTTTTAGTGAGACGACAAGAGATTCATCCGACAAACATTTCTTCAGATTTGAGACGTGAAAGGTAGGGTGTACTCTACTAAGTTCTTCCGGAAGATCAAGTTTGTAAGCAACCGGGCCGATCCTTTCGAGAATCTTAAAAGGGCCAATGTATCGAGGGTGTAACTTTCCTCGTTTTCCGAATCGAACTTTTCCTTTCCAAGGTGATACTTTCAACATGACTCGATCACCAACTTGAAATTCCATAGGTTTCCTTCTAACATCAGCAGTAACTCTTTGTCGATCTCTAGCAGCTTGAAGTCGCTGACTAATTTGTACTATCTTCTCGGTTGTTTCTTGGACAAGCTCAGGTCCAGTGAGTTGGGCATCTCCAACCTCGTCCCAACAAACAGGTGATCGACACTTTCGACCATAAAGTGCCTCGAATGGGGCTGCCTTGATGCTAGCGTGGTAACTATTGTTGTATGAGAATTCCGCCAACGGTAAGTGTTTATCCCAACCTTTTCCAAAGTCGATCACGCAAGCTCGTAGCATGTCTTCCAAGGTTTGGATAGTCCTTTCGCTTTGGCCATCGGTTTGAGGGTGATATGCGGTACTCATATCCAAACGAGTACCTAAGGCCTTTTGAAGAGATTTCCAGAAGTGTGAAGTAAAACGACTGTCACGATCAGAAATGATGGAAATTGGTACTCCATGACGGGATACAATTTCCTTCAGGTATAGTTGAGCAAGGGTTTCCATTTCATCATTTTCCTTGATGGGTAGGAAATGAGCGGATTTGGTAAGGCGATCAATGATGACCCAAATGGTGTCGTAACCTCTAGCAGTCTTTGGTAGTTTGGTTATGAAATCCATGGTAATTCTTTCCCATTTCCAAACTGGAAGTTCAGGTTGAGTTAACAATCCGGAAGGTTTTTGACATTCAGCTTTGACTCGAGAACAGGTGAGACATTTCCCAATGTACGCTGCAATTTCAGCCTTTCATGTTTGGCCACCAATAAAGCTTCTTGAGATCTTGGTACATTTTGTCGGATCCCGGATGAATGGAATATTTAGACTTGTGAGACTCATGCATGATGAGTTCCCGTATTCCTCCATAAAGTGGTATCCAACTTCTATCGCCAAAACATAAGGTTCCATCCGATCTTTGTGCAAAACCGTTCTCGTTTTCCCAAGCATTCCAAAGATTCTCTCGTGGGGACGGTTTTCAGGTTTGAGAGCTTCAACTTGAGCTTCAAGGATTTTTGATGGAAGGGGTGACTTAATTGTCATTCCCAAAGATCTTACTCGAAGAGGTTTAGGTCGATCCTTTCGACTAAGAGCATCGCCACCGACATTTGCTTTTCCCGAGTGATAACGGATTTCACAGTCGTAATCACTAAGCAATTCTAGCCATCGGCGTTGTCGCATGTTCAACTCCTTTTGATCGAGAATGTGTTGGAGACTTTTATGATCGGTAAACACCGTACACTTGGTTCCATATAGGTAATGTCTCCATATTTTGAGAGCGAAAACCACGGCTCCTAATTCCATGTCATGGGTAGTGTAGTTCTTTTCGTGAGTTTTGAGTTGTCGCGAAGCATAAGCGATCACCTTGTTTCTTTGCATCAATACCGCACCTAACCCTAGGTGTGATGCATCACAGTAGACCACAAAATCTTCCACTCCCCCGGGTAAGGCTAAGATAGAGCTTCAAAAAGCTTTTGTTTCAAGAGCTGAAAGGCTAACTCTTGTTCCTCACCCCAGCCAAAATTCTTCTTTTTCTCGGTTAGCTCTTAGAGGTTTAGCGATTTTCGAGAATCCTTCGATAAATCTTCGATAGTAACCCGCAAGACCTAAGAATTGGCGTATTTCGGTAGGAGTAGTAGGGGATGACCAATCTTTGACAGCTTCGATTTTTGAAGGATCAACATGAAGACCATTACTATCTATCACGTGACCAAGGAATTGAACTTTTGAATCCAGAAGTCGCACTTTGAAAACTTAGCATACAGTTCTTCTTTCTTGAGTAGCTCTAAAATGGCTTTCAAGTGTTCCGCATGCTCTTCCTTGTTGCGGGAGTAAATGAGAATGTCATCAATGAACACAATCACAAATTTGTCCAAGTAAGGTTTACACACTCGGTTCATCAGATCCATAAATACCGCCGGTGCGTTTGTCAAACCAAATGGCATCACTTGGAACTCATAGTGGCCATATCGTGTCCGAAAGCAGCTTTTCGAATATCTCCTTCTCTAACTCTCAGTTGGTGATACCAGATCTCGATCAATCTTTGAGTAGACGCTTGACCCTTGCAGTTGATCAAACAAATCATCAATTCTAGGCAATGGATATCGGTTCTTCACCGCTAGCTTGTTCACTCACGGTAATCGATACATACCGGAAAGATCCGCCCTTCTTTTTGACAAATAAGATCGGAGCTCCCCAAGGCGAAGAACTCGGTCGAATGAATCCTTTTCGACAACTCTTGAAGTTGGTCAGACAATTCTTGTAGTTCGGAGGGTGCCAATCTATAAGGTGCTCGTACACGGGTGCCGCTCCCGCATTAGCTCGATTTGAAATTCTACTTGCCGAATCGGAGGAAGACCAGTGCAAGTCTTCGGAAATACTTCGAAAGTCCCTAGCCACGGGACGCCTTTTAGTTGTTTCTTATCCGCTTTCTTCTTCTCCGTTACTTGTGCTAGAAAAATGTGGCATCCTTTTTCTATGTACTTTGTAGTTTTGACGCACGAGATGATATTCAATCGGGTTTTACTACGATCACCCCGAATGATTAGAGTTTTGCCATTGAGAGGAAGGTGAACGACTTTCTCGTCACAGATGATTCTTGCACGATTCTTGGATAGCCAATCCATGCCAATGACAGATCGGCTACCAAGTTGGATAGGCATAAGGTCTATATCGAATGGGTGGTTTGATAAAGACAGGTTGCAACCTCGAAGGATAGTGTTAGTTCCTACTATTTTTCCATCGGCTAGCTCTACTTCATATGTGGTATCTAGGACGGTTGGGGTGACTTTTAGTAAAGGTGCAAACTTAGAAGACACAAAGCTTTTGTCGGCTCCAGAATCAAATAACACCTTAGCTAAATGATGATTGAGTGAAAACGCACTGCGTAACGACGTCCGGTTTCTCTTGTGCATCTCCATCTCCTAGCACATAAGCTCTTGCTCTAGCAGGGTTATTGTTGTCATTGTTGTTGTTGTTGTTCCCGTGCAGTTTGGGCACCTACTCTTGACATGCCCAGCTTCTCCACATCCAAAGCAAGTTATCCCCATGGGTTGGAGGTTACTTCCAGAGTGAGGGCTTCAATCCTTGTGGGTATAGCCCACCTTGTTACACTTTCCACACTTAATAGTACAACGTCCCACATGATGCAGTTTGCATCGAGTGCACAAAGGGTGTGGTCCAGCATAGCCTCTTCCATTGGCGGGTGTAGCGGCATAAGCCCTCACAACTTCTTGTCTACGGTTTTGTTGGTTGTGGTGGTTGTTTCGGTTTTGGTGATATGGGTTGGGATTGTTATTGCGGTGTTGATTGTGATTGTTGCGGCCTTGTTGTTGTTGTGTTATTGTTGTGAATGAAAGAGTTGTGGTTGAAGTTGTTTGAAGTGTTGCCTCGACGGTCATCAAACTTCCTTTTGTTGTCGTTGTTGCCTTGCACGGATCCATGCTTCAGGACTTGATCCATGAGTTGGTAGGAAATTGTGATCACTTCTTCCACGGTTTTGGGTTTTGATGCAGTAACATTGCCCTCAATGCTTCGGGTTAATCCCCCAATGAGATTTTCCAAAGAACTTAACTTCATCAGAAATCATGGAAGGGCATAGAGCTTTCAATTCTTGGAAACGCTTGAAGTAGGTTTTGAGATCATTGCCTTTAGTAGTCAGATGATAGAATTCATCTTCAAGTTTCTTGATCTCGGTCCTTGACGTATTGCTTCATCATTAAGTGCTTTAGTTCAGTCCAAGTGGTTTTGTAGGCTTCTTCCATGCCAATAGGTTGGGCATGAGCCTTCCACCAAGACAATGCATCTTCCAGTAGAGTACCAAGAGCAAATTTCACCTTGCAATATTCTGAGCAATCACTTAAAAGAAATACAGTTTCAGATCTTTCGATCCAATGAATAAGGCCAATCAAGCCTTCAGTTCCTTTGAAAAAGGTAGGTTTGCAATTCATGAACTCTTTGTATCCACATTTGCGATTTGCCACGCTTCATTCTGTTGGTTTGATTTGGAGCTTCATTTGCTCGAGTCGCTCCAGCAGGTCTTGCAGCAAAAAGCACACCATTTCATTAGTAACTAGCCTCCGAATTGCTTCAGGGTCATCTCGAGTTTCAAAGAGAGGTAGTTCTTGTTCTTGCCATTTTTCTAAAGACATACACTCAAATCTTAGAATCATTCAACATAATTGTGAATTATTATAAAAAAAATTCATATAGTCAAGATCATGACATTATATCAATAGAGTATAATCGTCATAAGAAGAATCGTAACATGTTAGAACCACACAAGAGAATATATATATAAATGATCACTTCGATTCATACACTGATAAATAAGAAAGATCATCATACATGAGAACATCAAGAAATAACAACCATGGTGCCATATGTCTATCATCCATACATAGTGATACAAAACCATACAATGTCGCATAAATAGCTTGTTCGATAGTTTACAAAACATGCGAATACAAGGCCTTTATTAGTGCCACATGCGCTGCTAAGGTACCGAAAACTAAATAGATGAATCACCACTCTAGAGGCCGTCAGGTGTGCTCCTCAATCGGCCGTAGGTCATGGACTAGCTCTGCCACCATCCACCTCTCTATCTCGTGCCTCCATCTCGCCCAAAGCAAGAGCACGAGTCTCCATGATAGTCATCCTCTCGACTGTCCGTCGCACAACCCTCCAACATCTCAGCTCCGTCCGCATCCTAATCTATCCGACTCCATCCTCCTCTCTAACACCGTGAATCGCCCACTAGCTCTCTCACTCTGGAACCAATCCTCTCAAGCACTCTCTCCATCGTACTCCTCCCTTTCAGGAGCTCTCCAACCTCATCTTCAGTGTTCTCGATACGTACCAACGGAACCTCATCAACGAATGCCACAACATCCTCGAAGCCGATCCTCAAATCGTAGAACTCGGGCAGCTATCAATGGAATAGTATGATGAAGGGGTTCTCCAGAACCGAAGAGTCTCAGCAAGCAGAAACCGATGCTCCCCAAGCTCCCATAGCGCTAGGTGCACCCTCCCACCTCCATCGACTAATGAGCGCATCATGTATGACCAACGCCTAGCATCGACCCTCCTACGGCTCTCGCTCAGAGGTACCAAACATAGCCCGGTAATATGGGTCAGAATGTGTGGGTGAGAGACGGGCTCTCTTCCCAAGAGATGTCACCGGCTCAGCTGTGCGCCACCAAGGGTGATGGTGCACGGATGAGGATGAAACCGTACAGGGTGGTCCGGTAAATGAATGTGGTAGGTGGTGGTAGTGGTGAAACAGGCAATATGAGTGGTGGTGCAGGTGCAGCTGATGGTGGAAAAGCAGAGGACGATGGTATGTCAGATGGTGGAACAAAAGTGATGGGTGCCTTTACTCGCTTCCGAGCAGGTATGTATGAAGGTAGCACCCTTCTTTCTCAGAACGAAATGGCGGCCAAACGGCGCTGGCTCGTAGGGTTTGAGAACCCTAGCTCGCCTTCGCCTTCGGCGGATAGGCAATGGTGATGGGCAAGAGATAGAAGATACGAATCGCTGGATGAGTGTGTCCGGGACATAACATCGAGGGTGATAGCCACCGCTAGACTCCAAATATTTGTCATAAGTGAGGGACCAAAGACAGCAAACGCCGTGTATGGTCAAAGCAAGGGGGGTGGCAACGACTTCACCCTCCTCGAAGGGCTCAGTCTCAGCGGACATAGGTGCAACGAGGGCCGGAGTAGAGTCAGAAGACATAGCATCCTCCATCTCTCATTGTCGGATGTCGGTCGATAGGGTGAGTAGCGGACGACATAGTATCAGTGAACAACCCAAAGGAAAATATGTACTCATAAGTAAATAAAGTCATGCAAGAATAAGATTTAGTTAGTCGCGCATAATCGCCACGAAATCTAAATGCCTAACCAAATGAAAGCTATCATCATAAGTTTTATCATGCAAAATTTTGCTAGTCATGTAGTATCTACTAAGTGAATCCCCTACATGTTATCGGTACAAGTAAGGGCGCTGAGGACGCCGAAGTGGTGGTGTAAAATGGTCCGTTTGAAAACGTGGTTATAGTCCAATTTGTTTTGAAAATACAAGTTGGTTCTCTATAACCTAGGCTCTGATGCCAATCTGTAACACCCCAAAATCACAATGTGAGAGCGGAAGACTATTTGGGGTATTACTTAGAGGATCATAGTCATAAGTTATAGAAAACGGCTCTAAAGAGACGTTTTAATAAAAAGTAGTTACCATTTCATAAATCTCGCTTAGAAACACAAATAGGGAATACCACATGTTTTGGAGTTACACAAAAGATAGTTTAAATATTTATGAAATGATAACTTTGATTGAAAACAACACCACTTCAAGTGTCCCACGACGCCGCCTCCACCTTCATGAAATTCTAATTAGTACCTGAGATGAACATGCTTAAAAGTCAACAAAAGTTGAGTGATATTCATAGGTTTAAATAATAAGTTGAACACAAGAGAGATGATAATTGCTTCGAATACAATTACCATGGAAAACATAGATTATTATTATGCGCTAAGCTCATGACACCAAACTAACAGCATACACCTAATTACTGGTGTAAGTAATAATATTGCCCTCAGAGATGGAATTGCCAATTCCATAGTTAACCAAATATAGTGCTACCGTTATTTCCGATAACCGAGTCGGGTCGTTAATTCCCATAGTACTATCCACAATATTCGCTGCTCACTAGCAAGTGATTAATGATTCATGATGTAAGGGACTTATGGCAGGCAACTTAGGCTATAATAATAATGATCGATAGGCATACAGCTTTAAGAAAAGACTTGTGTTCTAGTTTATAGCATGCATCTCTCTCGCGGGGTTTGAAAGAAATAAGTAAAGGCGAGGCTATGAACTCACCTTAGCAAATGGTATCCGAGTAGTGTAAGATCAAGTAGTATGAGCACGGCACCGCCACGCGACCTATGATTAGCATGGCAAGTCTTAGTTTATTGTTTTTATCCACGGGTTAATGTATCGAAAACGGTTGAAGTATTTTCAAGAGTTTGTGTTTAATTACGCTTATGTGGCAATGGTTAAGTTTAAATAAATTTCGAAATGTTTATAAGTCTTGGCTCTTAGAAAGTGAATGGAATAGTTTACGAAGCATTCGTATAAGAATTGGCTCGAGTATATTTATTAAAGCGGAAACAATAACAAATCGACTTTATATTTATTTGATTTTTGTTTAGTTTTGAAAAGTATATATATAAGTATAATATATATTTTATCTAAGTTGCGGGAAAATATTATATTTAGAAAAGTATAATATTTTCTAGTTTATACAAATGTGGTTGTCAAATAGAAATATGTACCAATTTTATTTATGTGACGAAGACTTGTAGAAAATATAAATTTATTATTTTTTTTTTTAGAAGTTTTAGGATGGGAAGCGTTATGTAGATCTTGAGGGTCCAAGTTGTAGAGGTTATATAAGTTTCAAAATTTATAAGTATTTTAAGAAAATGCATGTGGTGGTTCAAAGTAGAGGGTTGAAATCGTGAATGTTAGTATTAGTTTACAAAGTTTATAAAGATCTTGAGAATTATAAGAAAAGGCTAAGTTTGGGACTAGTTGTGCCAAGTTCAAAGTTACAAGTATTATACCAAAAAGAAAAGGGCAACCGCCATGGGGCGCTTTCAAACCCACGACTCTCAGCTAGGAGACCACGCTCCCACCAACCAGCTAGGACTCTTTGTGTTATGTTTCTCTCGCTTAGTTTTTATTTAAGGTGCACGCCGATCTGCTTCAAGTTAGTTTTAGAATCCTTCACAAGAGCCATTTTTTGAAGGTGTTGCATGCATTGCATGACTTTGTGTTTCATCTCCAAGATTGTTTCATAACCCCAAGTTTTTAAGTAGGACATAAATATATACATTTGACTTGTCGCTTTGATGCCGTGAGTGAACCAAAAGGCTTTGTTTCGTTCATGTTTATTGACAAGACCATATGAGTTTTAAACCAAAGAGTTCAAGTCGAGCTAGTGAGATTCTCATCTAGCTTATTTCTAGTGAACCGAAAGTACTTGTTACTAACAAGCTCGTGATGGTATAACGGGTCTCGGCTCAGGAGCGAGCTTCAAGGTTACTAAACTTGTTTAAAAAATCCGACAAACCAAGATGATTATTTTCTATAGTTTAGCATGCATGTTTTACTTTCAAAAAAAATACCACACAAGCTGAATAACACATGATGAAGATGCCGTTTATACACGTTAAAGTTTATGTCGTGGTTTATGTTTAAAGATTGTATGCTAAGCAAAGTATAATTTGGATACAACGAAAGTGAAGCTTTAACGAAGATAAACCATAATGAAGATGAGTAAATGACTTACAATGCTCATGCTGAGAGTGAGTGAAGCAAAGGCTGGAAGACTCAAGAAAAACCCTAATGCAAACTATATCCAATCAATTCCAAAGCAGAGAACCCAACAACCACTAGAGTATCAAACTCTTTGAAGACCTTGACTTTGGAAAAATTTTGTAAGTGATATATGAAATGAGCCTAGCTCGTGGGTTTTAAGAAGAAAAGGAAGAAAGCTTTTGGTTAAAGACCAAGAGTTTTTTTATTGAGCTTGGATACATGCAAACTTGGTTACTCACAACCTAGAAACAAGCACATGGTCTTTGGCTTCTCTTATGGTATTCCCGCACATAGGACAAAAAAGGACAAGAAGGTGAGTTGGGTGTATGGGGAACATGCTTGCTTAAGTTTCAAAGTCAACTATTATGGATACATGATGGATAATGTGATTATTTTCTCTAACAAGGTTCAAACTTAGTGCATTAACAAGTTTTTGGTTGAGATGGGAATACTTGTGAGCCCATTCGGTTACAAGAAAAGAGAGGAAGGAAAAGACCTCAAATTTTCGCACGATATCGTGTGGTCCGCTTGAGTTTAAATGTGAGTCATGTGTCCCTGTTTGATGTTTTCGACCAACGAATAATATATAATTTAGTATGTTTTTATAAAAAGGTAACTAAAAATATAAAAGTAAAATATTAATTCTAACTCGTAGAAATATTTATTTAACTTTAGCCATAATTAATTTAGTGTCAGACAAGCCTGCTCAGAAGACAAGAAAATTTCAGAGACTCATTTCGCTTATCGCAAGAAATATCGGCATGATTAAATGAGACTATTCTGAGTTGCATAAATTTTTTATGCAATAAAATGAAACGTACATGCTAAAATGCTCAAATAAGTTTTGATAAACAATCTAGTTTATTAATACAAAGGTTGATGATAGTGAAATTTTACAGTGTGGCTACAAGATACATAAGCAAAACCCACAGCTCATCATAAGCTCATCATCGAAGCTTTGGCTTGTGATCTTGGCTCATTTAGCTAAGCGTACCATCTATCAAGTTCAAGCTTTAATTTTCACTCACTAGTCCTTTTAATAGGCCGCATCTCGCCTTAAGCTTGTCCATTCATTCTCAGCTTAATCGCAGTAAAACCTACCAACTCAATCTAACTTCATAAGCCCCAAAGCTACCTTATCGTCCCCATTGGTCAAGCTTTTGGCATTTTGGAATCCTACTGTTCCCCACTTAGTACTTCAAAGATTCAATAAGTTCTATTGGAGCTTAATTCATAAGCTCAATTTGGCCATCATGGTTGCCTCCTGCCTAGGGTGTTTGGATCTCGGGCTTTTTATTGAAGTGCTTATAAGCTTATTACAGTTTATTAGTCAATCCAAAGGAACACATTTGTTCTCATATTTGTTAATATACCATATATAGTAATTATCCTTTTGTTTTCTTCTTAAGCTTGTTTTAAAGCTTGTACCTAGCCAAGCTATTTCCTCAATCACTCATATAATCATTGAATCAGCTAGTGACCCTCACTTCACAAGCTCTTCTCGAAAGCTCATCGGGTCCCACACCCTAAATCTTGGTTCTTCCAACCCCTCCTACAGTGCTTGAACCATTGACCCTTTGTTGGCTCATCATAGTGGACCCCATTTGGTTTTACCTCAAGGTTGTCCCATTTTCTCGGCTCGTAATCCAATAAGAAAAGTGCTTATTTGTGTTCGTGAGCTTATTCAAGCTACTTATTTGGTTGAATCTGTTAAAAATAGTATAGTAACTTATTGGAAACCGCATCTACCCTAGTGAACTCCACATAAGCTCATTTGAGCTTATTTCCTTCTAAGTCAATGTTGGGCAAAATAAGCACTTTCGCTAAGCTTATTCCGTTTCCAAGTTTGTTGTTTTTGTAATAGTTTCTTATTTTAAGTATTTTAATTGTTTATAAAGAAAATCATAAAAGCCGTAATATTATAGTGATAGCTTCTATTTATAGAAACTATCTATTTAATTTTCTTTTTAGCTTATTTATACACCCATATTTTTATATTTTTTTTAGTAAATCTCTTTTATATTAAAGTACTTTTATAAATTTTTCTAGATTTTTCTTTTGTCATCTAATAATTTTTAGAATTAATACTAGTTTAATTAATTAATAATTAATATTAATTAATAACAATAGAATAATAGTATATTAAATATATTTTTAGTTTTAAAATAAGTTTTATAATATTTTAGATTTTTCTAAGTTTTAATTTTATTTTTCTAGCCTTATTTTAGTTTTCAATTAAATAGTGTATTAATAAATAGATTAAATAGTAATTAATTAATTAATAATATATAAGCAAATAATTTTTCTTTTTCTAATAATTTTATTTTATTCTTAGGATCTCAAATATATAAATTTCTCATTTGTGGGATTTATATTGATCACTTTTTTACTTTTTATTTTGCACGCTATCGTAATTTTATTTAAACGTATCGCTTTTAGGTTTTAAACGCTCATCATTGTAAAATAGTGATAGCGCTTATTTAATACATTTTATCTTTTTATTTCCTTTAATTATACCTTTTACGCTTTCTAGGTTTTTGACGATTTATTAGTTGATATAACCTACTTGAGTTATTCATACTTTAGTATTGCGGACAAATCATTCATAACCCTATTCCTAATCAACCAAACTATTATATAACACATTCTGCTCAATCACAGGATATCACAACCTCGCTAGGAATTCAATAACGACCGAATATAACCTATTCTACCTCGGATTATTGCATTTACGCAAGTTTCTTTAGTTTGACTTCAGTTGTTGACCATTCGACAAGTGGTTGATAAATAAAGTTGTTCGTAAAACCGTAATCAAACGATCTCCTCCTCACTCCTCTATTGAAAAACCTCGACTCGAAGTTACCACCACGCATGTGAGAAACCGTGATCACTTTGAGTATACTCGGTGGTGACGATGAGGAAGTCCCCGAGCCCCAAACAACAACCCACCTCACCCGCCTCAACAAAGAAACCATCATCCTCATCAAAGCCAAAAGAGAAGATCTAAGACGCCTCAGCCGATGTCGCCTCATGGCTGGAAGACTAAGATGACACCGAAGTTTGAATGGTTTTCTAAACTTGTTGAAGCCACTCATTTAACCGATGATCCGTGATATGGTAGAAGGTAGCACGCTGCGATGCTAAGTTATCGCAAGAGAAGTCTGCAAGAAGAAGATGATTTGAATCGAAGTTGAAACGAATCAAGAATGAAGCATTTCAACTACTCAAAGACAAACTGAAAGTGCTATTGAAGTCTAATATCACCTGATAACATTCCACAACATTGATTGTCAACCCTGGGCAAACATCGACCACCAAAAGGGACAACCTCCATACTACACCGACTGGTCTAAACTCTACCAACGACAAGCCAAACCGTATCAACCTTAGATTCCATTTTCTACTTCTTCAACAAAGATTTGGAATTCTTCTACACGGTTTTATGGTACAAAGAAATACGCCACGCCACTACATCTTCGCTCCTGCCAGCCATATATATACCCAACCGCGATAGCCATCGAAGAAAGTGGCACCCACATGTTTTTCCAACAACAGGAACAAGATGGTTATTGATGCAATGTACGGATTCATCATTGGCCGTAATGCCTAATTTAATCTACTACAAGACATGCTGAGTTCTAAAGTCTCAACATGAAGTGTTCAAAGGATAAAGGGATCGTATCAAGTACATGTCACCCTTTCGCCTAAATGGGATTACACCTTTCTCCGCATCATCGTGGTCAAAAGACAAGATGAAAGGACTATGAATTCTCAGGAAGGACTTTTTCAACTTGTCTCTCAACCATTGAAGATCTGTATCTTGCTAAAGTACAGTGGAAGAATGACATTTCTCGGTGAATATCAAGTCCTTACCATCTTCATCGAAGCATAGTGATCCAAGAACGTAGAAGATTTACAACTTGTCGTTGAATCCTATCGCACTGTCAACTTCACCGCACTACCTAGAAATACTTACATCAACCGCCTTCACAATACACTCAAAGAAACCATTCAATTGTTTACCGCAATGAACTACATCGAATCGCTGATGGCGCGGTAGAGATCTTCATAAAGTTCGGGGATCACACATCAAGATGGTGAGGACTATTGCTTATAGGTTGAAGGAGATACACGAAGGCATTGGTCTCCAAAGCTTAGGAATTCTAGATAGACGGATGTGAAGAGGATCATCACTCAAATTGATGAAAGGTTGTACGAAGGGACCGCTCGTAACTCTAGAGAGCTTTTGTAGGCGGTCGTCTCCAGATTACGCTTTCAACGGGCTATCAACGCCTCTATTCGCATTCCCTGGAAAGATTGATGGACTTCCCGGTACCCTTAATCTGCTTATTTCATATTAATTTGGATGTGTGATTATTTAATGACAATGGTTGTATGCACATATAAATGTTGTACAACCCACACTTGTAAATAAAGGACCTCCGTGGTACGCCTTCCGCCACAATCCTTATGAAAGGAGTTTAAAGCTTCTACTTTTTGAGTAAACCTATCAAACCTTTCATTTTTTCAAGGTTTTGCTCAAAAGACAAGCACTTCCCCTTATGATTTCCAAAACCTCAAAAGTTAATATCACTTGTTGAGGGGGAGTATTTGACTAAAAACTTTGTTCACAAATTGTTCTTTTTGTGTAATCTTCCACAAAACTCAAAATGGTCATATTTATTCTCAACATTTCTTCAAAAATAACATTTATATGCCATTTTGAGGGGGAGAAAAATTATGTGATAAGAAATATGTTGTGTTTTGCTATTGAATCCTCGTGTGAAAAGACTTCAACCCATGAATTGACTCGGAAATGAAATACCATACATTGAAAAGATTTGTCTTCCAAGACTTATCCGTAAATTGTAATTTATTCGAGAAACTCTTGATAGACATGAACTTTGACGGTTTGACAACCTTCGGGTTGTCCACATCTTCAAGGTAGTTATTAGAGCTAGTTTCACCTAAAAGTCGACAATGTATCTCTTTAACTATGCAACTTAATCGCGGTTCCTCGTAGGATTGTCTATCTTGAGTCGATTAATTCAAAAGTACGCTTTTCCTCACGTGCAGATTTCACAAACCTCTTAAGCACATGTTGAGGGGAATATTTCAAAATCTAAAACTCTTGAAGTGCTCAAACATGCTTTTCATTCACAAACACTTCGAGAGATTTTCATGAAAATGGTTTTATGGCAATGGAGTTATAGGTGACTAAGGTTAGAACCTGCCCTATGATCCTCGAGGCCGAGGGATCTACCCAAAGAAACTACCAATAGTTAGAATTAGAAGTCCTTAGGTATGATTATAAAAGGAGAAATGAGAATCGTAGAAAGAAGGAGTTGAAGAATTAAAAAGAAAAGCAAAGAAAAGGGTGAAAAGAAATAGCCCTCCAGATTATTCAACTTAGGCGCATAACGGGTTCAATTCATATGCTATCGGGTCACTTGATGACACCGTATTGAAGATTAAAGTCGCCATGGACCCAAAGCGATGCACTAAACCTTCTTAGCCACTCAAGTTTCTCTCAAATGTAAGCTTGTTTCATTCTCACGGAACCCTAAGTAAACTATCTTCTTTCTCTTAGAGATTGCTAGTATTGAAGAAGGAGCCCCTCTCCCTAGTCTCCGCCAGAAAACCTCGCGACTATTGAGTCTAGAGCCACTAGATTCATCAAAGATCTCTATAGGTACACTTGACATTTATCACTTGTTGTTCAAACAATAAGAACAACAAGTGGTAATTATCGAGTCCTTCATAGATCTTAGCAACTGCCAAGAACATTTATGAGAGGTTCACACATGTGATCCTCGTGATTGAATGGAAACTCCCCGCTGTCAACATCAAACAGTACCGACAAGAGGTCACTTCGGTAACTCCCTCGCGGGATTACGCTTTAGTGTGTCTCAAACGGCCTACAATGTGAGGTGATGCTTCGTGTACCTCAGCGACTCATCTGAACCGTAGATGTACTTCGCACATCGTTATCTCACTTGTGGGACCTCGTTCAGAACGCCTTTGTGAGAATTAGAGTTGTGTTTTCACACTATGCCGTAACACTCTCGGTTCAAACTTGTAAGTTTAATCCGCTTATTACTAACCCTTTCTTATTTACTTCTATGGAAGCACCGGAGCGACCGATCGCGTGATTCTTCACATGCTCATACTAACATCATCACTAATGGAAGTTCTCTTAAAGGCAACACAAAGTCGTAATGATTCTCGTCAAATCAAAGAATCTACAAAGTTAAAGACTAAGAGAACTTCATCAAGATCGCAAATCCAACGCTAAAGAGCGTGTGAGCATGTTAAGAAAGATGGAGACACCGAGCAACGGCCGACCGATGCGCATAACAACAACATACTATCACTACCATCACAAAGAACAAAGATCAAAGAACAAAGATGACTTCAAAGCGTAACTTTTCAAAGGAAACAATTTCTCTACACCTGAGATTGTTCAATCAAGGCAATTCTTCTCACAAGAAAGAAGAATGTCAAAAGACGTCAAAGCTACTATTACATCAAAGCTACATCGCTTATCACTCTATCATTTATCACCAACACTTGTGGGGAGATTGTTGGAATAACTCCTAAACATTAATTCAAGTGTTAGTGATTCATATGTAATAGTTAGCTTAATATGGCCTTTATGTTTGTTATTGTTAAGGCTTATGTGTAGAAGGCCCATAAGCCTAGGCACAAGTCCTATAAGGAAAGGAAGGGACTAGGAGTGTTGCCCTAGCCCTCTCTATAAATAGTCTTGTAATACCCTCACTTGAGGGTTGGTTGTCCAATTCACTCATTTACACATTACGCATAACCATTCTAGTATCATAATGCGGTGTGTGTTGTCCTTCTTCTTCTTCATCTATTTCTTCTATTGATGCTTGTGTTACAATATGGGAACCTAACAATTTACATTGTAATCATTAATATCGCATCAGGTGTCAAATGGGTCGAATCTGCATTCCAAACCCTAATTAACCCATAAGGCCTTATAGGGTCGGGTTGATTCAGGTCCAACTTAGCTTATCGGGTTTATCGGGTCAACCCGATAAACCCGATAGCCTTATATAGGTCGGTCGGGTTAGGGTTTTATCGTTTAGGTGCGTCGGTTAGACCACCCGACCGACAGACCCTAACCCGATAACTGATTTTATAGGTTGGGTTAGCGTTATATTTCTAAAGGTCAAAACCCGATTAACCCGACTCGATAGAGGCTTATCGGTCAAGGACCATTGACACCCCTACTCGCAATTCTCAATGAGTAATTATATAACGGATGACAATCACACAAAGTTATGAAGTGAATGAGATGATCATTAACGTTTAACAAAAACCATTGACTCAAGTCATTCAAATCAATTATTCAAAAAATGCAAAACACAAAGTGAAAGAACTAATTGAGATCATTAAAAAAAGAATAAATTAATAAAACCATTCAATACTTTATAAGATTTTAAGATGGCCATTTTTTTATCCATTTTGTTCCACTTCCTCTTGAGTTACGCTCACTACAACAATCAGATGGACGGGCGAAGAGACTTTCGCCGGGGACTCTGTGTCCCCAGCAAAAGTCGCTAAATGACAAAATAAAATCTAACGTGGCACATGAATACCTCGACTGGGTTATGGAAAAATTAACCAACACCTTCCGCGACATGTCCCTCGCTAAAAGTACGCTTGATTTTTTCAAACTTTGACCGCTAGTCAAATTCAACGTAACCTTTCACCGACGGTCCTCACGAAAAGTGTATTTCACGCTTCCAAAATTTGACTCAAAGTCAAAAGCATGCTAATTGTTCACGGAAAATTTCGTTAAACCTTTCCTCAAGACATGTCCCCAAGTAAAGTAATGCTTACAAAAATACACTTTATTGCAACTATTAATACATAACTAAAACCCCGATGCTTGGAAAAACATAAATAACCCAATCGCCAATTCTCATAAAACACACGTGAATAATATAATGAAGGATTACACGCCTCGAAAAGAGTGTTAATGGTTTTATCGCCGATATATCTCTTTACTCGAAGTTCTGATAATGATGGGTCAGAAATTTATGATGAATATGGTTCTTATAAGAACATAGACCCGCTGACGAGAGACCGTGATTCGAATGGTTAAGGAAAGAGCCATTCTATTGCGGGTGTATTTAGACCGTGAAGCTAATGGTGTTGGAGAGAAAACACTGAAGCCGTACAATGTTTGAGCGTCATTAAGCAAAGGAAAAAAGATGAAGCCAAAAAATCCCGCTCGGATACACATTTGATGATGCGGAAATAGGTAACAAATCTTGAAGCATTGTTTGAATGGGCCACAACCAAAGGAAGGAAAAGATGGTGCGTGTTCTAGCAGAGCGAAAGTAGCATGGAAAAAAATTGAACGGCCATGTTTGTTATGGTCTATGTCGTGGTGTATCACATCGCTTGAGTTGTTTCGCTTGTTTGTCGAAGTTGTTTCGCTTGATCCGTTTCGCTTTGTTGTCAAGTTGTTTCTTTATTCATGTGTAATTTAGTATTGGAAAAGGGTGTTTGGAAACCATAATCTTGTTAACTAAGAACATGGTCACCTTTTACAACTACTACTTTGATCAACAACATGTACAACAACATCAACAACAACAACAAAACTACATGATAACGATTACTACAAGCACCTATACTTGGTCGTTTAACATGATACGTATACCATAGCACCTATATTTGGTCATTTAACATGATACGTATACCATAGCACCTATACCGCTTAACATGATACGATACCAATAGCACCTATACTTGGTCATTTATCATGATAACGTATACCATAGCAACTATATGGGCCGCTAACATGATAATGCGATATCATAGAACCTATATTTGGTCGTTTAACATGATACGTATACCATAGCACCTATACTTGGTCATTTAACATGATAATGATACCATAGCACCTATACTTAGTCATTTAACATACGATACCATAGACCTATACTTAGTCATTTAACATGATAATGATACCATAGCACCTTATATTCTACCGCTTAACATGATAATGATACCAATAGCCCTATACTTGGTCATTTAACATGATAATTTGATACCATAGCACCCAATTTCTACTGCTTAACATGATATCGCATACCATGCGCCTATATACTACCGCGTTAACATGATACTTGATACTATAGCACCTATATACTCCTGGCGCTTAACATGATACGTATACCATAGCACCTATACTTGGTCATTTAACATGATACGTATACAATAGAAAATTTTTAGGTTAAATTTGTTCGATGTGTTATTAATTTTAGTTATTGAAAATGATAATAAAGATTTTTTCTAATATGAAAATTGATTAAAACATCCTTTTGCCGGGACATGTCCCCGGAAACCTTTTCACGCTTTTTTTCTTCCTCCCATCTTTTTACTTTATCCCACCATAACCTTCCCCTGGGGAGATGTCCCCAAAAAGCCTCCTCATAGAAGACAAAACAGCTACCGACATGTCCTATAAAACTAATAGTAAAATCACCTCAATTATTAACCAAGATCCTGCCACAATGAGATAAAAAAAGAAAAAAAAAAAACCCACCAAACTCACGTAGCTGCTCCATCTCAGCTCCTTCATCTTCAAAGCACCAACTCCATCATCAAGACCACCTCCACCTCACCACTACATCATCAGCCGCTTCCACCACCACACTACATCACCGCTACGTATCTTTAGTTGTAATCTTAAGTGGGTATCTTTTAGTTTTTACTAATTTTTATAAATACTCTTGACTGATTGTAAAATGCTTCATGGGTTTTTGTTTGTGTTATACCGATTTTAGCTTGTGTTATACCGATTTGATTGAAAAGCTTAGGTATTGTGGTTTGTAAGTGATTATAATGTGATATAATGTGATTGATTAATCTCCGGGATGGATCGATCAGGACTGCCATTGATACCGGTTGTGGGGTATGTGGTTAATTTTTTTTTAAGTACAGGAGAAGGTCCAGATTCGACATGGGTAGCCAGTGGTCCTCAAGACGGGCAATGCAGCCGCAATGATGCCCTTATGCTTCACACTTGCTGAAACTCCACATGAACCCATTGTGTATATGTTTTTAGTATATATTTTTCTTGATATATCATTTTTTTGCCATAAATATGCATTATTGATATTTTTATATTATTGTGACATAAATGATAAATGTTTTTAGGAGGAGTTACATTTTTTTTATTACTTGATATAAACTTTTAAGAGAAATCATGATTTAACCCTCGTGTATATACTATATATATCCTAAAATAAAAAAGTGAAGCATCAATGAAAATATAGTGGTAGAAACATAAAACGTTCAAGAATATATCTTCAACTTCGTTTTTAATTACAGATGTGTCACATTTTATTTCTAATTAGAAATTTGACGTCTTGAAACAAGTAAGCTCTATATAAAATGTGTTCTGATGTTGACTGTGATGGATTTATAAATAAGGATCATCTTTAAAAATATGCTTGCATTTTTTCTTTAAATATATAGTTTTCCAAATAATATCGTTTTTTAATTCTTGATATGTTCATCTATAAGTATATAGTAATTTATTAATTTATGTATATGATTTGGTAAATATTTGCATGATACTTAAAGACACTAGAAAAGTAGAAATTGATTAGTTGTAGGAATATATGCGTTATGAAGATATAAATCAATTTAATGTATCTCAGAACCGCTTATTACGCGTTTTTTACTTTTATACTGTAGGAATATAGGGTGTCACGGGTGCCAAGCCGAAAAGCCGTGCCACACCACAAAACGAGGCCAAAGGTAAGATATGTCGCTATGATTTTAAATAGTTTAGTATTTTAGGTAATGAGAACTATCCAAGCATTGGGTATCAAAAAGACCCTTTAAACCATTAGTTGAATCAGTCATTTTAACATTAGAGTAGGAGAGTAGGATGGTGGATTTGGGACCTAAACCAAGATTCAAAGCGTGTTGGGGTCCACTCTTCATGTGCAATAGCACTTTAACTAGGTTAATGAGATCATGTTGTTTCATCCGCTTGATACAAAAGATTTGATCATGTTTGCTTACCACTTTTGAACAAGGTGTCTAGGTTGGTGGTTTGTGGAAAAACATGAGAATGGTGTTAGCGTGTCTAGTTAAAGTACATACACCATTTCCCACATCATTTCATTCTCCTTTCTACAATGATCTTCCCAAAAACTCACCAACAATTCTCTCCTATATTATCAAACAACAAAAATGAAGTTACTGCTGCTATGAATGGTTCGATGGTTTATTTACCTAGTGGTACACGGCTTCTCTTGTCCAAGAGATATGAAAGTGTACAACCCATTTCTTGTTACGTTTGTTATGGTTACCCTGAATAAGATGGTGAATCTGACGGTAGAAATGTGTGCAAGGTGTTTAGCTTGCTTTGAGAGTTCATAATTGTGTGTTTTAGTGTATGCTTTTAGGTGTGAAACTCATGGTGTGTGTGAGAGAGAGAAAGAGAGAGCCGAGATGATAAGAAGAGAGATGAATGGGTTGGTAATGATAGTGATGTGGAAGTAGAGATGAAAGGGTTTTACAGGGTACCTCATTAATCCCACTTCACTTCGCACCATTCCAAAGACTATCATTACAAACCCTTTCATCTCTTCTTATCATCTTGCTCTCTCTCTCTCTCTCTCTCTCTCTCACAGAAGTTTCACACCAAAAACACACACTAAAACACACACACAATTATGAACTCTCAAAGCAAGCTAAAACCCTTTGGCACCACCTTTCACCAAGATTCAAACCATCATCATCAGTGCAACCATAACAAATCAGAATATGGGTTGTACACTTTTCTCCTCGTATTCATGAACAAGAAAACCGCGGTACCTCCTCGGCCGCGGAACCATCTGAGAAGCCAATGCCACACCCCGCTAACTTCATTTTTGTTGTTTGATAATATAGGAGAGCATTGTTGGTGAGTTTTTGGGAAGATCATTGTAAAAAGGAGAATGAAATGATGTTTAATGGTGTAATAGACTTTAACTAGACAATAACTAACACCCATTCTTATGTTTTCACCAACCCTCAACGCTAGACACACTGCTCAAAAAGTCGTAGTTAAACATGATCAAATCTTTTGTATCACAAGGTGATGAAACAACATGATCTCATTAACCTAGTTAAAGTGCTATTACATTACGAAAGGGGGCGGACCTCATCACTCCCCGCTAAGAT
>OU343216.1:185500845-185537108 GCA_910596185.1 Chrysanthemum makinoi
GCGACTTGATTCACAGCGATTTGAGGTTTAGCGAGTTGCTACTTAGCGATTTGGTGCTTAGCAACTTGGTTCAAGGGTTATTGCGACTTGGTTAATACTTGTTTCTAATCCGGTTTTCTCTTGATTTAGTAAAATCCCGTGAAAGAATCTATTTCCCGGTTTAATCATAGAGTTATAAAATCCGGAAATCTTTTAAACATGTCTACCAACGTGCTACAATCATCTCTACCGTAGCTGAGGATGTTCAAGCAACCGGTTCAGACACTCGCCCACCCATGCTCGACGTAATCCACTATGACTCATGGGCTCAACTAATTAGGTTGTATTGTCTTGGAAAGGAAAATGGAGTCAACATTCTCAAGTGTATTGATGAAGGACCTTATCAGATTGAGACTACAAGAGACATAATTGATAATGCTGCAGATGGAACCATGATCTTTGGATTGGACGCACCAAAGACGTATGATGAGCTCGCTGATAAGGAGAAAAAGAGATTCGATGCGATATCGTGGCTTCAAACATTATACTTCAGTGGTCTTCCAAAAGACATCTACAAGCTTATCAATCACAACACAAGCTAAGGCGTTTGGGATAATGTCAAGATGTTTCTCTCAGGTTCTGAATTGACTAAGGAAGACAGAGAATCACAAATGTATGATGAATTTGAGCACTTCAAAATGAAACCGAAGAGAGTATCTATGATTATTACGTGAGATTCCACAAGCTTGTGAATGATATGAGGAATATCAAAATGACTATGCCAAATATTCAACTGAACTCAAAGTTTGTGAACAACATGAATCCCGAATGGCATAAGTTTGTCACCTCTGTGAAGCTAACCAAAGGATTGAAGAACACAAACTATGAGCAACTCTATGCCTTCCTTCTTCAGAATGAGAGACATGCTATGTTTGAACGAATGATTCTTGAACAGTTCAAAACTCAACAGGGAGAAACAAGTTCCTCAAATGATTCAACAGCCTTTTACACAAATGTTGGAATTACCACCAAAGCTTCTCAAGTTATACCCACGGGTAATGGTAATCACAAACTCATTCCCGATCCGAGGTTCAAGCAAGTTGATGCCGATGCAGCCATGGGACACTTCATCAATCAACTCGGCTCTTATGATTAAACAAAACTGACCCTCAATCCACATACCAACAGCCTTCACACTAACAATGAGATCGCATCAAAGATCCAATCTACACAATCATACCGTTGTCGAGATGGAAAAGTTATGGTGCAACCAGTTCAAGGTAGGCGGTATGAACAAGGAAGAGGTGGAGTAGGTGGAGGGTATGTAACTAATCAGAACCGTGGGAGAAATGCCAATCGTGACAAGAAAAGCCAATCAAATGCTACAACCGTGGTGGTGAGGGACATATAGCAAGGAACCGCATATCTCCAAAACGCCCACAGAATGCAATACCCAGAGAAAAGATGTTACTTGTGCAAGCTCAGGATAATGGAGCAACTTTGGATGAAGAGGAGTTGTTATTTCTTGTGGGGAAATTCCAAAACCTATGATGCCGATGTTGATGAACACCAATTCGTGAAATAGGTCACAATCATCAAAATGCCTTTCAAGTAGCCATGACCGCGGATGCATTTGACTCTGATGTCGATGATGAACATACTGCTCAAACAATCTTCATGGCTAGCATCTCACCTATGGTCTCTCCAAAGGTCTCTTCACCACAACAGTCGGGCCTATCCAAAGATTCAATTATTTCAGAGGTATTAAAACTATATGATGAAGTTGATGAGCAAAAGATGCATAATAAAGTACAAACTCTTGAAACTTATGAATCAGATATTGATGATGAGGGTAATAGCAATATTGTCCCATATGATCAATATGTGAAGCAAAGTGAAAGTGAGATTGTACCAAGTGATGCATCCTCTGCAGTCAATGATGACTATGTTTTGATGAATACACCGCATGTGCCCCGACGATTCTGTTATCTCCGAACTAATGCCTATAAAGAACAAGTTGCTATTTTTGAACAACGTGCTAAATTTGAGTTAACTACCCGTGAGCGTGAAATAGATGACCAAATGCATAATTATTAGATAAAGTAATTTTAGAGAAGAAGTGTTAAAACAAGAGTTAAACTTCTTACAAGAAAAGCTTTCTAAAATCATAAGCAAAAGCAAAGAGCTTCAAGATAATATTAAAGTGCTTAAACAAGAATTTAATGCTAAGGAATCAAAAATTTTGAATGATTTTTCTAATCTAAAAACTTTGAAAAACAAACTTGACAATAAGTTGTAATGCAAGGAATACCATTCAGCATCGCCACTTGATCACTAAACATAGAGTCTTAAGCGATAAGCATAGCATTCCCCTTGTTGAGGAACCTAATCCTGAGGTAGTTAAAAAGGCTAGAGCTGCTCATAAGGTACTATATGATGGTAATGAGATTCTTAAGCCTAGGCAAACACCATCATGTGTTGGAGGCACGGAAGAGGATAGAAAATTAGATGATGCCTCTAGGGAGAAAATGGATAAAAAGCTTAGCGATCCTGTGTGTAAAAAGGAAAACATAACGATAAAACCCCATGATTACACTAAGGAAAATTGGATCTCCTTAAACAAGTTTAATCCTCTACTCTATTAACACCTGAACAATTGTTCTGGAAAAGGATATGGATATGCAAAAAGCTGAAAATCTTGTTGCAAAAAACACTCCCCTTAGGAAAATGCCTGCAGCTACTGTGTATCCTCCAAATACACCAATGCATCTAGTTCCTAGATCGATTGCCACTAATAGGAGAACCTTAATCACCAGATGTTGTTTATCAACTCTTCGTTGATTTTGAGAAGACATGTAAGAAGAGAATCACACCTACAGGGATAATCGAGGGGAAAGGGGTTTTAAGTAAACTAAAGAATGTTATTTAACTGAGGTCATGCCTTTCTTTAAACAATTAAAAGGTCAATTTGAGAGTCTTCAAAAAGGAATAAATTCAGATATTAAAGAAATGAAAAAGGAATTTGATGCAATGATAGTTAAGGTCAATGATTATGAACAGGAACTCAAATATAATGAAGTTGAAAAGAAGAACTTGCATATCTTAAATGAGAATTTGATTTTGTTAGGAATTAGAAATTCCATAGTGAAGTATCGGTCACCCCAAATATTATCTAGCATAAGTTAGCTCGTAGACATTACGTTATTTACTACTCATTTAGTTAGTTATTTAGTTTAGAGTAACACCGTGGAGGACGGACGGGTCTTTACCCAATGTATGCCCTGATCCACGGCCGTAGGTGGCGTATTTTGTAAAAACTATAAATAGCCCTCTCCTCATGTCGAGAGGGTTGGTGCTTTCATTTCTCTTAATCATACAACTTCTTTTTCTCTCATTCCTTTCTCTCTCTAGAAAGTATCCCACCCATCTCTCTCTCTCTAAAACCTTCTTGTTTGATTCAATCCTCATACATGTTCTTTGATTAAAACAATAACCAATATCCTACAATTGGTATCAAGAGCCATGGTTTGATCTTGGATATCTTGTGTGCTTGAATCTTTATGTGGTTATTGTTGCTTTCATTTGGTTCGAATTTTATTTGTGTTTGCACCAAGTTCGAATTTTATTTGGTTAAATATGTTAAAGATTTATAATTTCATGTTTACGAGGGGTTGATTAGTATAGTTTGATGTTTGGTTAAGGTTTTAATAAGTTCGGGTCGCTGTTTTGGTAATTTTCGAAAGCAATACTTTTTGACCATATTCTTAGATCAGTGCTGGTGTTCATCTTAGCTTAATTTGGTCTCATATTGTCCAGATTCACTGCTTCAATCAGAAGCGACTTGGATATCGTTGACTTTTTTGAAAGTCAATGGCGACTTGCAGTTTCTATCTAGCGACTTGCAGTTTCTATCTAGAGACTTGACAAGTTTCTATCTAGCGACTTGTCAAGTTTATTTAAAAGTTTAAGCGACTTGGGTTTTGTATTTACAAGTCCTAGCGACTTGTTAAGTGCAAAACAAAACAAGATTCAATACTAAACAAAACCAACTCATCCCTGATTAACAAATCATACGAAAAAGAAATACAAAAACAAGATTCATGACCAGTCTTAATCATACCCAGATACCAACCCTCGTTAACGCAACAACAACAGAGAAACCAGCTATCACCATCAACATCTGACCCGTAACCCATCTTACACTACAATCAAGACTGACTTACAAAAAGGACACGCAAAAAAAAAAAAAAAAAAAAGGATCTCAGTTTATCTCTTAACTAATTTAATCAATTCATCTTTGAAAGACAACCATAAGAGATATTTATCACCGATCCTATCGAAGATAGTCTCTTCTTTTTAATATCCGAACATCAAAGGAAAAACAAAACCAATCGGTTTCATTATTTCTCTCCATTCGGTTTAACAAAATCAAAAAACGAAAATCAAGACATCAATATGAAACCTACCTGTGACCATTAACAAAATATTGAAGACGTCTTGTTTCTAGAAACAAACGAAGGATTGTTTTACTGTTGTTCGGATCATTAGACATCAAGAATAGTTTGTGATTGATTTCTCGTGACTAGTGGGGTTGCGTTCATTAACTGGGAAGAGGAAACAAAAGAGGAAGATTTCCGTTGGTGAAAGAGGAGTATTTTTCTTGGTGGCTGCGTTTTTTTTAGTACTTAGGATTAGGGTAACTATTTTTTAGGGTTGTGTGGAATTAAGGAGTGGTTTTATATCCGAAAATTAGGGTAGGATTACTTGGACTTGCACTTTAACCGATTTTGTTACATAGGGCTGTTGGGCTTCATTTTGTTGTGGGCTGATATATTGCAATCAAGAATTCACTATCTCTTGGGCCAAAGTTCACTTATATACGGATTATCCTTGGACTGATTTGTTAACTAAAGTTTTGAGCTGAATTTTTTTGTGATAATTGTTAGACCAAGGTTTTGATTAAGCTTCGATAATCCGAGACTGAGCATCATTTTGGGATTGAAATTTTCCGGGTTCGTTGAAAAATAACTACCGCTAGTTATTGTGATATCGAAAGTTCAAAAACCAAAATTACTTCTTTATCGTCTACAAGATCCGTAAATTCATTTCACAACAATCCTTCTTAATTAATCTTGTCTAACGGTTTCGTCTTGATTTTAGTAAAATCCCGCGAAAGATTCTATTTCTCGGTTTAAATCATAGACTTGTAAAATCCCGTGCATACTACCACATCATGTCTTATTCTACTGACCCAGTGATTTCAGAAGTGCTTAAATTATATGATGATGTGGACAACAAAGATAATGTATGCTACACTGAACGATTAAAGATGATTGAATCAATCAATGAGGATGTGATATCTCCGGGTTCGTGACTCTGAAAAGACCGAAATGCCCAGTCAATGCTACGTAATGCCATGCAAAAGGAAAGCAAAGATTGAACCTTATCAATAACTTCACTCTCACCTCATGTTACTTCTACCCACATCAATGGAACGAACATGTATTGCCCTGTGATGAGTGTCTAAATACTCATCATTTTTGTACAAATTAGACTGCAAAAACATCTGAAAACACTCAGAAATGCATCAAAATGATAAAAATATCACAAATAAGTGTTTATGTGTTTTAAATGCAAAAATATCAAAATCTGGTGAAAAACGTATAAAATTTGCATAATTGGCAGTTTTAGTCCCCAAGTTTCAAAAGTTGTCAAAAACAGTCCCTGGTAAAACCAAATAAAGAAAAATGTTATTCAAGGTCCCTGAAATATTCTAATTTATCAAAAATGGTCCTTGAATAAATCTTTTGTTAAATGGCAGAAAAGGTCCCTGAACTTTTGAAATTGTCAAGTTTGGTCCCTGGAAAATTTGAAAATGACAAAACTGGTCCTTGTACTATTGGGACTTGTCAATTTTGGTCCTTGTGACAACTTTGGTATATTGGCAAAGATGGTCCTTCAAGAATTGGAAAATTACAAATTGGTCCCTATAATATTAAACCATGCCTTGTCAAAACTGAATTGAACCCCTGCCAATACCTATTTTGACCCCCCTGCCTTAGCCCTTGACCTCTCTATTTTGAACCCTAAGTCAAACTCCACCTTTACCCCCTTACTATACACCTGTCTTCTTCACACCACTTGCCTGCAACACACAACCCTCTCCAGTCACCTCACCTTTTCCTTTTCCCACCTTATCCCAACACCTCTCATCCCTCCTCATCATCACCCCTACAAATCCACCCCCCTAGCTGCAAATTCAGAGCCACAGTGGTCAAAATCAGCTTTCCCGCCAAAACCATCCAATGGCAAAATTGCACCAAAAAGTAAACCAATGGCTCTGGAATCAAGTGGGATCCACTCAGAAGACATGTGGGAAGCTTGTTGAGTATAAAAAGGAAGAAAGAGAAGAGATGAGGCAGTAGTTAGTTTTTAAAATTTCTCTGTATGTCGTTTTTATGTAGTTAACTTAATTAATGTTTTAAAATGTAAAATTTAAGCTTCAATGTAATAAATATATGCTACTCAATCTTTATGAACTATTTTCAAGCACTAATTTAAGGTTTACTTCAGTTTCAAAATTCTCAGTGCTTATGTTGAAAATTAAGTTTCAAAGTTTTGTGATAAAGCTTCTAATAGCTTATAGTTAGTTCACTCAAGTTTGTGTAAGCTTGTTAAAGCTTTTCATAAGCTCTCAAATCAGTTTTAAGCAAATTTCATTGATGGTCAACAAAAGTCAACTCTAAGCTCAAATTACAAATGGATTGGATATAGTGGTTGCAGACATTTGATTTGGGTTGGAATAAGTCCATTTAGTGGTTTTAGATTTGGTTTTAGCCTGTATACCATCTGGAACTCATGAAAGTAAGATTTCTAAATTTCATTTTCACAACAGTTTTCATTTCTGCTTGTACTTGTGTTTGTACTAATAGCCTATTCAAATGTGTTTATTTAGCCATAATTAAGTCATTTAAGCTTAGAATGATCATTAAAACATGTTGGTGCATCAGTTAGTTCATTTAACTTTCCCAATAGTAGTGTAAAGGAGTGTTTGGATCGTGGTGTAAAACTGTGTTAAAGGTTTAAATGATGGGGTAGATCAGTTGCTTTATGCTTGTTCTAGTTATTTGCATCATTATCTGTCCTTGTTTTGTGCTTGACTTAATCAAAAGTCAACATTAGTTTAAATCTGATCTTGACCTCAAATCGTGAACATCATTGGTATAATCTTATATATGGGTGGATAACTTGTTAAGTGAGCTTGCTTTGTTTTCAATTCATCATATTATATCATCATTAGTCCTAAATTTGATCACAAATCTCACCAAAGTCAAATCGCTTAATCGTTCTCAGTAGTCAAAACCTTGTCTGATCCTATTTTTGCAAAAAGTGCAGACCTTGCACAGAGTCCAAGACAGCTAGTTAGGGTTTCATTTTTGGTTTAGACATAGTTGGCTAGGTGGTTTTCATGTCCACAATTCTGGTTTTGGCATTAGCTCATTAAATTAGCTTTTAGAATAGCTCAAACTAGCTTAATGTTGTTCTGCTTTCACGTGCATCGATGTCTGTCACAACATGGGCAGTTCTTGTTTGATCCATATCTGTTTCAATACTAGTTCTAATTAGCTGTAACTTTGAATATACACTCTCTGTCTGGTTATCTTGAGATCTCTACTTCTGGTTTTCATGTTAGCTTTTTAGATAAGCGATATGATGTAGGTTAAATGTAGGGGCAGAACCACTGTTTTGCTTATTGTGTCAGTTAGCTTTAACCTTGGTAATTAGCTCCTTAGGTGTTAAGAGTAGTTGCATTTGGTCCCTTTAGAGTAGTTTTAGCTTATTAGAGTTCCTGCTTTGGTTTGGTAGCCTTAGGATCCCATTTGCTCATTCAAGTGCTTATTCCATTAAGCACTTACACATCAGTTTCTATATCCTCCACATAAGCACCTCTTTTTCTATTTTTCCTTTATTCCTTATATCATTTTAAGCTTTTCCTGTAATTTTCAGATTTTTCCTAGCTTATTTGCTATTTTTCATCATTTTATTTAGTTTTTAAGCCTTTTAAAATAGCATTTAATACAAAAAATTAAGAAAAGTTTCAAAAAAATAATTTTTCATTTTTCTTAAGTTAAGATAAATATAAAAAGCATAAAAAAATTTTTCCCTATTTTTCTCCTTTTATTTGGTATTTTTCATGATTTTAAATAGTTTTAAATAGTATTTAATTCCTAGAAAATAGACAAATAATCATAAAAATACAAAAATAGTTTTGAAAAGTCTATTTTGATATTTTAGACTTTTCTAAGTCTTAATTTTATTTTTCTAGCTTTATTTCCTAATTTCTTGTATTTTAGGTAATTATTTAATAGTTAAAATAGTTTTTAATTAATAATAATTAATTAAATAGTTATAAAAATAAATTTCTTTTTCTATAAATTTTCTCATATCATTAGGTTTGTAAAAATGTATTTTTCATATTTTTAGGGTTAATATTGTGTAAGTTTCACTTTTTATTTTGCACGTTTACGTAATTTTTATTTAAACGTAAGTTTTTAGTTTTAAACGTTCATCAATTTTAAAAATAGTGATAGCGTTTATTTAATATTTTTATCTTTTTAATTTCCTTTAATTTGCATTTAAGCCCCTGTAGTTTATGGGCTTTTCCTTAGTTATAATCATCTTCAATCTCTTTTCCATTCAAATCCCCTCGATCACTACACGTTTGACTATTCTCGCACAGCTCGTTGGGACTTAACGACCGGGGGAAACACTATACTCTCCGATCTTCATTGATTTCGTTCTCGAGCCGTTTTAAGCTTGTTACGGTCCGCCATTCACAAGTGGCGGACTTGAGTGATTTAGCTTGACTGCAGCCGGATCAAATTTTGGCGCCGCGCCGGGAGAGCAAGGTGCTAATAGTCTTACGTTTAGCAGATTAGTGATTTGAATATTCACTCTTTGTCTATACCATCTTTTAAAAATCAAAAAACCCAAAAAGATTTTCATTCTTTGTTTTTATGGCATGTTTTTCAAAAACACCAAAAATATTCCTCTTTACCCTCTTACCCTTTTGATTCTTCATTTCTTACCCTCTGAAACCCTTTGATTCTTTCTATGTCTTATCCTCACCCTCTTGGTTGTCAATGGTGTGGTGGTCCTTATAATGGTGGCAATTGCCCGAGTTGTAGCATGGTGGAATCGGAAACGGGTTCATAACCAAGATCCCTATTCCTACCATAACACAACTGATTTATTCCATCAGCTACCACACTGTGTGAGACTTCAGCATTTTTACTTGTTGTGAGTACTGTGGTGGTTCACATTCCATTCGATTGTCAATGAGAACTGCACGCTTGTCTATGAGCAGGTTCCGATAACAATTATGACTACAACACATACCACTTCACAGCTCATCAGGTTATGCTTTGTGAGTATTGTGGAGGTCCACACTCTAGCTCGGATTGTCAAACAAGGAATCCATTTCCTTGTAACAATTACGACTCTTCGTTTCAAGACCAACCTCCACAATACCAAATGATTCAAGCAACTCCTCATGAAACTACGACGGACCTTCTACTGAAGAGTCTTGAGTTATTAAAAGAACTTAAAGAGGAGTCGGCTATGTCGTCCCAAAATAATCCAAAATCCATGGAAGAATTGTTAGCGGAGGAACGGGCTGCTAAATTAGATTCCCAGATTGCCATTGAAAACACGTGTAGGGAATCAATTAGAATGCAAAAAGCATTCAAATCTAGCTCTCGATTCCGTTTCATTCCTGATGATGATGATGATGATGTTACCCTTGATATTAATGAATTATGTACAGATTCATCAAATTCATCAGTTGAAATTCCTTCCGTGGAAAATCAGGGAGAAAAGACTATGATGGAATTACTAGCAGAAGAACAAATGTTAAGTATAAAACATATGTATGCTAGTCCTTCTAAACTCCCTCAGTCTGTTGTTATCACACCCGAAGCTCCCACTCACTCTCTGAGCATGGGGGATGAGCATCTTGACACTGTTCCGAAAAGGAATCGGACCGAATTCATAAAATCTAGTGTTGAGAACCTTGTCCCAATCCCAAGAGAGTCACAGGGAATTCTTGATCATGTGTGTGATATCCCTCCTCCTCTTGTCTTCCCAAAAGATCATGTTGAGATGTGCTCCGATTCTAATGATGACGATTCGTTATCTTGTGGAGACATCAATTATATGGAAGAATTACCTTCTGAGCTTGTTAGCTTAGAAGAAGAGAATGATGAAGTTACTTTTGTGCACTGAAATCAAAGATAAAGCACTTCGTGCAACATTACTGAATGTCAGTCTTCTCATTTCTAAAATCGAGGCTTTCAATGAAAAACCTATTTCATCTCCTATCCCCATTAAGGATAGTGACATTCTTTCGATGATTCTATTCTAGAAATGGAAGCCTTCTGTTTTGATAATATGGGAGAGAAGATTAGTGGCAGTACCACTTTTCATTCTCATAATTCTCCCCCCGATTATGAATCATTTACATTGGATGAGTTCACTAGTGAACCCATGATACCAATTCGATGATTCATTTACCTTCGAGGAGTTCGCCGGTGAACTCACTCATATCATATCTCCGCCGGAGTATGATAATTTCTACTTTGATCTAGACACACCCATAATATGTCTTGATCAATCGAGCTTAACTGAGGAGATTCATGAAACTATGAATTCTCCTATTGAGGATGAAGAGTTAGTCATGATTTGTATCATGATTTTCTTTCTTTTCTTCATATATCCTCGTCTTCTCCTGTTCTTCACTCCTTCGGGAATGAAGACATTATCTTTGATCCCGGCATTTCCATATACCATTTGTGAGCCGGTTCTATGTATATCTCATCGGTGTGGAACTTTCATGTATTTCAATGTTTATACAAACATCTTGAATGAAAGTCCGATGGAGATTGTTTCTTCCACTTACTTCCCCATGAACAAATTAATTCGGGTTCGAGTCAAGCTAGCGACTCGGTAATCAAAAACAGTAGCATGCTAAAAATGGGTTTTCACCCGTGTGTTTCCACCCAAGTGTGGGGTAATACCCCATTTGTATATGTATATATAAAAACTTTGAAAATTGTAAATATTAAAAAAGAGAATAATTGTTGTGTTTCCACACTTTGAATATTGAGGACAATATTCATTTCTAAGTGTGGGGAAATTCTGCGAATTTTGATCATAAATATACCCTTTTAGTCCCTTTTTCCCCAAAATGGCCAAATTTTAAATTTTTTTTAGTGGAAGTACTATGTACTAAACACAACAAATGGTAATCAGTCCACCATGTCTAACCCACATAAGGATTGGCTAATCCAGGAGCAAACGGCTCTTGGTAAAGATATTTCAAATCCGTTTATATGGCTTGCAATTTGCCCAAAATTGTATGGTATTCACCTCACCATATCCTTAAAAGTGAAGAGTTGGCTAGCCCGCAAGTTTATGGCTTGTGGTAAAGGCGGTTGGAAAACCATAATTGGTAATCAGCTCACCAAAGATAATACTGATAATTTATCTAAGAGTTGGCTAGTCCAGAAGGGTACGGCTTCGGGTAAAGACAAATCAAATCCGTTGGAAGCTGGTGGTTTGCTCAAAATCACATGGTTATCGGTGTACCATGGTTCTTACTTGAACTGAAACATTTGGCTACTCCAGAAGTAATGGCTTTTGGTAAAGAGATAAAATCCATTAATTTTTCTCAAAACATTGCTAGGGACTAGCAATATCTTAGTGTGGGGGATTGATGAGTGTTTAAATACTCATCATTTTTATACAAATTAGACTGCAAAAACATCTGAAAACACTCAGAAATGCATCAAAATGATAAAAATATCACAAATAAGTGTTTTATATGTTTTAAATGCAAAAATATCAAAATCTGGTGAAACGTATAAAATTTGCATAATTGGCAGTTTAGTCCCCCAAGTTTCAAAATTGTCAAAAATGATCCCGGTAAAACCAAATAAAGAAAAATGTTATTCAAGGTCCCCAAATATTCTAATTTATCAAAATGGTCCTTGAATAAATCTTTTGTTAAATGGCGAAAAGGTCCTGAACTTTTGAAATTGTCAAGTTTGGTCCCTAGAAAATTTGAAAATGACAAAACTGGTCCTTGTACTATTGGGACTTGTCAATTTTGGTCCTTGTGACAACTTTGGTATATTGGCAAAGATGGTCCTTCAAGAATTGGAAAATTACAAATTGGTCCCTATAATATTAAACCATGCCTTGTCAAACGGTTGAACCCCGCCAATACCTATTTTGACCCCCCTGCCTTAGCCCTTGACCTCTCTATTTTGAACCCTAAGTCAAACTCCACCTTTACCCGCTACTATACACCTGCCTTCTTCACACCACTTGCCTGCAACACACAACCCTCTCCAGTCACCTCACCTTTTCCTTTTCCCACCTTATCCAACACTCTCATCCCTCCTCATCATCACCCCTACAAATCCACCCCCTAGCTGCAAATTGAGCCACGTGGTCAAAAATCTCTTAAAACCATCCAATGGCAAAATTGCACCAAAAAGTAAACCAATGGCTCTGGAATCAAGTGGGATCCACTCAGAAGACATGTGGGAAGCTTGTTGAGTATAAAAAAGGAAGAAAGAGGAAGAGATGAGGCAGTAGTTAGTTTTTAAAATTTCTCTGTATGTCGTTTTTATGTAGTTAACTTAATTAATGTTTTAAAATGTAAAATTTAAGCTTCAATGTAATAAATATATGCTACTCAATCTTTATGAACTATTTTCAAGCACTAATTTAAGGTTTACTTCAGTTTCAAAATTCTCAGGGTTCTTGTTGAAGAATTAAGTTTCAAAGTTTTGTGATAAAGCTTCTAATAGCTTATAGTTAGTTCACTCAAGTTTGTGTAAGCTTGTTAAAGCTTTTCATAAGCTCTCAAATCAGTTTTAAGCAAATTTCATTGATGGTCAACAAAAGTCAACTCTAAGCTCAAATTACAAATGGATTGGATATAGTGGTTGCAGACATTTGATTTGGGTTGGAATAAGTCCATTTAGTGGTTTTAGATTTGGTTTTAGCCTGTATACCATCTGGAACTCATGAAAGTAAGATTTCTAAATTTCATTTTCACAACAGTTTTCATTTCTGCTTGTACTTGTGTTTGTACTAATAGCCTGTTCAAATGTGTTTATTTAGCCATAATTAAGTCATTTAAGCTTAGAATGATCATTAAAACATGTTGGTGCATCAGTTAGTTCATTTAACTTTCCCAATAGTAGTGTAAAGGAGTGTTTGGATCAGGGTGTAAAACTGTGTTAAAGGTTTAAATGATGGGGTAGATCAGTTGCTTTATGCTTGTTCTAGTTATTTGCATCATTATCATCCTTGTTTTGTGCTTGACTTAATCAAAAGTCAACATTAGTTTAAATCTGATCTTGACCTCAAATCTGTGAACATCAGTTGGTATAATCTTATATATGGGTGGATAACTTGTTAAGTGAGCTTGCTTTGTTTTCAATTCATCATATTATATCATCATTAGTCCTAAATTTGATCACAAATCTCACCAAAGTCAAATCTGCTTAACTGCCTTCAGTAGTCAAACCTTGTCTGATCCTATTTTTGCAAAAGTGCAGACCTTGCACAGAGTCCAAGACACTAGTTAGGGTTTCATTTTTGGTTTAGACATAGTTGGCTAGGTGGTTTTCATGTCCACAATTCTGGTTTTGGCATTAGCTCATTAAATTAGCTTTTAGAATAGCTCAAACTAGCTTAGGCTTCTCTGCATCGTGTCGAATCTGTCACAACATGGGCAGTTCTTGTTTGATCCATATCTGTTTCAATACTAGTTCTAATTAGCTGTAACTTTGAATATACACTCTCTGTCTGGTTATCTTGAGATCTCTACTTACGGTTTTCATGTTAGCTTTTTAGATAAGCGTGCAGATGGTTAAATGTAGGGCAGCGAACCCTGTTTTGCTTATTGTGTCAGTTAGCTTTAACCTTGGTAATTAGCTCCTTAGGTGTTAAGAGTAGTTGCATTTGGTCCCTTTAGAGTAGTTTTAGCTTATTAGAGTTCCTGCTTTGGTTTGGTAGCCTTAGGATCCCATTTGCTCATTCAAGTGCTTATTCCATTAAGCACTTACACATCAGTTTCTATATCCTCCACATAAGCACCTCTTTTTCTATTTTTCCTTTATTCCTTATATCATTTTAAGCTTTTCCTGTAATTTTCAGATTTTTCCTAGCTTATTTGCTATTTTTCATCATTTTATTTAGTTTTTAAGCCTTTTAAAATAGCATTTAATACAAAAAATTAAGAAAAGTTTCAAAAAAATAATTTTTCATTTTTCTTAAGTTAAGATAAATATAAAAAGCATAAAAAAATTTTTCCCTATTTTTCTCCTTTTATTTGGTATTTTTCATGATTTTAAATAGTTTTAAATAGTATTTAATTCCTAGAAAATAGACAAATAATCATAAAAATACAAAAATAGTTTTGAAAAGTCTATTTTGATATTTTAGACTTTTCTAAGTCTTAATTTTATTTTTCTAGCTTTATTTCCTAATTTCTTGTATTTTAGGTAATTATTTAATAGTTAAAATAGTTTTTAATTAATAATAATTAATTAAATAGTTATAAAAATAAATTTCTTTTTCTATAAATTTTCTCATATCATTAGGTTTGTAAAAATGTATTTTTCATATTTTTAGGGTTAATATTGTGTAAGTTTCACTTTTTATTTTGCACGTTTACGTAATTTTTATTTAAACGTAAGTTTTTAGTTTTAAACGTTCATCAATTTTAAAAATAGTGATAGCGTTTATTTAATATTTTTATCTTTTTAATTTCCTTTAATTTGCATTTAAGCCCCTGTAGTTTATGGGCTTTTCCTTAGTTATAATCATCTTCAAATCTCTTTTCCCATTCAAATCTCTCGATCACTACACGTTTGACTATTCTCCACGCTCGTTGGGACTTAACGACCTGGGGAAACACTATACTCTCCTGATCTTCATTGATTTCGTTCCTGAGCCGTTTTAAGCTTGTTACGGTCCGCCATCCACAAGTGGCGGACTTGAGTGATTTAGCTTGACTGTTCTGCGCGGATCACCCTGTTTCATCAGGACTTATCCACATTAACAGGAACTCTGCTGTTAAACCTAGAGCAATTGGAGCTACAACTTGACAAAGAGAAGGTTCATAAGGATAGTTCCGGCGCTGCACTTCAAGTGATCTACAAACACTTTCAGTCATTCATTAGAGGGAATTCACATCGATTATGATCAAGACATGGTGAAATTTCCTTCAGAACACACTTGGAATGGAAATTAGTGTGTTCACGGAGACACTTATCCATCTCATGGATAATGTGGAGAAGTATATTGAGGAAGTTACTCGAGAAAGATTCAAAAGTAGATGAGAGTCGGGAATACTTGAGAGATATTTGTGATAAGTCGGGTAATGTATCGAAAGGTCGGGTGTTCTTGAATGCGAATATCAGAAACAACAAAGAATGATGTAACCACTTTCGGTGACTCTGTCTCACAAGAAGTGGATGTTGTAATCAGAAAGGCGAATGAATATCGGGTACAATCAATAAATTGTTGTGTTGAGACCGGTATGGCACGGATGTTGGATCAGATTGACAGAATCTGAGAGGCTCAAAGAAAGATAAGCTTGAAAGCGACCGTGCGGTTCGGTGACTCTTGTTACACATGATGTGGATGCAGGATATCGGACCGAAATTGAACAGAGTCATGTAATGAGGTACCCTTTCTTGTTCAACATAGTGCATCTGCTAAAGTACTTAAACAACCGATCATGATCTTTGAACATAACTTTCAAATGTTCTGCGAGGCGAGTCTGAGATTAAGTGCTTCAAAACAAAAGATATGGTTGATAAGAAGGCTTTTGATGAACTTTCAAACAAATTCTCAAATCTTGAAAAACATTGCATTTCACTTAAAATCGCGATTGAGTAGTAAAGAAGAAAGTTTTCAACTTAACAAACCATGTATAAATCCGGAACTTCCTGAATTCCGTGAACTTTTTGAAATTAACACTTTGAAAGCTCGGCTTCAAGACAAAGAGTCAACCATTTACAATCTGAAGAAACATATCTCCGTCTTGAATGAGAAAAGTAATTTAGTCATGAATACACAAGACATTGATGCTATTATAACAAGAAATAATGAACTGTCAATTTATGTGGCTAAATTATTAAAGGAAAATGAGTCTTTGAGAAAGCATCACATAGAACTAAGTGACTCTGTCAAAGATGCTAGAACTAAATCAGTAGAACAAACAAACTCTTTGATAGCAAAAATTGATGATCTCAAAGCTCAACTTCAGGAAAAGAGTTTCGCTATTGTTGCCTTAAAAAATGAGCTTAGGAAAACTGTAGGGAAAAGTGTGAATACTAAGTTTACAAAACCATCAACCTTGGGGAAACCAGGTTCTCATCCCATTAGAAACCGGTCCATTGTTAGGCACTCTGCGTTTATATCCGAAAGACCAAAATTTTCAAAAACACGGTTTGCCTCCCAAGTTGATGAAAAACAAGTTTTGTCAAAACCAGTCACTTCACCTGAGTTACCTAAGAATAAGGCTTCTAGCTCCGTTAACCCTCAACACGTAGCCACTTCTACTCCCAACACCTCTAGGATTAGTTGAAAGCGATGTCAAAACCAAGCATAAAAACCCAGAATTCATATGATATGAATGACTTGTGGAAGAACTATTATCTAGAAAAGCTAGGAAAAGGCACATATTCGAAAAGACGGAATTTTAGGTGCAAGACCTAGGGTGAGGAATTCTACGAGATTTCAAGGCACTACTAGTAGTTGTAAACCACTACCTAGGAATACTCAAAAGACTAGGGATTGGCGTGCATTTAATAGTAGTTATGTGCATAAGAATGCTAAGCATGTAGAAAACAAAACTAGAAATTCTCCTTATTCACATGCTAAGGTACAATCCACTAAGACTACTAATGTGACTAAGGTTCAACATGTTGTGAAGCAAAACAAGCCAAAAACTTCGCCTAGATGGATACCAACTACTAAATCTTTGGAAACTAGGAACATGGATAAGTCTTCCACTATGCATAAGAAGCCATACGATCCTAGACCTTTCCATAAGTGGATAGCATCGGGTAGAATGTTTAAGGATGCTGGACTTAGGTGGATTCCTACCGGAAAGCTGTTTTCTGATGACAAAATCAAGGTTGATCGTGAAACACCAAAGGGTTTGGATACTAATGTCACTAACCAATATATATGCAATCAAGCTTGTAATGTTAGTGCAGGTAGTCCTTCCTCAGTTGCAGATACTTCGATCCTTCACTACATGGACTGGCTTAAAGTATGGATTACAAATGGATTGATATCTCATAACTCACGGGTTCAAGTAACTCAATCTTGATATTCTTTCGGCTATGACGCGATACTTCACATCGGTTCAGGGCCTCGTTCTTCAACACTATGGCGTCTGCAGATAACACTTCAGGCTCCGTTCCTCAAAGAAAAGAAAGGTGTACACTTAGGTGCGCTTTATCTTCGAAGAAGAAGAAATCTTCATGTTTATGACCATTCTCATCGACATTCTTCATCAACAAGCTTCATGTTTCTCCCATGCTCATTCGGTCATCAAGTGGATCTACATTCATTGGTGTATATTCTTATTCACTTGGTTAAATCAAAATGGCAACTCGGATGCAATTTTTGAGGGGAAAGAAGTGAATTTACTACATGTTGATGGATGTTGATGGCAACTTCATGTTTCTCTCCTCAACACGCTAATTTTCACTTACTAAGGATTAATGGGATTTATTGTTTGGGATTCATTGTTTCAAGATATGTTTGATGAGTATTTCCAACCACTAACGAATGTTGATCATCTAAGAAGTACTTCTAGGACTACTCGAAGCCCAATCTCCGTTATTCCTGGCGTTGATAATGACAATCATAATATTGCAGTTGCACTCATGAATAATGATCCGCTCTTTGGTATTCCCTACCAAATCTTCATGGATTAGTGTTCATGAATCATGATCCGCTCTTTGGTATTCCTTTGCCAAATCTTCACAGATCATTGCTTCATTGTTCTTTCCTAAATGTGCACTCTGTAAATCAACCACATGAACATTAAGGAAAATGACATCCTCATCCGCTTAAAAACATTATTGGTGAATCTTCGGATCGGTTCTACATGTATACCTTTAGGAAGAATGCATTGATGTTGAGGAATCATTTGTCCCGGTTCATTCAGTGGGTCAATGTACATCCGATTGTATGTTTATTCACGTGTTGGGCATTTGACACAAGTTGATTTCTTCGGAGTTAATCATTTATCACTTATTTGAGATTGAAGTTGAATTTCATAAAGGCGTGTTATTATCTGATAACTTGCTCGGGCCTAATAATCTTAAGTTGAAGACTTGGTTTATCTAGTTACCAGTTGTCAGGATGAATGGTTGAAGACCTGGTTAACTATCACTAAAAGGAGTTACGTTGTTTTACTTAGTGTCACACGTAGATGACGTTGTGGATAATCGCAAGAGGGGTTAGTGTCTCATACTATGGTTGAGTATTGAGTACTTAGAGATTTGATAGGAGCATAAATTCTCGACACCGTTCTTCCAACATTAGTGGAAGCTTAAGATGCAAATGCGGGGAATTCTACTTCGGTTTCAAGTTTGCTATATCGGGTTTTCTTCATCAGTGGTCACTTCAAATTGTCTACATATGGGTTGATAAAGATAGTCAGAGAGAGTTTCTGTAGCAATTATTCTCACAAATACATTTGAGCTTATCGTGTTCTTCTCAAAAGATTTCAAGGATATGAGTGTATTATGTTTTGCTGATTCTGTGGTATCAAAACCAGCAAGGGGGAATGAGACATACATTAAAACTCACAACAAGTACACGTGATGAACTTAATACTTCTTTCAATTGAAGTTATTCGGAAGACAAATGTCTTAACCGAGAGATACTAAGTGTTTAATTCGGTAGTTTGGTGTTATTATTCCAACTATTTAGGGGAAGGATGTATTACTCCAACTATTTGGGGGAAGTGGTCTCTGGATACTTTTGGTATGTGTTTAACTCGACCTGGAAGGAAATATGAGAAAGAAGATAAATGAGATGAAATTTCTTATCGACATCTTCGATATGATTAATGGTAAAGTGCTTCCGGTTATTGCTTCATGTACACATTGTTATGATGATTCCGATGAGATCGCAACCATCATGGGGAGAGATATGTGTACATCAGGAACGCACAACATGTTCACTTGATCGAGCTTAATCGGTTATTCGAGTTGACATCCATGAGATGATCGGATGACTCAACATGTTATTTGGATGATATCGTCTCTACTCTGGTTGGGTACTTGTGTACATTATGGGCTGATTGGTTATATGGAAGATATCTGGAATGCACTTGATATAATGAAGATGTTGATATAATGTTCCCTTGACAAGCTTTCAAACTCGAAGAGTAATGTGTACATCGGAGACGCACAATGGTTCATGTGATCGAAGTTCATCGGTTATTCGGATTTGATAACCACGATGCGATCTATGTTTCAACTTGTTACTTTGGTGTTCTCGTGTTCTTGAGTGCGAGCTTCATTCAATGAGACTGTTTCATTCATTTCTACTTCTTGGAAAATGGTCTTTATACTCAGTTTGTCGGTTTGAGGGGAAGCTACCAAAGATTCATTTGTTGAAGGCTCAAGTTCTTTCGACGATTCAAAAGCCTCGAATGCTTTGGTGGTGGAAGTTTAAGAGATGATGACTTCTATCTTCTACAAAGTGCTGAACGATTTCCTTATTTCGGTACTCGTATCATCATCTTCTTAAACTATTTCTCTATATCTGTAAATATTTATCTAAAACCAAATACAAAAATATAAAACCAACAAAAAGAAAATAGAAAAATATAAAATCTACAAAAGCCCATAAAAATCAGAAAATTGAAAAATACCAAAAATATTGTTTTCTCAAGACATGTCTTCTGGTATCGATAACATCTACGGTCTTAGAAATGTCATTCAATAATGGCACGAGACTTTAGATGAAGTTCGAGCAGGAGGTGTAAATATTCTTTTCCAAAACATGTCTAAAAAAAAAAACTTGCGCGAGTTACTTGAGGTGTGACCCGCGCTTAAACAATGGCTTGCTATTATTTCAGTTAGCAACCCGTTCTTCATGAAAGGAAAGTGTTGCGCTAAACCAATTTTCAAATATTTCGTGCACTTATCCTAAAACAAAATGAGGAAAGTATGTCGAGAAGGATGCTTGTTCCTACACAAAGGTTTTTCCGTCTAAAATTCTTCAGAAAAATATTTGTTGTTTTTCAAAAATGGTGGAAAATGAGTTGCTTAAAATCAATCGATTGAGTTTTTATAAAATATGGAAACTCAATCAATGACTTCAGCACTTTTAAAATCTTTTATAAAATGAGTCATTGGTTGAGGGGAAGAATGTTTTCAAATCTATATCTTCTAACGAGCTTTCTTAATTATCCTAATATGCTTAATTAAAAATGATGTTAACCTATGTTGAAGGACTAGGTGCCTAGGATATGATTACTAGGATTAGATGATTAGAGTTTGATGAACACATTATTCCCATACATTTAAATGATCTGATTGATATGTTGCATTGACTTTTATTAGTCGATTGTTGTTTGGGTGATGTCGACCACCATATATCGGTATGTGTGTTCACTAACGTATGCAGGTATATTGGTTATAAGAATGTTCCCGATCCGGATCCCACAATTGAAGATGATTGGATGCCGAAAGGAAAGGTAACTATATCTTGGGTTGACAAATGAAGAAACGGAGCTTAATTTGACTTCAATGGAGAGTTGGCATAAATGCAGCGTAAGAGGTCTCACTGCATCAGGAGATGGTTTTCTTCTAAGTGATTGAAGAAACAGAGCTTAATTTGACCTCGGTTGGCATTCAAAATGCAACGTAAGAAGAAGTCTCACTGCATCTGTAGACGGTTTTCTTCCAAGCCCTACAAAGAACAACGAAGCTTCTCATCCACCTAACGTATCTTTGTGCAGGATACCATTTTTAAACAATTTTGAATAATTTGATTAAATTGTTTTGAAAATGGAAAAATATTTTTTTGAAAATAAATTGAACTAAATTTTGAAAATCACCGGACTTCATTTTATCAAAATTTAAGTCACTCAATTATCGACTTCGGTCATCGATTGAGGGGGAGAGTGATTTAATTTAAAATATTTTCAAACAATATATCTTCAAAAGAGTCCGTTTGTACGAAATTATGTGGTGATCTAAAGATTTAATGTTATGTCATGGTATGATTTTTCTTTTGAATCAAGGTCTTTCAAAATGAAATTTTTTTGTTCTTGTTTGATTGTGAAATTATTTTGTTTTACTTAAAAGATCTCTTAAAACAATCATACTTGACACTAACAATCTTTAATGTCTTAAAATGGTCCTTATCTGTCATTTTTCAAAATTAAATCAAGCCACGTCTTTCCCCAAAATCTTTTAAATGATTTAAATCAATTGGGATCACAAATCTCAAAAGGTTTGAAATTTTGATCGGGTAGAGATCGTGATTAAATCTCATCTGTTTAAATGGAATTGGTTTTAGTCCTTTAAAGGCACTCCCGCCTCCATGTGCCAAACGATTTCATACACAATGCACATGTTGAGGAGGAGGATTTATCCAAAACCATGATGAGTATTTAAACCAGGACACATATTCTCCCATGTTTTCTAAACCGTATTAAATCACTTGGGATCCAAAATCTCAAAGGGTTTGATATTTTTGATCGGGGGAGAATTTGTGAATTAATAATGAAACTTGATAAAAGGTGATCGTTTTGATTTAATTGTGCAGGCTGCTCTCTCATATGTGCTAAACGCTTTCGAATCTCGAAGCACATATTGAGGGGGAGCAAACAAACTATCGAGGTACGAAAGCTTTTTAAAGTAATTTATAAAGTACCTTGATGGTGTTTTAAAATGGTTTCTTAATGGATTTTGTGATCGTGGATGTGCTTCAAAAGAACTCTTGCCTCTATGTGATAAAATGATTTCATATATCCTATGCACATATTGAGGGGGAGAATTTTACCAAAGAAATTCAAATGGCTTTTTCTAAGGAAATTGTGATCAAGAAATTATTTCAAAGAACTCTTGCCTCCATGTGCCAAACAATTTTAAATCATATGCACATGTTGAGGGGGAGCATTTTTTAAATGATCAAAACTATTAAGGTACAAAATGCTTTGATCTCGTATCACAAGTACCTTGATTGTTTTTCCAAATGATTTTTCAATTGGTTTTAAGAAGAAAAGAACAATACCAAAAGGCCGACCAATTTACTTTATGCATGGTGTTATAAGGATGGTTAGGTTAGGTATTCGTTCCCACGATCCCGCCAGAGCCGGATGGATCTACCCAGGGACAATCCACTAGATAGTGTAGAAGTCCTTAGGTATGATGAAAAAGGAGAAAAATGAGAAATGGGAAGAGTGCGGATGAGACAGAGCTATCTTGGAATAAACCCAAACAAGGTTCTAGTTATGAAGTCTCGGTAAGCACTGAAGGGGTTGAAGAATGAAAAAGAAATGAAATGAGAAAAGGGTGAAAAGAAATAGCCCTCCAATAATTCAACCTTAGGGCGGACACCGGGTTCAATACATATGCTACTGGTGGTTACTAAGGTAACACTGGTATTGAAGACAAGACGTCATGGACCCAGGTGACCTTGCTGCACTAACCTTCCTAAGCTACTCAAGTTCCTCTTAAAAGGGCTTGTTTCATTCTCACGGGGAACCGACATTATCTATCGACTTTCTCTTAGAGATTGTTGATATTGAAGAAGGAGACCCTCTCCCTAGTCTCCGTATAGGAACCAAATATGCACAATTGAGTCTAGAGCCAAGAGATCATCCACAATATCTCATTAGGACACAAAATTAATGAAGACTTCTTGTTTCACACAATGTGGAAAGTAAGTATATATTAAGAGTCCTACGCATTATCCTTGTGGTATTGCCAGAACATCTGAGTGGTATGTAAAAGTATTCACGATGAAGATGGAAATCCTTCTAGAGCCAACATCAAACAAGCTCTTGGTGGGTGACATGTGAGATCTTCTCGTAAGATCAAGCTTGTGACAACTGGATAGAAACGATGGGGAGATTCATGCTTGAATCAACCTTGGTCCAGGAATGGAATTGACGAATACTTTTGGAAAAACCGTTCGATGTGCGAATCTCTTCTTTTCGCTAGCACGTCGAATGTGTACTCATTCTCTAATACAAAAAGTATTTTGATTGAAAATTGATCTTTCTCATAAAACCTTCGTCGTATTGCAAAACTCTTTCTTCAAGCAATACATGATTGTTTTTCAAATCATCATTTTTCATCAATCGGTGAATCTCAATTTCTTTGGTTCACTCACTCCGTGTTGTCTTCTGAGGCGTTCGGTTTGAGAACAGCTGAAACATTTCGAAACCATGTCAAGGAGATTCTTAGGAATCCTACGATCACAGGCAGTGATGCTACTGCGATCAACGGGAACCGTGGGCCATGTACCTTAATTCAACGAAAGTGATCAAAGACACTTTCGTGCGCTTTATTGCTAACTCGTATGCAGGTACACCCTGTCGATTGCAGCTGATCAGAATTGAGGAGTCAATCCAAAGCCGCATGCTCACAACATCCACACTTAATTTGAAGAAATCATGACTTGTGCATATCTACAGAATCTGGCTCAGATATTTATATACTATGTTCCTGCTGCGCTGCTGCAAATATCTTGAACCAGTAAAGCTTCCGCTACTCTGATGGAAAGATGTCATGATTCAAAAGTGTGAATATGTCGGTCCAAAAGTCACAACTTCACATGATGGCAACACAATAAAGGGTGATCCATAGATTTACTGTGGCTGATGATCTCAAAGAAAGCTCGAAGATCATCAAAGATGTGGATCAGTTTAAAGACCTCCACTTAAAGTGCAAAGTTATCGGACTTTAAAGAATCACTGCTAAAGCACAAAGATGGTGATGTTGAAGAATTAAAGTCAACGAGCTCATGACTGAAGATTAAATAGAATGCTAGGATCCAAAATGTAAAACATGGGGTGACCTCCCTTAGGGGGAGATTGTTAGGAATTAGAAATTCCATAGTGAAGTATCGGTCACCCCAAATATTATCTAGCATAAGTTAGCTCGTAGACATTACGTTATTTACTACTCATTTAGTTAGTTATTTAGTTTAGAGTAACACCGTGGAGGACGGACGGGTCTTTACCCAATGTATGCGATCCACGTATTAGGTGGGTATTTTGTAAAAACTATAAATAGCCCTCTCCTCATGTGGAGAGGGTTGGTGCTTTCATTTCTCTTAATCATACAACTTCTTTTTCTCTCTCTAGAAAGTATCCCACCCATCTCTCTCTCTCTAAAACCTTCTTGTTTGATTCAATCCTCATACAAGTTCTTTGATTAAAACAATAACCAATATCCTACAGATTTCGAGTTGTGTTGCTCAAAATGTGTTCTATACTGTTACTAAGCACTCTATTAATGCTTCTCGATTTCATGAATTATCTATTGCATTGAAAGTTTCCCATGATCGTGTCATTGAGCTTGAAAACAAAAACTCAAAACTAAATGAGAAAATTGATCAGGATGATCACGATAATTTGGTAAAACATCTTTCTAAACTAGAAGTTGAAGATTTTGATTTGCAACTAAAATATCAACATCTTAAAGAAAATGTCAAAACCTCAAATATCAAGACATCCTCAGATGTTCCAGAGTTTGATGCAGTTTTTAGATAAACAAACGTGACGAACGGATTCAAGCTCATTGTAACACGATCAGAAAGTTGAAAACCCAAATTTCACAATTAAAGGGTGAAAAGAACAATGTGACTGGCTCCCAAATGCCTCCTCCTTTAGATTCTCAATGTTCTCAAACTTTTCATCTTCAAAACTTGGTTAATGTTTTACAAAAGGGAAAACGAGTTTTCTAGAAGAAAATTAAAAGGTTAAGCGACACTTTAAAGAGTTATATGATTCAATGAAAGTCACTCGTGACAAGAACAACGAAAAAATAACGTCTTTACAAAAAGAAATTGAGAATCTAAGGAGTCAGGAAAAAGGGAAACTGCCACTTGTCTTTAATGAGAATGTTACACCTAAGTCATCCTTAGTTTCCAAATATACTGTGACTGTTAAATACATTCCTCCCCATCTTAGGAATAATGAACTTGTGTTTCATAACTATTTTGCTCACCTTAAGGATAGTCTAGAATGTCTCCGTGAGATTGTGGAAGAGGATTTCATAAATAAGCCGCTTGATAGAGAAATTAGGTTTGCTTGCATTCAGGCCAAACGATCTCAGGAACTGCTAGAATGTTTAATAGCAACATGTCCTAAATCCTTAGGTGCGAAAGGTAAAGCCGTGATGCCTTGTTCTATGCCTAGTGCCAAGCATACAAACCATTCTATGCCCAGTATCAAGAAAGTGAACTCTAATGTGCCTTCAAGTAGTTGGATACTGGCATCTAGTTCCGGAATGCAAAAAGTAGATCAACCAACTAATGTTCCCATAATTCCCTCTACGAGTAATTAGTGACATAAAAGCAAGTGGGTCAAAGCCTCCAGGCAATACCAAGCAAGATAGGACCTCGCAAGCTAAGAATGTGCATTGGAAGAGTAGAAGATCATCCTAGGAATATTAAGTTTGAGTTGAATAAAACGAATCGTGTTTATTCTAGTATTAGCTATAAGCGTCTTGTAATTAATTCGAATTCTGCTACTATCCATGAAACCATGTAATGGCGACTGCTTGATTTCTGTTACTAATCATGAATGTGGTGTGAATGATTTGTCCAATGCTGTCAAATGCCCAGTTAAAACTGTTAATGTTAAAAATCAAGTTAAGAAGGCTAAAAGGCAAAGGCAAAAGAAAGTTAGAAAATAGTGGAAACCCACAGGAAGGAAATTTAGTAATATAGGTTATCAATGGATACCTACTGGCCGTAAGATTAATGAGTTGTGCCCTAAATTTGCTAAGTTAATGCCCACTAGAAAATGGATGCCTACTGGTAGAACTATTCCCTTAAGAAGTGAACATACTTTGAATAGGTCAAATACGGACACTAGCACTGCATCTATTTCTGATGATTCCATTGTTTCTACTTCTGATGTGGGTGTTCCAATCAACATTTACTAACCAAATGGAACCCATTCTTGCATGGGGATCCCAATTATCCACTTATCCATTCTTGTCTGTGTTCAACTGCAGATCATTCAAATCGCTTACAGTAGTACTGGACTCGGTCGTTCCAAGCATATGGAGATGGCTGCGGCTCATGAACTTCGTGAGTAAATTCATCGGGATGTTAGATTCGGGAACGACCATTTTGGTGCAATTATAGGTTATGGAGATTATGTTGTTGGTAAAAGTGTAATCTCCAGGGTATATTATGTGGAAGGTCTTGGTCATAACTTGTTCTCGTTGGTCAATTCGTGATTCCGATCTAGAAGTAGCTTTTAGAAAACATACTTGTTTCGTTAGAGAACTTGATGGTGTGGAATTGTTAAGAGGAACTTGTGGTTCAAATCTATACACCATCTCTATCGAAGACATGATGAAGTCTTCCCCAATCTGCTTGTTGTCAAAGGCTTCGAAAACAAAATCATGGTTATGGCATCGTCGTCTCAATCACTTGAACTCCGGCACCATTAATAACCTTTCGAAAGGATCTTGTCGAGGCTTACAGTTAAAATATGAAAAGATCATCTTTGCTCAGCTTGCCAATTGGGAAAAAGCACGAAATATGCCCACAAACCAAAACCCACAAACTCGAATGGAAGTTCTTCATACCCTTCATATGGATCTATGCGGACCAATGAGAGTGAAAACGATAAATGGGAAGAAATACATTCTAGTTGTTGTTGATGACTACTCTCGATTTACTTGGGTAAAGTTTTTGAGGACAAAGGATGAAACTCCAGATGTCATCATCAAACTTATCAAACAGCTTCAGGTTCGACTCAACAATACTGTTAGAATTGTTCGAACAGACAATGGCATAGAGTTTGTTAACAAAGTCTTAATTCAGTTTATGAAAGTGTTGGAATCAGTCATCAAAGAAGTGTTCCACGAACTCCTCAACAAAACGGTGTAGTTGAAAGACGAAATCAAACTCTTGTGGAAGCCACAAGAACAATGCTAATTTATTCAAAGGTTCCAATGTTTCTATGGGTGAAGCCATTGCCACTTTGCTGCTACACCCAAAATAGTTCCCTTATACACACCTCTCATGGAAAAACTCCATATGAACTTGTCCATAAACGAAAACCGATTTATCCTACCTTCGTGTGTTTGGTGCTCATGTGTATCCAACAAAAGACGGTCAAGATTTAGGTAAATTAAGAGCTAAGGTGGACATTGGAGTTTTGTGAGGTTATGCATCAAACTAGAAGGGTTACCGAATCTACAACAAAAGAACTCGAGATATCATGGAAACTATTCACGTCACGCGATGAGCATGGCAAATGGCTCCAGGACAATCCAGTTCTAGACCCATTTCAACCTTCATCAAGTAGTTCTATCGGTTCGACCCTTGTTTCAAATCCTCACCAAGCAACTCCTTATGTCCCTCCTTCAGAAGATGATTTGAAGAAATTATTTGATCCAATGTTTGATGAACACTATGAGCCAAGTGCTAATGATCTTTCAATTCCATCAACAGAGGCTGCTCTATCCCTGTGTCAATGAAGTTAACTCCTTCAGTTTCAATGTCATTAAGTCAAGAAGCGCTGTGGCTGATCACTGTCTCATCAACAAATCATCAATCGTCGAGTGTACATCATGGAATTGTTTCGGGCACCAATGATGGAGATAATCCCTTTGCTACTCCTGAAGATGCCCCCTTTGAAAACATATTTGCTCTGAATCATCATCGAACCATCTTCATAGGAGATATCGACTCTGCTACTTCAGTTCCCCAACAACAACCACATGAACACCTTAGAAAATGGACACATGATCATTCATTGGACAAAATCATTGGAAACCCCTCTCGTCTAGTATCCACACAGAAACAACTTGCAACCGATGCCTTATGGTGCTTCTTCAATCCGTACTCTCTAAGGTCGAACCAAAAGATGTTAAAACTGCCACGAATGAAGATAGCTCGTTCAATGCCATGCAAGAAGAAATTCATGAGTTTGATCGACTTGATGTATGGGAATTAGTACCTGCTCCAGATTGTGCTATGATTATTGCTCTAAAATGGATCTTCAAAGTGAAACTTGATGAGCATGGTGATGTGTTGAAGAACAAGGCTCGATTAGTTGCTAAAGGATACCGTCAAGAGGAGGGTATTGACTTTGAAGAATCATTTGCTCCTTTACCATTGCTCGATCGAGGCAATCGAGAATCTTCTTAGCTAATGCCGCAAGTAAGAACATGGTAGTCTATCGGATGGATGTAAAGGCGGCATTTTCTTAACGGAGATCTTAAAGAAGTCGTATCGTCAGCCAACCGAAGGCTTTGTGAATCGAGCATCCTACTCCGTCTATCGTTTGAAGAAGGCTCTTTACGGTTTGAAGCAAGCTCCAAGGGCATGGTATGATACACTATCAAAGTTTCTTCTATCTACCGGATTCAGCAAAGGAGCGATTGGATCCGACATTGTTCACCGAAAGTCGGCAAACATTTAATTCACGTTCAAATATATGTTGATGATATTATTTTTGCCTCGATTGACCCCAATGAATGTGACCGTTTTCAAATGAAATGGGTTCCAAATTTCAAATGTCAATGATGGGACAAATGTCATTTTTCTTGGGATTACAAATTTCACAAAGTCCGGAGGCATTTTTATTAATCAATCTAAATATGCAAATGAGATTTTAAAGAAATTTGGATTTGATTCTTGTGACCACATGTTGACACTCCCATGATAGAGCGTACTAAACTGGATGAGGACCACTCGGGGATCATGGTAGACCAAACGAAATATCGTAGTATGATTGGATCCACGATGTACCTCACAGACCCGTAGTCGGACATTATTCGTTGTTTGCATGTGTGCTAGATATCCGCTAAGCCTACCAAAAAGTACCTTGAAGCGGTTAAACGGGTCTTCGGTATCTCCAAGGAACCATCAACATGGGACTTTGGTACCGAGGACACCGGTATCACTAATGACCTATGCGGATGCTTGATCATGCGGGATGTCAAGATACACGTCGAAGTACGTCTGCGGAGGTGCTCGTTTTTGGGTGATAAGCTTGTGGTCTTCAAAGAAACAAATGAGTACTTCTATTTCCTCTACAGAGGCTGAATACATAGCCATGTCATCTTGTTGTGCTCAAATTCTATGGATGAGATCCCAATTATCTGACTATGGCTTTGAATTCAACAAAATCCCTATGTACTGTGATAATAAAAGTGTCATTGCTCTCTCATGCAACAACGTTCAACACTCAAGAGCAAAGCACATCGACATTCGACATCATTTCATCGAGGAGCAAGAGAAAAGCGTGTGGTGGAACTTTATTTTGTGAGGGTGAATACCGCTTAGCGAGACATCTTCACCAAAGCTCTTCCTAGAGAACGTTTTGAGTTTTTCCTCCCACGACTTAGTCTAAAAAGTCGTCAACCGGAAACACTCAAATGTCTTCAAGAGGAAGACGAGGAGTAAAGGTCTTTCTTCATCCATCTCTTGTAAATATTTATTCGAAAAGCAAAATACAAAATTACAAAACCTTCAAAAATCAAATAGAAAAATATAAAACTTTCAAAAATCCATAAAAATTTGAAAAATATTGAAAAATTTCAAAAAAATATTGTCATTTTGTCATGTTTTTCTCGATTCGATAATATCTACGGTCTTTGTGCTGTCATTCAAAGAATGACACGGGACTTTAGATATTGTTCGAATGTTCATAAAAAAAAATTTAATTTTTTTTTGAGAGAAAGTGAATCAATGGTTTATTGTCATTTCAGGCAGTAACCCGTTTTTCAAAGAAAGAACAGAGCCATGCTTTATCTTGTTTTTCAAAACTCATGCTCTGATTCTATAAACAATTACTTACTATCTAATGAAAACTAATTGCTTTGAAAAATAACTCAGACTCTATTTTTGAAAATCATCTGAACTTAACGTGTGTCATAAATATCTATCTCTCAATCAACAACTTATGTCATTGATTGAGGGGGAGAATGATTTCAATTAAATCAAAAGGTTATTTGTCATACAATTGTTTTCAAAAGATAATCATGCATGTTTAATCAATGGAGTGTAAAGTCTCAAAATCCGATCCTTATCAGTTAAAATGTTTTCATAATCAAGTCACAATTCTCCTCAAAAGCTTTCAAAAATCAATTTAAATCTACAGAGATCACAAATCTCAAATGATTTGAAAATTGTGATCGGGGGAGAATTTGTGATTTAAAGTGGATTTAAACTGATAATTCGATAAATGGTTTCATAAGTGTTTAGCAAGCTTTCCTCCCCACATGTGCCAAACGATTTCAAATTTTCCATGCACATGTTGAGGGGGAGCAATCTTTTTAAACCACAAAGAAGTGTAACGTGATTGATTTGTCTCTATATGCATATTCCTTCTAATATGTGCAAAACCCTTTCATACCTCGAGGCACATATTGAGGGGGAGCATACTTATGAAAACCTCATCCTTCCCATTATTCTTTATCTACTTGATTTAATCAGGGAAGTGATGTTGATATCATTTAGAAAATGGTAATCAAAGAAGTTAATTCTTCCTCTTACCTCCGTGTGCTAAAACGATTTCAAATACATGATGCACATGTTGAGGGGGAGCTCTTTTTTAAAATATCAAAAACAATTCAGGTACAAAATGCTTTGATAATATATCACAAGTATCTGGATTGATTTTCAAATGGTTTTCAATTGGTTCAAATGGCAGATGAACAATACCAAATAGACCGAACAAATTTACTTTATGTATGGTGGTATAAGGATGATAAGGTTAGGTATTTGTTCCCATGATCCTGAACGAGGAGGATCTACCAGGGGAAAATCCACAAGATAGTATAGAAGTCCTTAGGTATGATGAAAAAAGGAGAAAAGTGAGATATGGGAAGAGAGATGCGACTGAGAGCGGGCTAATCTGGAATAAACCCAACAAGGTTCTAGTTATGAAGTCTCGGTAAGCACTGAAGGGAAGAATGAAAAAGAAATGAATGTGAAAAGGGTGAAAAGAAATAGCCCTCCATTTATTCAACCTTAGAGGCGTAAAAGGGTTCAATTCATATGCTACTGGTGATTACAAAGGTAACACTGGTATTGAAGACAAGACGTCATGGACCCAGTGACGCACTGCACTACAACTTCCCAAGCTACTCAAGTTCCTCTTAAAAGGGCTTGTTTCATTCTCACGGGGAACATACCTAATCTAACGACTTTCTCTTAGAGTTTGTTGATATTGAAGAAGGAGACCCTCTCCCTAGTCTCCAGCATAGGAACCAAATATGCACAATTGAGTCTAGAGCCACGAGATCATCTATAAATCTCTTTAGGACACTGTCAATTAAGACTCTCTGTTTCACACAATGTTAAAAGAGAGATTATATTTTAAGAGTCCTCCGCAATATCCTTGTGGTATTGCCAGAACATCTGAGTGATATGCAAACATATTTACAATGAAGATGGAAAGCCTTCTGGAGCCAACATCAAACAAGCTCCTGGTGGGTGGCATGAGAGATCTATCCAATAGATCAACCATGTGACAAGCTGAGCGAAACAATGGGGCGATGCAAAATTATGAATCAATCCTGGTTCAGGTTATGGATTGACGGATACCTTTGAAAAACCGGTCGTTGTGCTTAAAAAACTCTTTTCTTTAGCACATCGACTGCGGTATCTAATATTTCAAAATTTAAAAGGTGTTTATGATTGATAATTGATTTTCATTAAAACCTTCGTTGTATTGCAAAAACAATTTCTATTGAGCGATACACGATTGTTTTTCAAATCTCTTTTCATCAATCATGAATCTCAATTCGGTTCACTCACTCCGTGTTGTCTTCTTTGAGGCGTTCCGGTTTGAGAACAACTAGAGCAGTGAAACCACATCAAGGAAATTCTTGAATTATACCGATCACGAGGCGGTACTTATGCTTGATCAGCGGGAACCGTGGGCGTGTACCTCAATTCACGAAAGTGATCAAAGACACTTTCGTGCTTCTATATGAATTATTGTATCGAGAAGCGCCCCGGCGTTTGCTTGATTGTCGAATGAAGCGGTCAATCTATAGCCGCATGCTCACTCAACACATTCATTTCTAAAGAAATCATGATAAGTGCATCAATGACTCTGATATTTTCACTCCATGCCACGCTGCTGCTGCGCCAATATCATGAATCAGCAGCTTCCGCTACTCTGATGAGAATATATCATGATCCAGAATGTGAGCATGTCGGTCAAATGTCACAACATCACATAATACCAACACCACAATGGAAAGTCGAGAGATTTATGTTAGGCGATGATCTGTCGGCTCAAATTCATTATCACGTGGATCAGTTAAAGACCTCCACTTGGATTAACCAAACATGCAAAAATGAAGAATCAATGACTACGAGCTGCTGAGCAAAGAACTTTAACAAGAATCCAAGAACAATTTCAATGTAATATATGTTTGTATTCAATGAATTTTGAGGCGACCTCCCTTAGGGGGAGATTGTTAGGATTTAGTAAATCCAGTTATTAAAGTGTCGGTCACCTCAAGTATATGTAATCGTTAGAAAGCTCGTATTCATAGTTATTTAATGTTTAGTAGTATTTAGTTTAGTAACACCGTGGAGGACGAACAGGTCTTTACCCACTGTATGCCTGATCCACAGCCCGTTGGTGGCGATTTGTGTAAGACTATAAATACTCTCTACCTCCCAAGGTAGAGAGTTAGAGCTCATAATAATACTTTTATTTTCACTCACTAAGTTCCCAAACCTCTAACTCTTTCTCTCTCTAAAACCTTGAATTATACGCCTATATGTGATTATGATATGATGTGTTTGTGAAATCCAATATGTTACAAACCTTCTGATCAAAGTAGGTCGGGTACATTATTTATTTATCGATCATCTTATAATCTCATATGTGACAACTCGCAATTTCAGGTCATTTTCAAAATTTACTATTCATCTCGGGGATTTACTATTCATCATTTTACTATTCATCGTTTTCGGAGTCGATGTAATATTCTGAGAACATATTTTAAAATTTTACTATTCACAAATCACTATTCATTCTGGAGAAAATCATTTATTCATGCTTATTATTAGTTTATTTAAGTAGTACTTGGGTTTCACAGTATCAAATCAGGTAACCTTAATGGTTTTAGGCTGAATTCATGAACATATCATCAAGGACATTTCATATAGACTAGGTTTAGACTACATATCATTAGCATCATTATAAATCATTTTAGTTCATGCATGGTTTTGCATATTACATTAAACGTGTAATTTCATATTAAATAAACGCTTATCGGTAATTAATTATTTTGAACAATTGATCCGATACTTCCAAAAATTTTTCCGATATATTTTTATACTCATATTAAGATTATAAAAATAATATAATTAGTTTTACCGGTGTTTTAAATTTATTTCGTATATAAATTGTTATATTTATATAATTCGACCGGTTTTAAGTAAATACTACACGATAATTATTATTTCACTCAATTTTTTGCAGAAATATATTTTTATAGTTTTTATGACTTCAATATATTTTATTTTGATCCGTTAAAATTTATTTTTAGTTAACGCTACCCTAAATGCTTAAATAAATACACAAGTTACTAATAATTCTTAACTAACTACACTTTACTTCAACAAACATGTATTTAGCTATTCAAAATGCATTTGGTCTCTTTTCTTTTTGTGAATGTCGACCAAATGGGATGACTCACACCATTTTGATGATACAAATATCTTGTACATTTATACATATATTATTAAAAGACTATTACTAAACACATACTTCTTATTATATCAAGTGTGAAAAAAATGTATCCTCCCTTCCTCTCTTGCTCAAGAACCGACCATAGGAGACCAAGCACAAGGAAACCATTTTTTCTTCAAGTCAAGTTAAATTTACAACCTAGGCATACTCTTAAGTAAGGTTTTGAAATAAAAACCTAGGGTATTTAGGATAATCCTTGTTCATTTAACCTCATCAAGTAACTAGTAAGCATTTCATGGTCCTTTTTATCTTTCATATTCATATTATGTTAATTTTATCATGCTTGAGAAAAACATGCAATTTATATGGATAGCTATACCACTTTAAATGTTTTTTTTAGTGCTATATATATATATATATATATATATATATATATATATATATATATATATATATATATATATATATCATCCTATAATTACTCTTTGAAACATATCACTTTTGGTGATGTCTAGGAACCCATGACACCCTAAGAAGGTGTATGGTAGGTTTAGAATAGCCGGTTAGTTTGAAGTGGTTAGAATAAGTTTTGCGAGAAAAACTCATTTTGACAACTAAATTTAAGGGTCTGATCATATTTGCTAATTCTGGAAATTTTGACAGTAAGTAAAAAATTTTGGGCTAGATATTTAGAAAATATACTTTAAAACGTGGCCGCTTGAATGGGTTATAGCGGAGTTATACGAATAAGTTATGATATTTCCAAGTTTGGCGAAAACTATAAATTTCAGAAAATTCAGCATATTGTTTTAACTTTTTACGAGTCAAAAATAGGTCTTAAAGCGTTATTAAATGTGTTATCAAAATATATTGGTATACTTTAATCTGAAGCTAAGGACATATAAAGCGTGAAAGCGGACTTGAAAGCGATTAAATTACAGCGTTTAAATAAAGTTGCTGTAACTATATTAAATAAGCAAAACTAATATATTTCTATTAGACAAACATTACGGCAACAAGTGACCATGTTGAGGGTCGTTTTTAACATTGATGTATACTTTTTATAACATGATGTCTTTTAGTAAAGTAAGTTAGCCTAGCATATTTTCCAAAATGTCCATTAGTCAAGCGGAGTTGTAACAGAATAAATACGGTCCTTAAACTTTGCGAAAACCACCCTTAAACAATATTTCGGATACAAGTACCATACTTTACCTATATTTTCTCCATGATCGAGACCTCTATGATGAAAACTTAAATGCTAAAACTTTGAGATAATGATACAAGCTTCCCAAAACCGTTGAGTTTGTTTCCTAATACTCGATGTGCACCATTTTACGACTAGCTTTTCGAGGCTATTTAGTCAACTTTCATGAATTTTCAAATGACATTATTTAGCGAAAAAAGTTATAATTTCATAATAAATCATTAAATAACAATTGTAGGATGTCATTTCAACATAAATACTTGCAAAGTAATTTATAAATTGTCAAGACGTTATAAGATTATTTTTCAACGATAAGTGTTATTTTCAAAAATTCACAAGTGGTATAGATATCATCTGAATTGCATGCATAACATTACATCATAACTTATTATGTATCATATCATTCATAATAGAGTGTGCAGTTAGAGATTGCGCATCATTTCGGTGTACCCACTTTTTTCATACATCATTGTACCAAGTGAGTTCATAGGCCCACTTTCTATTACTTATTTGTTTTACAAACTCTTGGGGAGATACATGCTCTGACTATTTTTATCGAACCACGAATGCTTTGGGCCTGTATGCTATATCCACATGTTTTATTGTCACTAAGTAATCAATTGCCATGTTTGAAGTCCCTACATCATGCCATTAGTCACTTAGAGGTGGCCGAATATTGTGAATAAGCCTATTGGAATTAACACTCGTTCTTATTGACCCATAGGGGAAATCGAGCATACTATATTGAATCATTAAGGTAAATTGTAAGTTTACCATATTAGGGCTACGATGAAGCGATTTTTACCAATTTCTATTGGTGCGAGGTTTACGCTTTGGTTGTCATGAACTTAGTGAAATAAATGTTGTTTTGTTTTCAACAATGAGTGTGAAATAATGTAACTTCACTCACGAATATTATGTTCAAACGATTAATTAAACCTATGGATTTCACTCAACCTTTGTGTTGATTTGTTTTAAGCATGTTTTATCTCGGTATCTAAGGCATACATTCATGGCATGCATGTGGACTTATCATAGAGTCGATGGTGATGGCTAGCGTCTCGCTTGGGTTTATGCACTTTAAAACATCAT
>OU343216.1:185537208-185606981 GCA_910596185.1 Chrysanthemum makinoi
TTTTGAGGCATTGGAAATTCATTTGGAAAAGAAACGGATTTCAAGAACATTTGATTTTGAACAAAGATTTTGCAAATACTCCCCCTCAACAAGTGATACTAACTTTTGAAGTTTTGAAAACATAAGGGAAGTACTTGTTCGTTGAACAAAACTTGAAAATGAAAGTTTTGATAAGTTTTAATCAACAAGTAAGAAGCTTTCGCCTCCTTTTATAGGATTGTGGCAATCGGCGCGCACTACGTGGTCCTTTCTGACAAGAAACGTTGTACATCGGCCGCGTACGTTAAGGATGATAATCAAACAAGCAAAATCACAATCAAGAGAATACCCAATGATTACGACGATCACCTACTTTCGAGGACGCTGGAGAGTCAATCGAAAGTTTGGTCATCCTACCACATAGCTCTCCAACCGTTGCATCTGATCCCAATGAATCCAACATTCATCAATCATAGTGATAAATCAACGAACATCCATGGTATCCTTTGAATTCCAATTCTTCGTCTGAATTATACCCAACTCAATGTCCTTCAATCGATATGCCAATCCATCTCAACCATCTCCGTGGTGGCGCCATAGAACTTAGTGAAGTTTCATCGAAAGCCATGAAGCAAGTATGATGATTTTCACATTAATAGACAAACCCAAACTTTTGTTTATGAACGATTTTGTAATCGAGTTTTGATTGATTCCATGAAATGTAGAATTTAGGTAAGATTCGACTCGAGGAGAGAACTTCAACACGCCTTTGATTTGAAGCGTATGAAAACAAGGAGTGCAGAATGTACTTGATCTAAATTTCGCTGAGGTTCCGTGGGGCTCGTGTATGTCGTGATCCTCACCACCGTGTATGTAAAGTGATCAACGGTTTTCCATTGGTGGTGTGGATCAATCCCTTGGTTGATCGATGGTGGTGGCCGTAGCTTGTTGTGTATGGTGATAACCCGCTAACCATTTATCTAATCATTGGATGGAGTTGCCTCTTAAAGATTTTGTTGTTGACATAGGTGTTTCTTATGATGATGGAGGTGATGATTGAGATGATTTTTTGGGTTTGTGGAAGTGTCAAGAGGTGTTACGTAAGACCGTTGAGGTTTGTGTATTGGATTGTCAACTATGTAGTTGTCTGATTCCTTCTTTAACTTTTCCTCATCAGCTCTAGCAGCTTCTTTTGCCTCTTTTCAATCATTTCCTCTTCCACCAAATTATCATCATCGCGACTCTTTCATCCTTTATCATGATCGTAATCTCCTTCGCCGATATTTCCACATCTTCACCATGCTTTTCTACTCATGGTTGTTTTAGTTGTTGTTGTGGTTGCTTCATTTCAACAATTGTAGAGACAGGACACCCATCCTTACCGGGTTGATTAACCGGATCGGATGGGGTAAGAGATGTTTACAATGGATCTTCCATAAGTGGAGGACTACTGCTTGACCCTCCTGCCCTAATCGGGTTGATTAACGGAAAAGGTTGAAGCATGGTATTCCATCCTTTTCTACTTTAATGACTTACCAAATTGTATTTCCTCATCCATTGAATCTTACTCATCATCAGGATGACTTTGTGAGCATGAATTTGAATGGATGAAGGTAAGGATGTCCACAGAATTCAGAAGATGATTATGAGCATATGAAGTTGTTGAAGATGACACGGAGAATGTTCATGCCAATTGTTTTGTCGTATCCATTGGAATGTGTTTGCCATCAAGAGCTCTCACTGGGCATTGATGATTGCTTGATTTGCACCATTTTGTGATCTAGACATTAGACAAAATGACAGACGTATGGAAACACGATGTGTTTGATTTAGTCTGATTTATTATCTAATTCCTTGTTTGATGGTAACATGTTTATGCTAGTTACAAGTCTTAAGTCACATTTAACCAATTGATGAAGTTGATGTGATAAGTTACGTGAACGTGTTGAGATTTCAAAGTCCAATTTTTCACTTAACACACAACATATTAACTTTGAAAGCTTATGCGAACTTAACAAGTAACATATAATGTTAACGGGCAAAAAATGTAGTGAACAAATGGGATTATGTGTAATGTGGATCCTTATGCAAGAAAGGAGCTTATGCGTAGGGGTATGCTAAAGCATAAGACCAAGCTTATGCGAAAGAGTTTCTTACGCGTAAGACAAGTTCAAAGGCTTTAGGCATACGCGTAGAAATAAGCTAGATGTTACGCCGAAAGTTTGCTCGTAAGAAAGCTTATGAGTAAGCGTTGTTTACGTAATATCTTTCCAAGATACACGCATCCAATCTGTAGACATCTTATGCGTAACATTATAAACATAAGCATGAAAACTTGATTGCGCTAATTCCAAACATCTCTTAGATCACAAAATAAGCATAAGAACATATGATACACACGTAAAGACTTAGGCGTAAAATTACTTAAACCCTAAACCCTTAATCTAAGCGTACGAGATATAGCTACACAAATCAAACAAGAATGTTTCTGGAGTGTCCTAGATGTCATATGGGTGCTATGGAACAAGATATAACACATTTCCACCACGTAATCAAGATTCATGGGATATGAACCCTAATAACCTAAAACTTAAATTCTTACGCTTAGATGTTTCTAGGCTAATTTAAAGGTTCAAAGCATGCATATATACTTATTCTAACACTTTCTTGACCACCTAATAACATATCACGTAATAGAAAAAACCTTAAATGAGCGCAAGAACCCTAGAATTCAAATTAATGAAATTTAAGATTCTGGATGGTTTTGGACGATTGAAACAAGTTTAATAGAAACTAAGAAATGTTTTAATATAACTCATTTCAATCCAACCACTTTAATGCATAAAACACCCGCCTGCTCGAGTGAACAGCTTTCCAAAATCAGCTTTAAAGAGTTTTAACCGTTGGATTTGAAAGATTTGTGAAATCCTTGTTTAGAATCTTGATCAAAACAATTTAGAACTTTCAGATTATGAACAAATTGAACGAATTTTGAAGATTTGATTTGGGCCGTTTGATCTTGGTATTTTAGGAGTAAATGATTATTAATTTACCAAGTTGACACATTCAGTCCCTTAACCTCAAATAGGTTCCAACCAAGATCCTTTAACTTCCGTTTAGGTTAGACAAAACACTTGTAAGGCAAGAAACTTAGCGATACTCCCTCTTGACTTTTGAAATAATGAATTTTGAAAAACATTTGAGTCCGAGGAGAGTATTTGACAAGAGACGTATCCACCATTTTAGAAGAAACAACATATTTTTGGAAACATGCAAGTACAAGGTTTTATGAAACCAAAAATATTTACTTTCTCCCCTCAACACTTGTTCAGAAAAAATGAAAGATTTGATAGAACAAAGTGTTGATCAAGATTTGTACTTGCGATGTTTGAAAGAATATAGATAGAAGAATATATATATATATATATATATATATATATATATATATATATATATATATATATATTTTTTTTTTTTTTGAGATTTTCCATTTTATAATTTTGTATTTTGTTTTTGAAAAAAAAAATATTTACAAAAGAGGTTTTGGTGTTTGACAGTGTTTTAAGACTGCTTTTAGGAGGTCATCCAATACCTCTTGAGTCAAACACCTCATACCAATCCGGTGGACCAACTCATTAAACCTAGCGGGAGGCAAGGCTTTGTTGAGAAGATCTGCCAATTGGTATTCTATACCCACGAAGTATAATACAACTGTACCATGTTCCACGTGGTCCTTGATGAAATGATAACGGCGATCGATGTGCTTTGATTTCGAAAGTGCCGAATGAAGTTGCACGAGATCGCAATGGCACTCCGATTGTCGCAAAGACATCGGATTGCTGTCAAATACGTAACCATAGTCTTTGAGTTGTGTTCTCATCCAAATGACTTGAGTACAACACGCGAAATGGCTACATATTCTCGCCTCTCGTTGATGACATCGATGTACAATCCTCGCTTTGATTGCCAAGACACCGCTTATCACCAAGAAATTGTAGTGCTCCCAAGTACTTTTCCTTGAGTCTAAGCATCCCGCTGGTCACCAAAAGCGATTAGTTCAAAACCGTAATCCTTCTGATACCAGATCCCCAAATTAATGGTTCCCTTGATATATCGGAGGATTCTTTTAGCCTCGGAGAGGTGGGTTTCAGTTGGACGCGACTGATAACGGGAGCATAGATACACGGAAAAGACAATATCAGGTCTGCTAGCTGTTAGATACATGAGAGACCTAAAAATACTACGGTATTTGGTAGGGTCTACTAATTTCCCATGTAAATCAGATCTAGCTTCTGGTATGTGCCATTGGTGTGGCATAGTGTCACAGTGTTTTCATTCCAAATTTGCTTAAAAATTCAAGGGCATATTTGGACCGACTCAAGAAAATACCACGGGGTGATTGATGAACTTGTAGTCCTAGAAAGAACGTAAGTTCACCCATCATGGACATTTCAAAATTTTTCTTCATTAGTTTTGCAAAAGCGATTGAAAACTTTTTATGTGTAGACCCACAAATGATGTCATCCACTTAAATTTGAACAATTAAGATATGTGCCCCGTGATATTGTATAAAAAGAGTTGGGTCAACCGAAACTTTGGTGAAATTATTTGTAATGAAGAAAGATGATAGCTTATCGTACCATCCCGAGGAGCTTGTTTGAGACCATGCAGAGCTTTGTTGAGTTTGTAGACGTGGTTCGAAACTCGTGGTCAACGAATCCATCCTGGTTGGCGACATAAACCGCTTTTAAGTTGTCCATTGAGAAACGCAGTTTTGACATCCATCCGATAGACCGTCATATTCATATGAGCCGCGAACGCTAGAAATATCCGAACGGCCTCAAGACGAGCAACCGGAGCAAAAGATTCTTCAAAGTCTATTCCCTTCCTCGACGATAACCCTTAGCAACTAGCCGTGACTTGTTTCGATAACATTTCCTTCAAAGATCCAATTTGTTTTTCCAAATCCATTTGAGACCAATGACGAGACCCCCTGGTCTTTCAACCAGTTCCCATACTTCAAGACGCTTGAATTGGTTGAGTTCTTCTTGCATGGATTCAATCCAGTTGTCTTTTGTCATTGCGCCTTTAATGTTTTTAGGTTCAGAATTGCATCGGTGAGTGTATGCAATGTTCACCATCTGAGTGAAGACGTTGTCTCGTAACGACTGGTTGATTCGGGTTTCCAATAATGTTTTCCAGAGGATGGTCTTTTGTCCATCTATGTGTGGAGGGTTGATGTTGGTATACATTGTGCGACTTCAGGATTCAAATGGTTTGTTGAAGATTCCGCGACATCTGGTGCAGCAGCCTCATTAGCAAACGGGTTGAAGAACGCATTTGGATCAAAATCTGCAGGTGGGGGTACTTCATTCAGAATATCATCACCTGGTTCATCATTGTTGGAAGCGGTTTGTTCTACATATGATGCTTTAAATGTATTATGATGCCTCGCACATGATCATTTTATCATATGTAGGTAACTTCACACAAAATAACCCAGTGAAAGTTGAAACGATAACAACCGAAGTAAGATGTTTGAACCACGTGATCGCTCATTTCTTCCCCCTGATTGTAGAAACTCGTGAAGGGAAAGAGTTTTCGCAAAGAGGGCAAAGAAAGCACATGACATATACTCTCTCTTCCCCCCGATGTTTTCGATGAATCGAAACATACACCACGTATGTTGATGATGAAATCGGAGACAGCGTAACCATGTACGTTCAATTAATCAAAGAGGTATGAAGTACCATAAATATCTTGTGAGAATCAATTGTTGATAAAACTTCTGAACTTGTTCATTAAATATCTTATGTTGATCATCAGTTGTGTCATTGTTGTTGGAAACAATTTGATCTATCATATCAAAGATTCGATGAAGGTGCATCTCGAAGCAATGGTTGTTGTTGTAGATTCGTGGTGTATCTAGAATTAGAATATGATCAGTTGTGCAAATGGAAACATTAGATACATCTGAAGCACGACTTTCTAAAGAATCTCTAAACAGTGGAGCAAACAAAATTTCCAATTCTTGACGATTGAGTACAATGGTGATGCAGGCTTTGGATCATTATGTTTTAGACAAGTGAGAGACGGTCCAAGTCAAGTTGTACTTAGAAGCCATAGTGGGCGCGGGTCCTAAACTCAATTATTCAAGCCATTTTTGTTGTAGCTGTATAGAAAGTAGGAGGGGGCAAGATAGAGAAAACATGGATCCCCAAGTGTAACTGGGTTCCAGATGTTAGAAGCATAAAGATGTAGTGTCAATTGTCTTCTTGACACCTGAACAGACTATTTTGATGATTTCCTTTCTTGCCTGTGGATGGATGTAGAGGGTTTCACACTTGTTATGGTGCAACTACTTAGTATCTTGCCGTAGGAATCCACCTAAGACCAACAGTTGAAAAACTCTACCCGTTGGTATCCATCAAAGGTTAGATCTAGGGGATGTTGAAACTTCTTTTGGGAAGAGTCTCAAGGCCCTATATTGATCCACCTATTAGGTTTCAAATTTTACGCTTTAGATCAACGGGTTTATTTCTAACTGTTTGTTGATTAAACTTAGGTTTTGTTTGCTACTACAATCGTTGTTATGCAACACACTAGAAGGCATCACACTAGGTTGTGAACCTAAGATTCCATCTTTTTGGAGTAGTGCCCTTTTCCTAGCCTTTTCTAGATCATAGTTCTTGTAATGCTGGCCATGTGAATCATATGAATTTTTAATGTTAATGCTCGGTTTAGACACTGTTCTCGAACTAATCCAAGAAGCAGGTGTGCGCCTACTTGTTGAGGTTTAATAGAGACAAGCATTTCCTTAGCCAAGAATGTGGAGTGACTGGATTTGACAAATGATTATTCTCAACAACTTGGGAGGCAAACCTTGGGTTTGAAGGTTTTGATCGCTCGTCAGATTTAAAAGCAGCTTGGTTGTTTAACTAATGATTGGTTTCATTGGTTGTAGTGACGCATTTCCCCAAGATTGTTGGTTTTGTAAATTTAGTATCGCCACTCTTGCCGTTAATCTTCTCAATTTGTTTTGTAAAGCAACATGCGAAGCCCTTTGCTTGAATTTGAGCCTTTAGATGCTCATTTTCTTTACTAATGTATCCACACCATTACTTTGCATTTTAACTTCAAGAGATTGCGGTAATGTGCCTCTAGTTTTGAAAAAAAATCTTTTGAAATTGAGCAATGGTCTTTTGAGAAGAATGTTTTCGTGATTCAAGATTTTGATTTGATGATTCAGCTTGTATTGTTTGCAACTAAAGGCTCGACATGAGACAGCTTGTTCTGACATTAGGCAACAATAATCGGTCAACCTCTCTTTCATTTCAATTCAGTTGCTCAAGCCTGCTTTTACATTTGCAAAAGTGCAATATGAACAACAAAGTAGATTGTACCTCAACCATCCTGTTTTGTCAAAGATAGGCTCGTGGTCATAGGTGGGAACGATATATTCCTCAACCATTTGTTCTTCATCAAAGTTCGGCTCGGTGTCATAGTTGGGTATGATATCTTCCCCAGATCTGCTGATGTCATCATGCTTTTCCAATGCTACAACATCATTGTCCTAGACTCGACATTTGCAGTATTCTCATCATTCTTGACAAGCCTTTGAGCATTCCTTCCTTGTACATCAACTCTTTCACCTTGCACTACCGCTGATTTCGGGATCGATGAAGTCCACTCTTTGAATTCTTAAATTTTGAGAACATCTTAGTCAAGAACATCATTTCTTTGTTTAATTTCACAAATGGATCTTCGTAATCATCAAGAGAAAGGTTTGGTGGTGTTAAGGTTTTAAGCAAATAGATGGAAGGTGAGGAGATTTGTGAAAGTACATTAGATTGACATTGATGTAGTGAATTTTAATTTTCCCTCCAAAATGATTATGAAAAATTTTCTCCCCAAAAATTTGAAATTCACTATAAAATGCAATTCTAAAGTTGTAAGAAAAATTTGAGATTTGAAAATTTTGACGCAAAATTTGACCAAAATTCAATTGAGCCCAAAAATTTGAAATTTTGACCAAAATTTCACAGTTGAACCAAAATTTAAATTTAAAAATTGAACGTTTAGTCTCCCCTAAAAATTAATTTTTTATTTTTTTTATTTTATTTTTATTTTTTTTTAAATTTGTGTTGATGATGTGTTATGGATCTTTAAAGGATAAATTTTAGGTTTATGTAGATTAGATCACAGAAATCCAAGCGTAAAAATTTGCCCAACTACGACTCGCCAAAATCTGGCAGAACTAGCAAAGCTTGCGAAACCGCCAAACTTGGAAACTTGCCAAATCGAAACTCGCTAAATCGAGAACTCGCCAAGTCGAACTCGCCAAAATCAAACTCGCTAAATCGTAAACTCGCCAAGTCAACTCGCTTAAATCAAACCGCACAAGTCACAAACTCGCTAAGTCACAAACTCGCCAAAGCGTAAACTCGCCAAATTTCAGAACTCGCCAAATTTCAAACTCGCCAAATTTCAAACTCGCCAAATTTCAAACTCGCCAAATTTCAAATAGAAACTCTCAAGCTGTAACGCGTGGCTAACTCGCCAAAACTCATAAGAAACTCGCAGAAATTCAAAGAAACTCGCCAAAATTCATGGCTAACTCGCCAAAAATTCGCATGTACAACTCTCGCCAATTTTGCAAACTCAAGCAAAAATCGCAAAAACTCGCCAATTCTCGCAAACTCGCAGAATTGTGACATTTAAACTCGCCAATTTTGCAAACTCGCAAAAATCGACAGAAACTCTCACCCAATTTCGCAAACTCGCAGAATTCGCATTTAAACTCGCCAATTTTGCAAACTCGCAAAAATCGCATTTAAACTCGCCAATTCTACAAACTCGCTAAACTTCAAGTAGAAACTCGCAGATACTCATGAGAAAAACTCGCCAGAAAATCATGGCTAACTCGCCAAAACTCATAAAATGTGCGCGTAAACTCAGAAACACGCATTCAAATTCAAAAAGTCCATAAATTTCAATCTAAAACACGCTTTTAAGTAATTAATTTCTATTAAATCTAGTCAATATTAACCTAAACTATCCCTTGGCTCTTGATACCACTTGTTAGGTCACCATATTATCACAACAATATGTATTTCTAGAGAGAGAAAGTGATAGAGAGAGAAAGTGGAAGGAACTAATGAATGATTAGTGAAAATGATAATTGCAATTAGAACCAACAACCCTCTCCCTTCTAGGGAGGGGTATTTATAGTCTTTACATAAGTAGGATGTTTCCCCTGGTTCTAGAAGAATTTTTCTATCACAGCTCATGGGCTTACTACATGAGCTGTGAGACTAAATACAAACATTTATAAACCATAATTATTAACGACCTATTACAAATGAAATGACCTACACTTGATAATAAAACATGTTCCTAACAAGAATGAAACAAATCCCTTTTGAGAGGAATTGAGTGGCTAGAAGGTTTAGTGCAGTGCGTCACTGGGTCCATGACGTCTTTGTCTTCAATACCAGTGTCATCTAGTGACAACCAAGAGTATATGTATTGAACCCGGTTTCTTTCTAAGGAATGGAATATGGAGGGCTATTTCTTTTCACCCTTTCTTTTACATTTCTTTTAATTCTTCAACCCCTTCTTTCTCCTTTCTCACATTACTCCTTTTTCAATCATTCCTAAGGACTTCTAATACTAACTATTTGTGATGTCCTTGGGTAGATCCCTCCCGCTCTGGCGGATCATAGGACAAATTATCCTATCCTTAGTCACCTTATAACTCCATGACTGTCCTATTGTTGCCATAAAACCATTTTATTTGAAAATCTCTCGAGTGTTTATGATAGAAAACATGTTTGAAACACTCGAGTTTTATATTTTCTAAACACTCTTCACATGTGCTTATATGTTTTGACAAATCTATTGCACTGAGAGGGTAGAGTTCGCACTTTTGAATTGATCGAATTTTAAAATGAACAAGACCTATTCGAGACACGCTACATCACTAGAGAACTAGCTTGAAATTATTACCCCGGCCCCGGTCAAGTCATATAAAGTTTCTCGAGATGGTACATGATTCCTCGTCAATTCATTGGTTCCGTCTGAGTCGAGCTCATTTGAGATTCAAACAACGATCATTAAACTTTTTGATCACATTTTAATCACGCCTCCCCCTCAAAATAGCATATTCGTGATATTTTTGATATCAACGGATTACACAACATTTTAGAATCTTTTAGGGAGACAAACGGATTTGATTTAAGCATGAATTTGGAACATTTTAGATTTATACTCCCCCTTTAATAAAGCATAATCAATTAAAGGGTTTTAGAGGGAGTTATCTTGAGCACAAAATATTTTGAAAGATTTTGAAAATCTTTTGAACAATCTTGAAAAGGTGCTCAAGATGATGATGATTTCTCACCATTTTTAAATGTACAATCTTTTAGAGTACACTACATTTTTCTTTGAAAACACGAGTTTTGATCTGAAAATAATCAAAAGTCATCATTTCGTCCGGTTTGCATCAAGTATACTAAAGCCATTTTATGAAGAAATTTTGAGAAACGACATGTTTTAGAAAACAATAAAGAACTCTCGCTCAAGCATCCGCATACCCGTACTCATTGTTGAATGACATTTCTAGAAACGCACAAAAATATCGATTATACGAAAGACATGTCGTGAGAAGAATATTTTTGGATTTTTGATTTTATATTTTTTTGTATTTTTGAAAATTTTATATTTTTATATTTTGCTTTTGTTGGTTTTTCAAATTTTGTATTTTGTTTTTCAAAAATATTTACGAAGCTTTTTGGAAATACATTTTCAAGAAGATTCGAGAAGACTTTCTAACTCCTCAGGGGTTAGGCTTTGCATTCCAATTCGTCGAACTAAATACTCAAACCTTTCTTTTGGAAGGGCTTTAGTTAATAGATCGGCGAGTTGGTAACTGTCTTCACTAAGAATAATTCAACAAGCATTCATTTTCGACGACTTTTGATGAAGTGGTAGCGGACACGGATATGCTTAGTCTTTGAGTGATGAACAAGATTGCATGATATGGCTATGGCACTTTTCGAGTCACAATACATAGGTATTTTATCGAAGGTAAAGCCATAATCTGTGAGTTGTGTTCTCATCCATAGAACTTGAGCACAACACGCAGATAGAGACACATACTCATTTCAAGTGGTTGATAGTGCAGGCAATCTTGTTTCTTTGAAGACCACTTACTAACTTTTCACCCAAAATTGTGCTCCTCCGATGTACTTTTGTCGTAAATCTTGATCACCTGCGTGGTCCGCATCCAAAAGGCAATTAGATCAAATTCGGATTCCTTCAAATACCAAAGTCCCATGTGAATGGATGTCTTCAGGTACCGAAAGATCCTTTTAACCTCTTTGAGGTGCGGTAGGCTTTGCCTCGAAACCGTGCTAATAAGCAACAAAGAAAATGAATGTCCGGTCGACTAGCAAGTTAAGGTACATGAGAGAACCAATCATGCTCGATATTTCTTCGATCAATAAGTTTCCCAAACAAATCGGCTCCAATTTTTGGTGAAGTTACCATTGGTGTTCCGACCGAGTCACAATTATCCATACCATGATTTTTCAAAATCTCGGCCGATATTTAGCTTGATTTATAAAAATTCCACGAGGGGATTGATGTATTTGTTAACCAAGAAAGAATTTTAGTTCCCCCATCATGGATATTTCAAATTTACTTTTCATGAGATTTTCAAAATGTTTTGAAAGATTCGGATTAGTGGACCCAAAGATGATGTCGCCCACGTAAATCTGAACAATCAAAATATCGTTTTTGCATTTTTGTGTAAACAAGGTAGGATCAACTGTTCCTTTGGTGAAATTGTTTTGGATAAGGAAAGAGGACAGTCATACCACGCCTCTGAGCTTGTTTTAAACCATAGATTGCCTTTTGAGTTTGTAGACGAGTCCGGATGTTCCATGTCTATGAAGCCTTCGGTCGACTCACGTGACACTTCTTCTTCAGAGTTCCATTCAAGAACGCTCTTAATGTCCATCCGATAAACCGTGATGTTTTTGTGAAGCATAGGCTAAGAAAATCCCGACCGCTTCTAGTCTAGCTACCATGAATGACTCTTCAAAGTCTATCCCTTCCTCTTGTCTTCCTTTGGCCACAAGACGAGCTTTGTTGCGAATTACAGTCATTTCTTCATCCCGTTTATTCTTCCATAACCATTTGAGATCAATGACGCGAATGTCAATTGGTCTTGGAACCATTTCCCAAGAGTCATGTAGACGGTATTGGAGAAGTTCCTCCCGCATCGCTTCTATCCATGCGGGTTCTGCCATTGCCTCACGAATGTTCTTTGGCTCTATATTGCTAATTGAGCAAAGGTAAATGCATAAGTCGCAATCGGTGGCAAGTTACGCCTCGCCCGAATTGGCCTTGAAGGTTCACCAATAACTTGTTCAATCGGGTGGTCTTTTGTCCACTTCATAGTAGAAGGATACCGTTGGTTAAATGTATGCGAGTTAGATGGTTCTCGTAAGCATGAAGAAGATTCACTGGATTCCGTAGCAAACGGGTTTTCAAATAAGTCTTCATCTAACGTTGCATCGCTATGGTTTTGGTTTTGCTCATCAACTGCTGGTAGAACGGGTGCAATAACTGTAGTAGATGTAGATGATGTAGATGGAGTTGGTGCATTGGTTTCGATCGTTGTAGATGCATCTTCTGTTGGTGGTGGAGGATGATGTTGAGCGGGTGCGGCGGAATGATGGTTTGATGCATTTGTCGAAGTTCCACCATAGTATTCATCGAACATTAACTCAATAAATTCTCCCATTCTAGTTCTTTAGGATTGTCAAACGAAGTTGATTGAGCTCTTTGAGGTACGAGTCCTGAACCGATGTGTCCGTAAGTCTCACGGTTTAGTGCGGGTTCTAGAGCCAGTCTCTCGTAAGCCATCTTTGAAAGTTCATCAAATTTCACATTCATCGCCTCCATGATCCTCCTAGTTCTCCGTTATACACCCCTGAATGCCCTCGAAGTTATCTCGAATATCCAATGAAGATTCCAATATCACCTTTAGCTTTCAATTTACCTAGATCTTCTTTGTCGTTCGTCGGATAGCACAAAGCGCCAAATACGTGAAAGTAAGAGATATCCGGTTTTTCGTTGTTCACAAGCTCATATGGGGTTTTATTGGATCTTGGATGGATAAGGGATCGGCTTCGAGTGAAACAAGCAAAGGGCAACAAGATCGCCCCCACGAAATAACGGTGCACGAGAATAGATTAGCATTGTACGAGCAGCTTCCACAAGAGTTCTATTTCTTCTTTCAACTACCCCATTCTCGTGGAGTTCTAACAACCGATGTCCGATGTGTGATTCCAACATCTTCAAAATAAGCTCTTAACTCCGATTAGTGAATTTCGTGCCGTTGTTCTGCTCTTACAACCCTTCCGAGTTTGAAGAAGTACTTGAATTCGCTTTGAAGGTGATGATGATGCCTAGTGCTTCGTCTTTTGATCTCAGGAACTTAACCCATGTATATCTTGAATAATCATCGACAATGACAAGAATATACTTTTTCCCATTAATGCTTTCAACTCTCATTGGGCCACATAAGTCCATGTGCAACATATGCAACTTTGCTTCCTAACTAGGTACGGATTTGGGTTTATATGATGCTCTTTTGCTTTTTCCTTGTTCGCATGATGAACATAAGTGATCCTTGGTGTATTTGAACTTTGGAAGTCCGTTGACGATGTTCTCTTTGGCAATTTTGTTGATGGTGTCAAAATTGAGATGGGATAACCGTCGTGCCACAACCAGTGACCGTGTTCCGGATGCTCGTGTCATAAGACATATTGGTGATGAAGAGGCCATTTGATTGATGTCGATAGCATACAAGTTTGTATCACGATTCCCAGTTAAGAGATCGGTGCCATCCAAGTTTCTAACGAAGCAAGCATTTTTCCTAAAAGCAACCTCTAAATCGCATCACGTAACCCGCCCGACCGAAACAAATTGTGTCCCAATCCTTCACATAGTAAACCCGAGTAAACAAATAATTTCCAAAAGGTAGATCTCCATAACCCATGATAGCTGCTACATGATCATTTCCAAACGCATTCGGTTCCCATGAATTTCCGCATCTAAATTGATCAGCAGCTTCAGATTCCGGTCATGTGCTTGGAGCAACCCGAGTCGACGATCCAAAGACATATTTCGATAACCCGCCAATAATGAAGAAGAAGATTTTGGAAACCGTTTTGATTTTGGTTCCGCTTGGGTTAGAGGTAAAATCCTGATCACACTCATAGAAGTCATCTATTGGTAAGACAGGTACATCACTCATTCTTCCATTCTCGAGTGTGAAAGTTCTACCCGTTGGTTTCCAAATGTCATCCCTAAAGTAAACATTATGCTCCCTATCAGTAGTGTAAAGCCTAAGTCTCGAAACTAGTCTTCCTATTCGTTTAGCATAAGTTCTTTTGGGAACATTCTTCTTAACAGACTTAACAATCTCATTCTTAGAAACACAATCATCATGAACATTAGATAAAGATTTCTTGCAAGTTAAACAAACAGATTCAACAGATTCATTAAACTTAGCAGATTTCATAGGTTCATTACATTCAGATGAAATGTCTTTCTTATTCAAAACGGTAAATTCCTAGGGTGTTCTTCTACTTTCTTCTCTTTATTCAAGAGACTACTCTTAGAGGCAAGCGAGACTCTATTGTTCCTTGTATTGCTCTTAGGCTTTAGTCTGCTGCTCCTAGAGGTGCTTCCTAGTCCTCAGAAGGCAAGGCACACTCATTAGGATTCACATTTCTATCTAGAGAAGTGGTTTCAGCTTTCCTAGTCTCTTTAGAGTGCTTATCTAAACTTATGTCGTTTGTTCCAGATGTTTTAGATGTGGAGGCAGACGCATTAGTGGTACTCATCTTAAAAAGGCCGTGGGCTAAAACTTTGGTTTCTCGATAACCGCTTTTCCCTTATCAACATTTTGTTTAGGTAGGGCGTGGAGTGACCGGTTTTGATGAAACATTTTTCTCATTGACTTTTGGAGGAGGCAAGAAACGTACATTTTGGTTTTAAAACCGTTTGGGAACATTTGCTTTCTCCGCAGCCAATGGTTTTTTAATCACAGATCCACGCCTTTCCTTTTGACATTCCAGCTGAGCCCTCAAAAGATCATTTTTCGCTTTCATTTCATTGTAGGCACGCTCATACGACAATTTGTCATACTTGCATTCCTCTGCTTTTCGATCAAGTTGTTTAAAATATGAGATATTTTCTTTTTCAAGTTTCTCAAGTGCTTTTTCATATTTTGAAACAATTTCGAGGTCTCGACTGAGTCTTTCATGATCTTCAATGTAATATGTTTGCAAAATAATGGACATAATATCAAGAGTCGAACATCTTCGAAGAGAGAGTCATTTAAAGTTTCCAAAACTTTGATTTGTTCAACACACCGAGTTTGCTTTACTGTGGATTTATGGTCCTTGACAAAGTCACTGCTTTCTTTCAAAAACGCTTGTTCAAATGAATTACCCTTGCACTGATGGCATTCAAATGAGGGGCAATTTGAGTTCCAAAAAACTTTCTTTGTTCGATGTCAAAACTAGAGAACCAGTTGTTAGGTGTAATAGTGGTTTTAGTTTTAATAGTGTCTTGAAGATCCACAATTCTCGTTTTCACATTGTCTAAAATACTTCTCGCATCACTTGAGTTAAAAGGATTGTTTGAAGACATTTGTTCAATGTTTGAAAGAGTTTTTGAGACAACGACCGGTTTTGAAACGATTTTGAAGCAGAGTTGAATCTTTGTTTGAAACATTTTGTGTGATGGAGAACTTTGACTTTTCTTTTTGATTAACAAAAGTAATTCCGTTAATTTTGTTCCATTTGTTATAATCAATAGGTTTGATTTCCGAATTCTTTTGTTTCATTTTTGATCTACTCTCCTCAGATAGTTCTAACGCTTCAAGAGAATCACGAACAATAATGGGTTCATGTAAAGCTTTTCCATTGTTTAACACATTCTCGAGATTTCGAAGCTTTCTTGAGGAACGGAAGGGTCGAACCAAGTGCCATTCTATCATTAGTATGAAAACGCGGATTTACTTGATTAGAAAGCATCTTGATTGTTTGAGCGTAATGACCCGCTTTAAGAAGCAAATTTTCCAAAATTTTTATCTTTTCATTCTTATCAAGAATTTCATCAAGAAGAGAATCTTCGCTTTGAAAAATCAAGAATCAACTTCTTTTCTTTTTCAAGATTAGAAAACATTTCTTTTGTTTAGAAAGTTGGTTATTTAAATCGTAAATTTCCTTGTTTAGAGATTTAATTTTAAGTTCAATTCACATCAAGTGTAATATACTTGATTTGCAATTCTTTTTCTTTAGAAACCAAATTTCGATAACCAATTTCTAATTCTCGATTCTTTGTTTTTCTGAAATTCAAAGGCTTTTGTGCTCTCCTTGTAACTCTCAAGCTCAGCGGTCAATTTGGCATTCGCGGCCTTAACATCGCGATTGACCTTTTAAACTTTCTCAATTTCAATGCCACGCTTGTTGATTAATGATTCAAAATAAGCACGAAGTTTCCTCATCGGGCTCCAAGATTTTGTGCCACACAATCTCCACTAGGATCCACATCTGGAGTCTCAGAGTTAGTATTGCTACAACTCGGATTGTCCGAGTATGTATCATAAGTAGGTGCTGATGTCACGCAATGCTGTTCGTCCATGAGTAAACACATCAAATATGACATTGTTATAGCATGGATCATTGATTGGTACCTCGACATCGCTTGGCCATAGACAGGAGGTGAGTTTGACTGTCATACTTAGCTTCCTCAAGATTTGCCATGAAGATGCAGATTGCATTGAGTTCTTCGAGGTCTTCCAAATCATCCATAATAGCCATGAAGTCATGTTCCTCATCACTCAATTGAAGTCCAGATTGTTCCTTTTGTGCCAACGTAATAACTTTCTCAAGATACGCAAGATCCTTCTTTTTCGGCTTAGTTGGACAATTCCTTGCCATGTGACCCAATCCTTGACAGCTATAACACTTAACCCGATTGCCCGATTCACATTTCCATAATTCCCAACCACTGGAGCCGCAACATTCCCATTCTCGATTACCCATTACTCTATTTCCAACATTCACCCATCCGATACCCCGATTCGAACCACCTGATTACCCATGCGAAATCTAGTAGCATATCCTTGCTGATTCCCAATAACTCCAACCATTTGACCTTGATTGCCCATGTTCACACCCTACCGTGCAATTTGCCTCATGAAGTGTTTGATGAAATCCTTTGGTTGTTGTTAGTTTGTGTGGAATAGCATCGCTAAATGCTTTTACCCAAGAATACAAATGCTTGTGACAAAGCTTCTTCTGGTTCCATTTCAAGATCGATTCCTTGTTCCCGGTAATGTTGTTGTTCATGTGGATAGTTTTGTTGTTGAGGGATGTATTGCCGCAAGTTGTTGTTAGTGGAAGATGATGAAGCTTGTTGTTGTGTATTCACCGAAGTTTGAGTCTTTGCAATGAGTGCCAATGGATCATGATTCTTTGCTAATCTTTCTTGCCCGACTTCATTCACTTCATTTTGATTTTGTTTCTAAAATCGCTGAGTTGATCAAAGTTCACTTGATGTAAGTCTTTTGTTTGGTTGACAATAGTGACATATCGTCCCCATTCTTCCGGAAGATTGTTCAAGAACTTGATGTTGCTCACGATAGTTCTGGGTGTCAACTTGTTTCGATCACTCATTCATTAAAGTACAAACCTTCCATAGTAGGATTCAATGGATTCTCCCGAGTAGATGTAAACTTCTCCCATGCAGTAGCAACTTGTTCTCGTGTCTTGTTGACCGATTTCGCTCCATGACAAAGTCGCCTAACACGCTCCCACATATCGAAAGGCCACAACCGTCTACAAGCAAAAAGATGTCTCTTGGTAAACCCAGCTTGTATAATATGAATTGCCATGTCATCTGCCGACTTTTTCTCGATCCTCTTCAGAGTATTCGTTCTTTTGAAGACGAAAAATGGTGGGACGGGAGGTGTTGCATCGGATTTCAGTGGTCTTGGACTTGTCAAGGTATGAAGGGTCCATCCCGAATGGATTTGATCATCGCTTTTCCATTAGGTTTTGTCTTGATGTAACTAAGCATTCGACTTGTCCATTGAAGATAACCACCTTTTTCCAACATAGGAGGACGGTTTTCGCACCGGCTGCATGAATATCTTGTTGAGTTGCCATTGATGAAGGTATGATCCGATAAAGTTGATGTAGGATCGATTCAACGATAAAGGAGTTGTGGTTGATGAAGATTAAGCCCGATTGAGGTGTTTCTGAAAGTCGCATCGTAACCTTGGTTCAAAAAATTTCACCAAAATTTGAAATTTACTATAAAAATCAATTCTAAGGTCGTATGAAAATTTTGAGTTATGACAATTTTGATGCCAAATTTGACTCGAAAAATTTGAATTTAGGCCCAAAAATTTGAATTTTTGACCAAAATTTTCACAGCTAAACCAAAATTTGAATTTCGCGTAAAAATTGAACGTTTAGTTTCCTCAAAAATTTAAATTTTTTTGAGAATGAAGAGCTTAGGCGAGAAACACGGTTACGCAGTAGACGAGGCTTAGGCGTAGGATCCGTGCTTATGCGCGTAGGATCTTATGCGTAGGAAGCTTATGCGTGTAGAAACCTTATGCGTAGAAACCTTAAGCAGAAACCTTGCGAGAAACCTAAGCGTAGAAACCTTATGCGTAGGAACCTAAGCGAACCTTGCTTATGCGTAGACAAAAGTTACTGAAAACCTTACGCGTAATTTTGAAGTTATGCGTGAGTTACTCGTAGCTTTTAGCTTATGCGTAAACTATGGTTAAGAACCAAAATCCTTTACAATCGCCACAACAGAAGAGATATCCACAAGTCGGTGTTCCACACACTTATCCAAGTGAGGGAAGCACCGAGTAACAGCTTATAGCATGAAGATTCTTCACCAAAAAGTTACGAGTAGAAAACTAGGGTTTTGACATTTTGACTTCTACTCATAAGAAATTTCCAACGATTCAAATGATTTCTTTTGCAAAGAAAGCCTTAAAAACACTCGAATAACCCAAAAATGTTGACCTTTTCCACCCAAAGTGCTTAGAAAAGTTACGAGTAGAAATGACCAAAAACCAAATACGAGCTTAAAAATAAAGAAAAACACGTAAAGCTAGGAACTTTTGCAAAAACTCAAACTTTAGCACCAAATAAACCTTAAACCACAAGAATCTTGAATTTTAAAGTGCAAAAATTAAAGCTTTAAGCTTGACAAAAACGTATAACGAGAGCCTTTTACGCGTAACCCTTCCAAACAAACACAAACACTCCTAAACCATTGTTAGGCGATTGATACCAATTGTAGGACCTAAGATATATCAACCTTATCACTTTACCAAGCAAACCCAACACAAATACAAGTTTAACCACGTGAAACCAAACACAAACACGTATAAAAAAGCATCTCCTCCTCTCGCCTGTTTGAGTGCCTTCCACCAATTCAAAGCATCACCTTCCAACTTAAATGCAGCCAAACGGGTCTTAAACTCGTCTCCACAACCCAGTACTTCAAACAGCTTCTCAATATGAGTGATCCAGTCTGTTGGGAATTATGTGAAGTTTGGATTATGCCGATATTACTCGAAATGATTCTCTGAAGACATAGTGGATTCTCACAAGACATAATCTATCAAGAGTAATAGTTATTAGTCCTGCTTTCTCGGAAGTGTTTATTCTGTGTTTAGTATATTTAGTTTGGATATACATGAGCTTTATTAGGAAGTGATTGTGTATATCTTATTTAGTTTTAAGTTTATACGCTTGGAAACGGTTTAGCGATATTTTTTAGGGTTCCTTGTCTATAAAAGGAACACATTAGAAAGAGTTATGTACCGATTGAAAACTCAGCTTTTAGTTAATATAACGATCCATAGAGGATCAAGAAGTTCTTAGTTATTACTTGTGTTTATATTCCGCTGAACATAAGTTGTAGAGATTATCTTTTATTGTGCTTGTGATTACATAGGCATACATAACGATCCACGAGCTCAAGATCTATCAAGGTCTGTTAGTTTCAACAAGTGGTATCAGAGCCTCGTAAGAGTCTCTACGATACTAAGGACAAGCTTTTTCTAAACACCCATACAACCATAACAAAATCATCATGCCTCGGTTCGATGTTGATACCGAACTCACCAACAACCAAAACTCCACCCATCTGCAACAACTAAGTCTTTCTAATAGCAATGCTAAGTTTCCTTACCTTAAAAGGGAGGAATATGATCTTTGGGCGATGAAGATGCAGAACTGGATCTCCAACATTGATTGGAATCTATGGCGATAATTCAAGGGGAACAGTTTAAAAGAACTACCACGGATGCTGCCGGTAATATGATGAATGTTCCTCCCAAAACTGCCAAGAGTTGCCGGCGCTCGTAGAGAGAAACCAAGGTCAAAACTATTCTTCTGCAAGCTATTCCTGAGGATCACTTAAGTGATTTTCACTTCATGCAAGATGCTAAGGATATATGGTTAGCAATTAAGGCAAAGTTCGGTGGGAATGAGGAGTCTAGGAGACTAAAGAAGTCCATGCTAAGACAACAGCCAGGACTTTCAAATCTCTGAAGAAGAAGGAATTCACAAGGGCTATGATAAGTTTCACAAGATCTTAAGTCAGCTTGAATCACTACAGTGCAAAGCCGGATAATGATGATCAGAACTCTAAGTTTCGAGGTCATTACCTCCATCCCGCTACATGTAAGCATAGCTTTAAAAGCTAAAGGTGGTTTGGACATGATGACCTTTGATGAGTCATATAACAAACTTAAAGCTCTTGAACATGATGTAAGAAGTCCTTTTCGATCATCCTCTACGCTAGTCATATCGCCTTTGTTGGAGCCTCTACTCCAAAGTCTAGCTATGGTCCAAGCCCATATCCATCATCATCTAATGCTGCTCCTTCATCAAGTTCTCACTCTAAATCAAGCAACATTATGGAAGATGTACTTGGATCCTTCTTTGTCGATTATGATCCTCGCAGAACCGCTTATGAGGATTTTGATCAAGTGGACCCGCTTGAGATGGAAGAGATGAAGTTGAGGTGGCAAGTGGCCATGCTTTCCATGGATATCAAGAGTTTTGAAAGAAGAGTTGGAAGAAGGTTTGGATTCAAAGGACGTGATCCAGCAAGGTTTGACAAGAGGAAGGTTAAATGCTTCACATGCCAACAGATGGGACACTTTTCTAGAGAATGCAAAGACAGAAAGCCGGTGATGAGACAAGATACACTTCTTATCGCCAGATCGTAAGGAGGCAGGAACGCAAAGGATCAACCGCTTTGGTCACTCGATAGCAATGTAGACCGAAGCAACATGAGGAGTCCGATAATGATGGTCCCGATAATGTTGGGTTGATTGCAAGTCACTTCAGAGGATAGGCATGATCAGATTGCCTTGATGGGCATCTCTCGGGTACAAAACTGTGTGTTTGGTTGTAGTGAGCGTTATAATGAACTTAAGCAAGCTTATGATATTTTGGAACCTAAATATAATGAATACTATGTGGAAGTTGAAGCTTATAAACAGGCTTTAAAAACTCTAGAAAGACAAAAGGTTTGGTTTCTAAGAATGAAATAGCTTATCATGAGAAAATAGGTGTTTTAGAAAGAGATCTCGAATGTGCTACAAATGAATTAAAATGGTCCGAGAAGTTAAGAGCGATGTAGTGTCGAAAATCTAGAGCTTAAGGAAAAAGTTAAGGAGGAAATTGCTAGGAATAATGAATGGATGATGAATGGTAATAAGTTGGCTAGTCTCATTTATAGTAGTCAAGCTCCCAATTCTACAGTGGCTTTAGGTTTTAAGAAATATGTAGGCTTAGAAGCTAGGGATGACACACGTAAATCTACACCAGCAGGCCTAGCTAATTTTGTGAAAGAAGGTGACCTACATGTTGTTCGTGGACCAATTAGAGGTGAGCACATGCCCATTGACCTTTCCACTCTTAATGACTTTGATGGATCACACCATCTCGTATGGCAAAAGTCAAGAGACTTGCTGCACCCTAATACTTCTACTACTGACTTTGTCTCTTGTGTTAACAGTGACAAGTCCTCCAAGCAAGGGTCTACAGAGTGTGATTCAAGTGACAAGTCTGACCTTCCCAAGTCTGCCCTTCCCAAGTCTTCACCCCTGCCTGCACTCAAGACTACCAATAAGCATGCCGAGTTGCCGCCAAGGAATCCACTTCCAAGACAGTTGCCTCTCAAGACTTGCTTTTTAATTCTTTGCATAATAGTACTATTAAAAACAATTCTTTTCATGGTTTTGGTTTGAATACTTCTGCTTGTAAGAATACTTCTTTTGGTTTGAATAAATCTTCTTCTAAGAAATGTTTTGTGTGTGGAAGTAAATCTCATTTAATTAAGGATTGTGATTATCATGAGCAAAGAATGAGTAGGTGTGGTGACTCTAGGCATACTAGACCTATGTGGACCAATGTTAATGATATACCACCTTATGTTCCACAAGCTACTAATTATAATACTTCTTTTCCTTGGAGAAGATCAATTGGAAAACCATATGTTAAACCAACCAGTGAATATTTTAAAATGGTTTTGGCCTAGATATGTTAACCCTATGACCGATGGGAAAGGGTACCGGATACCGCTGCCAAGACCTCAGAAGTTGTTCTTGGAATAAACAGGGACCTAAGTTTCATTGGAAACCCAAGAACAATAGTGGATCTTATACTTCTACATGGCACAACTCATATGATCCACAAGGCGTGTCAAGTCAAGAATGACTTGAGCCTCCATAGTGTACTAATTCTCTCAGAATTTTGTTGTTGTTATAGGATCATCCCCTTAAGCATAAAGATGTTGGAATTGTTGACAGTGGTTGTTCTAGAAGTATGTCAGGAAACAGGGACATGATGCATAACTTTGTGCCCATTGAAGGAGGAGGCAATGTAACCTTTGGAGGAAGTGATGGACTAATTCATCGAAAAGGGACCATCAAAACACCTCACCTGGATTTTGAGAATGTTTATTATGTCAAGGAACTTCAACATTTCAATTTGTTTTCACCTCACAAATCTGTGACACTAAGAACAAAGTACTCTTCACAGAGGATGAATGTCTTGTGTTGTCTAAAGACTTCAAACTCCCAGAAGAAACTTCAATTCTCACAAGGTTCCTCGCAATCACAATCTTTATACATTCAACTTAACTAATGTCCAACCAGCAGTGACTTAAATGTTTGGTGGCTAAATCATCTGTGGATGAGTCCACCAAATGGCACAGAAGGATGGCCCATGTCAATTTCTAGACCATTAACCAGCTCTCTAAACTGGCCTGTTCAAGGACTTCTGCCAAACTATTCACCAATGATCATAACGTGTTGCATGCAACAAAGGAAAGCAGACAGAGCCTCCTACAAAGGTGTTCCTACATGCAGTAAGCATTATGTTCGAACCTCTTCAGCCTACTTCATATGGATGTATTTGGTCCAACTAAAGTGAGAAGCATTGATCATAAATATTTTTGTCTAGTGATCACTGATGGTTATAGCAAATTTTGTTGGGTATTCTTTCTAAGGACCAAAGATGAAACATCTCAAGTATTGAAAGACTTCCTTACCCTTATTGAGAATCAGTTGAATAAAAAGGTGAAAGGAATTAGGTGTGATAATGGTACAGAGTTCAAAAATGAAATTCTGATAGAACTCTGCAGGAACAAGGGAATCAAAAGGGACTATAGCACTCCAAGAACCCCTCAACAAAATGGGGTGGCGAAAAGAAAAATAGAACCTTAATAGAGGATGCAAGATCAATGCTAGCAGACTCTAAACTTCCTACCATGTTTTGGACTGAGGCTGTTGGTACAGCTTTTTATGTACTCAATAGAGTGTCCATTACAAGACCACACCTTAAAACACCATATGAACTTCTTTTTGGGAAAGTTCCTGTTATTCATTACCTTAAACCGCTTGGTCGCCAAGTGACAATTTTGAATACCAGTGATCCTTTGGGCAAGTTTGATGAGAAAGCTGATGATGGTTACATTGTGGGGTATTCTGCTCATAGTAAGGCATACAGAGTTTACAATGTATCTCAAGAAAATTGAGGAGACATTGAATCTGAGGTATCTTGAAGACAAGCCTAATGTTCAAGGACGAGGTCATGTTTGGTCATTTGATCTTGATTACTTGACTGATTACTTGGGTTATGCTAGACATAAGGCCAATCAAAATGCGATTCTCAAGTATCTCCAACTCCTAATGCATAACTTTGGATGCTCATTCGACAAGTGGTTCTGATGATGAACAAACCATTGTAGTGCCTTCCTTCTCTCCTAACAATTTTGTAGGTGACACTTCTAAAGATTATACTGATGTGGGTGAAGATGAATTCTATTATGCTGAGGACCTTGCCTGATGAAGAAACAAGAGTATGCAGCCAATTTAGATGCTGAGAGGAATGTTGAAGAAAGTTCAAATGAAGCACTCGGAGAAACTCCACCTGAAAGGGAATCTGCTTTCTCCTCACCTCTCTAATTCGGCTGAAAGACATGTTGACTCTACTCCTATGTCTACTAAAGTGTCAACAGACCTTGGAGAACCTTATACAAGGTTTCCAAAACCTTCAGATCTTGGTCATCATCAACCTAAAGCGTGCATCTTCAACAGACCTTCCTATGATACTGACTTTGAACCTACTATGACTAATCTTGATTCTTCCATTGATGTCAACACCACCACTACAACTAGGATCAACAATGTTCATCCACAGTCTAATATTATTGGTGATCCTAATGCACCTGTTAGAACAAGAGGTACCGTGGCGTTCTAAATATGGACAAGTGGCTTTTGTCTCTTATGTCTCAAATCAGCAGAGAGACAATCACACAGACTATCAACATTGTCTGTTTGCTTGTTTTCTCTCACAAGTGGAACCAACCGTGTTACTCGTGCTCTTGACGATTCAAGTTGGCTTGAAGCTATGCAGGATGAGATGCAACAATTTCAAAATCAGCAGGTTTGGATATTGGTACCACTACCTGATGGTAAGTATGCTATTGGGACAAAATGGATTCTGAAGAATAAGAGAGATGCTCGAGGTGTTGTCATTAAAACAAAGCCGATTTGTTGCCCGGGTTATAGACAAGAGGAGGGGATCGATTATGATGAAGTGTTTGCACCAGTGGCAAGAGTTGAGGCTATAAGGATTTTCTTAGCTTATGCATCCTATATGGGTTTTATGGTCTATCAAATGGATGTTAAAGGAGCCTTCTTGTATGGTGAAATTGAAGAGGAGGTGTATGTCACTCAACCTAAAGGATTTGAAGATCCAGATCATCCTAACTATGTGTATAAGGTAGTCAAAGCTCTCTATGGACTACATCAGCACCCGAGCCTGGTATGCTAGGCTCTCTACATTTCTCAAGCATGGTTACGAAGAGGTGCAATTGATAAGACTCTTTTCCTTAAGAAGAATTCCACTGACATAATTCTTGTGCAAGTATATGTGGATGACATTATTTTTGGATCCACAAAGGAAGCTTGGTGCAGGGAGTTTGAGGAGCTTATGAAGGGAGAGTTTCAGATGAGTGCAATGGGAGAGATGACTTTCTTTTTGGGTCTTCAAGTTCAGCAGAAACCTGATGGTATCTTTATCAGTCAGGACAAATATGTGAGGGACATCTTGAAGAAGTTTGGTATGGAGGGTGTAAGGACTGCCACTACACCTTATGAAGCTCCAAAGACAAAGACCAACAATGAAGCTGATCCACCTGTGAATGTTCATTTGTACAGGTCTATGATTGGGTCTTTGACGTATTTAATGCTTCCAGCCCGATATTACTTTTGCTATGAGTGTTTGTTCGCGACATCAAGTTACTCCACTGACTTCCCATCTCAATGCTATTAAGAAGATCTTTAAGTACCTTAAAGGCCAACCTCTTCTAGGTCTTTGGTACCCAAAAGAGTCTCCTTTTAAGTTGGAAGCATATAGTGATAGTGACTATGCCGGTGCTAATCTAGATAGGAGGTCCACCACTGGAGGTTGCCAATTCCTTGGAAAGAGATTGATTTCTTGGCAATGCAAGAAACAAACTATTGTGGCTACCTCATCTACTGAAGCAGAGTATGTGGCTGCTGCAAATTGTTGTGGACAAGTTCTTTGGATTCAAAATCAATTGTTGGATTATGGGTATAATTTCATGAACACAACAATTTTTATTGATAATCAAAGTACCATATGCATTGTTAAAAATCCAGTTTTTCATAGTCGAACAAAACATATTGAAATCAGGCATCACTTTATAAGAGATGCATATGATAAAAATTTGATTAAAGTGGTCAAAATACATACTGATGATAATGTGGCAGATTTGTTAACAAAGGCTTTTGATGGACCAAGGTTTCAACACCTTGTGGTCCATATTGGCATGCTTAACCCTTAACTGCAAAGTTTAAGGGGAGGCATAGGCCTCATGGGAGGCATATGCCTCAGGGGAGGATTTGTGTATAACTTTGCTTTTTGCTATGTAAATTTGTATATTTGGTTGATTTTAACTAACTCTAACCTGCTAATGTTATCTTAGTGTGTTTCTTTGTTGGTTTGTGTGTTTCTCTGTCTTTGTGTTGTTTTGCAGAGTGTCTGCATGCTCAGTTGAGAATTGGTCAAGTAATAGAGCATGTTCCTACTGAGTTCAAAGAGTGAAGTGTGAAGTGAGTCAATTGTTTCTTCTAAAGTTATATGAATCATACAAAAGAAGTACTGAAGCAAATTGATTATTCATTCATTCCAAAAACAGCTTTACATTACATGTACGAATACTAGCAACATCAAATGCATCTACATGATCTACTAATCCTAATCTATTACATATCATCCGCTCCAACATCTAACAGTCGTTGGATATGCATGATCGCTCACATCTTTCACACTTAATGCTGGCTACGCTTTTGTGATGTGCATAACCAACCCTAACAAGATGCTAAGGATCAAAATGGAGAGGATGGATTGATGCAAACGATGATGATGACAATGACCACAAATGATGATGGAGAAAAACAAATGTGTCCTTTGTGCTTCATCTATGCATTTCAACCAAAATGCAACCCATCTACTCTCCTTAAGTTCTTCCCTTATACGATATGTGATGATGCACCAAAACCTGATGCAGAAAGATCAAGAACCACCTCTCTATCTTCTGGAAGTGGTGGATTTTTGGCTCGTGGCCTTCGTTGAGGCCTAGGTGCTGGGGGTTGGGAGTGAGATGTTCCCTCCTTATAGGAGTCATCAGAATCATCAGCAGATATACTTGGATTATCTACAATTTCATTTTCTGATGAAGGGAGAAAGGGTGATTTCTTTGATTTTGGAGATGGTTTTGGAAAATAATGAAACCATGGATTGGTATCTTCACTTGATGATGAGGATGATGCTGTGAGATCAATGATCTCAGGTTTGGTACTCATGGTTATTATGGCTAATTTTGGGTTATTGATGAAATTAGGGTTTGGAATGAAATTTGGGGTTTTTGATGAAGTAGTATGTGTGCTTTGGGATTGCTTTATAGACGGATTCAAGTGGTAAGAGAATTAATGCGTGTGGGTGAAACAAGAAAAGATATTTACTGAAGCTTCTTGATTAAGTAACTGTTCTGCTGATTGTTCTACTTCAGAATGGTTTCGTTTCCACCGAAGTTAAAAGTGAATATGAGTACAAGTAGAAATCCACGTCATCGTTGGTCAACTTTGACCAAAATTGGGAAATTTTCATTTATTCTCTACCGGCATATATTTGCTCCATATTAAGTGATTTGATTTTTAACTCATTCAAAACACTTCCTTTTGTGCATATTGTAACCCTAATCTTCAAAATCTCTAATGGCGCTTCAATTTAAACATGATCATAATAAGGTTGCTTTTCTTGGAACTGCTCGGGGAGATGAGTTGTATCGGTCGATGATTTCATTTTTACAAAGATCAAAGATTCAAGATGCATTAACGCATTCTCCAAATGCTATATATGAATCTTTGGTTACTCAATTTTGGGCGACGGCAGAAAGAAGAAGTGATACTGAGATAGTTGCAAGTGTTGATGGAAAAGAGTATGTGGTAACTGAGGAACTGATCAGAAGACAACTTCACTTGGATGATGAAAATGGAGTTTATCATTCTGATTCTACAATGGTACTTGAAGGGCTTCAGGCGATTGGATATCAAAGTACGAGAACAGATATGTGGTTAAAAAATAAGTTTTGTCCTATGTGGAGGTTCATGGTTCATACGTTGCTCCAGTGTTTAAGCAATAAGTCCGAGGATGGGATCAATTTTCAACTCAAATGGGATGTGGTATTGTTTGTTTATCTAAGGGTTTGACTTATAATTTCTCTAAGTTTATTTTTGATAATATGGTTGAAAATATAACTAGGCAAAAGGGTAAGTTTTTGATGTACCCTAGGTTCTTACAGATGATATTGAATGTTTCTACACAAACCCAAGCTTTCTATCCCATAGGATTTTTGACCTCTAAGTTATTTGCAATGATGAGAACTAAGTTTGAGGGGACACATTTTCCTTTGTTAGCAGCAATGTTGCCTCCAGAGAATGTTTATGCTGATGAGGGTAATGTTGTTATTGTACCCTCTGTCAATACTACTGATGGTAATCTTTCAGTAGATGTAGATGAGGGTTCTACTGCTGTTGATGAGGCATCCATACCTTCACCTAGACCTTGTCCTAGCCAAGAACATACACAAGTTTCAAATGATGAAGTTCAGGATCACATTGATGAAGTTGAGGTTGATGTCGATAGATTGCCTACACCAAGTCCTGTTAGGAATCCATTTGGTGAAGGATGTTCTAATGTTGATCAGGTTAATGTTGCTCCTGAAAGGTCTAATTTAGTTCCAATTTCAACTGAGCAATCAGATGATACAGATGAGGATCCTATTACACTTGCCTCATTATATGCTCTGATGAACAAGCTTACAGGTGAGGTGATTGGTCTTAAGAAAGAACTTGCCGAAACCAAGTCTGTTCTTGGTAAAAAGATTGTGGCTTTGGAGACAAAAGTTGAACACTTGGAGGAATTACTAAGTCAGAAAGGTAATAAGAGAAGCCTGGTTTCTTCTGAGGAGGAGGACGAAGAGAATCTTCATGCATCCCTTGGAATATTAGCTGATGCCGCACTTACATCAGATGTTTCTTCTCCTATTGCTAAATCTTCAAAGAGTAAGGAGCCTATTATATATGCTAGCAAAAGAAGAAGACAATATTTGACTAAGGTGTCTGCACGACACTTCAACGGAGCCGCATATGGTTGGTGCATCTGCTGATGTTATAGTTGAGGAGGTTGCTTCTGATCATGGTCAAACTTTGTCTATACCAGAACAATCAAATGTTTTGCCTTCAGCAGATGATGAAGAGGTTTTTGTTGCTGGGAGAATGTTTAAGTTGAATTCTTCTTCTAAAGTTTTCTCTACACCTGTTGAGGAATTGTCACAACCTGTTTCCTCTGATGTGGGTTTGCTTGTTTCTTCTGAAGCTCACGTTGGTTGTGCTGATATTGATTCTACTAAGACATCTTTGACAAAGAACAGATCATGTGATTGATGATATACTTAATTCGGTATAGTGATCAAGAAGAAAATCAAGTTCAGGCTAGATTGTTTGCTAATTATGAGAATATGCAGAAGAGTCGTATTGTTGCTAAATTTCTTCAAGATCAGTATGATTCTAATTTGACTCTTGAAAGGCAATTAGAGCTTGATGTATTATTTCCTAAGATAACTGATGATCAATGGGATGCATATACTTCTCAAGGTGCATCTGATCCAAATCTTGCAAAAATTATCTTAGGAGCATCTTTTGATGATGATACGTTTGTGGATAAAATGGTGGCACTTGGTAATCTAAGGAAGCAAGAATCTGATGCAAAGAGAAGAGCTTTAATTGATCAAAGAAATAAAGCCAAAAGAGAAAAACCTATGACTGCTCGTAAGAGGAATTATATGAGGAGAGTTGTGAAGAATTCTCGCTATGTATAATTCTCGTATGTCAATGAAGCAAATCAATGCTTTGTCCGATGATGCTTTGATTAGACAAGATAATATGGTTATGCAGTTTTCTTCTCGGTTCCACTTCGTCTACTCAATTGGAAAACATTGCTTCAATGACTGATGTTCCTACACCAAGAGACGAAAACAGTTGAAATTGTGAATAATTTTGATACTATGTTGCCTTTGGTCATTTCTCCAGTTGTTACCTCTGATACAACTTCAGTAGCTACTATTTCTTCTGATGTGGTTGTTGCTGCTGAATCCACTTTGGTTTCTTCTAAAATGTTGTCTAGTGTGGATTTAAGTGATTCTCTGATTCAGTGGAAATGGTCTACGCTTGATACTCGATAACATTATTGGTACGGGGCAACAGAGCTTGGTTAAAAGGAGTTCTGACAGGTTGGCTAAGAAACATTCTTTTGGGAATACTACTTTAGATCTCAAGGCTGATGAATCTACCTTTATTGAAGTTGGATCTGTGGAAGTTTTTCTTGAAGGAACTCATGTGGTCTTGGTTGATTGGAAAGCTGGAAAGCTTAACATTGTTTATAGGCTGGATAATATGTTTTGAGTTTAATTTCTTGAAGGAATTTCTTCATTTGGTGACCGACATGATTTGAAGATGTGTATGATCATGTCATTCAAGATTATAAGTCTCATTCAAAGAATGTGTTCGGTTTATATTTGTTGGGTGATCTTCATGTTATGTTTGATTCTCATTCTCCAAATGGTCAAGGGTATTCTATTTGGAAGCATTCTCATAAGTGGGAGATTGAGAGTTGGAGATTTTATCCGTTGCCTTGTGTTCATGTGGTTCAAACTACATGTGGAATGATTTTGTGTATGCTCTCAGATAAGCTTTATCCGTTATCGGTTACTTTTATGGAAATGTTGCTGAGACACAAGTTGGAAGTGCCTCCGAATCCTGTTGGTAATGATGAACTTCATGCTACTCAATGTGTTGGTTTGATTAAAAATCAGCTTCTATCACATAAAGGTTCATCTTGATTGTACCATTTTGTAATATTTGTTTTCTTTATTTTTAGTTAAAAAAAAAATAAATAAAAAAAAATGTTTTTGGTTTTCTCTAACTCTTCTTGCAGGCTTGTTGTATATTTCTTGGTTATTTACTCACCAGATATACCTTGTGTATATTAAAGAGTTAGCTAGTCCAAAGGGTACAGCTTTGGTAAAGACACATCAAATCTGTTGATAGCTGTAATGATTTGCTAAAAATCATAGGGTATGCAACCACCCCTGCTTAATTGTTGTGTGTTGTATGGTTTTCAATTCACCATGGTTTATTCCATTTTGGAATCCAAGCATTGACTAGCCCACATGTATATGGCTTGTGGTAAAGGCAGTGACATTCCATATTTGGTTCTCAATTCACCAATTCTAAGAATTGACTAGTCCCGAGCAAACGGCTACAGGTAAAGACATTTCAAATCCGTTTATATGGTTGCTGGTTTGCCAATAAATCGATGGTTCTCAAGTGTACCATAGTTTACTTAACTTAAACATATGGCTACTCCGGTAGTTATGGCTATTGGTAAAGAGACATCCAATCCATTATTTTCAATGATTCACCTCTCACAGGAGTTAACACACCTGGATGTGATGAGAATAGTCTGAAACTAATTTGTTTTGATGTACCTCTTGTCATGTGTTGCCGCAAAGATCCGGTGTTTTCGAGTTTCTACATTATTGAGATGGTCTTCTTTAGATTCTTTGCTCATGATGTTGTTAGTGCCCAATCCTCTGGTGTGAAGATCTATAAAGAAACCGGACCTTAACCGAGTCAAATTCCAGTTTAGGGGATGATTGTTGGGAATTATGTGAAGTTTGGATTATGCTGATATTACTGTCGAAATGATTCTGCTGAAGACATAGTGGATTCTGCTGAAGACATAATCTACTAAAGAGTAATAGTTATTAGTCTGTTTCTGCGGAAGTGTTTATTCCGTGTTTAGTATATTTAGTTTGGATATACATGAGCTTTATTAGGAAGTGATTGTGTATATCTTATTTAGTTTTAAGTTTATACGTTTCTTGGAAAACGGTTTAGCGATATTGTTTAGGGTTCCTTGTCTATAAAAGGAACACATTAGAAAGAGTTATGTACCGATTGAAAAACTCAGTTTTAGTTAATATAAAGATCCATAGAGGATCAAGAAGTTCTTAGTTATTACTTGTGTTTATATTCCGCTGCTGAACATAAGTTGTAGAGATTATCTTTTATTGTGCTTGTGATTACATAGGCATACATAACGATCCACGAGCTCAAGATCTATCAAGGTCTGTTAGTTTCAACACAGTCCTCGGCCTCAGTGGGAGTAGCAGCAGTGCTAAAAGAAAGAGGCTTGAGCTTACCGAAACGCTCGAGCCAAGTATGAATACCGACGGGTTGATTTCCTCCACCACTACTCGAAGCACCATTCTGATTACGAATGTTGTTGATCACCTGTGTCATCATCTCAGGTGTGGTAAGACCAGGGAAAAGATTGTTGAGAGCATTAACAATCGCAGCATCCAAGTTAGGAGCATCATCGTCTCCATCCAAGTTACCGTAACGACGAGTTTGAACCATCTGAACGATATTCAAACGATTAGCAAAATGAACAAAGGTGAGATACGTAATGGAAGTTCGCAAAAGGAAACCTAAAGTCTACCCAATCCTCACAGGTCAAAGCCTAAGCTCTAAGGTCTCAAAACCTAGGGTCCATATGTCACAGGTCCTGACTACAAGTCGTAAACCTGGGCTTTGAAGCCATAAATTGTAACGCCCCGACCCGACAAGGGTAAAGGAATCACAAATAATGGTGTCATATCAAAGCAAACATAAACATCCAAAAGAAGTCTTAACATAAATACGGAACAATTCAAGTCAAAACGACTTCAATACATAGGTCCCAGCGGAAAAAAAAACTCCAACAAAATATCTGAAGTAATAAGTCTTAAATGGCATCATAAGATCAAAGCTAAATAAATCTCTAAGGTAAGTCCACTCATGCACTCATCCCAAAGCAAAACCCAGCTCCAATGCTTAGATACCTGCCGCGGAAGAAAAGAAAATGCGGCTGAGCTTCAAAAGCTCAGTGAACAGATATAAAAGCAAAGCGAATACGAAACAATATCGAATACGGAATATAGTGAATGAAAGATAGCAAAATCATAATCATTTTCAAAGTATAAATCAGAATTTTCAAAAAAAGTTTATAGTTAACTACCACGAGCCCAGAAACATATATCAGATCATAACCATATTCACGTAAGGCAACATTTGTAGGGGAGACCTACCAGAGTTATGAAGGACGTGCATGCACGCAGCATCAATCATCAGATAACATATAACATATAACAGATAACAGATAACAGATCTAGGATGCATCCATACGCCCCTTCCTACATATACAAAATATGCTCCACCATCCAGAACGTGGCGTAACATCACTCTAACGCCTCTAGAGTCATATCGAGGTGCATCATCGATACGGACATGGAACCCACCCATGACTAGTGAAATATTTGGCTCGGGTGTCAAACTATCTTAGGTCAAATCGAATGTCAAAACTCCACAGATCATACTTTATCATAAGGTAAATCATATTTCCAAAATCAGATTTTTCATATCATATAGTTCAAAATCGATGTTTCATAATTCGAAATCGAGTTCAGATAAGCAACAACTCAAACAAAACGGAATGGGGTTCATAGCAAAGGCTTAGGAAACCCTAATAGAAAAGCTAACGAAAGAAAACGTTAAAAGGAACTTTACTCAAAAGGTCGAATATCTACCTTATTCCAAAGCAAATGATCAAAAAGCATAAATACAGAAAGCAAAGGATTACTCCTTCTTCTCAGAACCTATACACATTAACGGTCGTCCATGTTATTTATGATTCCATAATCGTCAAAATGATCTTTTAACATTTGGTGTTTATACTTAGTGTATTCAGTGTTCTTCATACTTTAGGGTTTTATGATTAAATGAGACTTAAGTGTTTATAATTAATATCGTAGATTAGGGTTCATTATGTCATTTATTTAAGTTTAGGGTTAAATGTGAAAATAGTTTAAACGTCATAACTCACACATGAAATAACGAATTAACACTCTTAGCTTCAAACCATAATCGACTCTCATTATGTTCTAGGGTTTTCTCCTTCTTTTAATATCACATTAATATGCATTTACTTTTCATGTTACGTCTTTTAATGACTCGCTACTTAACCTAACACCTTCATGTCTTAACCATACGTTACTTATATACATGTTATACTTCAACTTTTATTCCCATGCACGTTTATGATTTTATGTGACACACAAGTTACTTATTACTCGGATTAATTACACATCTACACACACATGCACAATAGTTTAGACTAGATATGACCACGTACTACGTTTACATATCCACAAACTCACTTGACTTATAAAACGCACGCATATGAGACACGGTTCACAAACCATTTATGGTTCGGCTTACATGTAGAGGGTTCAGCTAATAGGTTTTACGCAAACTCTAGCTCACCTACGTACTTTACATATTCAAGTTCTCATGTTTTAATCTTAGCCGAAACATATACATGGTTCGGTTCTTATATACATTTGGTTCGGTTCTATGGCTCAACATATATCTATGATCCGATTTAATAATACGTATTACATAACATGTTCTTTAATAATTATGAGGTTCAAGTCATTACGGTTTGTCTTTGTTTGGTTTCACACGGCTCGGCCACAAAAGAAAATACAAAACTCGACTAAACAAAACATATCACAACATATTAACGTAAGGTGTAACGAAAGAAGACGAATAAACATTGTTATACCTTTAGCTTTGTTGAAGCAAAAGTCTCGACACCACAAGACTAGGGTTCGGCCGAATGGGAAGAAAAGAAAAGAGAGAGGCAACAAAACTAGGGTTTCAATTTCATGATAAGTGATTGTATTTATAGGTGGTATCATTTGTTTTAGAGCTTTGAGGAGGGGGTTTGGGTTTCGGCTTGGTCCAACCGAGCACACAAAACCCACGGCCCAAATGGCCTTCTTGGCTCTCGGCTCCCTTGATCCAAACGAGACAAAATACTCGGCCCAAGTGGTTCACCGTTAACGAAAACGAGGCCCAACATATTAGCGAAACGCTTTAAATCTTTCGTCAGTAACAAAATCGATCACGCATACACATTCATTTAGTTTTATTTGTTCGTAAGTTAGGTTTTAATTTCGTTAAATGATTATAAACGTATTTTACGTATTTTATAATTTTTTTGATTTCGAGGGTATTTTAGTCTTTATCTATGTTTTAGATTTTCAGGTTTTACAATTCTTCCCCTCTAAAACGGATAAGAAGCAACGTGTAACGGATGATAGTTGTATCCCCTTAGGAGAGATACATGGAAAACATCATGAACATGCGATAACTGAGGCGGAAGTGCTAACCTATACGAAACTTCTCCTATACGCTCTAGAATTTCAAACGGACCGATGAATCGAGGACTGAGCTTGCCCTTGATTCCAAAACGTTTCACACCTCTAAACGGCGAGACTTTCAAAAATACACGATCTCCAACCCGAAATTCTAAATCACGACGATGCTTGTCGGCATAACTTTTCTGACGAGACCTAGCCTCCTTCAACTTTTCTCTAGCAACAGCTACTTTCTCATTAGTGATCTCAATCATTTCCGGACCTTCATTAAACGTTCACCTACTTCATCCCAACAAGTAGGTGATCTACATTTCCTCCCATAAAGAAGTTCAAACGGTGTCTTTAATGCTAGCATGCCAACTGTTGTTGTATGCAAACTCTACACAACACAAATATTCATCCCAAATGCCCATCCATTCTAAAGCACAAGCCCTTAGCATGTCCTTTAAGGTCTGAATAGTCCTCTCTGACCGACCATCTGTTTGAGGATGAAATGCCGCATCAAATTAAGTCGAGTACACCAAGCTTTTTGCAAACCTTTCCAGAAACGGGAAGTAAAACGCGGATCTCTGTCGGACACAATAGATGCCGGAGTACCATGAAGTCTAACTATCTCTTGCTGACAAATTTCCGCCAATCTACCAATACCATAATTCTTTCTAATTGGTAAGAAATGAGCAGATTTGGTTAGTCGATCAACAACTACCCAAATCGCATCATGCTTCTTCTTCAGACTTAGAGTAAACCAAAATGTCGTCGATGAAAACAATAAAAAACTTGTCGAGAAACTCATGGAAAACACGATTCATTAGGTCCATAAACACAGCAGGCGCATTTGTCAAACCGAAAGGCATAACGAGAAATTCATAATGACCATATCTGGTACGAAACGCGGTCTTAGGAACATCTTGCTCCCTCACAGGTGCCATACGATATGGAGCTTTCGAAATCGGTTCAACCAGACTGTGAATTAACTCATGCTAAACTCAACTTCTCTAGCGGGGAAGACCAGAAGTTCATCGGGAAAACGCTCGGTGAATTCACAAACAATAGAAAGATTCTCAATGTTAGGACTCTCCAAAGATGTGTCCTTAACAGATGCTAGAAAACCTTGGCACCCATGAGCAAGCATGGTCCGTGCCTTCATAGCATAAATAAACTTAACAGATTTGAGAGGTTGAGAACCATAATAAACAAATTCAGGATGTTTTATGTCTCCAAAGATCACAGTTCTAGCATAGCAGTCAATGGAAGCTCTATGATAAGCCAACCAATCCATGCCTAGAATGATATCAAAGTCGACCATATCGAGAGGATACAGATTTGCAGAGCGAATACGATCATCAAAACGAAGAGGGCACTTAACGTATTTATGATCAATGATCATGTGGTTTTTCATAGGCGTAGATATCGATAAGTGATTCGTTAGCGGTTTGAGCTTCATATTAAGTTTCTTAGCAAATGTGACAGATATAATGAAGTGTGTGGCACCGGTGCCAAATAAAGCGAAGACAGAAAAATCATCAATGAAAAGAGTGCCCGTAATGGTACCTGAAGTGCGCTCCGCCTGATTCCGAGTAGTAGCATAAACACGTCCAGTAGTAGGTATGAAGTTTTAGAGAGAATGTGACACATAACACATCAATAATATGGGGCGTATACTATGAGTTTTAGAGAGAGAAAGTAGAGAGTTTTAGGAACCTAGTGAGACAAAGAAAAAAATGATATTGAAAGCTCCAACCCTCTACCTGGGGAGGTAGAGGGTATTTATAGTTTCTTACAAGACACGCCTCCTACGGGCTGTGGATCAGGCATACAGTGGGTAAAGACCCGTCCGTCCTCCATGCTGTTACTTATCAAACTACTTATTAACATAACATAACTACGACTACGAGCTTTCTAACGAATACATATACTTGAGATTACCGACTCTTTAACTACCGGATTTTTTAAATCCTAACAATTTATTATAATATAAAAATACTCATTCACTATAATATGATAATTGTGAAGATCGATTCATATATGATAATAAAACAAATGACAGAACATAATATATTAAAAGATATTATATTATTATAGTGATACATTATTAATAATTGAGATTCATTCATTATAATAAAGATAATATTTATTCATTGTACTATGGTAATTGTGAAGATCGAATCATATATGATAATAAAACAAATAAGAAAACATAATATATTAGAAAGCTATTATTGTAGGATATTGGTTATTGTTTTAATCAAAGAACTTGTATGAGGATTGAATCAAACATGAAGGTTTTAGAGAGAGAGAGATGGGTGGGATACTTTCTAGAGAGAGAAAGGAATGAGAGAAAAAGAAGTTGTATGATTAAGAGAAATGAAAGCACCAACCCTCTCCACATGAGGAGAGGGCTATTTATAGTTTTTACAAAATACGCCACCTACGGGTGGATGGCATACATTGGGTAAAGACTCGTCCGTCCTCCACGGTGTTACTCTAAACTAAATAACTAACTAAATGACTAGTAAATAACGTAATGTCTACGAGCTAACTTATGCTAGATAATATTTGGGGTGACCGATACTTCACTATGGAATTTCTAATTCCTAACAATCTCCCCCTAAGGGAGGTCACCCCATGTTTTACATTTCGAATCCTAGCATTCTATTTAATCTTCAGTCTTGAGCTCGTAGACATTAATTCTTCAACATCACCATCTTTGTGCTTTGGCAGTGATTCTTTAAAGTCCGATAACTTTGCACTTTAAGTGGAGGTCTTTAAACTGATCCACATCTTTGATGATCTTTGAGCTTTCATTGAGATCATCAGCCACAGTAAATCTCTGGATCACCCTTTGTTGTGTTGCCATCATGTGAAGTTGTGACTTTCGGATCGACATGCTCACACTTTTGGATCATGACATCTTTCCATCAGAGTAGCGGAAGCTTTACTGGTTCAAGATATTTGCAAATAAAGACAACATAGTATAGAAATATCTAAGCCATGTTATGTAGATATGCACTAGTCATGATTTCTTCAAATTAAGTGTGAATGCTGTGAGCATGCGGCTTTGGAATGACTTCTCAATTTTGATCACCGCAACCGTCCAAATGTACCGCAAACAACAGTTAGCAATAAACACACGAAAGTGTCTTTGATCACATACACGCTTTGATCGTATAATTCTGAAGAATCTCCTTGACAGGGTTTCGCAGATGCTCTAGCCGTTCTCAAACCGGAACGTCTCAAAGAAGACAACACGGAGTGAGTGAACCAGCGAATTGAGATTCACTGATTGATGAAAAATGATTTAAAAACAATCGCGTATTGCTTAGAAGAAAGAGTTTTGCCATACGACGAAGGTTTTATGAGAAAGATCATTTTTTCAATCAAAAATACTTTTTGTATTAGAGAATGAGTACACATTCGACGTGCTAGAGAAAAGAAGGTTTGCAGATCGAACGGTTTTTCCAAAAGCATTTTTTTCAATCAGAGATACTTTTTGAGTTTGAAAATTAATACACATTCGATGTGCTAGAGAAAAGAAAAGATTTGCACATCGAACGGGTTTTCCAAAAGCATTCGTCAATCCATTTCTTGGACCAAGGTTGATTCACGAAAGTGAATCGCCCATCGCTTTCTATCCAGCTTGTCACATGGTTGAAGAATAGATCTCACATGCCACCTACCAGGAGCTTGTTTGATGTTGGCTCCAGAAGGCTTTCCATCTTCATTGTGAATATGTATGCATATCACTCAGATGTTCTGGCAATACCACAAGGATAATGCGTAGGACTCTTAATATATTCTTACTTTCCACATTATGTGAAACAACAAGTCTTCAAGAATTTAGTGTCCTAATGAGATATTGTGGATGATCTCTTGGATCAAGACTCAATCGTGCACATTTGGTTCCTATGCCGGAGACTAGGGAGAGGGTCTCCTTCTTCAATATCAACTATCTCTAAAAGAAAGTCGATAGATTATTCAGGTTCCCCGTGAGAATGAAACAAGCCCTTTTAAGAGGAACTTGAGTAGCTTGGGAAGTTGTAGTGCAGTGCGTCACTGGGTCCATGACGTCTTGTCTTCAATACCAGTGTTACCTTAGTAAACACCAAGTAGCATATGTATTGAACCCGGTTACTGCCTCTAAGGTTGAATTATTGAGGGCTATGTCTTTTCACCCTTTCTCATTTTATTTCCTTTTCATTCTTCAACCCCTTTAGTGCATACCGAGACTTCATAACTAGAACCTTGTTGGGTTTATTCCAGACATCTCAGTCTCACCGACTCTTCCCATATCTCACTTTACTCCTTTTTCATCATACCTAAGGACTCTACACTATCTAGTGGATTGTCCCCGGGTAGATCCCTCCGGTTCTGGCGGATCGCGGGATCTAATACATAACCTAACCATCCTTATAACACCATGCATAAAGTAAATTGGTCGGTCTTTTGGTACAGTCCATTCTTCCTTAAACCAATTGAAAAATCATTTGGAAAAACAATCAAGGTACTTGTGATACGAGATCAAAGCATTTTGTACCTTAATAGTTTTGATCATTTAGAAATCCTCCCCCTCAACATGTGCGTGTGAGTTAGAAATTGTTTGGCACATGGAGGCAAGAGGACTTTGAAATATTTTCTTTGATCACAATTTTCATATGAAAAAGCCATTTGATTTTCTTGGTAAAATTATCCCCCTCAATATGTGCATAGGATATTTTAAAACATTTTATCACATAGAGGCAAGAGTTCTTTTGAAGCACATCCACGATCACAAAAGCCATTGAGAAAACCATTTGAAAACTCAATCAAGGTACATTATGTTAAAACATAAAAGCTTTTGTACCTCGATAGTTTATTTTCTTTTAAAATGCTCCCCCTCAATATATGCTTCGAGATTCGAAAGCGTTTAGCACATACGAGAGAGCAGCCAGCACACTTGAATCAAACCGATCACCTTTTATCAAATTTCATTATTAAATCACAAATTCTCCCCCGATCAAAAATATCAAACCCTTTGAGATTTTGGATCCCAAGTGATTTAATTAGGTTTAGAAAACATGGGAGAAAATTTGGCCTTGTTTAAATACTCATCTGGTTTTTGGATAAATCCTCCTCCTCAACATGTGCATTGTGTATTTGAAATCGTTTGGCACATGGAGGCAGGAGTGCCTTTAAAGGACTAAAACCAATTCCATTTAAAACAGATTTGAGATTTAAATCACGATCTATACCCCGATCAGAAATATCAAACCATTTGAGATTTGTGATCCCAACTGATTTAAATCATTTAGAAAACTTTGGGGAAAGACGTGGCAAGATTCAATTTTGAAAGATGACAGAAAAGGACCATTTTAAGACACTAAAGATTGTTAGTGTCAGGTATGACAGTTTTAAGAGATCTTTAAGTAAAATAAAACAATTTCACAATCAAACAAGAACGTAAAAAAAATTCATTTTGTAAGACCTTGATTCAAAAGAAAAATCATACCATGACATAACATTAAATCTTTAGATCACCACATTTTACCGTACAAACCGAAACTTTTGTGAAGAACTATTGTTTGAAAATATTATATTTTAAATCACTCTCCCCTCAATCGATGACAGAAGTCAATAATTGAGTGACTTAGGTTTTGATAACATGAAGTCCGGTGATTTTCAAAAATTAGTCCAAGATATTTTCAAAACAATATTTTCCATTTTCAAAAACAATTTAATCAATTTATTCAAAATTGTTTAAAAATGGTATCCTGCACAAAGATACGTTAGGTGGTTGAGAAGCTTCGTTGTTGTTACAGTAGGGCTTGGAAGAAAAACCGTCGCCGATGCGTTGAGACTTCTTCATACGCTTGCATTTGAATGCCAACCGAGGTCAAATTAAGTTCGCTTTCTTCAATCAATTAGAAGAAAACCATCTGCCGATGCAGTGAGACCTCTTACGTTGCATTTATGCCAACTCTCCATTGAAGTCAAATTAAGCTCCGTTTCTTCATTTGTCAACCCAAGATCTAGTTACCCTTTCCTTTCGCCATCCAAACATCATATTATGTGGGATCCGGATCGGGAACATTCTTATACCAAGATACCGCATATGCTAGTGAACACACATACAAATATATGGTGGTCGACATCACCCAAACAACAATCGACTAATAAAAGTCAATTCAACATATCAATCAGTTCATATAAGGTATGGGATTAATGTGTTCATCAAACTCTAATCATCTAAACCTAACAATCATATCCTAGAAACCTAGTCCTTCAACATAGGCAATTATCATTTTTAATTAAGCACGTAGGATAATTAAGAAAGCCCGTTAGAAGATATAGATTTGAAAACATTATCCCTCTCAATCAATGACTCAATTTATAAAAGATTTTAAAAGTGCTGAAGTCATTGATTGAGTTTCCAAATTTTATAAAAACTCAACTGATTGATTTTAAGCATCTCATTTTCCACCATTTTTGAAAACACAACAAATATTTTTCTGAAGAATTTTAGACGGAAAAACATTTGTGTAGGAACAACAGTCTTTATGACGACATGCTTTCCTTGTTTTGTTTTAGGATAAGTGCCCGAAATATTTGAAAAATTGGTTTAGCGCAACACTTTCCTTTCATGAAGAACAGGTTGCTATCAGAAATAATAGCAAGTCATAGTTTAAGCGCGGGTCACAGTCTGAAGTAACTGCAAGCCATATTTTTGAGACATGTTAAAAAGAAATATTTACACCTCCTGCTCGAACTTCATCTAAAGTCCCGTGCCATTATTGAATGACATTTCTAACACTGTAGATGTTATCGATACCAGAAGGCATGTCTTGAGAAAACATATTTTTGGTCTTTTTCAAATTTTCTGATTTTTTATGGATTATTGAAGATTTTATATTTTTCTATTTTCTTTTTGTTGGTTTTATATTTTTGTATTTTGTTTTTCTGATAAATATATACAGTGATAGAGTAGATGATATAGTTAAAGAAGATGATGATACGAATACCGAGATAAGGATATCGAAAGCAAAGACGTAGAAGATAGAAGTCCTCAACTCTTAAACATTCACCACCAAAGCTTCCGGGGCTCTTGAATCGAAGAAAGAAATTGACCCATCTGAAAGTGAGACTTTGGCAGCTTCCCCCCAAACCGAAAATCCTTTAGCTGAGCAGATTAGAAGCTATATTTCAAGCTTGCCTTAGCCAGGTGCACAACGAAGCACCCATTATCATAAACCCAGCTGCTCCTTTTAAGAACGATGATCGAGATTCTTCATTCGGGGTTATATCATCAACAAGAACAAAGAACGTATCATCCCACTCATAAATAATCTTCTCAAATTTCATAACCACTGAAGTCCGACGCAATCCATTCCAAAAGGTGTCAAGAGAAAATTCCCCAAGTAGTTGAATTGATGCAGCCTTTTATATAATGCTCAAGAACTCTCCCAAATACACATCATGAGGGAATGAAACACCTTCCCATGTTCACATTTTTCTTCCGGATGATCGTGTATGAAGCTCAAGAACCCGAAGTACACCAATACCGAGAGCTCTCCCGAATACACATCATGAGGGGAATGAAAACACCTCCCCATGTTCACATTTTTCTTCCCGATGATCGTATGAAGCTCAAGTATCCGAAGTATACCAATACCCAAGGAAGGAATAACCGATAACATTGAAGAAGCAGGCCAAGTCACCGATTATCTCTGCGGATGACAATCTCTGCGGATGTCAACTCCGAAATAAGTGATTATATCTTTGAATCACTGATTAAGCACTCAAGTGAAACATCTGAGAATCCCCAATGTACACACTCTATTTCCCCTGATCATTGCGATACCATCGAAATCATCACACACTAGTGTACCTCTTTTATCTTTAGAAACTTTCTCTAACATCACTTCCCCCACGTAGTTGAAATACTAACACTAAACGCCTTGAAGAGTAAAACCTTGAGTTTCTCTGCGGTCATGACATTTGTTTTCCCAGGATATCTTCAATCACTTAGAAGTATTAAGTTCATCAAGTTTTACTCATCATGAGTCAAACCTTGAGTTTCTCTGCGGTACTAACATTTGCCTTCCCGGGATATCTTCAATTACTTAGAAGTATTAAGTTCATCAAGTTTACTCGCGTTTAGATGCTTATCTCCTTCCCCCTTTGCCGGTTTTGACACTACATGGTCAGCAAATCATTATAAGCCCGTATACTAGAAATTTGTTGAGAAGAACACTTGAACTCTTGTGGGAATCAACTTGCTGAAGACTCTCTCTGACTATTTTTATCAACCCTTATGTAGACAATTTGAAGTGACCACTGAGGAAGAAAACCCGATATACCATACTTGAAACTGAAGTCAACTTCCCCACATTTGTATCTTAAGCTTGCACCTAATGATGGAAGAACGGTGTAGAGAATTTATGCTTCAAGCAAATCTCTAAGTACTCACTACCCAAACAAAGTATGAGACATTAACACCTCTTACGATTATCCACACCGCCATATGCGTGACACTGAGTAAAACAAGTAACTCCTAATAGTGATAGTTAACCAGTGTCTTCAACCATCCACCTCGATCGCGGTAACTAGATAAACCATGTCTTCAACTCAAATTCTTAAGCCCGAGCAAGTTATCAAATAAGAACACGCCTTTGTGAAAGTCAACTTCAATCTCAAATAAGTGATAAATGATTAACTCCGAAGTAATCAACTTGTGTCAAATGTCCAACACATGAATAAATGTACAACCGGATGTACATTGACCCACTTAATGAACCGGAACAAATGATTCCTCAACATCAATTCCATCTTCCTAAAGATATATATATATATATATAGAGACTGATCTGGAAGATTCACCAATAATGTCTTCAAGCGGATGAGGTAGTCATTTTCCTTAATGTTCATGTGGTTGATTTACAGAGTGCACAATAATCCGTGAAGATTTGGTAAAGGAATACCAAAGAGCGGATCATTTTTCATGAACAATAATCCGTGAAGATTTGGCAAAGGAATACCAAAGAGCGGATTATTATTCAATAGTGCAACTGCAATATTACAATAGTCAATATCAACGCCTCCCATAAACCGACAATTTGTTTGATAAATGCCTAGATTAAGAAGAAGTCTTTAGATAATCAAATGCAACTCGTCTTTAGTCTTCTAACATGTAGCAGAAAATGTAGAACAGACTGTAGACTCGACCTTCTTCAAGATTGTGCAGTTGGGGAATAGATAGTTAACATCTTCAACTCACACCAAAAAGCATCCCATCAAAAAGCATCCCAATTAACTTACATCTTGCAAATCCCCTTAACTAAAATCCCTCCCAATCAAACAAGAACAGAAAGATGTTCATCAAGGAAATCAGCAATCAGGCCGCAACAAACACACAAGATGGTAACACCAAACTACCAATCACATCAAACAAGAACAGAGAGATTGTTCGAATCATCATGTTGATGTATACGTGAAGCATTAACCGGAAGCACTTTGTCGATAAACTCATCAATCCGAGTGAAGATGTCAACCAACGGCTCTTAGAAGAGAAAAACACCATGTGAAGATGACCCGATAAGAAGAAGCTCGGTTCTTACATGAGTTTAGAGCCGTATGACCATTTATATTCTCAAATATCAATCAACAATGCAAAAAATTCACAGTTCTTCTCCCCCTCAAGAATTGCATACGGAGATGCCATTCTTGATTAATTAAGTGAAATCATCCAAAAGTATTCTATTCACACTTCTCCCCCGCAAAGTTAGCACATGATGTCGCCATCGTCATTATAGTTGAGCAAGCGGAATAAGAAAAATAATCAATGGTAGCCCGGTTCACTTGATGACTGAAGCGCATGGAAAAAGCATGAAGCATGTTGATGAGAATGGTCATAATAAGAAGATTTCTCTTCTTCCGAAGATAATGCGCACTGAAGTGTACACATTTCTTTTCTTTAGAGAACGAGGCATTAACTGCTGTGTTCATACGTCATTGCCGAAAGAATGTCAAGATTGAGTTACTTGAACCCGTGAGTTATGAGATATCAATCCATTTGTAATCCATACTTTAAGCCAGTCCATGTAGTGAAGGATCGAAGTATCTGCAACAGAGTAAGGACTACCTGCACTAATATGACAAACTTGATTGCATATATTTTGGTTAGTGACATTAGTATCCAAACCCTTTGGGGTTTCACGGTCAACCTTGATTTTGTCATCAGAAAACAGCTTTCCGGTAGGAATCCACCTAAGTCCAGCATCCTTAAACATTCTACCAGATGGTATCCACTTATGGCAAGGTCTAGGATTGTAAGGCTTCTTATGCATAGTGGAAGACTTATCCTTGTTCCTAGTTTCCAAAGATTTAGCAGTTGGTATCCATCTAGGCGAAGTTTTTGGTTTGTTTTGCTTCCCAACATGTTGAACCTTAGTCACGTAAGTAGTCTTAGTGGATTGTACCTTAGCATGTGAATAAGGAAAATGTTTATTATTCGAAAAAGACATAGAATTTCTAGTTTTGTTTTCTACATGCCTAGCATTCTTATGCACATAACTACTTTTAGATGCACCCCAATCCCTAGTCTTTTGAGTGTTCCTAGGTAGTGGTTTACAACTACTAGCAGTGCCTTGAAATCTCGTGGAATGCATCACTCTAGGTCTTGCACCTAAAATTTCATCTTTTCGAATCTGTGCCTTTTTCCTAGCATCTTCTAGATAATAGTTCTTCCACAAGTCATTCATATCATATGAATTCTGGGTTTTAATGCTTGGTTTTGACACTGTTTTTGAACTAATTCTAGAGGTGATGGGAGTAGAGTTGGCTACTTGTTGAGGGTTAACGGAGCTAGAAGCCTTATTCTTAGGTAACTCTGGTGAAGTGACTGGTTTTGACAAAACTTGTTTCTCATCAACTTGGGAGGCAAACAGTGTTTTTGAAAATTTTGGTCTTTCGGATATAAACGCAGTAGGCTGCCTAACAATGGACCGGTTTCTAATGGGATGAGAAACTGGTTTCCCTAAGGTTGATGGTTTTGTAGACTTAGTGTTCACACTTTTCCCTACAGTTTTCCTAAGCTCATTTTTTAAGGCAACAATAGTGAAACTCTTTTCCTGAAGTTGAGCTTTGAGTTCATCAATTTTTGCTATCAAAGAGTTTGTTTGCTCCATTGACTTAGTTCTAGTTTCTCTGACATAGTCACTTAGTTCTATGTGATGCTTTCTCAAAGACTCATTTTCCTTTAGTAATTTGGCCACACAAACCGCTAATTCATCATTTCTCATTTGAATATCATCAATAGTATTAACATCAGAATTACTTGTAACCAAATTACTTTTCACATGCATATTAGATATATGTTTCTTCAAATTGTTGATAGTTGACTCTTTGTCTTGAAGCCGAGCTTTCAAAGTGTTAATTTCAAAAGTTCACGGAATTCGTGAAGTTCGGATTTTACATGGTTTGTTAAATTGAAAACTTTCTTCTTTACTTTGTATTGCAATTTCAAGTGAAATGCAATGTTTTCAAGTTTTGAGAATTTGTTTGAAAGTTCATCAAAAGCCTTTTTGTCAACCATATCATTTGTTTTGAAACTATTAAACTCAGCCTCAACCAAGGAACATTTATCGAATCATGTTCAAGATTAAGATCAGTATGTTTAGGTACATTAGCAGATGCGCTATGTTGAACAGTTAAGGGTACCTCATCACATGACACTGCCAATTTCTGGTCCGATATCTGCATCCACATCATGTGTAACAAGAGTCACCGGACCGCTATCGTGTCAAGCTTATCAATCTCTGAGCCTCTGTATTCAGTGTTAACTGATCCATCATCTAGTGCTTTACCCGACTCATCATTATATGTTGTCTCAGACGTTCTGCATTCAGCAACACCCGATTCTTCAACACATACATTCCCCAACTTATCACAACAATCTCTCAAATGCACCAGACACTCATCCACTTTTTCATCTGTTTGAGTAACTTCCTCAATATACTTTTCCTCATTATCCATAAGATGGATAAGTGTCTCTATGAACACACTAATTTCCATTCCAGTGTGTTTCTTGAAAGACACTTCAGTCATGTCTTGATCATAATCTGATGTGAATTCCCTACTTATGAATGACTGAAATTGGTTGAGGATCACTTGAAGTGCAGCATTAGAACTACCCTTTTGAACCTTTTCTTTATCAAGTTGTTGTTCCAATTGCTCTAGGTTTAACTGCAAAGTTCCTGTTAATGTGGATAATTCCTGATGGAAGAGGGCAATACATGTTCGTTCCATTGTTACGAGTAGAAGTAACATGAGGTGAGAGTGAAGTTGTTGAAAAGGTTCAATGCTGCTTTCCTTTTGCAAGGCATTCTGTAGCCTGAACATATGCAAATCTTTCTCATCAGAGTCTGAACCCGGAGATATCACATCCTCATTGATTGATTCGATCATCTTTAATCGTTCAGTGTAGCAAACATTATCATTTTTGTCCACAATATCATACAATTTAAGCACTTCTGAAATCATTGGGTCAGTAGAGTAAGACATGATGTTGTATTATACACGGGATTTTACAAGTCTATGATTTAAACCGAGAAATAGAATCTTTCGCGGGATTTTACTAAAATCAAGACGAAACCGTTAGACAAGATTAATTAAGAAGGATTGTTGTGAAATGAATTTACGGATCTTGTAGACGATAAAGAAGTACTTTTGGTTTTTGAACTTTCGATATCACAATAACTAGCACGGTAGTTATTTTTTCAACGAACCCGGAAAATTTCAATCCCAAAATGATGCTCAGTCTCGGATTATTGAAGCTTAATCAAAACCTTGGTCTAACAATTATCACAAAAAAATTCAGCTCAAAACTTTAGTTAACAAATCAGTCCAAGGATAATCCGTATATAAGTGAACTTTGGCCCAAGAGATAGTGAATTCTTGATTGCAATATATCAGCCCACAACAAAATGAAGCCCAACAGCCCTATGTAACAAAATCGGTTAAAGTGCAAGTCCAAGTAATCCTACCCTAATTTTCGGATATAAAACCACTCCTTAATTCCACACAGCCCTAAAAAATAGTTACCCTAATCCTAAGTACTAAAAAAAACGCAGCCACCAAGAAAAATACTCCTCTTTCACCAACGGAAATCGTCCTCTTTTGTTTCCTCTTCCCAGTTAATGAACGCAACCCCACTAGTCACGAGAAATCAATCACAAACTGTTCTTGATGTCTAATGATCCGAACAACAGTAAAACAACCCTTCGTTTGTTTCTAGAAACAAGACGTCTTCAATATTTTGTTAATGGTCACAGGTAGGTTTCATATTGATGTCTTGATTTTCGTTTTTTGATTTTGTTAAACCGAATGGAGAGAAATAATGAAACCGATTGGTTTTGTTTTTCCTTTGATGTTCGGATATTAAAAAGAAGAGACTATCTTCGATAGGATCGGTGATAAATATCTCTTATGGTTGTCTTTCAAAGATGAATTGATTAAATTAGTTAAGAGATAAACTGAGATAAACTGAGATCCTTTTTTTTTTTTTTGTTGCGTGTCCTTTTTGTAAGTCAGTCTTGATTGTAGTGTAAGATGGGTTACGGGTCAGATGTTGATGGTGATAGCTGGTTTCTCTGTTGTTGTTGCGTTAACGAGGGTTGGTATCTGGGTATGATTAAGACTGGTCATGAATCTTGTTTTTGTATTTCTTTTTCGTATGATTTGTTAATCAGGGATGAGTTGGTTTTGTTTAGTATTCGAATCTTGTTTTTGTTTTGCACTTAACAAGTCGCTAGGCTTCTGTAAATACAAAAACCCAAGTCGCTTTTTAAATAAACTTGACAAGTCGCTAGATAGAAACTTGTCAAGTCTCTAGATAGAAACTGCAAGTCGCTAGATAGAAACTGCAAGTCGCCATTGACTTTCAAAAAAGTCAACGATATCCAAGTCGCTACAGTGAAACAGTGAATCTGGACAATATGAGACCAAGTCGCTAAGATGAACACCAGCAGCAGCTAAGAATATGGTCAAAAAGTATTGCTCGAAAATTACCAAAAACAGCCCCGAAACTTATTAAAAACCTTAACCAAACATCAAACTATACTAATCAACCCCTCGTAAACATGAAATTATAAATCTTTAACATATTTAACCAAATAAAATTCGAACTTGGTGCAAACACAAATAAAATTCGAACCAAATGAAAGCAACAATAACCACATAAAGATTCAAGCACACAAGATATCCAAGATCAAACCATGGCTCTTGATACCAATTGTAGGATATTGGTTATTGTTTTAATCAAAGAACTTGTATGAGGATTGAATCAAACAAGAAGGTTTTAGAGAGAGAGAGATGGGTGGGATACTTTCTAGAGAGAGAAAGGAATGAGAGAAAAAGAAGTTGTATGATTAAGAGAAATGAAAGCACCAACCCTCTCCACATGAGGAGAGGGCTATTTATAGTTTTTACAAAATACGCCACCTACGGGCTGTGGATCAGGCATACATTGGGTAAAGACCCGTCCGTCCTCCACGGTGTTACTCTAAACTAAATAACTAACTAAATGAGTAGTAAATAACGTAATGTCTACGAGCTAACTTATGCTAGATAATATTTGGGGTGACCGATACTTCACTATGGAATTTCTAATTCCTAACAATTATATTATTACAGCAATGCATTATTAATTTAATAAGTACCAAATATAACTATTTAAATAACAATAGAGTTTTAAAATATTGATTCCTGTTACACGAGTCTATATAAATAGATGTGTTAGCTTATATCACTCAAATTTTAAATTTGTGAAACACTTATAACAATTTTTAGTAAAAACGCATATGAGCAAGTATACTCGTTCGTTCGTAGTAAGTTATGTGGTAAATTGAGATCGTCCCTAGAGACATGACTTTTTTTCATAATATTAAGAACGTAAAATAAGCACATATGATTGTAATACTCCCAATGCACCGAGAAATTAGAACAAACAAACAATGATTTTCAAATAGCAATGAATAAAAAACAAACACTTGCATGGGATTTAATAGCCAAACGTGATAGAATGTTTAACATGTTAGGGTAAAACATTAGTAGAGTGCACATATCAACTTATACTGGTATAAAATCAATCGTTAATATCATAAAATACATATGTTTAGATTAGTTCAATTGGTGATCCCTTTCGGCCAATACTTAGTGAAATAAACCAAGTCGTTTACATTCCATATGTGTGAAAATATGATTAGTCACGTTCGTTCTTCTAAGCCCTTTCGGCCAATACTCGTGATTAAATTGCCTTGAGTTTGTTTAAAAACGTGAATACTTAATAGGTGTCAACTACCATGTGCCAATCCATTTGTGCACCAACTTTTTGGAATCAAAACATAACTAGGAGTTCCTTCGACCCTTAAATCCGATTAGAAAATGATTTTATTTCAAACAAACTCCTAAGAAAAATCACTATTTTGAGCTATACTAATCATTCAATATCACACAAAAAAGTTTACATCGTCCGAAACAAGTTTCATTATTAAACATAACAATTCATTCAAAAGTAAATGGTTCAACTTCATAAAGTAAGTAAGAAAGTAACCCTCGAGTAAGATTACAAATGATTAAGAAATCAAGAAGTTATAGCACTTCTTAGAGCCTCCAATTGATCAATGTATCCTAAACCCTTCAAATATTAGTACCAAAAGTTTTGCTCCTACTACCCTCTTGAAAATGGCAGAATTTCTAAGTCTTTTGCGATAATAGTAAAGTTTAATGAAGTCCTAAGGGTGTAAGGTCCGATTAGTTGAGTTTTTTTATTTCTTTGGTATGATTAGAGGTGTATATATGCTTGGATTAACCCATACTAATTGATAAAAACGTCCTCACATCATTATAGTGGTGAAATCAGAGGTTTAACAATAGTTACAAACTTGATTTAATGTAGCTTTTCCCCTTCAACTTCCACCAGCCGCGTGGATGGGATCACCAATCTGCAGTTGGTGTCACCTGCAGCTGGTACTTTCAACCCATGGTTGGTACAAGCCTCAGGTTGGTAACTAAACTTATGTGCCACTTCTGAACCATGGGTTGGTGATAGAACTTGTGTGCTACTTTCTCGAGCACCTTTTTTCTTTTCTTAATAAGCTTTATTTATTGCGCAATTGTGATTCCTTCTCTCTTCTATTAAACTACAAATCATTCCTTCATGCTCGGGAACATCTATTACTTGAATCTTCAACATTGAAGGTCTTCCTGAGGTCTTTGATGTGCATGATATCCATCGTTTTTGCATATACTCTTGATTTGTCGACTTTTATTTGTCTTTTCGTTATTTCCATTGATTTAGTTGTACCTGAACTTGAATACATGTTTTATACCTTTTAAGCATATAAAATTCATAAATATAACCAAACACTAAGCAAAAACATACGAAAAACGCGAATAAAATATGTATAAAATGAGGTTATCAAATTCCCCCAAGCAAGTCTAGTTCTTTTGAAAAATGGTTAAAATGGCATATCAATTGTGATTCTTGAAAACTCAACAATTATCCTAATAAAAGAATAATTTAAGATTTATATGTAACAAGTTTAGACTTAATACCCAATTCATTTCAATCTAGATAACACAACTAAGCGCTTTATGAAAAAAATTATAGTATAATTCACTCACACTCGTATGTTTGTGATGAAAGTGTGAATAATTCACTAAATTGCTCAATCGTAATTTCAGTGTCATACCATAGTCCTGATTTTACTCACACTCGTATATTTTCCAAGTAAACCTTTCAAAGATGATTATAGTCTACCAACATCACTTCACTTTCCATACAGCGATATTTCAATCAATCACCATATATATATCATGTCTTAGCACACTGGCTAATCAATCTCCCAAAGAACTTCATCTTCGTTGATCTTCAAAATAATATAACACATTGGCTATAATTGTCATCACGTTATTTTTTTGTATTATTATATTTTTTATATCACCTCTCCTTCGTACAATAAATCCTCCCCCAAACTTTGTATAAAAAGAGACCACAAAAATACTAATAAGAAGTAGCTACCTTCTGTTGGGATTAAAAGCCTTCTTGATGTTTGTGTTACTGCTGCTTATATTTGTGTTACTACTACTCAAATGAAGTTAGTGCTGCTAAGGAAATTCAAAGAATATATGCTAAGTGGATATAATTGTCAGCACAAAAGTTTAGACTTCTAGTGCAAAGTTACAACTGCAATTGCTAAGTGCAAAAGTTACAACTTATAGGTCCAAAATTTTATGGATCCAAGTAGCCTTGAATGACTAATAGTAATCTTGAATAAATTCAAATTTCTATATGAAGAACTCTTTAAGAAAAGCTTGATGTGTTAATGCGGAATCACAACATGCAAAGTATGAAGAACACAAAATAAATAACTTCGTATTTTCTATTAACTTACTCAAAGGCTAATTCTTACAACTCATATATTAAACGAATACCTTAGGGTTCCTTTTATACACCAAGGAAACCCTAATTGACTAACAAACTTGTAGAAGTGTAAAGATGTCTTCTATTAAGATATACCTACACGTACATATCTATTCCTAATATAACTCTAACAAACTATTCTGTTTTAGAAATAAACAGACTTAACTCACGATTATTTGTTCTGCCAGACTTAACATCTTTAGTACTGGCAGACTTAACTATCAACAAACTTAAGTCTCGTCTACCAGACTTAACTACTAAAGCTACCAGAATTAACACATAACAGACTTAAACATACTTAAATCTTTTCTACAAAATATAATTCCCAACAATCCTCCCCTAACTTGATCTTCACTTGTGAACTTCAAGTTCTTTTAAGCTCCTGAGGATCTTAGAATTATCTTTACGCTGCATCCTTGAGATTGTCTTCATTATGTGTTCTGTGCAGTATCATATCAGCAAACATTTATCACTCCATGAACTTTTCTGTAATTCTGACTATCTGTACATCAAAACATGAAAGTTTCATACTATTCTCATCACTTCTAGGTGTGTAAACTCTTGTGAAAGGTGAATCGTTGAAAATTTAATGGATTTGATGTCTCTTTACCAATTAGCCAAACTATTGGAGTAGCCAATGTTTTGGTGTATAAGACCATGGTACATTGATAACCATCTGATTTATAGCAAATCAGTAGCTATCAACAGATTTGATTAGTCTTTACCAAAAGTTGTACCCTTTTGGACTAGTCATGGTTTTCCAAAGCCTTTACCACAAGCCATGATCTTGTTGGCTAGCCAACTCTTCATCCACACAAATATGGTGAGTTGAACACCATATAATTTTTGGCAAATTGTCAGCCATAAACGGATTTGAGATATCTTTACCAGAGCCGTTTCCTCATGGATTAACCAGTTCTTATGTGGGTTAGACATGGTGAACAGATAACCATTTGTTGTGACAGTACAAAGTACTTTCACCAAGTGAAGCCCCTCAAAATCCATTTATTACATATATAACAGCATCTTAAAAATTCTTTCTCCTCCTTTTGACTACAGATTCTTCTTCAATCTGATCACATATTCTAGCCAACAATTGATCACATATCCTTTGTATGAGCTCTTCAGCAGCTACGGATTCTTTTTCATACTGAAGCTTTGAGAATATCATTACTTGAAGCACCTCAACACAAAATGGATACTCTACTTTTGCTAACATGAACAGATCAACTCCACTTTTCATGGATAAGTGATGAACATCACATATATCATAAAACTTCCATGACACACATGAATCTTGACATGGAATATTCCATAATACATCAGTAGGATCAGGTTCATATAATCTTTGAAGTTCTGCATAAAGTTCTTCCTCTTTTACATCAGACTTTTTAGCAATCTTGAGCCTTTGTTGAACCATACTCCACAAAGTGTCCAACTCTTGTCGATTATAAGATTTAATCAGATCTTCAAGATGATTATGAACAACAAACTTTCCACTATATCTGATTAATTTCCAAGCTTTTCCAAATTTATCCTTATAAATCTCCCAATCAACTATTGGATCAATATTCTTAACCATCACTTTCTTTAGATGTAACTTTGTTTTCCTCCTTTTGTAGTGTTGCATATATGAATGCAACCTTTTTAACGAATAAAATTTCAGTCTTCTTCTTTTTCATTAATTTGTTGCTGATTATTTGTGTTTGACTTCAATATTAGCAAAAATGTTAGTAGACAAAGAATATACGATATATAGAATTATACAAATGTGTACAAAACTAAGCTTCCCTTAAACAATAAGCCTCCCCTTAGGCTTATTCCTCCTTTCAAACAGAACAATCAGGGATTAATCATCTCAATATGGACTAACCTAGAGCCATGAAAAGCTTTAGCCATATTTTCATCAGTATATATATTTTAAGCACTTGTATAAGATGATTTTCATTAGCACTAACAGTAATAATGTTGCACTGCCAGACTTAAAAATAGTCAACTAGACTTAAGAATGACATCACCAGTTTTAATTCTGAATAGTAGCACTTTCACCACTATAGCTTTCATACCTCCCCTATCTTTGATAGATATTGCATTCCCTTGAAAAGTTAGTTTAAAACCAAGAGAAATACAATATGCAGATCTAACAAGCATAATTAACTTAAAACCACCAGAATTAATCCAAATAAAATTGTTCAAGCACACCAAAGGTATTGTAGCAAACACAAAACAAAATATGTCCACAAAACCACCAAATCACACCACCACACAATTTTTCATAATAAAAGACTAACTATTCAAAGGTTAGCCTATGCCTCCTCTAAAGGTAAAAGAACCTCCTTGGACTTCCTCAAGCTCCTCCAAATGATCCTTGTTACCTCACTTATGGCCATAAGAGCATGATTAACTTCTGTCCCCTCAGTATGATGCTCTCCCCAGTTAATCACACCAGCTTCCAAAGTCAGCAGCCCTATTTGACTCTTGTCTTCCTTCTCAGCATGCCTAAGATAGAAGGAATCCCTTTTCTTTTCTTCATTAGCCTCCTTTACAGTGCATTCCTTAGCAAAGTAACCCCTTTCTTGACACCTGTAGTACTTTAGCTTTGACTTGTCAAATCCCACTGGTCTCTTTCCATCAAAACACGCTTGCCTACCAGTCTCCTTGAAGAATTTCTTCATCCCTAAGACAATCATAGCACACTGCCAGTTGATATCCATCTCCTCATCTTCAATATGATATAAGTCTTCATTTAGAATGTTTTCAGATTGAGTAGATGATTCTATCAGCAAAACCATCAGCCTCATCCTTATCCTTTACACCAGTAGAAACTGTATAGCTACCAGAATTAAAACCACTACCAGACTTAACTCTGATTTTAGTATTCCTACCTTGAGAGACAAAAGCAACATTGTTGTCACTTGAAGAAGCCTTTGAAGTCCCCTTGATGTCTTGTTCATAAACCCTAAGATTATTGTACAAGTCATCTATTGACAGAGTGTCAATATCTTCCTTAGTTCTCATGATCATTGCAAGGTTTGACCATCCATTGGGTAATGATCTGAGAAACTTCATATTTGCATCTTCATTGGACACTTCAGATCCATGTGCTTCCAACTGTGATAGGAGTTGTTGGAACCTGTCATAACCTTTCTCCAGGCCTTCAGAACTGCTAATGGTAAATGCTTCAAACTGTTGTTTATAAACAACTTTTTGCAATTTCTTGGAGTTAGCATTACCTCTAAACCTGGTTCTAATAGCCTCCCATATCTCTTTAGCATCATCCATACTGTGGAACCTTCTAAGATGATCCTTTGGTATGGCCATCAATAAGAGAGTTCTTGTCTTTATTTCTTTCTCTACAGCAAGTATATCTGTAGCAGAGATTGGTGGAAGAACCCTGACTAAGCCATCTTTGCCCTTGGAGATTATCTTCTGTGAATTTCCATTCTAGATAATGTTTCATCTCCATGTCCCATATGTCGTACTCTTCCTTTTTCAGAATAGGAAGTTTGAGGTTGGAGATAGTTGTTGTTGTAGGAAGTTGTTGTTGTTTCTGTTTTAGTTTCCTAGATCCTGCTTTTGATGCTTCAGTTTCATGTTCAGTGTCCTCTTCATCACTAAGATGATTTAAGAAATCCTCATGAATAGACATTTAAATGGGATGAGATTAGTATTGTTGGTGTGTTTTGTTTCTTCAATTCAGAGTCCTTCAATAGGCTTTAATACCACTTGTAGGTCAAAAAGTTTATGGATCCAAGTAGCCTTGAATGACAAATAGTAATCTTGAATAAATTCAAATTACTATATGAATAACTCTTTAACAAAAGCTTGATGTGTTAATGCGGAATCTTAACACACAAATTATGAAGAACACAAAATAACTAACTTTGTATTTTCTATTAACTTACTCAAAGGCTAATGCTTACAACTCATATATTAACCTAATACCTTAGAGTTCCTTTTATACACCAAGGAAACCCTAATTGACTAACAAACTTGTAGAAGGGTTAAGATATCTTCTTCTAAGATATCTCTACACGTACATGTCTATTCCTAATATAACTCTAACAAACTATTCTGTTTTAGACATAAACAGACTTAACTCGCGATTATTTGTTCTGCCAGACTTAACATCTTTAGTACTGGCAGACTTAACTATGAACAGACTTAAGTCTGGTCTACCAGACTTAACTACTAAAGCTACCAGAAATAACACATAACAGACTTAAACATACTTAAATATGTTTTAAAAAATATAATTCCCAAGACAACTACTGATTACAAAGTTAAGACTGCTAGTTTAAGTTAATTATTAGGCATTTTTGTTAGTACAGCTTATTAGATATGTATTATATATTCATAGAAAAGATTTGATATACTTAGGAAAGTATTGTAAGCTGTGTAAGACTCTTTGGTGTAGAAAAATAGGTCTTAAGTCATAGATTTAGATACACAAAAGTACACAGCCGTATCAAAAACATATAATTCATAGCTTCAAGCTTTTGTAACCTTAATATTTTGAGATTATTCATATTATTATCATTAATAATATTGAAGCTTGTTTGTTTGTTGAAATGTGTGTTCATTGTTTCACTAATATAACTAATCCTTTTACAAGCTAAGGAAGCATACCTAGTTCAACTGGGATCAACAAGTGGTATCAGAGCCAGGTTGAGAAGCTGTTATCTAGAAGAAGATATGGATCAAGATTCTGCACACATGGTGGCTTCATCGAAAGTTCCCATGCTCAAACCTAGTGAGTTTAAGATATGGAGGATAAGGATTGAAAAATACATCCAGATGATAGACTATTCACTATGGGAAGTCATGGAGAATGGTAACACCTTGCCAAAAACAAAGATTATGGAAGGTGTTGAGTGTCACACCCCCAAATTACCTGTTTTGCAGCGGAATGGAATTCCTGGGGATTGACTGTCATAGCATCACAATCACAGTTATATTGAACGACCTAAAGTGTCGTTTTGAAAATACATCGTTTGATTTAATAAAAAAAAAAAAAAAAAAAATCAGAGTTTACAAAGTAGGTCCCAAATGAAAATCAACTTGTGCGGAAAATAAGTTTAGTACAGTCAAACGATGTTTTTAAAGTATATAAATCCCATGTAAGACGCGTCGTCACCACGACCCCATGATGTGTCAAAATGTATGCCATGAAGTGAATGCCTTAGATACCTGAGATAAAACATGCTAAAAAGTGTCAACACAAAGGTTGAGTGAGTTCATAGAGTTTGAGTTGAAATGTAAAGCCTTTCGAAATCGTTTATGTAGCAAAGGCATTATAAATCGTTGAAATGTAAAGACTTTCAAAATCGTTTATGTAGCAAAGGCATTGTAAATCCACTCAGTTCCAAGTCCCGCCCATACAAAACTTGCAACCTGTGTGTTCACAACCCACTGCCGGAATATGTAGAGTTTATGATCAAGTGCATGATGTCAAATGAATTCACAAAATAGTGCATGGCTCAATGTATCAAAATCGTTTATGCAGCAAAGGCATTGTAAATCCACTCAGTTCCAAGTCCCGCCCATACAAAACTTGCAACCTGTGTGTTCACAACCCACTGCCGGAATATGTATAAAGTTTATGTAATTCGTTTGAACACAATCATCGTAGTGTGAGTTAAATGGTTTCACACTCATCGTTAAAAACAACATCGTATTTATTTCACTAGGTTCATGACACCAAAGCGTAAACATCGCACCAATAAAAATTGGTAATCATCGTTTCATCGCCGCCCTAATAGGTAATTTGCCAATTTACCTTAATGATTCAAATATAGCGCGCTCGATTTCCCCTAAATGGGTCAATAGGAGCGGGAGTGTTAATTCCAATAGGCCTATTCACTATACTCGCGCTCACTCGAAAGTGACTAATGGTTCATGATGTAGGGACCTCGAATATGGCAAATACTTAGTGACAATAAATCATCGGATATAGCATACAGTTCAAAGCATTTATGTTCAATTTAAAATGAAGCATGTATCTCCCCCAAGAGATTGTAAAACAGTTAAATGAGTAAAAGTGGGGCTATGAATTCACAGTAATATGTAAGGGTTTAAAGTACTTGTGCAAGTAAATGAAAACAGTTTGAGCATGTATCTCCCCCAAACAGTTAAGAAAGCAAGCAAAAGTAGGGGCTATGAAACTCACTTGGATAAACTGGAATAATGGCAAAAGTGAGTACACCGAGGTTTAATGTGATGCGTTAACCGGGACCTATTATCAATGATATGATATGTCATGAGTTGCAATGTAATGTTATGCATGCACTTGATATGTTATTTATACCATTTACGACCTTTTGAAAATATTACTCGTCGTCGAAAAATACTCTTTTGACGTCTTGACCAATCAAAAATGAGTTTACATGTTTTTACGTCAAAATGTCATCCTACAATGGTTTTATAATGATTTTTAGAGAATTTACCACTTTTCGTCGCAAAACAATGTCGTCGGAAAAATCATGAAATTACCAAAAATGGCTTTAGAAAAATAGTCGTAAAACAGTGTACGTCGATCGTTAGAGAACGAACTCGACTGTTTTGGAAAGTTTGTATCGATATCTAAAAGTTTCAGTTCAGGAGTTTTCGTCCAAAAGGTCTCGAACACAAAGATAATAAGGGTTAAAGATGGTGGTTTTTGGCTAATTGTGTGCAGAAAATTAGTTACGGCAAGTTTATGAAAAAGTGTATATCTTTGTCGTTTCAAATCCGTTTTCTACGTTTTATATGTCCTTAGCTTCGTATCGAAGTAAACTAATATATTTTTGACAAGTCGAAATAATTTGTGAAGCTTAAGGCTCGTTTTTGACCCGAATAAACTAAAAACAGTTTGCTGAAAATCCAGAAAATAATACGTTTCGTCGTCAAACTTCAAAAATTCACCACGGCTTCGTTATAAGTCCGTTTTAATCCGTTCAAGCGGCCACGGATTCGTTTTAAAGTATATTTTCTAAAAATCAAGGCCAAAGTTTCGTACCATCAGCAGGTTTTTCCAGAAATTCGGATTAAGGACAGAATACAAAATATAGTTTACGAAAATAGTTTTTCACGGACAAAACCTATTCTAATCCCTTCAAATCAACTCCACAACTAATCTAATCCTACCATACACCTTCTTAGGATGTCATGGGTTCCTAATCACCATCAAGACCAAAGAATAACTTGGGATTAATTATAGGATGACTATAAATATATATATAACCTCAAAAATCAAGAAATAAATGGTATAAATCACATGACTTGCATATAAGCTCCAAAAATGTAAAGAAACATATGAAAATGAAGAGGAAACATAAAAATGACAAGAATATGCTTACTAGTGCAAGTGAAGAGGTGTAGGTAACAAAGGATTAAACTTAAATATCCTTGGTTTTTATTTCAAAACCATGAAAAGGATATGTTCTAGGTTGTAAACACTCTTGATTTTGCAAAAATATTGATCCCTTGCTCTTGATGTTAGAACCGGTTATGGAAGACCCAAGGAAGAGAGAAAGAAAGTTTCTAGCACTTGTAATATTTGAGGTGAAAATGAGAAAATGAAGTGTATCAAGACTTACTTGTATATGTGAATTATTTGAAGTATAAATCTACACTTGATTGAAAAATCTTACCAACCCATAAATGCACCCCTAAGGGCCGGTTTTTAGGGGACTTGGTTCCCAATTATATTTTTTTTTCTCTTTTTCTCTTTTATAATGTATAAGTATTTATTTGTTTGCAATACTTGTAGGAAAATGCAAGTAATTGTGTAGGAATGTACAAGTAAGTTTTTAATAGTTCGAAATAGAATGTATTGAGGTGATAAAAATTGTAAAAATACTTTCCTTGTGAAAATTGAGTGATAAAATAATTATCGTAAGATTTTTAAGAAAACAACGTAATAATTAAAATTTTAACGATTAAAATACCAAATAAATTTGAAACACTAGGAAAACTAAAAATATAGTTTTTATGAACTAAATGTAAGTTTAAAAATACCTCGGGATCATTTTTGAAAGTAACGGGTTAAATGTTAAAATAAAAACTCACACGATAAAGATTATTAAACCTAAAAATTACGCGTAAAATATGAAATGAAATGTCGTGAATGAATGAATGATATGCACATGATGTCAATGAAGTGTAGACTAATCATAGTCCATATGAAATGTTCGTGATGTCATGATCATGAATTCGCCGCTAAACCTCCAAGGTTACGCGAATTTGAAGCAAGTAAACCAAGTTTACTAAAAATGTTGAAATAATAAGACATGAACTGTGTCGAGAAATGACCTGAAAGTACGGATTGTCACATTGAGACAGTGTTATCTATTGCAATTGTTGAAGATAAGGCTCAGAGAAGACTAGAGGTAAAAGCTAGAAGTACTTTAATGATGGGCATTCTCAATGAACATCAATTAAAGTTTAAATCTATTAAAGATGCTAAGTTGTTGCTAGAAGCTGTAGAAAAGAGATTTGGTGGGAATGATGCTACAAGAAAGACTAAAAGAAATCTCTTAAAGTGGCAATATGAAAACTTCACTGCTTCAAGCTCATAGATGCTTGATCAAAATTTTGATAGGCTTCAAAAGCTTATGAGTTAGTTAGAGATTTTAGGTGAAAAGCCTCACAAGAAGATGTTAATCAAAAGTTATTAAGAAGGTTGTCACCTGAATTGAACATGCATGCTCTTGTGTGAAGGAATAAAGTTGATTTGGATACTATGAGCATGGATGATCTCTATAATAACCTTAAGGTGTATGAACCAGAAGTTAAAGGGATGTATAGCTCAAGTTCAAGCACACAAAATATGGCTTTTGTGTCCTCTTCAAATAACAACACTAGCAGCACTAAAGGAGAAGTTAATACTACTCAAGCAATTAATACTGCTCATGGAGTTTCTACTGCTAGCACTTAGGTTAATGCTGCTTACTCTACTAATATTAATAACTTGAGTGATGTTGTTATTTTCTCATTCTTTTTTGGTTAACCAAATAGTTCTCAACTTGTAAATGAGGACTTGCAACAAATCCATCCAGATGACATTGAAGAGATGGATTTGAGATGGCAAATGGCCATGTTGACAATGAGGGCAAGAAGGTTTTTGAAGAATATAGGAAGGAATATTACTATTAATGGCAATGAGAACATTGGTTTTGATAAGTCTAAAATGGATTGTTACAACTGCCATAAGAGGGAACATTTTGCTAGGTAGTGCAGAGCTCCTAGAAATCAAGACTACAAGAACACGAAAAGCTCAAGAAGGAGTGTGCTTGTGGAAACATCTATTTCCACTACTTTGGTCTCATGTGATGGTCTTGGTGGTTATGACTGGAGTGATTAGGTAGAGGAAGGACCTAATTATGCAATCATGGCCTTCTCATCTTCAAGCTCTGACTCATAGGTATCCAATGATTCTATTTTTTTCAAAATCTTGCTCGGAAACTGTTAAATCTCTTAAATCTCAAAATGATAAACTAAAAAGATTTTAAGAAATTTGAGTTAATGGTTCTAGGTTATAAGACAATTTTAGAGTCAGTGAAAGAAAAAATTGAATTTTTTAAAACAATTGAGTCTATTTATGAAGAAAAGATCAAGGAATTAAAGTTTGAAATTCGTGTAGGAGAAATAACTATTAGAGAGCTTAGGAAGAACCTTGAAATAGTTCAAAAAGAAAAAGATAACATTCAACTCCATGTAGATAAATTTGAATATGCATCTAAAAGTATAAACAAGATCATAGAGTGTCTGATTATTGACAATTGCAAGAAAGGTTTAGGCTATACTGCAATTCTACCTCCCTACACAGGCAAATCATACCTCCAACACCTGACTTGTCTTGTACTGGTATAAATAAGTTTGTTAATGAGCCTGTAGTTAAGAAAAGTCAAGCCTAAGTACTATGAAAAAGAGCTTAATATAGGTAGGAAGAATGATGATGCCCCAACTATTGAAGACTCGGTGTCAGATAATGTGGAATAATATGTATCTCAACCTAAGATTGAAAAAAAAGTTAGGCCTAGTATTGCAAAGATAGAGTGTGTCATCTAAATAACAAGAAAAAACTGCTAGGAAAACTGTTAAACATGTTAAGCAACCTTGGCAAAAACACTCACAGTCAAAGAGGCATTCAAACAAAATAGAACAATATGATGTCTCAAAAACTAGGAAGTAATGTTGAGATGTTTAATAAGGCTTGTTATGTGTGTGGAAGCTTTGATCAGTTGATTCTGATTACCATAAAAAATAGTTTCAAAACCAAAGGATGGTAAAACCTGTTTGGAACATCGCTCAAAGGGTAAATCATCAAAATTTTGCTAAAAAGTCTCACCATGTGCTAAAAAGAACATGGTTCCAAGAGCACTACTAATGAAGTCTGGATTAGTATCAGTTAATATGCTAAACAAAATATTTCAAAAATAGCAGTATCGGTTAATATTGCTAGACAAGTGAATGTTGCTCACTCAAAAACAACAATGTATGCTGCTAGATCCATGTCATATCTTTCTAAAATAACACATTCTACTGTTAAAAGTCCCATTCATAAGAACACAACATTAAAAAACAATTATATAAATCAAAGGGTTAATAATGTTAGGGGTAACAATTTTAATGCTACTAGGCCAAAAGCAGTAGTTAATGTTGTTAAGGGAAATAATGTTAATGCTATTAAGGCCTCGGCTTGTTTGGTTTGGAAACCAAATTTTAAAGTTTTAGACCATGTCTCTAAACACAACAGTACATCAATCACCATGAAAAACTTTGATTATGTTGATGGACAAGGCATATCCAAGTCAGTGATGGCTTGGGTCCCCAAAAGAAACTGCTTTTCTTACCTAATAGGCAAGGTAATCCACAAATGGATTTACATGATTAAGGAGTTATTGATAGTGGATGCTCGAGACACATGACAGGGAACATGTCCTATCTTACAAACTTAGAGATAGATGGAGGATATGTTGCTTTTGGAGGGAACCCCAAAGGAGGGAAAATCACAGGAAAAGGTATCATTAAAACATGTAATTTATATTTTGAAAATGTGTATTTTGTGAGAAATTTAAAGTTTAATCTCTTTAGTGTCTCACAAATGTGTGACAAACAGAATAGTATTCTTTTTAATGACACTGAATGTATTGTTTTATATCCAAACTTTTAGTTAATTGATGAAAGCCAAGTTTTACTTAGAGTTCCTAGAAAGAACAATATGTATAGTGTTGATTTAAAGAACATTGTTTCTAAAGGAGGTTTAACTTGCCTTTTTGCAAAAGCCACATCTTATGAATCTAAACTTTTACATAGAAGGCTAGGTCACTTAAATTTTAAAACTATGACTAAACTGGTTAAGAGAAATCTTGTAAGAGTTTTACCTTCCAAAATTTTTGAAAATGATCAAACCTGTGTTGCTTGTCAAAAGGGAAAGCAGTGTAGAGCCTCTTGTAAGTCCAAAATAGAGAAGTCAATCAGTCTACCATTACTTTTGTTACATATGGACCTGTTCGGTCCAACATTTGTAAAAACCTTATGAACAAAATATATTGCCTAGTTGTCACAAATGATTTCAATAGGTTCACATGGGTTTTATTTTTAGCTACTAAGGATGAGACTGGTATGTGTGAATTCACATACATTTTCTTTATCAAAAACGGACTTAAAAGACCAAAAATGGACCATAAAAGCCATATATATGCTTGTTTTTGTGTTTATGTATGTGTAGGTATCAGATATAAGAAAAAGGACAAAAAGAGATACAAAACACATAAAAACATGAACGGGATTGGAAAGAACGTGAAAAGCCGCAGCCGTGGATGTGTTTCTACATTTTGGATCAAGCCTAATCATAAAAATACCAAATACATCCTTAATGTTAAAACCCATTTCACCATTAGTCCCTAAAACTAACATTTGTTAAATATTTTAACAAAACTTAAAATAACCAACAAAAACCCTTTTATCTAATCTATTCCATAACCTTACATGACCCAGTCCAGTAATAAAAATAATCTACCCCTTTTATTATCAAAACATAGTCCAAATTCCCGTCTGACCCAGTCCACACCTATCCCCAGTTAACCAATCAAACTCATAAAAAATAAAATAAACCAAATGCGCGCCAATAAATACTATGGCCTTCCTTCCTCCCAACATTTACCCTACTTCCCACACCAAAATTCTCCCAACTTAATTAACCTTTCTAGAAGGTTTGACACGTCAGGAATGACATCCTAATTGTCTACCTAGGCAATCTCTAAGATTGCAATTGACTGATGTGATGTGGCACACAATCCAAGGGTATTGATTGAAGCTTATAATGACACACTGATTGGATGGTTGTGATTAGAGCTCAAAGAAGCCCTGAATACCTTGAAGCATCCTCAGTTCCCTAAGTTTTGGAGCGTAGTTTTTTTAGAGTCTAAATTTGTGCTTATTAATTGCTTATTTGTAATTTACTAAAGTGTTTTAAATTTTTATTTCCCTTTCAAGTATTGTAATCGTTTTTAAGTTTTAATAAAATTCAGTTTCATTTTAATTATTTTCAATTTACTTTATGCTTTAATAATGTCTTTATATAGTTAAATAAGCTGTTAAAAAGCTCTCATAAGCTATTATTTACTCTTTTCAACACTCAAACAAGCTTCTATATAGCTTGCTTGAGTGTGGTCTGATTTTAAAGTATTCATAATCTGTTTAAGAATAAAAATAAGTTGTTTGGAACATAAACCAAAAATGGAAGGGATTATAGGGTCTTGCCAGCTTATCATCTGATAAGCTGGAGCTTGTAGAGTAGCTCCTCGAGCTTATTTGATCCTCGTTTGGCTAGGATCAAGGTAAAAGTGCTTAATATTCATTTATATATTTAAAACTGCTTATAGCTTATTTAGTTATTACTTGCTTATTATCTGCTTATTATTATCTCTTATTGCTTTTAATTGTCTAATTGTAGTTTATAGCTCATTAGTTTAGATTTTCATAGAAATAATCAAAAATCCAAAAATATGTTTTTTAGTTATTGCTTATTGGTTAGTGCTTATTTAGTTCTCAAATATGCTTTTATTTAGTTTAGTAGTCATTTTAATCAGTTTGTGTCAAAACTTTAATAGTCTTATGGTCTAAATCAGTTAAATAAAGCTTTTGTAAAACTTAAAGGGGTGTTTGGTTTTGCAAACTTAGCCAAAAGCTAAGTCTGCCAAACTAGTTTTGGCTAACAAGCCAACTTGGTTCAGCTTATAATTAGTTTAATCAGTAGTGTTTTAGTAGTTTTAATCATTTTTTTGCAAAGTTTATGTTGGGAATAATCTGTTACCACTGATAGTTGTGGAAGACACTGCTTGGATTACACTAGCAGTGGAAACGTATTACCACTGCTGGTACATTATTACCACTGCTATTAGGAAAACGTGTTTAGATAAGTATAGAAAAGATCTCGTGTATATTATATTCTGTTAGTTTTATACTTATCTTGTAAAGGACTCCTTGTACTATAAAAGGAAGTCCTAGGTCATTGTCTTAGGTACTAACTTACTTTTCTACGTATTTACATACATACGTATTATTCACAAAGGCTTCAAGGTGTAACCCTAGTGATAAGCAAGATCACTCGTATTATTCATTAATAATATTGGAGCTTAAGTTTTGTGTTTAATCTGTGTTTACTTACATTACATCATACAGTCCGTCTTCTAAGTATTACTAAGTAAATTCCGCGTGCTTATTAATATTATACAAAATATCATTGACACAAGGTGTGTGTCCAGATCCATCAAGTGGTATCAGAGCGAAGGTTCTGATATTTTGTTTTAGAAGATCCAAAGAATAAGCTTAACCTACTCACTCAGTTCAATGGAGATGGAAAACAATCAGTCGAACTCTTCTACACCAAGGCTACATAATCTCAAACTTAATGAGTTTGAGATGTGGAGGATATTGATTGAGCAATACTTTCTCAACTGGTGATTCTTTCAAGTATGTGTCGAAGACTGTAAAGGTTGGTGACACAGATGTGGTAACAGTTTCTGTGCCTGAATCTAGTGTTGAAAAAGCACTAAGGAAGAATGATCTAAAGGCGAGAAGTTTGTTGCTGATGACTCTTCCTAGAGATCAGATCATAGCATTCAGCAATTTTAAGACTACTAAAGAACTTTTTGAAGAGATTTGCTCAGTGTTTGGTGGTAATGATGCTACAAAGAAGACACAAAATACATTGTTAAAGCAAAGTTATGAAAACTTCTCTGCTTCAAGCAATGACTCACTTGAGAGCATCTTCACCAAACTTCAAAAGATTGTTACACAATTGACTGTGTTCGGCATTGAGGTAGAAAAGGAAGACCTCAATTTGAAGTTTCTAAGAATTTTGCCTTCAAAGTTTCAAACTAATGTTACTGTCTGGGAAAACAAAGCAGATATTGAAACAATGAAGCTCAATGATCTTTACAACAACTTTAATCTCATTGAACAAAGATTGAAGAAGGCTGGGAAACTTGCTACAAGCTCAACCAGCTTGCCATTATTGTCAACCTCTATTGACAGTGATGATTCTGAAGATGATAGTGATGATGATATTGCCACTGCAGGTTCTACAGTTTCCACTGGTAATGTTAATGTTACCACTGCAGGTTCAAAGAAGAAGATTGCTAGTATTGGAGATCCTACCTTTTATGCTTTTATCTCCACTCAAGTTAATGGCTCTATATTAACTCATGAAGACATAGAGCAAATTGATGAAGATGACTTGGAGGAGATAGATATAAAATGGCAAATAGCTCTTCTTAGCATGAGGGCTAGGAAATTCTACAAGAAGACTGGCAAGCCTATTCACATCAATGGTCGGAGTACTGCAGGCTTTGATAAGAAGAAAGTGGAGTGTTTTAACTGCCACAAATTGGGACACTTTGCTAGAGAATGTAGAAGACCAAAGACCAAGGACAACATGTCTACTTGGTACAAGCAAAAGAAGGAACCAACTGTGGAAGAACCAAAGGCAATGTTGGCTATTGATGGTGTGAGCTATGATTGGAGTTTCATGGCTGATGAGCAGGAGGAAGAACATTCAGATGCTGCTCTAGTTTCTACTGAAATTGCTCTCATGGCTTTCTCTGACTCAGAGGTACAAAACTTTGAAAGTTGTTCTAAAACATGTAGGGCGCTAGAAAGTTGAAAGGCTTAAGGATTTATATTCTAATGAAAGACAAGAGTTGTATACTGCTAATTATACTGTGTCAAATCTTAAGAGAGCTATAGCTGTATTAGAAAACCAACTAGAGCACTATAGAGAAAATGAGTCAAAATATAATGATGACATGATTATTCTTAGAAGAGACGTAGAACATTGTTAGGTCACTAGTTTTACAACACAAGCTTACTAGAAAGAAATAGATAGGCGATTGAACAAGAATCAAACACACACACACGATATAGAGACACGGTTATGCGTAGATGTATGTGAAAGAAATAACTTGAACAACCAACCCTCAAGTGAGGGTTATTACATAGTATTTATAGGCAAGGAGCTAGAGCAACACTCCTACTCCTTCCCTTTTCCTTATTGGACATGGGCCTAAGCTTATGGGCCTTCTACATAAGCTTGACCTTAAACAAACATAAAGGCCATAATAAGCTACCTATTACATATGAGAAACTAACACTTGGATTAAGGTTTAGGAGTGATTCCAAAAATCTCCCCCTCAAGTGTTGGTGATGAAAAACGGTGAAGGCGTTGATGTGATAGTAGATTTGACGTCTTCTGACATTCTTCTTTCTTGTGATAAGAATTGCCTTGATTCGAACAATCTCCCCAATGTAGAGAGATAGTTTTCTTTGAACAGTTATGCTTTGACGTCATCTTTGACTTTGTTCTTTGATCTTTGTTCTTTGTGATGAAAGTGATAGTATGTTGTTATTGTCTGCATCAATTCTGCCTCAGGTCTGCTTCGCTGCTCCAGGGTCTCTACGTCATTCTTCAACATGCTCACACGCTCTTTTGACGTTGGAATTCAGTACTGATGAAGTTTTGAAAGTCTTTAACTTTGTAGATTCTTTGATTTGGCGAAGAATCATTCTGACTGTTGTGTTGCTTTTGGATAGAACTTCAATTAGTAATGATATTGGCGTGAGCATGAGAAGAATCTGCGATCATTCGCTCGAGCTTCCATAAGAAGAAAACATAAAAGCGGTTAGTAATAAGCGGATTCGGCACTTACATGTTTGAACCGAGTGTTAACGCATAGTGTGAAAACACAACTCTAATTCTTACAAAAGCCGTTCATGAATCGGAGTCCCACAAGTGAGATAACCGCGATGTACGAAGTACACCTATGATTCGAGATGAGTGCTGAGGTATACCAGAAGAATCACCTCACGAATAGGACCGTTTGAGACCACTAATCGCAATCCACGGGGAGTTGCCGGCGACTTCTTTGTCAGGTGTTTGATGTTGACCACTGGCAGGGAGTTTCCATTCAATCACTTGAGGATCACGGTTGTGAACCTCTCATAAATGTTCTCGACAGTGATTCTAAGATCTGTGAAGGACTCAATAATGTACCACTGAATCTCTTATTGTTGAACGTCAAGTGATGAAATGTCAAGTGTACCTAAGAGATCTTTTGATGAATCTCGTTGCTCTAGACTCAATAGTGCATTTTGGTTTTGGCCGGAGACTAGGAAGGGTCTCCTTCTTCAATACCAGCAATCTCTAAGAGAAAGCTATAGATTATGTTGGGTTCCCTGTGAGAATGAAACAAGCTTCTGTTGAGAGAAACTTGAGTGGTTAAGAAGGTTTAGTGCATGCGTC
>OU343216.1:185607081-185695213 GCA_910596185.1 Chrysanthemum makinoi
GATCAGGTTATATAGAGTTTTTTACTAACTAATTGCTTTTTTAAAAAATAATTACCAATGTATGACATGTTGAATAATATTCGCCATTGTATAGTGTTTCTTTTATTATTCTTTTCAATTTAGATTTTAACTCATTTATTTTATGTAAACTCATATGGTCGATCAAATGTGAATTTGCTACAATTTTAGTTAAAAAAACATCTCATGTTCGTTCACATACATATATTCATACACCAATCAGATAGTAGCATATGAACAAGTGATAGATAACATTGGTTGCATTAAAAAAAATATGCGCTTGTCAATTGCGATGAAAGGCGCAAAAACTATCTTGTAAATGAAAGTTATAAAATATTAGAAAACACATAGGTAATAATATATAAAAATATACAGAGCCATGAAATATCTGAGATGATATTAAAGGTTAAAAAAAACATACTTGTTTGTTTATGAAATATTACAAGTGATATTAGACATTAACTTTTTTTTTAATAAAATATCACAATTGATATTAGACATGTAATATAATAAAGTTTAATAGTAAGCATGAAACGTATAAAAATAGATGAAAACGTATAAAAACTGCAAAAAATGGACGAAAACGTATGAAAACGGACGAAAACGTCTGAAAACAGACGAACGCGTCTAAAAATGGACGACAACTAAAAAAACGGACGAAAGCGTATATAAACCTATGAAAACTGATGAAAACGTAAGAAAACGGACAAAAACGTAAGAAAGTAGACGAAAACGTATAAAAACGGACAAAAACGTAAGAAAACAGACGAAATGTTATGAAAATGGACAAAAACGTAAGAAAACGAACGAAAACATAGGAAAACGGACAAAAATGTAAGAGAACAGGCGAAAACGTAAGAAAACGGACGAAAACGTATGAAAACGGACAAAATCGCAAGAAAACGGACGAAAACGTATGAAAACAGACGAAAACGTATGAAAACGGACGAAAACGTATGAAAACGGACAAAAACGTAAGAAAACGAACGAAAACATAAGAAAACAGACAAAATCGTTTGAAAACGAACGAAGATGTAAGAAAACAGACGAAAACGTAAGAAAACGGATGAAAACGGACGAAAACGTATGAAAACGGACAAAAACGTAAGAAAACAGACGAAAACGTAAGAAAACAGACGAAAACGTAAGAAAACGGACAAAAACGTATTAAAACAGAAGAAAACAGATGAAAACAGACGAAAATGTAAGAAAACGGACGAAAACGTATGAAAACAGACGAAAATGTATAAAAAGCGGAAAAAACGGACAAAAACATAAGAAAACGTATGAAAAATGACGAAAACGAAAAAAAAAAACGTGAAATTAAAAAAAAGTGATTAAAAAAGACAAATAATGAGAAAATAAATAAGAAAGATAAAGAAAAGAAAAGACAAGAAAAACACATGGACTTAGGTTTAGACATATTAAATCTTAGGTTAATCACCACCATTAGATCAAACTAGATGAAAGGTGGAGATTTATCCCTTAGTATGCAAGGATTTTTGAGTATGAAAAATAAAGTGTCTCTCTTTTGATCCATATCTTTAAAACCTATCTACCATGTTTCCAGACCAGGTTTATTCACTTATTAAATGTACATAATGATCAAAAAAAGTACTATACTTGTCACACTTTCCTTTTCAGGGTAGCGAACAAAATTTTTTGCTTCCGTGGGTAATATACTTTCAAATTCATCTTCTTTAGGGTATTTTGCAAAAAAGTTTGACATTTTTGCCCTCTTACCCACAAGAAAGAAATGCATTAACTATGATACTTTTTTTTATCATTTGCCCTAGTTTTTATTATGTTACATTTTGGATATGTATTAAGATAATTTATTTAATGATTTATAATTGTGTTAAATCTATGATAAAATGTTTTGTTTTAAGTTTACACTATTTACTTATTATTCGTATTTGTAATAATTTAATATATACTTAAAAAAGGGAAAATTAAAATCATTCGGACAATTATAAAAACAAACAACACTTTTTCATTCAGATTCAGACATTATAGCTACCTCTTATTAGTAAGATACTGGGTCAATTCGTGATCCTAGTCAGATTCAGATGTGTAACATCTTAATAAAACAAACACACCCTTAATCTAGTCATAGTATACTCTCTAGTCTATGCTTCAACAAGTGACGAACATAAATTTATATACTTCAGGTTGTGATATAATTCCTCCTAATTTAGCGGAAGCGTTAAACCTAATTCGTTTAACGCTTAGCGTTAAACAACTTGAAGTGAATTAGGGGATAAAACAAAACATTTTTATCATAGATTTAACACAATTATAAATCATTAAATAAATTATCTTAATACATATCCAAAATTTAACATAATAAAAGCTAAGGCAAATGATAAAAAAATATCATACTTCCATCATTTCGCTCAGAGTAGCGGGCAAAAATGTCAAACTTTTTTGCAAAATACCCTAAAGAGGATGAATTTGAAAGTATATTACCCTGGAAGTAAAAAAATTTGTTCGCTACCCTGAACAAGAAAGTGTGACAAATATAGTATTTTTTTTTATCATTAGCCCTTTTTTTTATTACAGTACAAATTGAACATCTAGTACAAATAACACTTTACATATCTATCACGGGTAACAAGTATAAAAAGTGAAAAAAATCGCCATACGCGTAACAAAACTAGACAACGAAAGATGAATGATTGATTGCTCAATATTTTTATCTTAACAATTTCTTGTTCTCTAGCTAATAATTGATTAAAATTAATTTTGTTGACGTCAGTACCTTACATTTTTAGGGGTTTTTTTCATCTCGATATCTAATAATAGAAAAGGACAAATTACAAACTTAATCTGTTAAAAGCATCTACGATGCATCAAATTTTTAAAAAATTTATACATTTATTGCTTTGTACCACAATTAATGTATAAGTCATTTAATGTTAATAGCTTGTTGTTTTTTTATCAACGACTTGATGTTATACAAGTCATTTTTCAAAAAGTCATTAACAATTCTTTATTACAATAGTTCAAATAACGAGAATAGCTTTTTCAAATAGTAAAAAGTCATGTGTAAACTATCTCATTGCAGATGCTCTAAGAGCCCAAGGTACAATGACATGTTAACAACAAGTTTTGAGTGGCATCTCAGCGTCACATCACTTTAACACCAAAAAATTAGGGGGCGATACTCACACCAAATTTTTTGATGCATGTATCATAATTTGTACACTACAGTCTTGTACGGTATAAACTGTAATGCACAAATTATGGTACATGCATTAAAAGATGTGGTGTAGGTATCAATTCCCCAAAAAATTACCCTTATTGTAACACCAAATAACATCATCTTTTGAGACACACATTTTTTAAAAATTACAATTCACAAATTCTACCTCAATAATTCATTCATTAAACAATGAGTAAATTACATAAATGGTCCCTGTGGTTTGTCAAAAATTTCACATATAGTCCCTCAAACTTAAAAGTTGCATATATCGTCCCTATTGCCTCAAACGAATAACATGAATGGTCCTTCTGTTGGACGTCCGTCTATTGCAATGTTAAACCACCCCCACGTGATACACACGTGAGGGTAAAATGGTATTTTCTTCTCCTACATTAGACTACTTAAGAGTTTTCGTTCCCAATAAACACACAGCACCCTCTCATTTAATTTTCCCTCTTCTCTCACCAAAACTAATCATCTTGAATCCGAAACCCTAAGTTATGCAAGATTGACCTTATGAACAATGGTGTTATCCGTGTGGAATATACGTGACGCTAATAAAAATGACGCAGTATTGGATTATGATCGTATTTATGGTAAGCTGCTATTGTGTTTTTGTTTATCAATTATGATCATGAAAAATGTTGTTAAGAATGTTTAATGAGATTTTCCTATGAAAACCATAACTAATAATGTGTTATTATTGTGTTTTTTCCAGCCAAGGACCCTAACTTTTTTAGTCTGAAGATTCATCATGGAGGGATGTTCTCAGAGTCACCAGGAAGGAAATATGTTAATGGTAGGTTTAGCTTTGTGGATAACCTAGATGTGGATATGTTTTCTGTGATTGAGTTGAATGAGATGGTTATGTTGTTAGGTTATGAAGGGGATAGGATAATGTACTACCAATATTTGATTCCTGATCTTGATTTAGACCATGGGATTAGAGCTTTAGGTAGTGACCAAGATGTACATGAACTTTGTAGGTATGTATTGTCAGGTCATAGGTTGTTGAATGTGTACATTGAGCATGATGAATCAACAGTAGACACTTATAATCATGCATCATCTAAGAGGTGTACCATTACTGAAATTGAAAATGAGGAAGTTGTTGGTAAGAAATCTTGTTCTAAGCAGTTATGTTTAGAATGGATAGGGAGTGAAATAGGTCAAAGTGGGGTTAATAATGTGGGTGAAAGTAGTGCTGCTAAGGAAATGGGTCAAAGTGAGTTTGCAAAAGAATTTAACTCTGCTTTGGACAATGAAAACTTTGATCCTTTCCTTGATTTAGATGACGATGAGGTAGTTGCTAAGGCTACAGAGCTTGAGCAGACCTTAGACACTAATAAAGTAGGAGAAGTAGCAGAAGAAGAATTTGAAAGTGGGGAAGACATTGAAAGTAGGGAAGATAATGAAAGTGGGGAAGATAGTGATGATGAGGATGACAGTGATTACATTGTTGATGAAGTTAATGATATCAATGAAGTGGAAGTAGACATGGAAAACTTCCGTGCTAATGTAGATGTCAATGAAGAGTTCATGGGCAGTGGGAGTAAGAAACGTGTTACTTTTGAAGAACCTGTTGATGTGGAAGTATTAGACAATGATGAATTTGAAAGTGGGGATGATGGAGATGATGATATACAAAAGTCTAGGAAAAGAAAGTTAAAGGAGTTAAGGAAACAAATGGGTAAGAATGCAGTTGGTGGGAGTAACCAAACATATTTCTTTGTAGGGCAGAGTATTGGAACTGCAAAAGAGGCTAAGGAGATGATTAAGCTCCATTCAATTGAAACAAGGAGGGAAATTGAGTTGAAAAAGAATGATAAGGTAAGAATAAGAGCAGAATGTTTTGGTACCATTCCAACACTTGGATCAAATGATGCTGGTGATTCAGTTGGGCCAAGTAAAAATGATGGATCTAATGTGCAAGGTTGTTCAGTTGGGCCTAGTGGTAAGGTTGGCCCAAATCAAGTAAGATGGACAAAGTCAAAGATTAGGTCAGAATCTCCCATAAAGGAAAAGATGACAAAATCTAAGATAAGGGCAACTACATCTCCAATAAAGGGAAAAGGCATTTATGGTGGTAAAGGTAACAATAAAGCTGACAATAAATGTCCATGGGTATTACAAATATCAAAATGCAAAGATGAGACATGGTCTGTGAGAACATACAAACCTGAACATAGGTGTTTGCAAACCAGAAGAGTCAAAGCTTGTACAGCTAATTTCTTAGCAAAAGATATCCTGCGTCAAATTGAATCAAACCCAGGTATACCTATTAAAGCTGTTCAAGCCCAAAGTCAGCAAAAGTTTAAACTTGAAGTCTCTAGGATGAAAGCATTTAGAGCCAAGGCAAAAGCTGTTAACCAATTAAGAGGAGACCACACTCAACAATATGCTAATTTGAGAAATTATGTGTTGGAATTGAAGGCTAATAATCCCAACACCACAGTCAAAATTGGAGTTGAAAGATCACCAAATCCAGAAATAAACACAAGGGTCTTTCAGAGAATTTTCATATGTCTGGGTGCAACAAAAGAAGGATTCAAGGCTGGTAAGAGGGACTTATTAGGCTTGGATGGTGCCTTTATGAAAGGACCATTCCCTGGTCAGTTGTTAACTGCTGTAAGTGTGGATTCAAACAATGGGATATACCCATTGGCATATGGTATTGTTGAAACTGAAAACTCAGAGTCTTGGACTTGGTTTCTAGAACAGTTGGCTGAAGATTTAGATCTGGTAGCCAATTCAAATTTCACTTTCATTAGTGATAGGCAGAAGGTATTATACTAATGATATGTCTTAATCCTTTATATTGTTAACACTAATTTCTATTATACTAATGACCTGTCTTGTAACACAGGGGATAATTCCAGCAATTGCCAAATTATTTCCAAAGCTGAGCACAGGTTTTGTCTAAAACACATACATGAGAATATGAAGCTGAAATGGAGTGGTAAAGCATTCAAAGACCTTCTATGGAAGTGTGCCACCCGCTACCACAGTACCACATTTTACTCATGCTATGGATGAACTGAAAGCATTCAATAAGGAGGCTTATGAATGGTCTGGCAAGATCCCTCCACACCATTGGAGCAGGTCATTTTCAGGTATTTATATTGCTTAACAAGTACTTGTCATTTTGACTTAAATATTGAAACAAAATAGTAATAGATAATTACATACTCAATTTAACAGGAAGGGCTAAATCAGATGTGTTATTGAATAATATGTGTGAGGTCTTCAATGGTAAGCTTGTAGAAGGAAGGGATATGCCTATCATTAGTGCTTTAGAGTATGTTAGGGAGTATTTAATGAGGAGAATTAAGACTGTGAATAGAATCATAGATAAAAGTGAAGGACCTCTAACCCCCACTGCTACTAAAATCCTTAAGGGTATATCTGATGAAGCTGCTGATTATATTGCTTCTTGGAATGGAGCTGATAAGTACCAAGTTAGTGGACCATGGTTTGATCAGTGTGTAGTGAATGTGACCCAGAGAACATGCACTTGTAGGTATTGGGAATTAACTGGCATACCTTGCAAGCATGCAGTAGCAGTTAATTGGGACATGGCACAGAACAATATGAATCCTGGTCTAATAGAAGAGTGGGTGCACCCTTGTTACAGACTTGACACATGGAGGAAAATGTACTCACACACCATTGGTCCAATTAATGGTCCAACAATGTGGCCTAAGTGTCAAATCCAGACAACTATTCTTCCACCAACATATCATCCACAACCAGGCAGACCAAAGAAGAAAAGAAAGAGATCTGCTACAGAAAAAGATGGATATGGTTAAGGATGGTAAGCTATCAAGAGGCATGAAGATCGTTACTTGCAGTGATTTGTGCAACCGACAGACACAACAAAAGAACCTGCAAAGGAAACAAGACAAAGTCAAGTGCTGCTGCTAGTCAAAGTGCTACTCCAACTCAAAGTCAAGCTCCAAGTCAAAGTCAAACTCAAGGTACTGCAACTGAAGCTCCAAGTCAGACTCAAGGTACTGCAACTCAAACTTCTGGGAAGGGTAAGAAGAAGTCTTTAAAAAGGAAATCTGTTTGAAGAAGGCTGCAAGTAAAAAAAACTCTTGTTTTGGTCCATAAAAACACTTGTCAATGTGTTATCTAGTTTGTTGGTAGTACAAACACTTAATTTCATTTTGGTATGTAATATGTTATGTATGGCCAGTGGCCAGTACTTCTTATGTTGGTGCTACAATTGTTATGTAGTATGTTATGTTGGTTACAATTGTAGTTGGCATTATGGCATTCAGTTTTTGGGTTGTGCTTTTGGGTCTATTTCGACATTTTTTATTGCTTTTGACTGCTAAAATGGGTCGGTTTTGGGTTGTGCTTTTGACATTTAAATGGGTCACTTTTTTGACCATAACAACACAAGCACAAGTAAACCAAAACTTAACCAATTCATAACATTTTTTGGTTGCTTTTGATTCCAAAATGGGTCACTTTTTGACTTTGTTTTATTGCTTTTGATTGACTTTGAATGTTTCACTTCAATGGGTAAAAGCAAAGAAGTCGACACTAACAATATATACCAAAAGTACATATATACATAACATAGTGTTCCATTCCATACTTAGATCCATAACATAGTTTTTCAATTACAAAACACAATATTGACTACAAAAGTCAATATATCCATTACATTATACCAAAACCCTAATAACTTATGTTGACAGTTTGAACCAACCAATCAAGAGAACAAATAACCATGTAATAACCACCACTTTTTTCATTCTTTGACGATTAGCTTCAGCTTCCAACAATCTAGCTTCAAGCATGTTTCTTGCCCTCAAAAGTCCGGTATGATGTTTACAAAGACGAGCACACATTGGGGGATCATACCAATCAATGAATGGGCAAGTGGATCCCTAAAAAACAATCAATCAAAAGTACCATTGATTAGGGCTAAAAGCAAAAGCAATTGGAACCCTAATTTAAGATTCGAACACTTACATTTACAGGGACAAGCAGTAAAATCGTCTTCCGTGGTTTATATCCGTCCAAGATGTGCGAATGATCGCCCTTCTACCACAAGAACAGTTAACCATTGTTGTTAGTCAAGAAAATTAAGGGAAAGAAGAAAAAGATGGAACTGATGGGTTGGGGTGGTATTATTTATTGGGAAGGAAAGATATGAGGAGAAAATACCATTTTACCCTCACGTGTGTATCACGTGGGGGTGGTTTAACGTTGCAATAGACGGACGTCCAACAGAAGGACCATTCATGTTATTCGTTTGAGGCAATAGGGACGATATATGCAACTTTTAAGTTTGAGGGACTATAGGTGAAATTTTTGACAAACCACAGGGACCATTTATGTAATTTACTCTTAAACAATCTAATACTTTATTAATAAAATTAAACATTACAATTAAAAACTATAAAAAAATTACGAAAAAAACTACGAAATTAAAAAAACCACTACGAGTACATAAAAAAATTTATGAAATAAAAATACAATAAGTAAATAAAATAAAACTATCCGGGGTGAGGGTGGTGGCAAATTATATTTTTCTGCGGTTTTCTTCTTTTCCAATTCGATCTAATAAGCAAGCAATGGATCCATCTCCCTAGTTTTAATACCAGAAATTTAAATTCTTCCAAACGCATTATCGTCCGGTTTTTCTCTTTAGTCGCCAGGCGCCGCTTGGGCCGCTTCCGCTCTTAGTCGGCTCGGATGACACAAGGTCCCGAATTGGCTTAACGAACTTCCCGTGCTGCTCGTTTGTATCATATTTTTTTCCTGCCGCGTTGTTTGTCGGGCGGTCGCGGTTCGTGCATCATCACCGAATAACTCTTGGTGGCTTTCATCGAGGACGTCTCCGGTTAAGTCAACTGGTTCCGCACGTCACATTTTGCATGGCCCTTCAAAATTTCCCACGCTTCCTCTTGAATAAGGAAACACCTTTATGCTCACACGATACATTCGTCTAGCCCATTTCATATTATCCATTTGATTTTCACCACTTTTTGCCAAACGTTGAGCACGTTTGAAAACCGCGTTAAACTTTTGGCAATTTATGTTCACCGTATGTTACTTGATTGTTATCATATCCTTGTTACGTGGTTGAAATTTTTTCTTATTGAACTCGTTCATAATCCGATACCAAAATGTGGTGCACTTTTATGAAACTTTGACATTTCGATCCTCAAAACGCCACCCAACACGAGGAAAGTAGTAATTCTTCTGCCGGTGACCAACGTAATGTAGTCCCACTCACGTCCGATTTCTTTCATCATAGGGCTCGGGTTCTTGGATTTTTACTACGCTTGCCTCAACTTTTGGGCTTTCGGGGAGAAGCTTTGACGGTCGACTTGACATTGTGAGGATTGGGTTTGTGGTGGGTTTTGTTGCTTGAATTGTGGTGGGTTTTGTTGAAGATTTTAGAAAGTTTGTTGCCACAACATATGAATTTGTTGTTGTTGATGAAGTTGCTCTGGTGTCAAACCAAGTGGGTTAGGAAAAGCTAAAAGCGTGTTTGGGTTAGGGTTTGAAGAAGATCCCGGTTTCGGATTTCCAAAACCGAGTAATCCCAAAAAAACTCTCGTTACGACCTCCCGATATTGTTTTGTTTTGTTTTGTTTTGTTTTTTTTTTTGAGAATAGAAGTATATGATTTTAGTTGTGGAAGTGTGTAAAGAAAAATATGTGAAAGTGGTATCTATAAGGGTTTGATTTTTTTCCTTTTTGAAATATAGCCGTTGTTAAACGGTTTAATGTTTTTTCCTAATCGTTGCACCCCAGGGGTGCATAGTGTAACTTCTCTTTTGTCCGCACTCATGTTTCCATTTGAGTTACCCCACCAACGTAAATCAAAACGTAAGCATAACGCAGCCATACCTGGTGTGGTAACGCATGCATAACGTGAGCCACGTAGGCCATAACGTCGTGGCTGCGTTATTATATCATTCGCTCTAAGATTCACCAACACAAGAGAATATGGTTCTACAAAAACATATTTAGGCATTGTTTTTTTTAAAAGAAACATTTATTTTCACCTTTGTTTGTAAGCGGAAAGAAGAAATCAAATAAGTGCGTTTATTTTTTCTATTATGTTTACATACAGAAGAGGAAATAAAATAAGTGTGTTTGTTTTTTACTCTTATATCTGCAAACGGGAAGAGAAAAATGAAAGAAGTGTGTTTGTTTATTTTTAGACATCAGAGACAAAAATGATATCATTCCTCTTCAATTTTATAAATTATTATTTTTGTTTGATTATCACTTCTTGTAAAACCCTAAAAATACGAAACGTGTTAAAAGACTATTTTACCCTTTAAAATCAAAATTATAAAAATACGTAAAATACATTAACGTACATTAAACGAAAAATTAAAATCTAATTTGTATATGTTTAAAAAACCTAACGCGCATATTAGACGATCGACTTTTGGTACTAATTTAAAAATATAAGTCACGCATGGAAATCATTGGGCCTCGTTTTCTTTTGTAAGCCGGTTGCCAACTTTCACGTCGGGCCTCATTTGTTTTGTGAGCCGAGAGAGTCCAACGTGAGCCCATGGTCTCGCCAAGTTTGGGTTGTGAGCCGAGAACACCGCCAGAGCCCACGGCCTGCTTCTTTTCCTCCTTCTTCCTTGTTGAGCCGAACACCACACCCAACCCATATACCGATCATTATACCGCATATATATACAAACACAACATACAATTTTGAAACCCTAGTTATACAAAGTGACGGCAAACATTAGTCTCTTTCACTTTTTTTCTCTCGCCAAGAAGGAGGTCCAAGAGAAGTGTTATACGGGGTCTTTTCATTACTGATATCACATAATTGGTTCAAGGTTCGATTGGTTTGTGGTGGGTCTTAATGCTTACTGTCGTGGAGGTAGGGCACAAGAGGGGTGCCTTGTTTTGATTGTTTGTCCATTGTTCTCCTTTCTGTTCACGCTAAAGGTAACCATTACAACTCTCGCTCGTCTTCGCTTTGTGAATCTGGTCGTGGTGAACCTTCACCATGCGCATGCTTTTTGTATCAAATAAATATGTTACATAAAATAAGAAATCTAATGAAAGGTTACATAAAATCATAAAATGACGCATGAAAGTATTAGCACTTAAGGAGTTTGTTTCTTACGCTCAATGATACCTATGCCTATTATCTGATGTATTATTCTAATATGATCTAAAATCTAGAATGTATAAAACTAAAGAATTAAGATGGAGTGTGCATGTTTGTGTACGTGAATAAAGAGGGTATTTTGTGTGTGTGATTTAAATGGTAAAAGGATGTCTATGATCAGCTTATAAACTAATTTAAAATGGGTTAGAGTATTTGGTTTGGAGTTGGTTGAACGTGCTTGCATATGTAATCTTTTATAGTCATGTGAGGTGTTAGGAATTAGAAAATTCCATAGTGAAGTAGCGGTCACCCCAAATATAATCTAGCATAAGTTAGCTCGTAGACATATCGTTATTTACTGTTTTATTAGTTAGTTATTTAGTTTAGATAACACCGGGAGGAAGGACGGTCTTTACCCACTGTGATGCCCGATCCACACCAAAGAGGACGTTTAGTATATAACTATAAATACCCTCTACCTCCCAAGGTAGAGGGTTGGACCTTTCATTCATCTTAATCTAACCTTCTATGTTTTCTTTCACTTTCTCTCTAGAAAGGCTCCCACTTTCTCTCTCTAAAACCTCTAAACAATTCGACCCATATTATTGTTTGTTATTTGTTTATGAAATCCAATATCTAACAATTGTATCGAGCCGAGTTAGATCATCTCTTAAATATCTTTGGATTTCTAGTGGTTTTTAGGTGGTTTTTGAGTTTGAGAAAGTTTAGTGGTTTTTGCATCATTTGGTGGATTTCTAGTGTTAAAGTTTGGATTTTGATTGTACTTTTATGTTTAGGATCATCACAAGTGTTTAGGTTTTGATTTGGAAGGCTTGAATCATCGTGGTTGTATTGTTTTTGGATTGAAAAGTGTGTTTTTTAAAGTTTTTTTCTAGCTAGCGACTTGAGCTACGGACTTCTTTCTTGGTAGCTTGGTTTGTAAAAAGGTAGCGAGTTATAGTTGTTTTGGTAGCGACTTACGTCCTAGCGACTTGTCTACTGAGACAAGCCGACAAATAGTACAAGTTAGTGGATTCTCCACTACGGCTAGCGACTTGGTGAGGTTAGCGACTTGCTTTAGAAATTGTTAGCGAGTTGTAGTGTAAGTTGTTAGCGACTTGATACTAGCGACTTGGACACTTAGCGAGTTGTTCTTTAGCGACTTGTCTGCTTAGCGATTTAGTGTTAGCGACTTGGACCTTAGCGAGTTGCTCTTTAGCGACTTGACTGTGTAGCGACTTGGTGCTTTAGCGACTTGTGTCCAGCGACTTGGGTCCTAGCGACTTGGTCTTAGCGACTTGGTTCAAGAATTCTTAGCGACTTGTTGACTTTTCCCGACAAAACTTCAAACGGCTATAACTTTTGATCCGTAATCCGCTTTCGCTCTACCCATCAAAACGACCGTGAGCGAAGAAAGGAGAATATCACGCCGAATGAACTAAAGTTCATTCGGTCAACCTTCGAGGGCTAAATCCGCTCTCGAACATAAGTTATTGAGGTTTTTATGTTTTTAGACCTAAATTTCTCGGAAAATCGTGCATAAACCAATCCAAATCTCAACCAAACAACATCTCTGCTAACCCTACAAACATTTATATGTCCTAACACACAATTGTCTATCATTTTGACAATCCATCAGTCATCTTAACACGCTCCATTGGTCATTGCTTAACGGTTTGGTCTTGATTTTAGTAAAATCCCGCGAAAGATTATATTTCTCGGTTTAAATCATAGACTTGTAAAATCCTGTGGATTCATCAACATCATGTCTTACACTCGATTCTCGATGATTTCGAAGTACTCAAACCGTATGATGTCTTGTAGACAACCATGAGAATGTTAGCTATATTGAACGGTTACAGATGATGGAATCAATCAATGATGATTTGAGTTCTTCATGCTCCGAGTCCAATGAGAAAGATTTGCACCTATTCAGGATACAGAATGTCATGCAAAAGGAAAGCAACATTGAACCTTATCAACAACTTCACTCTCACCTCATGTTACTTCTTCCCACATCAATGGAACGAACATGTATTGCCCTCTTCCGTCAGGACTTATCCACATTAACAGAACTCTTGTTAAACCTAGAGCAATTGGAGCTACAACTTGGCAAAGAGAAGGTTCATAAGGATAATTCCAATACAGACTTCAAGTGATCTACAAACTATTTCAGTCATTCATTATAAGGGAATTCACATCTGATTATGATCAAGACATGACTGAAATGTCCTTCAAGAGACACACCGGAATGGAAATTAGCGTGTTCATGGAGGCACTTATCCATCTCATGGATAATGTGGAGAAGTATATTGAGGAAGTTACTCGGAAAGATGAAAAAGTTGATGAGAAAGTAGATGAGAGTCCTGTCTTGAGAGATATTTGTGATAAGTCGGGTAATGTATCGAAAGGTCGGGTGTTGCTTTGAATGCGAATATCGAAACAACAAAGAATGATGTAACCAACTCTTCGATTACTCTTAACACACAAGAAGTAGATGCCGAAATCAGAAATGGGAATAATGGCGGGCACAATCAAAAGATTGTAATATTGAGTCGGGTAATGCACCAGATGTTGGATCTGTTGACACTGAATACAGAGGCTTAGAGATAGATAAGCTTGACGCAGCCAGCGGTCCAGTGACTCTTGTTACACATGATATGGAAAATGAGTCTCTGAGAAAGCATCACATAGAACTAAGTGACTCTATCAAAGAAGCTAGAACTACATCAATGGAACAAACAAACTCTTTGATAGCTAAAATTGATGATCTCAAAGCTCAACTTCAGAAAAAGAGTTTCGCCATTGTTGCTTTAAAAAATGAGCCCGAAAAACAACAGGAACAAGTGTGAACACTAAGTTTTCAAAACCATCAAACTTGGCGAAACCGGTTATTAGACAACCGAATGCGTTTAGATCCAAGCGACCAAAATTTTCAAAACAAGGTTTGCCTCCCAAGTTGATGCAAAACAAGTTTTGATTAAAACCAAAACGGTCACTTCACCTCACTTGCCTAGGAAAGTTGATATGAATGACTTGTATAAGAACTCTTATCTTGAAATGGCTAGAAAGAAGGCACAAAATTGTAAAGACGGAATTTTAGGTGCAAGACCTAGGATGATGAATTCTTCAAGATTTCAAGGCAATGCTAGTAGTTCTAAACCATTACCTAGGAACACTAATCTAAAGACTAGGGATTGGTTACATCTAAGAGTAGTTGCGTTTCGATTAAAGCTATTCCCATAGCAGATCACACTAAGAAATCTAGATCTATTTCTGAATCCAAACAAGCTGTTTGCTCAAAGTGTCCGAAATTTATCTTTAATGCTAATCATGATAAATGTTTCACAAAAACCTTGAAGAAAGTAAATGCTCATGCAATGGTACAACCTGTTAAGTCTAGGATTCATACTAAGTCATCCACAATGCATATGAAGCAAATGAAACCAAAAGCCTCACCTAGATGGTTACCAATCGCCACTAAATCTTTGGAAACTAGAAATAAGGATAAGTCTCTCACTATGCATAAGAAGCCTAACAATCCTAGACCTTGCCATAAGTGGATACCATCCGTAAAATTTTTAAGGATGCTAGACTTAGGTGGATACCTACAGGAAAGATGTTTACCAATGGCATTCTCAATGTTGACCGTGAAACCCCAAAAGGTTTGGATTTGGATATCGATGTCACTAACCATAATATATGCAATCAAGTTTTTAATATTAGTGCAGTAGTCCTTACTCAGCTTGCGATACTTCGATCCTTCAATACATGGATCGGCTTAAAGTATGGATAACAAAAGGATTGATATCTCATAACTCACGGGTTCAAGTTACTCAACATTGATATTCAATCGCCTATGACGCTTTGAACACAAAAGTTCAAGCCTCAGACTCTAAAGAAAAGAAAAGTGTAATGCTTCAGGCGCTTTATCTTGGAAAGAAGAGAAATTTTCTTATGACGCCTCTGCTCACATCGGCCAGGCCTCGTACTTCATCAGTTATGGCGTCTGCGAGATAACACTTCGGCCCCGCCCTTAAAGAAAAAGAAAAGTACGCTTCAAAGGCGCTTTATCTTCAGATTAAGAGAAATCTTCATGTTTATGACCATTCTCATCGACATTCTTCATCAACAAGCTTCATGTTTCTCCCATGCTCATTCGGTCATCAAGTGGATCTACATTCATTAATGTATAATTTTTATTCACTTGCTAAATCAAAAATGGCAACTTCGGATGCAATTTTTGAGGGAGAGAAGAGTGAATATACTAAATGATGATGGATGTTTGAATAATGGTTATACGACTTAAAGTTTGATGACTCTCCTCCAACGCCTAATATTTCACTTACTAAGGATAAATGGGATTTATTGTTTGGGATTCATTGGTTCAAGATATGTTTGACAAGTATTTCCAACACATTGTTGATCATCGAAGAAGTACAACTCGGACTACTCAAAAAGCCCAATCTCCAGTTATTCCTCAAGGCGTTGATAATGATTATCATAATATTGAGTTGCACTCATGAATAATGATCCGCTCTTTGGTATTCCTTTGCCAAATCTTCACGGATTATTATTCATGAATAATGATCCACTCTTTGGTATTCCTTCACCAAATCTTCACGGATTATTGTTCCTCTCATTGTGCATGCTATAAATCAACCACATGAACATTAAGGAAAATGACTACCTCATCCGCCGAACACATTATTGGTGAATCTTCGGTCGGTCACTACATGTATACTTTAGGAAGAATGCATTGATGTTGAGGCATCATTTGTTCGGTTCATTCGTGGGTGAATGTACATCCAATTGTATGTTTATTCACGTGTTGGGTATTTGACATAAGTTGATTACTCGGGTTAATCGTTTATCACTTATTTGAGATTGAAGTTGACCTTCGCAAAGGCGTTTTCTTATTTTATCTTGAAGTCGGGGATGGTTGGATGCATGACTTTCAATGATAACTTGCTCGTGATTGAATTTAAGTTGAAGACTTGGTTTATCTAGTTACCGCCATGGTGGATGGTTGAAGACACAGTTAACTATCACTTCAAGGAGTTACGTTGTTTTACTCGACACACGCTTATGTCGTTGTGATAATGCATAAGAGGTGTTAATGTCTCATACTTTGGTTGAGTATTTAGTACTTGGAGATTTGCTTGGAGCATAAATTCGACCGTTCTTCCAACATTAGTGCAAGCTTAAGATGCAAATGCGGGAATTCTACTTAGTTTCAAGTTTGGTACATCGGGTTTTCTTCATCAATGGTCACTTCAAATTGTCTACGAATGGGTTGATAAAGATAGTCAGAGAGAGTTTCTATAGCAGTTGATTCTCACAAGATTCATTTGAGCTAATTTTGTTCTTCTCTATTTCAAGAATATTTGGTATGTATAATGTGTTGCGATTACGAGGTATCAAGGGGAAGGAGACATACATCTAAACACACAAGCAGTACGTGATGAACCTAATACTTCTTTACTGTTGAAGTAATCCGGAAAGACAAATGTCATAGTAGAGTAAACTTCGGTTTACTCATAACTGTGATGTATTATTCCATCCATTTGGGAGGAAGTGGTCTCTGGATACTTTTGGTATGTGTTAACTCAGCCCTCAATAGAAGGAAATATGAGAAGAATATTTGGTTCGTGAGATGATATTGCTTATCGACATCTTCGATATGAATAATGGTAAAGTGCTTCCGATTATTCCTTCATGTACACATTATTATGTTGATTCCGATAAGATCACAACCATCATGGGGAGAGATATGGGTACATCTAGAACTCACAACATGTTCACCTGATCGGGCTTAATCAGTTATTCAGGTTGACATATAGAGATGATCGATGACTCAACATGTTACTTGAATGTCATCGTCTACTCTTGTTGGGTACATGTACATCATGGGTGATTGGTTATATGTAAGATAATTGGAAACCATTTGGAAATATGAAGATGTTGATGTATTGTTCCCACTGAATAGACAACGGTCAATCTCGAAGAGTAATGTGTACATCGGAGCTATGGAGTTCATATGATTGAAGTTCATCATTATTCGGATTTGATAACCACTGTTACGATCTATGTTTCAACTTGTTACTTTGGTGTTCTCGTGTTCTTCGGGTCGAGCTTCATTCAATGAGACTGTTTTCATTCATTTCTACTTCTTGGAAAATGGTCTTTATACTCATTTTGGATTGAGGGAAGCTACCAAAGAATCACTTGTTGAAGGCTCAAGTTCTTTCGACGATTCAAGAGCCTCGAATGCTTTGGTGGTGGAAGTTTAAGAGATGATGACTTCTATCTTCTACAAAGTCTGAGCGATTTCCTTTTTTGGTACTGTATCATCATCCTCTTAAACTATTTCTCTATCTTTGTAAATATTTATCAAAAACCAAATACAAAAAGATAAAACCAACAAAAAGAAAATAGAAAAATATAAAATCTTCAAAAGCCCAAAAAAATCAGAAAATTGAAAAATACCAAAAATATTGTTTTCTCAAGACATGTCTTATGGTATCGATAACATCTACGGTCTTAGAAATGTCATTCAATAATGGCACGGGACTTTAGATGAAGTTCGAGCGGGAGGTGTAAATATTTCTTTCTAAACATGTCTCAAAAAAAATGGTTTGCGCTATTACTTAGGCTGACCAGCGCTTAAACTATGGCTTGCTATTATTTCAGATAGCAACCCGCTCTTTTAAAGAAAGGAAAGTGTTGCGCTAAACCTATTTTCAAAATATTTCGTGCACTTATCCTAAAAACAAAACAAGGAAAGTATGTCGAAGGATGCTTTGTTCCTACACAAATATTTTTCCGTCTAAAATTCTTCAGTAAAATATTTGGTGTTTTCAAAATGGCGTAAATGAGTTGCTTTAAAACAATCATTCGGAGTTCTTGTAAAATTGAAAAACTCAATCAATGACTTCAACGCTTTTAAACTTTTCATAAAATGAGTCATGGATTGAGGGGATAATGTTTCTCAAATCTACATCATCTAACGGCCTTTCTTAATCATCCTAATATGCTTAATTAAAAATGATGTTAACCTATGTTGAAGGACTAGGTGCCTAGGATATGATTGCTAGGATTAGATGATTAAAGTTTGATGAACTCATTATTCTCATACATTTATATGATCTTATTGTTATGTTGAATTGACTTTAATTAGTCGATTTTTGTTATGGGTGATGTCGACCACCATATATTTGTATGTGTGTTCACTAACATATCGCAGTATATTGGTATATCAGAATGTTCCCGATCCGGATCCCACAATTGAAGATGATTGGATGCCGAAGGAAAGGGTAACTATATCTTGGGTTGACAAATGAAGAAACGGAGCTTAATTGGACTTCTATGGTGAGTTGGCATAAATGCAACGTAAGAGGTCTCTTGCATCGTGAGATGGTTTTCTTCAAGTGATTGAAGAAAGCGGAGCTTAATTTGACCTCGGTTGGCATTCAAAATGCAGCGTAAGAAGAAGTCTCACATCGGCAGATGGTTTTCTTCCAAACCCTACAGCAACAACAACGAAGCTTCTCAACCACCTAGCATTATCTTGTGCTTGAGAAAATGTAGTAATGATGCCATTTTTCCAAAACTTTGAAAAATATTGTTTTTGAAAATGGAAAAATATTGTTTTGAAAATATATTGGACTAAATTTTGAAAATCACCGGACTTCATTTTATCAAAATTTAAGTCACTCAATTATCGACTTCGGTCATCGATTGAGGGGGAGAGTGATTTAATTTAAAATATTTTCAAACAATATATATTCAAAAGAGTCCGTTTGTACGAAAAAATGTGGTGATCTAAAGATTTAATGTTATGATTATGGTATGATTTTCTTTAAAACTCAAATATCTGTCAAAATGAAATTTTTTCTGTTCTTGTTTGATTGTGAAATTGTTTTATTTTACTTAAAGGTTTTTTTAAAACAATCATACCTGACACTAACAATCTTTAATGTCTTAAAATGGTCCTTATCTGTCATTTTTCAAAGTTAAATCAAGCCATGTCTTTCCCCAAAATCTTTTAAATGATTTAAATCAATTGGGATCACAAATCTCAAAAGGTTTGAAATTTTGATCGGGGTAGAGATCGTGAGTTAAATCTCTTATCTGTTTTTATGGAATTGGTTTTAGTCCTTCAAAGGCACTCCTGCCTCCATGTGCCAAACGACTTCAAATACACAATGCACATGTTGAGGAGGAGGATTTATCAAAAACCGGATGAGTATTTAAACCAGGACACATTTTCTCCCATGTTTTCTAAACCTAATTAAATCACTTGGGATCCAAAATCTCAAAGGGTTTGATATTTTTGATCGGGGAGAATTTGTGATTTAATAATGAAATTTGATAAAAGGTGATCGTTTTATTTAATTGTGCAGTTGCTCTCTCATATGTGCTAGTTCGAATCTCGAAGCACATATTGAGGGGGAGCAAAACTATCGAGGTACAAAAAGTTTTTTTAAAGAGACTTATAAAGTATCTTGATTGAGTTTTAAAATGGTTTCTTAAATGGCTTTTGTGATCGTGGATGTGCTTCAAATGAACTCTTGCCTCTATGTGATAAAATGATTTCAAATATCCTATATTGAGGGGTTTACCAAAGAAAATCAAATGGCTTTTAAATGAAAATTGTGATCAAAGAAAATATTTCAAAGTCCTCTTTCCTCCTTGTGCTAAACAATTTCAATATCATATGCACATGTTGAGGGGGAGCATTTCTAAAATGATCAAAACTATTAAGGTACAAAATGCTTTGATCTCATATCACAAGTACCTTGATTGTTTTTCCAAATGATTTTTCGATTGGTTTCATGAAGGAAAGAACAATACCAAAAGACCGACCAATTTAATTTATGCATGGTGTTATAAGGATGGTTAGGTTAGGTATTCGTTCCCACGATCCGTGACAGGAGAGGATCTACCAGGGGACAATCCACTAGATAGTATAGAGTTCTTAGGTATGATGAAAAAAAGGAGAAAAGTGAGAAATGGGAAAAGTGCTTGGTGAGATAGAGCTAGAATTGTAATAAACCCAACAAGGTTCTAGTTATGAAGTCTCGGTAAGCACGGAAGGGGTTGAAGAATGAAAAAAATGAATGAGAAAAGGGTGAAAAGAAATAGCCCTCAATAATTCAACCTTAGGGCGATGAACCGGGTTCACTACATATGCTACTAGTGTTTTCTAAGGTAACACTGGTATTGATGACAAGACGTCATGGACCCAGTGGCCTTGTGCACTACTTCCCAAACTACTCAAGTTCCTCTTAAAAGGACTTGTTTCATTCTCACGGGGAACCGACATTATCTATCGACTTTCTCTTAGAGATTGTTGATATTGAAGAAGGAGACCCTCTCCCTAGTCTTAGGCATAGGAACCAAATGTGCACTTTTGAGTCTAGAGCCAAGAGATCATCCACAATATCTCATTAGGACACATATTCTTGAAGACTTGCACGTTTTCACATAATGTGGAAAGTAAGATTATATATTTAGAGTCCTACGCATTATCCTTGTGGTATTGCCAGAACATCCGAGTGATATGCATACATATTCAATGAAGATGGAAACCGGAGAACATCAAATCAAGCTCAAGGTAGGTGGCATGCGAGATCTATTCTATAGATCAACCATGTGACAACTGGATAGAAACGATGGGGCGATTCACTGGTGAATCAACCTTGGTCGAGGAATGGAATTGACGAATACTTTTGGAAAAACCGTTCGATGTGCAAATCTTCTTTTCTCCACATCGAATGTGTACTCATGTTTTCAAACACAAAAGTATCTCTGATTGAAAAAATACTTTTGGAAAAACCGTTCGATGTGCAAATCCACTTTTCTCTAGCACGTCGAATGTGTACTCTTTTAAATACAAAAAGTATTTTGATTGAAAATTGACCTGTCTCATAAAACCTTCGATAAACATTGCAATCTTTCTTCTAAGCAATCGCGATTGTTTTTCAAATCATTTTCATCAATCAGTGAATCTCAATTATTTGGTTCACTTTCCTCGTGTTGTCTTCTTTGAGGCGTTCCGTTTGAGAACGGCTAGAACAGTTGCGAAACCCTCGTCAAGGAATTCCTAGGAATCCTACCGATCACAGAGCAGTACTTGCGATCAAAAGTGGGCGTGTACCTCAATTCAACGAAAGTGATCAAAGACAGCTGTTTTCATATGCTTGTTGTTTGCGGTACATTTGGACGTTGCATTGATCGGAATTGAGGAGTCAATCCAAAGCCGCATGCTCACAGCATCCACACTTAATTTGAAGAAATCATGACTGGGGCATATCTACATAACCTGGCTCTGATATTTCATACTATGCTTCTGCTTCACTGCTGCAAATATCTTGAACGATGGGCTTCCGCTCGATGGAAAGATGTCATAATTTAAAAGTGTGAGCATGTCGGTCCAAAAGTCACAACTTCACATGATGGCAACACAATAAAGGGTGATCCAGAGATTTCTGTGGTGATGATCTCAATGAAAGCTCGAAGATCATCAAAGATGTGGATCAGTTCAAAGGCCTCCACAAAAGTACAATTCAATGCGGACTTTAAAGAATGCCTACAAAAGCACAAAGATGCAGATGATGAAGAATTCAAGTCTACGAGCTCAAGACTGAAGATTAAATAGAATGCTAGGATTCAAAATGTAAAACATGGGGTGACCTCCTTTAGGGGAGATTGTTAGGAATTAGAAAATTCCATAGTGAAGTAGCGGTCACCCCAAATATAATCTAGCATAAGTTAGCTCGTAGACATATCGTTATTCTTGTTTTATTAGTTAGTTATTTAGTTTAGAGTAACACCGTGGAGGAAGGACGGTCTTTACCCATAGCATGCACGATCCACAGTCGAAGGAGGACGCTTTAGTTTGTAACTATAAATACCCTTTACCTCCCAAGGTAGAGGGTTGGACCTTTCATTCATCTTAATCTAACCTTCTATGTTTTCTTTCACTTTCTCTCTCTAGAAAGGCTCCCACTTTCTCTCTCTAAAACCTCTAAACAATTCGACCCATATTATTGTTTGTTATGTGTTTATGAAATCCAATATCTAATATGAGGTCCTTTAAAACGAGTTATAATCTAAAAATAAGAGAGACCAGATCACGATATAACTTGGTTATAACAAGGTAAATAATTGTGTGTGAGATGTCGACCAAAAAGGGGGAATGTTGAGGTATGATGTACATGCTTGTGGTCTAGTATTATGGGGGTTGAATGGTGATTTCTAAGCTGGCATGGGATGGTTTTAATAAAGAATTATTGGCCACTGAGTTTGTCAAAACATATTTACAAATCACATGGATAAAAGTGTATACAAGTTGTGTGAAATGCATGTTGGCCGTGTATGAGTTTGTGTCTTGCATGTCCTTGTATTACGAATCAATGTGTCTTTCATGGTTGTTATCTCGTTTTAAAAGTCACGAGTTTATATGAAATAAATTAATATGATGATCCAATAAAAGATGTCGTGTCTTGATACTTTTATGGGTCTCATTATTATTAACATTTAAGTGTGAATGTGTACATATGAGTGTGTTTGACGAGTGTTCGAATAAGGATTTATGGTTCTATTTTATGTCTATCGGTATAATCTAAAAGTCTAATTGGTCTATTACTAAAACAAGAATACGCTTAACCTAAATAAACCCTAAAATTATTAATGCGATTCATGATAAGTATTTAAAACCCGTTATGACTTAAATGAGCTAATAAGTATTATCGAATCGTAATCGTGTAGATTCATTGAAGAAGACGTGGCGTGTCTTAGTGTTCCTACATTCGTTTGCTTTTCTCTCTTTTGCGTTAAGGACGAGATATTCCGACCTTTTCGAGTAAGGTTCCTTATGATGATCTTTTCGTTAGCTTTCCTATTTTACTTATTAGGGCTTCCGATGCCATTGCTATGAACCCTTTCCTGATTGTTTGACCTGTTGCTTATCTGAACTTATGTTTTATTGAACCATGCAATGTCTGATTTGAACTTTATGTTAGGAAGACTTTGATATGCACGTTGTTGAACTCTACTATGTTTAATTATGAACTTCTAATTATGAATGTATGATTTGTGTTATATGAACTTTTGACTTCTGAATATTTGAATATGAATCTTATGATATGAGTTATCTGATATGTTATCTGTTGAACTTTGTGTTTGATTATGATGTGTGTCATTTACGACAAACTGTTTGACCTAAGTTAGTTTGACACCCGAGCCAAAATAATAACTAGTCATGGGGTTTCCATGTCCGTGTCGATGCACCTCGACATGACTCTAGGGGTGAGGATTACTGCGTCCCTATATGTTATCTAGTATGAACTCAAGTTATATTATATGGCCAATATATGTTTGTGGGGTATGGATACATCCTAGATCGATCTGTTATTCGATATGATTTGTCTAGTGAATGATGTCGGTGTTAATACGCGTCTTCACAACTTCCGGGCTAGCTACTCTAAATTATTTTATAAGATTATTCATGTATATGTATGATGTTTATATGATATATGCGGGCTCGTGGTAGTTAAATAAATCTTTATCTGTTATTTCTATGTTAAGTATTCTGATTATGATTCGGTATGTTCAAGTGTTAATAATTATGTGCTCGGCTTATTATATGTTATTATATGTGGTTATGCTTTTGTATGTTTATGTGACTACTGATTCTCAGTTTCCAAACAACGTCAAGCTTGACTCACACAAACTAGCCACTTGTGAATGACTAGCCGTAAGAAACTTAAAACGGCTCGGACACTGATCTTTTGATAATGAAGGCTTAGGGGTTATGTGTATGGATAAAAACCTCAATATCGATATCAAAAATAATCACGAAGATAGATTCAAATTCCTTTAGGAAAAAGAATAATAAATCAAATCCGGTGTGTGATTGTTATCGGTTAGACAACAGAATCGTTTTCCGGCAGTGAATTATAACGTCGTTCTTGGTTTGGAATTTAATGCTCGATGTTTTGATTTGTTTGGTTTTGTTAATTAAACTACGGAAATGGGGAAAGTAATTAAGGGAATCTATTTTACGGGAAATCCTAAGTGCGAATGAAACTAAAAGCGTAATTAAGCGTAATAAAAATGCAACTACGTCATATTATACCCTAAAATGCCTAAAAGTACTTTTTATACTAAAATGATATGCAAAAACTAATTTAGAATTAAAACTAATTTTTGGATTTTTGGATTTAATTTAAATTAAAAACTAAATTTTAACTATTTAAACTAAATTAAATTACTAAAAATTATGAAATTTAAGGAGAAAAATATGAAACTACTTTTATAAAATCTAAAATATCATAAGGGACTTTTCAAAACTATTTTTGTATTTTTCAGATCAATTTTCTATTTTCTACTAATTTAAAACTATTTTAATCTAATTTAAATTGTGAAAAATATAAAATAAAGGGGGAAAATATGGAAAAATCTTTTTTATGCTTTTTATATTTTTCTTAAACTGAGAAAAATGAAAAATTATTTTTTTGAACTTTTTCTTAATTAATTGCAATTAAAGCTAATTAAAAGTGATTAAAATCTATTTTAAATCGGAAAATAGAAACAAGTGACCAAAAATGATGAAATTCTCAGGAAAATTCTAAAATGTAAATCTGATCCTAGGAAACATAACAAAGATGATGCTTATGTGACAGAAATCATAGGCTGCAGATTGTAGCGATCCTAAATAAGCACTTTAAAAATAAGCTAATAAGCACTATAGTGAACCAAACTTCTACACAAGCTAAGTAATACCAAAACTACTCTAAAGCAACCTATTACAGCTACTCCTAACTCCTAATAAGCAATTCACGGTGATTGAGCTATGCGCATTCAAGCAAAGCAGTAGCAGGTCCTATGTTTGAGCTTATGCACTAGCTTCTCGAGAGCTTAAGTCAAAAGAATATCTGGTCTTGAAGATCACCTAGAAGACTACAAGTAGACCAAAAATCAAACCCAACAAGCCCCTTATGGAATCTTTGGTTACGCATAAATCGAGTTGGACAACATTTTGACTTTGAAAACAGTTTTGAAGTTTGACCAAAATGAGATTCCAATGCAAATGTAGGACTGATCTTGATGTAATTTGATGAAATGAAAGTTTAACAAGCTAGCTTGACAAGTTTTAAACCTATTATGAAAGATTTGAGTTAACTGATTTCAACAGTAAAGCAATCAAGACCAGATCTTAGCTTATTTTGACTTTTAGTGTTTTTGTATGCAAAAAGAGGACTTGGATGAGTAAACCAGTGATAATAGAGACTAAAGCAACAAAAACCTTAGATCAAATCAGCTTTGAAAACAGTTTAAGCAGGCTATCCAAACACTCCTTAATCAACAGATTTGCAAGCTACTCTATCTAATTCAACATAACAAGCTCATTTTAATAACAAGACAGATCAAATACATCATAACAAAGCTAATGTAACAGCTGGAATCAATGTTCTAACAGATTTAATAGATATGCTAACTGCTACTTTATACTAAACTAGTTCTGAGATTAAGCTCAAACTTACAAGAGTCCAATGAAATTTGAGCATAATAACGATATCAAAATACCCAATAACCCCAAACCATCATCAATATCACCCCATATCCATTTCTGAACCAATCATGAGCATGTGTTGACTTTCGTTGACCGCAGCTTTTGTGAATGAAATGAATGTAAGTGATAGTGAGGGTGCGAGGATAAGCTTCACAAAAGCTACAAAAAAGCTTAAATGAACCTACTCCATTATTCAGATAATGCTTATTGATCACTTAAAATGAGATTTGCAAGATAAAAGGTGAAAACTTTGAATCTTTATTAATACTGAAATTGGATACAAGAACTTGAAAATACAATGAAAACTTAAGAAAACAATTTTAAGAAACTACTGAAAATGAAATGACAATAAGCTTAAATGAAAACGAAGGATTGCACACTTTGTATGTGAGAGCAAAGGGTCTTTAAATAGCCTTGAGGAGGAGGTCTTGGGATCCTTTGAGAAGAGCCTAGAAGCATTCTTTGAGCCACACATTCCTTCCATCATCACTTGCACCAATCAAATTGCACCATTTCGCCCATTGATGTGTTTCGACCAATAGTGTTGTGACATTTGGCCACGTGGCACTCATTATCTGACAAGTCAGCTGGGATAAGGTTGATTGATAGATTCTAGTACGAGGTGGTGTGTTTGGTTGGTAAATGGTGGAAAACGGGGTGAGACAGGGTGCGTTTGGGAGAGATAGGCAAAAGGGCGCGTTTGGGATTATTATATCATTGTTTGACTGGTTTGGGTATTTTTGACCGGGTAAACAAACGGGTATAGTGGTAACGGGTTAGGATATAAAAGGGTGGCCGGGTTGGTTTAATTATTAAAGGGCCGGGTAAGGTTTATGGTTTGGGCCGAGAGTTGGATAATGGATTGGCTTAGATATTGGATTTAGGACTAGTATAAATGACAAAGGCTACCATAGGGACTAATTTTGCAAAAGCTGAAACTCTAAGGGCCAATCATGTAATTCTGAAATCATCTTCCAAGGACCACTCTTGACAATTCTCAAATAGACCAAGGGCTGAATTTGCAACATTTGAATCTTCAGGGGCCATTTAGACAAATCTTTGAAACTTGAGGGCCAGTTCGACATTTCTTCAAACTTTGATCAAGTCTTCACAAATCAACCTCAGAGATTAGAAATCTTCATAAATGCATATTCGACCTTCGGCTCAGCTTAAGCTCTTAATCTCGTGTTCGGTTTATATGGATGGCACCTTTTTGCGTGTTTTTACATATCCATACACCGCACAAGCACTCAAGAAAACCACATATATTAGCAATAAACGGCTCTTTCTTGGTTATTTTGGGTCTATTTTGATAAAGAAAAGGTATGTGTTTTAGCACATACCAAAATACGAGCGAAACCATTCGCCGTGTCCTACGCAATGTAATCAACTCACGCTTCTAAAACCAATGATTTCAATCTCTTTCTACTAAACCATTGATATGTCCAAACCGTCAAGTTATCTCACAAAAGCTAGCCACTTGTGAATGACTAACCGTAAGAAACTTCAAAGATTCGGAAAACCATTAGAGAAGTAGTCAAGGTTCCTCAAAAGAGATTAAGAAAGCCTTAATTCTAAAAACGCCCCGTTTACCTTTTAATTTCTCATATAGATATTACGATTAAGCACATTCCGATTATGAATGACGGTTTGTTGAACTTTCATGTCGATTAATAACTCCAACATTTTTCAAACGACACGTTAGGATCACGGAGTAGAAAACACAACAGCGTGAAGTGACCATCTGGATAGAATACATCGTCCCTGATTTTCACAAGCTCCCAAACTAAAGTAAAACAAAATCATTGTTACATAAACTCTAGATGCTAACACTACCCATGGAAGTTACTTGTGTAATTACCTTTTGTTCCCATTTTCCTATTTCCTCTAGAATTTTTTATTTTTGGTGAGAAATGAATTTCTTCAAATTCTCGCTTCGATAAGTTTTATTCCGATAAAGATATAAAGCTAAGTCGATAATTAGTTATCCGCCTTCTCTCAAGAACCATTGTCGTAAAAATGAGGTCCACATCAAGGAATTTTTATTCACTAACATTTTTGATTTTTTTTTTATTTTCATTTTTCTTCATTTTTCAACATCAATTTTTTTTTTTTTTTTTTTTTTTTTTTTGGTGCACTTATGCCTTTACTTATATGAGTTGTGAACCACGGAGCTTCACGGGGTAATTCCAAGACTATAGGCTTCATGAAATGAGGATCCCGGCTGGCTAGGCTAAGACCTCACTCAATCCCGGCTAAAGATCCAGGGTCCGATCTCGACCCCGACTCACAACTTTACTTATTACATTTCACATATCACTTATTACTTATTACTTATTACGGATCCTTGATGTGTACCCAATTTTTAAAACAAAGATTCTTTTAAGAAGAAAAGGAACTAACTATCGCCAAAAACTCAACATCTCTAATTATTTAGACAGATATGGGGTGAAACAATTTTGTGGGAACAAAAGCCATAAGTACCTTCGATGGGCTCTAAAGAACCAACTACTCCACGCTTAGCATCTAAACTCATAAGTAACTCTATCATTTCTCGATCTCTGCATATTTAAAATCCCAAATAATGAGATCCGGAGATGCTTAGCCGATAATTTTTAGATTATCTATGGTTAAGGGAACAAGCTAGGGCTCAACACGCCGGTCAAGTCAGAATTCTATTCCTACTCTCACCAGCAGAAAGTCAATCAAGGTGTCAAAACATATATTAACTTAGCAAATGCTTCGTCTAATGAAATCAAGTCATGCATATTTAAAGTCACTCAGGAAAACTTGCAAAATCTTGGCCTTGTGAGCTAGAATTCGCATTTTATAGCTTCTTATCTAAGAGACTAGCAAACTTTTCAATCAAAAGACTTAACAAAAGCTTACAAAAATTTTAAATTTTTGCTCATTTTGCACAATTTTTCATTTTCTAAGGAAAAGCGGGGTTACGAGAGAGAACACAACGAAATAAGCAAGTCGCGGTCAAATCAAATCGAAGATTACCCTACCCCAGACTAGAGCGAAACATTGTCCTCAATGTTTAAAACAAGGGTATCACGAAAATCTAAAAGCCGTTTATTAAGTATGCTAGAAGATAAGCGTTAGTCGATAAGATTAGGATATCGGATTTCCATCGGCATCGATCATGAAACTTCGGTAGAAAAATGACAAACTTCGAGCACGAGAGTCTTCATATCGGGACAATCCTACACAACATCACAAACAACCAAACCGTCGAGAAGCGGACCCCCGGCGTCACTTATTAGGAAATAGAAAGAAGAAGGATAAGCATGGGGTGCCTCCCACGGCGCTACTATTTTTGATCACCGAGAATTAGCTAGCTTGACTCGATCCCCGAATTCATTTGTCCATAGGGAAGAAAGTTTGGAGATCCGGGACAACCATAGATGGGATGTCCCCTCCAAAATAATGTTTCACACGATGACCATTCACCTTGAAATTTGGGCCATCGGGTGAAACTCCACCGTTCCATACGGAAAAAACGAGTGATGGTGAATGGTCACGACCAACGGGTTTTGAGTTTGCCGAGAATATCTTCTCGAGAGTTAAAGAGAAGAACTTGATCACCAACGTTGAAAACGCGGTTTTTGATTTTAGCATCATGAATCCTCTTAGTCTTCTTTTTGAAAATCAAAGAATTCTCGTAGGCCTGATCCCTAAGCTCGTTTAATTCATTCAATTGAACTTTTCGGTGATCACCGCGGTCTTAAGATCGAAATTAGCATGTTTCAAGGCCCAGTATGCCTTATGTTCGAGCTCGATGGGCAAGTGACAAGCTTTTCCATATACCAACTTGAATGGGGTGCACCCGATGGGTGTCTTGTAAGCGGTGCGGAAAGCCCATAATGCATCATCTAACTTATCGGCCCATGAAGCTCGATTTTCTCCTACGGTTCTTTCTAAAATCCTTTTTAAACCACGATTCGAGACCTCAACTTGTCCGCTCGTTTTGGGTGATACTGCGGTAGAAAGGCGATGGGTAACTCCATATTTAGCCATAACTTTTGCAAATTGGTCATTACAGAAATGGGTACCGCGATCACTGATGATAGCACGAGGTGCTCCGAATCGGAAAACAAATTCTTTAAGAACTTAACAACCACTCGAGGCGTCATTGGTGGGGGCGCCTTCGCTTCAACCCATTTGGACAAATAGTCGACGACCCCGCGAGGATATACTTATTACCCATAGATGATGGAAATGGCCCCATAAAATCGATGCCCCACACGTCAAAAATTTCATAGACTTGAATAGCATTTTGTGGCATTTCATCCTTCTGTGAAATTTTCCTCTTGCGTTGGCAAGAATCACAAGATTTGACTAAATCATGGGCATCTCGATATATGGTAGGCCAATAGAATCCGGAATCAAAAACCTTCTTAGCGGTGTAGCTTGCACCATGATGGCCACCAGTGGGTCCGTTATGGCAAGCATTAAGAATATCAATAGCCTCTTGGCCATGAACACACCGGCGGATTACTTGATCCGCACAAATCTTAAACAAGTAGGGGTCGTCCCAGAAATAATGCTTAACATCTTTGAAAAACTTTTTCTTTTGTTGGGAAGACATTCCTTTCACGATGAAATTCATGGTAATTTGCAAAATCGGCAAACCATGGGGTGTTGGTCTCTTAGCAACCATCCCAAGTGTCTCGAGAAATGTTTCCGTAATCTCCTTTTCTCGAGCACACTTTGATGGGGATTCTCAAGTCTAGAAAGATGATCGGCAGCAAGGTTCTCCGCTCCTTTTTGTCAAGAATAGTAACATCAAACTCTTGAAGGAGGAGAACCCACAGAAGTAATCGTGGCTTAGCATCTTGCTTTGCCAAAAGATACTTGAGGCGAGAATGGTCGGTATACACTATGGTCTTCGACAAGACAAGGTAGGGTCGAAATTTCTCAAAAGCATAAACAACGGCCAATAATTCCTTTTCAGTAGTCGTGTATTTGTGTTGGGCCTCAGACAATGTCTTACTCGCATAGTGTATGGGTTGAAAATGTTTCGACTTACGTTGCCCCAAGGCTGCCCCAATTGCGTAATCACTTGCATCACACATGAGTTCAAAGGGCAAATCCCAGGCGGGGGCAACTAAGATCGGTGCCTCAGTTAATTTCTTTTTGAGAATGTTAAACGCTTCAACACATTCGTTGGTGAAGATAAACGGAGCATCCTTTTCAAGGAGATGGGTCGAGAGGCGGGCTATCTTAGAGAAATCTTGGATGAAACGGCGATAGAAACCGGCATGACCCAAAAACTCCGAATACCTTGGCGGTAGTGGGATGAGGTTTAGCTGCGTCGACTTTAGCTCCGATCGACCTCAATCCAAGATTTTGAAATCTTATGGCCGAGGACAATGCCCTCTCGAACCATGAAATGGCACTTCTCCCAATTCAAGACCAAATTGGTGTCTTCACACCTTTTGAGCATGTGGTCAAGATGAGAGAGGCAAGAAGTGAAAGAATCTCCAGAAATCATCCATAAAACTTCCATAGACTTTTCGATCGTAATCGTGAAAAATAGCCATCATGCCTCTGGAACTGCAGGGAGCATTGCATAAGCCAAATGGCATTCGTCGGTAAGCAAAAGTTCCATAAGGGCATGTGAAAGTGGTTTTCTCCTGATCCTTTGGATCGATCGGGATTTGAAAATACTTAGGAGAAACCATCGAAAGCAATAGAACTCATTTCCTAAGCGTTCGAGCATCTGATCCATAAAGGAAGCGGGAAATGGTCCTTCGTAGCATCGTTCAATTTTCGATAATCAATACACACCCTCCATCCGGTGATTAGGCGTGTGGAAATCAACTCATTTTCATCGTTAGCAATGACGGTCATTCCTCCCACTTAGGAGGGACACAATGGATAGGGCTAACCCATGAGCTATCGGAGATTGGATAAATGATTATTCGGTCGAGGAGTTTAAGAACTTCCTTTTGATAACATCATGAATTTTGGGTTAACCGTTGTTGTTGAATCACGGGTTTTATCATCCTCCATCGAATTTTGTGGGTACAGCGAGGATTGATTCCTTTGATGTCGAATTTGCCAAGCGATTGCATTTTTGTGTTTTCGTAAGACATCCAATAGTGCGGTTTTCTCCTCATCTTTCAAGTTTTTAGCAATGATGACGGGAAATTTGTTTGGTTTTTCAAGAAAAGCATATTCAAGATGAGGAGGTAAATCCTTGAGCTCGGGCTCCGGAGGATTTTCATGAGACGTTTGTACTTCTTTGATTTCTTTAATCGTAATTTCTTTTGGGAGGGGTGGCGGTAATGGATCTTCTTTCAACAATTGCTCAAGATAACGGATATCTCCCTCCGAATCATAAACACCATCATCAATTCCCGGTGGAATCGATTCATCATCAACAAGAAACTCATAGATCTCTTCCAAAATGAAGTCACCTCCCTCGAGGAGGTGAGAGGGGAAAAGAATCGGCAATAATAGGCTCAGAAGATGGTTTAACATTTTTGAAGGAATGGTGGGATTGCTACCCATAAAATCAAGAACTTCTTGAGCATACTCCTCCGTAGCAATATCGAGAACATCGATTCGATTAATAGAAGCATCATCGTAGTTGGAGGAGTATCTCGAAGGATGGTTAATATTAAACGAGACGGTTTCCTTGTTAGCTCGTAAAGTGATTTCTCCTTCATAAACGTCAATCATCGCACGACCCGTTCTTAGGAAAGGCCTCGAGAATAAAGGTACTCGGGGTCGACATCAAAGTCAACGACAACGAAGTCGGCGGGAAAATGCACGGTGGTCCTACTTTCACATAGCGTCCTCGGCGATTCCTCTCGAATAGAGGTTGAGCGGTCCTGAGTTCAAGAGTCATCTTAGTAGGAGTGAGTTAGGGAGAGAAAGTTTTTTATAAATCGAAAGAGGCATTAAGTTAATACTCGCACCAAGATCGCCGGCGGAGCATTTCACTATTGTCGGAAACTCACAGGGATAAGAATTGGGGTCTCCTAACTTTTCTGGAAGTTTCTTGAGGAGCACCGCCGAGCAATTCTCATTCAACGGTGTTTTTGCTATTTCGTCCAACTTTTCCTTATTACTCACTAATTCTTGATCATAGCGGCAAATTTCGGCATGAGGAGTAAAGCATCGGTGGCGATGTTAAAATTCAAGTTGAACGATTCGGCAATTTCTCCATTTGGTTTTCGGTTTTATCCGCGAAGCTTTTGATTATGAAGTCTTGAAGGATAAGGAAGTGAAGGTTTAAGAGTAGTCTTGAACATCGGTTCGGGAATCGGATCCAATGAACGGCCGGAGGTGATGCAGTGCGGGTTGCACATTTTCTTCAATAACCTCGGTATCTTGTTCCTCCTCCCTTATCGGCAGTGGTGAGCGAGGGTCCATCAATAGCCTTACCACTCCGTGTGGTTATAGCTTTCAACTCACCCTTTGGGTTGGGAATAGTATCACTCGGAAGAGAACCCGAAGATGAGGGTTGGTGACCTTACACAACCGACATTCAACATGTCTTGAGTTTATTGTGAAGTTTCCAATTTGTTGTTACGAAGTCGAATCTCATTCCTAAACTCATTGCTCGTCTAGTTGCGAAGATTGAAACTTCGTTCCTCAAACTTCGTATCGATTTTTGCATAGTGTGGATAGTAGAATTGGTGTTTTGAACATAAGTTGTGAAGTCATTTGGAGGCAAAGGTGAAGCTTGATAGCTTGGGTTGTGATATACTTGATTGTAGTTAACTCCTTGGTTTGGGTATTGATTCGGTGGAGCTTTGAATTGGTTTTGAACATTTGGTCCACGAACTTGATTGATTAAAAGCGATTGATTGTTTGATGGAGAAAATCCGGAGGTACCATTTGATTATTACTAACACGAGGATTAGGTTCAACTTGAAACGGTATTGGTTACCCGGTTACGGTAGCATTGAAAGGATGTCCCATCGGTGGCGATACAATTGTAGTAGGCATGTTGGGCCACCACAAGTAGTACAAGTCGTTTCCAGCTTTGACTTGGCGGGTGGAGAAAATTACTCTTAACCAAAGCTTTGGATCAAATCCGTAAGCTTATCAATCTTAGCATCGGTGCTAGAGCGTATTTCCGTTAGGCGAGGCGATGGTGTACCATTCACTCGGCGACAACGATTTGCTTTCACGTGATGTACGGACTTTAGATTTGTTCTCGATAATGGATAAGGCATCTCTCGTTGATCGGGTCAACAAATTACCACCCGCGGCGGCATTGAGAGAGTCTTGATCATTCTCATTCAAACCGTTATAAAGCGTATCAAGTTGGTGCAACTCAGAAAAACCATGATGGGGACATTGCCTAAGCAAATCTTTGAATCGATCCCATGCCTCACTAAATGATTCATCAAATCTTTGTGTGAATTTTGTTATTTCATTTTAAGGCTTGTTGTTTTAGGCGGTGGGAAGAATTAATTCGCGGACGGTACTAAATTCTCCCATGTGGTTATCGATCGAGGGTAGTTTTTGAGCCAAATCGGGCTGACCTCGAGTGAAAATGGGAAGAGGAGTAGCTTGATAGCCTCTTGGAACGTTCTGACTTGATGCGTAGAGCGTGAGCTTGTTGAATCGTCGGATATGAGTGAGGATCGTCCCTCCGAATCGTAAAATTGGCTTATGAAACCAAATTTATCAATCCGTGTTTAAGCTTCGAAGTTATCGGCAACGATTTCAGGGCGACGATGGCTTACTGTAACCTGGGTGCGGTGCCAGGTTGCTCAGCATAGATCGGTTGTCCTCCGCCATTTCGATGATGGGCGGGCTTGATTAGTTGAATCTGGGTTCGACTAAGGGAGCCGTCTATTTGCCAGCGGAATTGTAGCGAAGCAGCGTATCGGTGCGTAGTTATTAGAGCAGTGCGCATGCGCTCCACCAAAAACGGGGCAATTAAAGCGAGCGGTACGATGAACTTTACCAATAATCCGGTGAATAAATCACCTCTATAAGACAAACGCAAGCGGCGGCTTTTAGGTCAGCGCTAAGCTTATTAAAAACCAGCTTCTTCTGACGCAGCATTTAATGTCAGGTCCGTCCTATACCCGCCCACCACAGTTTGTTTGTCCGATAGAAATAAATAAATCCACAAGAGACACAAAGGCAAGTTTTTGATCTTTAGTTCGGGAACTTATAATGATAACACCTCCGTTGAGAATGTTATATAATTGATGTCTTCTATTTATTAGCAAAAACACAAGAAAATCTTTTGTATTTTTTAATATGATATATATATATACAAAAGAAAAAGGAAAATATTTTTTACTTTTTATTTTATAGAAAAATAGTAACTTCACGAATGAAGGATCTCGAGTCACTAATCGTCAAACCTCAAAGGATATTGTCGTGACACACCTCCCGGCGGCATAAAAATTGATTCTCGGTTCCAAACAAGCGTCAACTTGACTCACACAAACTAGCCACTTGTGAATGACTAGCGTAGAAACTTAAAAGCGGCTCGACCTTTGATCTTTTGATAATGAAGGCTTAGGGGTTATGTGTATGGATAAAAACCTCAATATCGATATCAAAAATAATCACGAAGATAGATTCAAATTCCTTTAGGAAAAAGAATAATAAATCAAATCCCATGTGTGATTGTGTATACGGATTAGACAACGTCGTTTTCCCAACAGCGTGAATTACAACGTCGTTCTTGGTTTGGAATTTAATACTCGATGTTTTGATTTGTTTGGTTTTGTTAATTAAACTACGGAAATGGGGAAAGTAATTAAGGGAATCTATTTTACGGGAAATCCTAAGTGCGAATGAAACTAAGCGTAATTAACAGCGTAATAAAAAAAATGCAACTACGTCTATATTATACCCTAAAAATGCCTAAAAGTACTTTTATACTAAAAATGATATGCAAAAACTAATTTAGAATTAAAACTAATTTTTGGATTTTTGGATTTAATTTAAATTAAAAACTAAATTTCAACTATTTAAACTAAATTAAATTACTAAAAATTATGAAATTTAAGGAGAAAAATATGAAACTACTTTTATAAAATCTAAAATATCATAAGGGACTTTTCAAAACTATTTTTGTATTTTTCAGATCAATTTTCTATTTTCTACTAATTTAAAACTATTTTAATCTAATTTAAATTGTGAAAAATATCAAATAAAGGGGGAAAAATATGGAAAAATCTTTTTTATGCTTTTTATATTTTTCTTAAACTGAGAAAAATGAAAAATTATTTTTTTGAACTTTTTCTTAATTAATTGCAATTAAAGCTAATTAAAAGTGATTAAAATCTATTTTAAATCTGGAAAAATAGCAAACAGTGACCAAAAATGATGAAATTCTCAGGAAAATTCTAAAATGTAAATCTGATCCTAGGAAAAATAACAAAGATGATGCTTATGTGACAGAAATCATAGCTGCAGTGTAACTGATCCTAAATAAGCACTTTGAAAATAAGCTAATAAGCACTATAGTGAACCAAACTTCTACACAAGCTAAGTAACACCAAAACTACTCTAAAGCAACCTATTACAGCTACTCCTAACTCCTAATAAGCAATTCACCATGATTGAGCTAGCTGCGCGCATTAATAAAGCAATTAAGCAGGTCCTATGTTTGAGCTTATGCACTAGCTTCTCCAGAGAGCTTAAGTCAAAAACAGATATCTGGTCTTGAAGATCACCTATAAGACTACAAGTAGACCAAAAATCAAACCCTAACAAGCCTTATTGCCCACTTGCAGAATCTTTTGCAAGTTACCGCATAAATATCCGAGTTGGACAACATTTTGACTTTGAAAACAGTTTTGAAGTTTGACCAAAATGAGATTCCAATGCAAATGTAGGACTGATCTTGATGTAATTTGATGAAATGAAAGTTTAACAAGCTAGCTTGACAAGTTTTAAACCTATTATGAAAGATTTGAGTTAGCGATTTCAACGGTAAAGCAATCAAGACGAGATCTTAGCTTATTTTGACTTTTAGTGTTTTGTATGCAAAAGAGGACTTGGATGAGTAAACCAGGTGATAATAGAGACTAAAAAAGCGAAACCTTAGATCAAATCCAGTCTTTGAAAACAGTTTAAGCGTTTAGGCTATCCAAACACTCCTTAATCAAGCGATTTGCAAGCTACTCATCTAATTCAACATAACAAGCTCATTTTAATAACAAGACCGGATCAAATACATCATAACAAAGCTAATGTAACAATGGAATCAATGTTCTATGATTTAATAGATATGCTAAGCGCTGACTTTATACTAAACTAGTTCAGATTAGCTCAAACTTACAAGAGTCAATGAAATTTAAGCATAGTAACGGATATCAAAATACCAACTAATAACCCAAAACCATCATCAATATCAACCCATATCCATTTCTGACCCAATCATGAGCATGTGTTGACTTTCGTTGACCAGGCAGTTTTGTGAATGAAATGAATGTAAGTGATAATGAGGGGTGCGGATAAACTTCATAAAGCTTTGACAAAAAGCTTAAATGAACCTACTCCATTATTCAGATAATGCTTATTGATCACTTAAAATGAGATTTGCAAGATAAAAGGTGAAAACTTTGAATCTTTATTATCTTGAAATTGGATACAAGAACTTGAAAATACAATGAAAACTTAAGAAAACAATTTTAAGAAACTCGAAAATGAAATGACAATAAGCTTAAATGAAAGCGAAGGATTGCACACTTTGTATGTGAGCCAGGGGGTCTTTAAGTAGCCTTGAGGAGGAGGTCTTGGGATCCTTTGAGAAGAGCCTAGAAGGCTGATTCTGAGCCATTCATTCCTTCCATCATCACTTGCACCAATCAAATTGCACCATTTAAGCCCATTGATGTGTTTGAGACCAATGGTGTTGTGACATTTGGCCATGTGGCACTCATTATCGACAAGTCATGGGATAAGGTTGATTGATAGATTCTAGTACGAGGTGGTGTGTTTGGTTGGTAAATGGTGGAAACGGGGTGAGACGGTGCGTTTGGGGAGATAGGCAAAAGAGGCGGCGTTTGGGATTATTATATCATTGTTTGGTGGTTTGGGTATTTTTGACCGGGTAAACAAGCGGGTATAGTGGTAACGGGTTAGGATATAAAGGGTGGCCGGTTGGTTTAATTATTAAAGGGTCGGGTAAGGTTTATGGTTTGGGCCGAGAGTTGGATAATGGATTGGCTTAGATATTGGATTCAGGACTAGTATAAATGACAAAGGCTACCATAGGGACTAATTTTGCAAAAGCTGAAACTCTAAGGGCCAATCATGTAATTCTGAAATCATCTTCCAAGGACCACTCTTGACAATTCTCAAATATACCAAGGGCTGAATTTGCAACATTTGAATCTTGGGGCCATTTCGACAAATCTGAAACTTGAGGGGCGATTCGACATTTCTTCAAACTTTGATCAAGTATTCACAAATCAACCTCAAAGATTAGAAATCTTCATAAATGCATAATTACGACCTTACTCCGCATTAAGCTCTCTTAATCTCGTGCTCGGTTATGTGCGATTTTTTGGCACCTTTTGCGTGTTTTTAAATATCCATACCTGCACAAGCACAAACTCAAGAAAACCACAAATATTAGCAATAAACGGCTCTTTCTTGGTTATTTTGGGTCTATTTTGATAAAGAAAAGGTATGTGTTTTAGCACATACCAACTACCGTCTACTATGCTAGGTTATGATTAATATGTTTAAATATGATTCGCATCTTTGTCATCTGATGTCATGTTAGTTTATCTTTCACGTGAATGCGTTGATCGTGAGATGAATGTGCTAGTGTGAAAGTGAGTATTCTATAAGTTTAGTATGTATAATTTGTTCGGTTAATTTTGTGAACTTTGCCTATCGTTAGTGTTTTATCTGCATATGTGACACGCCATGTTTAAACTCTGTGATGTTAGGATTTGATTTGAAGCTGGTTTAGCTTATGATATATGTTTTGATAATTGTTAATGGTTATGCTATGTTTTGTTTGGTCTATTTAATTATAGTTTGTCTACTATGTTTTCTATTTGCTTATGAGGCCCCATGATTTGGATTGCTATTTCCGCTGCTGCAATATTGAATTAAGTGTGTTAAGTGAAGGTTAAGTAATTTGTTGAATGCCATGTTTATTTTCTAGAAAGTGTTTCCGTTAGTCATTAGACTCTTCGTTTGGCTTATAAGTGTCTGTTATTCTTGATATGTTAAGTTTTGGCATACGTTACGATGTGGTTGTGTTTGTGACATTAATGTGCTATGAGATGTTTTAAATTGTTACATGGTTGTTTGGATTTACTGTATATTTGTGCTTCCGAGAATCCTAAAGATCCTCATCATCTTTTCATTTTGATTTCGTTATTTGTATATTTGTTTTGTTTAGCTTTTGTTTAGTTATATCGTTACATTCTTGGGCTTTTAAGCTCGGTAGCACTTTTCTTTTCTGCGGCGGTATTAAGCATTCAAGATGAGCTCTTGGGATGGACGATCTGGGTTGAGAGTAAGCAGAGAGCAAGATTTGACCATAGAGATCTTAGAATTATTTTGATTATTAAGTTATTTATGTTTTCTTTTGAAAATTCGTAAAGACTTTAAGCTTTTGTATACTACTTAAAGTTACGATATGGCTGTATTTGTGATATCTTTACCTGTATGAGGGTTGGGGTGTTACAATTATGGTATCGAGCACAGGTTTTAAGGACCCTTAGAGCTTAGGCTATGACCTGTGAGGATTGGGTAGACATTAGGTTTCCGTTTGTTCAGATATCTTTCGATTCCTTTTTTGTGTCTTCGTTCATTTGACTTAGATATTCTTTTGTCTTCATTGAGTTGGCCCTCCTCTTTTCGCATCGAATTTTGTTATTTTGTTTTCGCTCGTCCGTTTGTCGTCGTTAGATGGAACTACCGTGGAGCGAAGAAGATGGTGCCGACCCTGCGTTCTTTACCTTGATCCTGTCTTTGGAGAGGTTCGTGAAGCGAAGCCAGCACTCGGCTGTCGTTTGGAGACATCGGGATCTTCTTTGGAGGCGGGCGAATCAACCAAAGGCGTAACGATGAAGACATGATTCAACAGTGGTACGGAAGGTTCATCGCCCTTCATATGATTGGTAGCGACATGTGTTACTCGATTAGGTTGTCATGCGTTTTGTGACGGTTTGATATTACGGTAAGTGATTTTGATCCGTATTGCTTTTCTCGATTTGTTGAACTTCGATGTGAATCGTGAAGTTTTATCGTTTAGCATTCTGGTATATCTCAGCTTTTCTTTTTGGAACCGACAGTAATGAGCTATGAGGGCGTTTTGTGCATTGGTGGCCTTCTTTTCTTTTGTGGTATGGTAAGTTGTTTTGATGTCGTATATCTTTGTATGTATGTGATCCAGTGCGTTATAGTATGTTACTTGCTATCGATATGTTATCTTATGTGATATGTTTTGTTGTGATTACGGTTATGTGGTTTGCCATGATCCGAGATAGAATATGATGACAATAAGAACTTGTTATGTGATGCAAGTATTATGGCCTGATCAGCGTGATATCAGAGATCATATAATTTGAACTTATTGAAATTATATGACGATGGGGAAATGCATGTGGTTGATCATTGAATGGACTTTGACTTGAATTTGTTATTTGTTGCTCCTCATGTTTGTTAGAAATTTGTACCTAATTGTGAGATTTTCGTCGATATATGTTACGTGTAAGTTTTGTGCGCTTTGGACCGAAATTGTTATGATTTGTGAACTATGAATTGCTATGTTTGCTCTCTAAATTATGCGTCTCGTGTACCCTTATTGTCGTCATAGGATTTTTCGTGAAGTGTTTGAGGAACATTAGATCCTTTTAGTTTGATTATCTACGACTAGTGAGATCGTTAGGATTCATTCTGTCTATGTATATGTTTGTTCTCATCATTAGAGATCTGAATAAGTTAGAGCGTGTTGTTTGATTTTCGCATCTCATCGTTTTACGCCATTACTTGATAGGCATATGATTATTTGTTGTAAGTGTTTGATTGTTGCTTTGATTTCTAAATAGTAGGAGTTTAAATGTTCTGATAAGAATCCGTTTGTTCTAAGATAAGTTTAGCGTTAGCTATGTTCCTTGAAATTCGAAATCCGCATTTGTTTTTGCGTTCTATTCCGTCTTCTCCAATTTCGAGGGGCGAAATTTTCTTTTAGAAGGGAGAGTTGTAAAACCCTAAAAATAAAGCGTGTTAAAAGACTATTTTACCCTTTAAAATCAAAATTATAAAAATACGTTAAAATACATGCGTACATTAAGCGAAAAATTAAAATCTAATTTGTATATGTTTAAAAACCTAGCGCATATTAGGCGATCGACTTTTGATACGACGAAAAATATAAGTCACGCATGGAAATCATTGGGCCTCGTTTTCTTTTGTGAGCTGGTTGCCAACTTTCACGTCGGGCCTCATTTGTTTTGTGAGCCGAGAGAGTCCAACGTGAGCCCATGGTCTCGCCAAGTTTGGGTTGTGAAGAACACCGCCCGAGGAGCCAGCGGGTGTTTCCTTTTCCTTCTTCCCTTGTTGAGCCGAACACCACCCAACCCATATCTAGATCGTATACGCATATATATACAAACACAACATACAATTTTGAAACCCTAGTTATACAAAGTGACGGCAAACATTAGTCTCTTTCACTTTTTTAATGAGCCAAGAAGGAGGTCGAGAAGTGTTATCACGGGGTCTTTTCACTCCGATATCACATAATTGGTTCAAGGTTCGATTGGTTTGTGGTGGGTCTTAATGCTTCTGCTGTGTGGGTGGTAGGGACACAGAGGGGTGCCTTGTTTTGATTGTTTGTCCATTGTTCTCCTTCACGGTTCCGCTACAAGGTAACCATTACAACTCTCGTCTCGTCTTAGTTTGTGAATGGTGGTGGTGAACCTTCACCATGCGCATGCTTTTTGTATCAAATAAATATGTTACATAAAATAAGAAATCTAATGAAAGGTTACATAAAATCATAAAATGGCGATGAAAGTATTAGCACTTAAGGAGTTTGTTTACGTTCGAATGATACCTATCTTATATTATCGATGTATTATTCTAATATGATCTAAAATCTAGAATGTATAAAACTAAAGAATTAAGATGGAGTGTGCATGTTTGTGTACACTAATAACTCAAACAACGCTCCCTCATAACCAACCACTGACATCACTTGTAGGTCCCGCAAAATACCCCACCAAATATACCACTCACTCATAATAAAAAAACATACACACACAAAAGGTGCATTTGGCTTAAGCTAGTGGAGTGGCTCAAAACACAAAAGAGTTCATTTGTTACAAGTTTGGCATGTTGGCCGATAAGGTTGGCACACCAATGACTCACGAATAGCTCACTAATGACACCTCTAAAATATACTATGTAATCTTTTAATTAAGGTTGTAACATATATTAAACCATTTTTGATGTAACACACAAGTAGATGAGGTACAGTGCAATAGTTACTGACTTACTGTTTAACTTGAATAATTTTGCCTAGAACTAACTAGAGTACTAGAGCCAATGAAAGGCGTTTTTAGGGACGAGTTATTTCAACGGTGGCTATGTTTTTATTTCAACGGTGGCTATGAATAGGTATGACAAATAGTACATAAATAGTTTTGTTGCTACAGTACCTTGTCCCCTTTCTAGTTTTTTTTTTTTTTTTTTTTTTAGAAATAAGTGTGTGTGTAATATGTGAGTGTATAATAATGTATATAATAAGTGTGTGTATAATAATGAGTGTGTGTATAATAATGTATTGTACATGTATAATTATTTAGTTTGTATAATATACGCTAAATATTACCACATTAAATAGCTATGCAACAACAACTTTTATTATTAAATTAAGCGTCAGGCGTTAACATATTATTTAAATACACCAACATCTACTACATATGAAGATTATTCATCTCGTTTAAAAGATCATGGAGCCTTGCACCCGACTGACAAGCGTGATCCTCAGGATTCCTTGCCAATTCTAACTCCATCTCCAGCGTCTTTATTTTTGTCTTTAACAGCTTGATCTCATTATCTTTAGCAGTTTGAGCACTGCGTTGAAGATAAGGCTCGACTTAAGTACCGTCTTTCAAATTCATCTTTCCAAGTGAAGTATCGACACCCATAGTCATTTGTACCTGGCTGTTACATGTTAAGAAAATAATAAGAAACATATTTTTAACAAACAAATTATTTACATAAAACCCTAAGCAAGCGTATGATTATTTACCACTGAAGAGGACATGCATACGATACGGTCGGCCGGGAAAGGATTTCGTGGATTTCCGTTCTATAATAAATCCTCTATTACATCGACACTAGAAAGGATTTCCTTGGCCTTTGACAAAAATTTGCATGAATGATAATCAATCATTTACAACAAAAAACATGTATCATTTACAATGTTATTATTAATTTAAATATAAACAATAATCAATCATTTACAACATAAATCATTAATCAATCACTATGTTTACAACATAAATCATTAATCAATTATTTTCAACATAAATCGATGTCAGTCATATGTTTATAATTATTTACAACATGAATCATTTACTATGATTGTCGATGCCTATATAATGATTCCCACCGGGATGAACGGACTTCGGTTTTGTGCCTCCTCCATTGTGGGTGGAGATGCGGAGAGTGGAGAATGTTCGTCTAGCGTCGAGAAACAATGTAATGACCTACTTCGTTCCCCAGCGGGCTATCACAAGGGGTCAGTTCTTTGTGAGAAGTGCGGACCATTGATAAGCGGAAAACACATATTCCAACCCGTGAGATATAAATACAGCGGCGTCCTAATCAGTTTACGCAATAACCAACCCCGTGTTTGGCATGTCCATATAGCGTCGGTCGGTGCATTTCCTTCTCGGACCGGTCTATTGTGCGGCGAAGTTCGTTAAAACTCCTCTTCCCCCACAACCCATGTAAACACGAATTTAGGTCCATCTGTTGCAATAACATCGCCTAACTTGGCGCCGCCAATCTTGTTGTTCCCCAACACCATGGGCCTTGCCGAAACCACATTTCCATCACCCCCACATTATATATACTTGATTATGTATGGATGCCAAAGGTGGAAGCATACTCCATAAGCATTTAAACTTTACTGCATCTCCATTGTACAACACTGTGTCTTATAGCGGTGCTTCTTGGTGATCACTAGGACCCGTGAAAGAACTATGTCGGGCAAGTTCTTTGTTGAAGTTCGGGACTTGTGTAGATCTTGTAGCGGTGCTTCCCGGTGATCTACGGTTGGAACTTCATTCAAGTCCGGGACTTGTGTAGCCTTTCCCATTTTGTCCTTTGCTTCCGGACGTCCGGGTATTTTTGAATAACAGGTTCCGGTGTGTCATCGAATCTGAGGTTGGTATATCGATCTCAACCGTTAGCATATTATTCTTGACAAGCGGCTTTGGTAAAAACATTCTGGTAAGAATGTCATCTCTTGAAAGTATCATCATCATCATCATCATCATTCTTTGGAAGAGCCATCTTCGGTGGTTGTCTATGATATTTGTACACATATAATTAATTTCATCATCGACCATTTTCGATTTGGTTCTCTTTTTAAAATGACAAAACCGAGCCCGAATATATTTTACCCACTCGGTTATTTCTTAGTGAGAGCGGAAAGCAAAATACATAACAAATTTTATAACACACTTTTTTTTAGCTAATACTTTTTTAATACTTTTATAACGGAAAGCCCCGAGGCTATATTTACCACTTGTCTGATAAATGGGCAATCCTCGATACTTCCTGCATAAGCGAGCACGAAAAATAAAAAACAACATTTAAAACTAATACACAATTTTATAAATAATTTTTTATAAATAATTTTCTTAACAAAGTTTTATTAATACTTTTAAAACTAATACACAATTTTATTAATACTTTTAAATCTAATACAAACTTTTAAAACTAATAAAGTTTTAAATTTAATACAAACTTTTAAAACTTTTAAAACTAATACTTTTATTAAAACTTTTAATAATACTAATACTTTTATAACTTTTAAAACTAATACAAAGTTTTTAATAATACTAATACTTTTAAAACTTTTAAAACTTTTATACTAATACATTTAAAACTAACTTTTAAAACTTTTATACTAATACATTTAAAACTTTTAAAACTTATAAGTGTGTGGTTGTTGAGTGTGAGTGCGTGTTCTTTGAGGAGTGTGCTAGTTTCTCTCTGAGTTGATATCTTGTCTCTCTCTCTATCTCATTCATTCAAATGCTGTTTCTCTCTCTCACTATCTCTATCTCAAAAGTTTTAGATTTAGATCTAAAAACATATAAGATCGTGGTGTTTTTGGTTATGTTTGTGATATTGATATTGTGGTTCTTTGATGGAGTTTGTGATGTTGAGTTTGTGATGTTTGGGTAAATCTGGGTACTTTGATGGTGAGTTTGTGATGTTCCTATCATTTATGGGTAGATTGTGGGTTTAATTTCATGGATTTGTAAAAAAAATAAAGCGCTATTTTTTTTAGGGTTCAGGTAAATCACGGGTACTTTGATGGTGAGTTTTTGATGTTCTATCATTTATGGGTAGATGTGGGTTTAATTTCATGGATTTGTAAAAATAAAGCATTTATTTTTTTAGGGTTTGATAATCGGGTACTTTGATGGTGATTTGTGATGTTCCTATCATTTATGGATTGTGGGTTTTAATTTCATGGATTTGTAAAAAATAAGAACTTTTTTTTTTTAGGGTTTAGGTATAATCTGGGTTACGATGGTGAGTTTTTGATGTTTCTATCATTTATGGGTAGATTGTGGGTTTAATTTCATGGATTTGTAAAAAAATAAGAAGCCTATTTTTTTTGGGTTTGGTAAATCTGGGTACTTTGATGGTGATTTTGTGATGTTCCTATCATTTATGGGTAGATTGTGGGTTTAATTTCATGGATTTGTAAAAAAAATAAACCTTCTATTTTTTTTTAGGGTTTGGTAAATCTGGGTACTTTGATGGTGATTTTGTGATGTTCCTATCATTTATGGGTTTAATTTCATGGATTTGTAAAAAAAAATATTTTTTTTTTTAGGGTTTGGTAAATCTGGGTACTTTGATGGTGATTTTGTGATGTTCCTATCATTTATGGGTAGATTGTGGGTTTAATTTCATGGATTTGTAAAAAAATAAATAACGCCTAATTTTTTTTTTTGTTTAGAGATTACGATTTACAAAGCTTATGTGAAGGCGATTATGTGTTATGTGGCTTGCATGAGTTGTGTGGTGCAAGCGGGTAGGTTAACACCTTGATGCACTTGCCGGGGTGAGTGGTATGAATACCTTCTGCCTACCAGGTCATGAGCTGCTTGTGGTTTCTTTGGAAGCTGCTTATGTGCTTATGTGGCTATGACATAGGTATGACACAAATAGTACTCATGTGCTTATGTGCTTATTGAAGCTGCTTTGAGTTTTGTGGGTGCAAAAGGGTAGGTTAACACCTTGATCTGCCACCAGGTGGTATGAATACACTCTGCCTACCCCAGGTCACAGGCTCGTGTGTGGTTTCTTGGCAAACTATTTATTACACCTTGCGATGCACACTGACTATTAGACCCTTTGGAATACTACGTTACGGTGGGGTTATTCATCTGTGGCTATGTTTTTATTCATCTTGTGGCTACAATTTTATATAACAAGCTGCTTATATGCTTGATAAGCGGTTTGTTCTTCTTAAACTGATTGAAAATTGTTTTAAAAAAAAAAGCGAGATAAGGCAATGATGATTTTGCAAAAAAATTATTTTGCAACCTTTGATGTTGCGACCATATGATAAATATGATTTTGGCTTGGCATTTCGAATGGACGACAAAATTTTTTATTTTCATTTTGCAACCTTTGATGTTGCAGCCATACATGATAATATGTGATACTTAATCTGAGCCTAATGTTATCTCTATTATTAATGTGTAAAATTGTTACCTCTGGTGATTGAGACATATCGGCAGACTGAGATATTGAGGTTTCTTTGTGGTGTGTTAGTTGCGGCTTTCACTTGCAGCTTGTGTTTCACTAAAATTATAGCCACTGTATAAATAACTTGATGATGTTTGTATGATGGTGAGTTGAGATATTTGAGGTTTCTTTGTGGTTTGTTAGTGCGGCTTTCACTTGCGGCTTGTGTTTCACTAAAATAGCCCTTGTATAAAATAACTTGATGATGTTTGTATGATGGTGAGTTTGTGATGTTGTAACTTGGTGATGTTTGAGTGAATATATTGAGATTCTACACTAGTGACTATTCACTTGTGACTTTCTTGTGACTCTTGCTGACTACAATCCTACGGATGGGAGGTTCACTTGTTTAAGGAATCTTGCTTTTGCTTTTGGTACTTGCTTGTTAACTTGTTTTGTCGGTACCCATCGGTATTATTGCACAGTGCGTGCACTTGTGTGCGGTGCTGTGATTGGACAAAATTTTTTCAAAAAGCGATGACGATTGGTTTTATAACCGAGAGGACGGCAAAGTGATTTTTATCACTTTGCAACCTTCATATCGAGCCTCACACTTTTCTAAATCTGCGCACTTGCACAATTTTGTGTGCTAATGCACTTGACAAAAGCTGCTTCATATCAGAGCTGTGTGCAATCGCGTGTATGCGCTTGGACAACTAGGCAATGATGTAATGCGGGCACATGTCCCATCTGCTTGTGTGCTTATGCACGGACAAAAAACTTGGCGATGATGAAACTCTCGGGCCTTTATTCAATCTGCTTGTGTACTCTTGCGGACAAATCTGCTTTGTGTGTTCGCACGCGGACAAATCTTGCTTGTGTGCTCTTCATGGACAAATCTGCTTTGTGTGTGTATGCACTTGGACAAAAATAACTTATGACAAAAAATACATTTTTGGGACAAAAATAACTTATGACAAAAAATACCACCCAAACCAGCAATATGAAAAAAAAAAAAAAAAAAAAGCGCAAAAGAATCTTGTGCCTCGGTACCTATATAGGCCATTAAATTCCTACGGGTAGACCCCGTAGGAATAGTATGACCCCGTTTTTATAGTAAGAATATTAGGTAGTTATTATTACGGCATATATTTTATGTAAGTAACAGAATGAAGCCTTCTACTTGTAATTCTTTATGCACATGTTGGCTTATTATAATATTTCATTATTTTCAATGCTCAAATGTGAAAGGGAAATTGGTCATATCCGTGTAATTAGTAAGTGTGAGTGTGGATGTATATAGTCCGTTTGGGTTAGGAATGGGTGTTTGGAAGACGGCGGCTCATTTTACGCTAAATTTAATCCATGCCTTATAAATACATGGTACGGATCTCCTTCTTGAGACATGATACATGTGATAATACAACATGACGGGTTACACTAACCTAACTCTTGTAAGCTATATCGCGCCGATACTAACTACCCGTTGGAGGTGGACCCGGGTGACCCCTCGGGTCCTCTGCTGAGTTCTCTTTGTTCTGGTCTCACGGGCTCGAGAAGCGGCGAGCGGCGGGGAAGTCGTTGAATCCGGCCGCGCCGGTTATGCATCAACAAGTGGCGCCATCCGTGGGACCCGCATACAAACATATTTCGTGTTCTCGTATTACGAAGCGCATAAGTCAATTTAAAAGTCGGTAACTCAAAACCTTTGCATTACATCGCGTAACACTTGTTTTACCATCATGTGAATTTAATATCACTTTAAAAAGCTTTGCGCACTCGAATAACGAGGCTCGTTAACATTTGGCATGTGAAAAACGCGATGTTTGTCCACTTACTTCAATGCCACTTTATTATTTGAATTTTGGTCCGGACATATTAAACTTGATTCAAAATAATTAAGGTCCGGATATCCCACCTAGATAAATATCTCATACTGCGCTTTTGCTTGTATTTAATAATGATGGCATGCACTTTTTACCGCGTTAGCCGTGCGTTAATTCGCGCCGCGATGGACCTAAGAAAAAGTCCGCTGTCGGACTATTTTATCTTTTAGCGGCGATTAATGCTGCAGAATCTATTTTCGGGTTGGTATGCATTGAGCTTGTTTGTACGATCGAGCGGCCAGTCCGCGATAAATCTACCAGCGTTAGGCGTGCGTTCGGACATCTTCGCAGATTAGCTGACGCGAAAAAACACCACGATGCTAGTCAATCGCCATGGCGCCTGGACAAAGGCGTGGTCATGTTATGTTCATCTGCGATCATCCACAGCGTTAGTCTATGCGTCGCGATATATCCATCTGCGTCTATTAGTGGCGGCGATGCGTCCATCCGGTTTTTATATATTAAAAAACAATGTATTTATGTAGCTTGTAAAACCTCGCGATAGGGGTAATTATTGCCGCTTCTCTTATGTGTTCGATTCACATGCTATGTGTATATATATATTCACTTCATTAGGTTTTATATGTTTTGATTAGTGGCATGTACTTTTTTGCATTAAGTGTTTTAGCGGCATAAATAAGTTCTTGCTCCTACCGTAGCACCATCAAACTTGGGGGCCGGTATATACTACCTCTTGTTCCGTCACGCGTCACGCATGTATATTGAGCGGTCGTAATAAGAGGTATTACAAGCCCGGTACAAAGGCGGATTTAAATATTAGCACCATCTTGCCGTAGGAGGCGTCCTACCTTCGGTTGTAAAGGCGGATGTAATGCGCTGCTTAGCGCACTTCTTTGCAGCGCAACGCGCCCTTCTGAAGCTGCGTCTTATGCGCGCCACTTCTTTATTGGCGCCGCAGCCGCCACCGCCTCTGAAGCAGCGTCTTCGCGTCGCGCGCACACATTCAGCAAGCTCGCGCCTTAACCCTCTTCAAGCCGCACGTCCCCATCTTGGCAAATCTTCTTGTACAAAAGTGCGCACGAGGATGCGGCATACGGGATCTACTCACAATCGCAATGTCACTGTTACTCCAATTATAGAACTCGTGTTCTTACAGGGTCTTTCTTTGTCGCGCGGCGGAAACTAGCATATCGCTAAATAGGGACGGCGCCATGGGCTAAGTCGCCTTGTCGCATTTGGTACGCAGTTAGATCCATTAATGCCTGCACCAGCAGTTGCGCCGCACGGCCATCGCGTCATGATTGATTAGGCTCACGGCCGCCATGCGGAACTTAAGTCTAGCATAGCATAGCCATGCACTATCTCATACTAGACTTGGGGGGCTTGTGGACGTATGGTCCGGTTGGTAGAATGGGGGCCCGGAAAAATGCAAAGCCACTCTAATCCATGCCCTATAAATACATGGTGGATCTCTTCTTGAGGACATGATACATGTGATAATACTACATGACCGGTTATAACCCTAACTCTTGTAAGCTATATCGCATCGATACAAACTTGAGTCCGGGCTCCGTACCGGTCCACTCCTAACAGGTTCTCTTTGTGTGACGAACCTACTTAGGGCTCGAAGGCGACAACGGCGGAGAGAAATTCGAGATAAAGTAGAATTATGCATCAACGATGAGACTTGATAATTTTCACTTATTTATTTTGAATAAATCATGTCATAGCGAAAAATTAATAAGTTGAAACAAAAGATTGAGACCTGGTTTTAATTTATTTTACGTCAAACGGGGCCAAAAACATTTGCATGTCAAAGTGAAAGTCAAAACAATTCATTTTGTTTTGTTTAAAACCCATGATGTGAACCCGAATCGAGCTTAAAGTGTTGCCAAAATGTCCATCTCGAAGCTGTTTACTGCAAAGTGACATTTCCTAAGTACTTAATCAAAGACAAATTCGAAGTAGCCAAGTGACCTACCTCAAATCTCATTGCTGTTTGTCACGTCTGTTTGTAGGCGTTTGGACACCAGCGCACATGATCTCTATCTTTAAATAATGTTGAATAGCGATTATGACTTTTTGTTTTGCCTTAAATGATGTCTCATAGTTATTGGTGTTTTAAAACTAGAAGCGTCACTATGATAGTTTATAAAAAAGTCTAAACTTTTTTTGAAGAGGTCTAATATTTTTTGACCATAGTGGAAATGTATTTCATACTTATATGAAATGAAAAGGTCTAGTATCTTGAACCTCTTCTAAATTTAATGCATTGGTGTTTGATGATATTTTTATAAAGCTTTAAGAAGTTTATACATAGTAGAGAAAATTTATAAAAAAAAAAAAAGTTTATGAATTAATGATGTAAGATAACTTGGAACTATTATAAATTTTTATAAAGGTTCATCATTGTGGATGCCCTAACATTGTTGTCATATAATAATAAAGACTTGTCAAAGTTAATTATCAAATGTTACACAAAATACGTAACCATAATATCACAGTTATAACTATTTCGCCCGTACAAAATTCCATTAACATGCAGGGGAATACTATAAAGATCTTTAAGTCTCAATCAGTTTTATTTCGATAAAGAAAAGTTCAATATGGCTCAATATATTTTATCGTAGTCAATTAATCATGTACCACATTTTTTTATTAAAATATATTCACCATTTGTTTAAAATTAAATATCATGGCTTATTAATCGTTACGCCAAAAAATCATACCATCTGGCAGGATTAATTATCTTTCTATAGATATGCATTATTATATACTTTCGACTAATTTTTTTAAAAATTTCGTCCCGAAATATCACACGTGATTTTACAATCACAAAACCAATGTGATTTTTATAAATCACATGTGATTTTTAGGCGAAATTAAAAAACTTCACGAAAGTATATAACAATATATCCATGAAGATAATTTAATTCGTCGCGACGGTGTATTTTTTGTAGCGAAGATACCGTTTGCAAAGAGCATGTTGTTTTAAAAAAGGTGAAAAAATGATTTTTTATTAATTTGGATAAAAATGAATACTATGATGGTTTATTTCCCATGTACGAACATATGAGTATGGATCTCAACTCTATTTCGATATCTATACTACATATAATATAAAAACAGTCAAACTTGAAAAGTGGAATTGTGGAAAAGTCAAGTGTGAGAGAAAAAACAATAAAAGGCTAAACATTCTCATCTTATATCCGAACCATATCACATAAATCTTTTCATTCTCATCCAACTCTCACACACTCTCTCCTGCTAAAATACATTCACTATCTTCTCTGCACAAACCACAACAAAACCTCCACCGCCACAACTCCTACCACCACATAAACACCACCACCGCGAGAACTCCACAATCAAAAACCTCCATCATTGAAACCCTTCCACAAGTAAAACCTCCATAAAACCTCCACCGTTCGTGCGCCACCATCACACTACTGCAGCCACCGATGTATTTTCTAGGGTTTTTAATAGATCAATGAATATTGATTAAGTTTTTAAGGGTTTCTTTTATAGATCCGTAGTTTTTGTTAATAGATCTGAGATTTATAACATTTTTGAGATCTTTTTTTGTCATAGCGCCTATTCATCTGAGATTTTTTTTTTTTTTGAGATCGAGATTTATCAATATTGATTAAGTTTTTAAGGTTTCTTTTAATAGATCAATGAATATTGTTGCCTTTGTCTGGGGGACCCACCACAGTGAATCTACGGTTGTTTGTTTTTATATATTGGACTTTTTAATGATCTACTGCTAAAGCATCATGTATGAGATCCTTTTGATATTTTTTGTAATTTTGTATATAATGTTTTGTAATTTTGTTTGTCAATGTTGATTAGTTTTGTTGTAATTTTGTTTTGATTATAGGTAAATCTGTTGTAAATTGTTGATAAATTATATTCTTTAATTATTTAGGTAATTGTGTAAATTGCTGGTAAAATTTTAATAGAGTATTAAAATGTGTAAATTATGCAGTTATTGTAAATCCACGAATGTATAAATTGTTGGTAAGTCTTTTTTTTTTCTTTCTTAATTGTTAAGTTTTGTGTTTGTACAACATGCAACATGACTTTTTGATTTCGGATCCTTTATAATGTCGTGTGAATATATGCACTACAATCAATATGTATTAAAGGAGTTGACTACTATTAAAGATATTTTAAGCAAGTATTTAATATTGATATATTATATTGCCTTTGTCAATAGTTTCCAAACTAAATAAATATGATGAAAGCGTAACTACTTCCGTGTGATTGTAAATTTGTAATACAAGGGCTTTCATCTCATAAATTATCATATACTCCGTAATAACTAAGGAATATCGTTTATGCTAAATAGTAAATATATTTTATAACGGATTTTATAGCGGCGAATAGTTATATTGATATTTTGGTTATAACAAACATTACATAAAACACTTTACGTTTGTGTAATCAAAATATCATTATAACCATATCTTGTTATAAAATTGCCGATTGATACATCTTTGTGACTTCGTCTATTTAAAAAATATATGTAGCTAAGTTGACTTCAAACTTATAAGTAGTAATGATTTGATAAGTTGAAATGCGTGTATAGCTGTGAAATGCCAATTGTTATATTTAGGAATGAATTTGTTAAAAGTGCCAATCGTTATTAATAATGATTTGATAAAAGTGTCTATGCCAATTGTTGTGAGGGAAACATGAGCATAAAACTTTATACATGGCATATGAAATGTTTTGAAATTAGCCCATTTTCTATTTGAAGTTGAACAACATATTATATACCCCTTTATGATACCGCTAACCTATATCCATGTTTGTGAAGTTCATTAGTGCTCTTCCTGAGATAGATTATGACATAACAACTTAACAAGTACGATATAACAAGTAAGATAAAGTAGTTGTTACAATCGTGGAATGCATTTTCTTTTCTAGAACTACAAAGTTATTAGTGAATCAGTCAAAGAGTTTCGTCAAGGAGAGTCTACACCTCAAATGTCGTCTATCAAAAGTTTTACGCCGCGAGTAGAGAACGTGCAATTTAGTTAAAGTATCTCATAATTGATGTAGTGTGTTCTTTTTAGGTCTCGCTAAATATTTTTTATGTCATTTGATACATGTTAAAATTTTAAGAATTTTTGCTAGTTGAATTTTCATACATGTTACAACCGTTTGCAATTACAGTTTGATCTTTTCACGTTCTATTTTGAACGGTATACGGAACACTAACCACAATATCACATATCGTTAATTGTTTTGCGGCTAGAAGCCATTGCCATAGCTACGCAGATTTCGTCAGTTTTATAAAAAGACAAATTTCACATTAGATCCACATGAAAGTCAATATCATTTGGCTCATCACTCTTTCAAGAAACTACTCTCAATCCAAAACTAACATGTTCACCTTTTCATTCATTTTTCTCCTTAATGTCAAAGATCTGTTAAAATATTCACATCAATATCATCAAATCATTTACATTATTTATCAACTTAATAATCGTAATTCCATTAAACTTTCAAGTATTTACCGACTAAATATCTTAAACATAATATATGTCACAGATTAACTCGAAACCTACACACATTCAAATAAAGAATTTATGAAAAAAAACTCAAATTCGTGAAGGGACTACATTTTATACATATTTAGTAAATATTCATTATTAGTGACAATCAGTATTGGGGGTGTTTCTTTCAAATAATGCTTCCTTTTGTGGCTTATTTGAAAATTTTCGGCTTATATAAGCTTATTATAACATAAAAAACTTATATTAGCAAAAAAAATTCAAAATAAGCTACAGAATAAAAGCTTATAAAACACAAACTCGAAATTAAATAAGCTATATAAGCCGAAACAAACACCCAAAGTACAGTTACTCGAATTCTATCTTTCGGAATTCCGTGACTAGTGGCAAATAAAAAGTTAATCCCTGAAAATTACACAAAATGATTCGTTATTATAATTATCCGTTAAGAGTTAAGACAACCATTTTCTGAAAAGTATAAAATATAAACACTTATTTTTAGCAGTGATTTTACTATTAATAGCATAATAACTTATTCGATGTAGAAAAATCATGCTAAAATCGCGTAGATTTAGTTCTAGAACCCAATAAATCAATAATAAACTTTTTATAAAAAACAGTGAAAGAAAGTCACCAACACCACCACCACCACCACCGGGTCCTAATCCAAAGTCCAACTCAACTGACATTAAAAATTTCCGACGTCCCCACCACCTATCCCCTTCATTCCGTCAATCCCGCACTCACCACCCCCCACTCCTACTATTTTACACACACACACACACTCCCTTACGTCCAAACACCACCATTCACCACCGTCACAATGTCACCAACCACCGTTATTATTATACTCATCTTCCTGCCACTTTTCTTCTATCCTTCTTCATCCTTCCCTTACGGTAAACAACTCTTAACTAACTTTTAACAGATTTAACTGATTTCTTTCTTTTTTAACCCAATTTTATAAATCTCATTTTTCACTTACTGTGTGTTATCTCATTCTAACAAACTAATTCTGATCTAATTTTATAACGTCATCTTTCACACGCACTTCACCTTCACTGTGTGTAATTCTGTTACAGATTTCACGCGCTTTCACCTTCGCTATGTGTTTTGCTCAGTTTTATGATCTGATTGATTCAGCACTTTTTACACACACTTACACATTCACTGTGTGCAATGATTTTGATCTACAGTAATTGATTATTTTTCACACAGTTTCACCTTCACTATGTGTAAATTTGTTACAGATTAAGCTTAATTTCATTTTCACATACTTACACCTTCATTGTGTGTTTATTTCTTTAGATTTATTATAATCTCGGTTTTCACACAGTTTCACCTTCACTGTGTGTTTTGTTAAAATTTTAATCTAATTGAATGAGTTCATTTTTCACACACTTGCACCTTTAACTCTGTGTATTTCTGTTACAGATTTAGCATTATTACAGTTTTCACACGTTTTGACCTTAACTGTGTGTAATGTTGTTTTACAGATACGGCGTACCATATCGACTGCGGCAGTACAACCACAACAACGGATAAGTTCAACACGACGTGGTTATCCGACCGTTACTTTACGGCAGGAAGTAACGGACTCGTCTCCGAACCGTTACTATTTCAACAATTTCACGAGAAAACGTTACGGTACTTTCCGGTCTCATCCGGTAAAAAAAACTGTTACATCTTCCCTGATTTACCTTTCGGTAAATATTATTTAAGAACTTTTACTGTTTATGATAATTATGATGGTAAATCGCATGCGCCGAGCTTTGATTTATCGGTAGAAGGTACTGTAGTGTTTTCGTGGCGGTCGCCTTGGCAGGAGGATATAAGTAGATACGGAGCGTATTCGGATTTGATATTTTATGGTTTAGATGGTGATGCTGATGTGTGTTTCTATAGTATTGCCACTGATCCGCCTGTTATAGGTTCGTTAGAGTTGATTAGGATAGATCCTGATTCGTATGATCCGCTTTTGACTGGTAATGGTTCGTCGATTTTGGTTAATTATGGACGGTTGAGCTGTGGATCGAATCAGTGGGGGCCGGGGTTTAGTAATGATAGTGATGTGTTTGGTAGGGCGTGGCAGAGTGATGCTAAGTTTAGGTCGAGGAATACGGTTGGGGTTAAGTCTGTTACAGCGGTTAGGGATGTGGTTAATACGGAGCAGAGTCCGAATTATTTTCCGAAGAAGTTGTATGATTCGGCTGTGACGTTGACTGGGAGTGGGAGTTTGGAGTATGAGTTGCCTGTTGATGCGAAATTGGATTATCTTGTGTGGCTTCATTTTGCTGAGATTGACGTGAGTGTGAACGCAAAAGGGAAAAGAGTGTTTGATGTAATTATTAACGATGATAATGTTACTAGAATTGATATATTTAAGGAAGTTGGAGGGTTTGCTGCTTATAGTTATCATTATGTAGCTAAGAATTTGAGTAGTACACCGTTGATTGTTAAGCTTGTACCAGTTGTTGGATCACCTTTGATTTGTGGGCTTGAGAATTACGCCATTGTTCCAGCCGATGTCAAGACCGTGCCTGAGCAAGGTATGATTTGCTCTATATATTTTGTCTACATGCTTGTGAATTCGGATCCTTTGGCTTGATTAGACTTGATAATATTACTGATAAACAAGTGTCTCTTAACATATTATGAGTGAATTTTGTTTGACTTTTAATATAATTTAGGATACGGAATAGGTATTAGTACAATATTTTCTAAGATATTGCATATATACTTACCAGTAATATACATGAGATGGGCTAATTGGATTTTTTTTTGGCGGAAATGATGTACACTTTGTTTGATTGTTAATTACAATAGACCAATTACTGCAAGAATATGGCAAAAATGGTAGAAACACTTATAAAGCTGGAGTCCAAATGAAACCACCTTAAAGGTTTGAAATTAATGTATTAATTAGCTGGATAGTGGAGACTGGGAGCACCTACCTCACATTTCAGCCATTTCATAGACTCTAGTACAAAAATAAAGGAGATCATAGAGTTGCTCTACATGAACATCCTTGAGCATTTTTAAACATTACATGCAACTATTTTGTTGGTGAACCAAGTTGAAGCGGTTTACCTTACTGTTTTCAGTTAAAGATAATGTAGGAAATATTGACACACGTTGTTTTGGTTTACATTTGATAAGTCTTCCTTATGCACACAAGATCGAAATAAAAAGCCAGAAGGACTGCTTCCCATCTATTCTTAGAAATTCCAGTTGATCGAAATCATGTACCAAATATGATGTTTTTTTATATTCTGATAGTTTAAACGCTCATGAATATGTATAAAGTCTTGTAAGTCTTACTTAACCATAGTGGGTTTCCTTTTATGATCAATAAGTTAGATCACATCAGAATGGGTTTCCTTTTGTGACAATTAGTCAGATGATGTATCCATTCGACTCAGATCAGAAGTAATGCTTGCAGTTAGTTTAGTAGGTTATATTAATACGTGGCACTTCTTTTGTAGTTACTGCTATGAAAGCATTGAAGGAGTCATTACGTGTTCCCGAAAGAATGGGTTGGAATGGCGATCCCTGTGCTCCTACTAATTGGGATGCTTGGGAGGGTGTTACTTGTCATCTCAATAAGGATGAGTCTGCTCTTGTGATTTTTCAGATGTAAGTACTTATGTTCTGCTCTTTTGGGCAAGTGAGAATTATGCAGTTATACAACTTGTTTTGATATATGCTAGTAATTTACTCCGTATTAAATATCCGTAATATGTTATGCTTGCAGAGATCTTGCGAGCCAAGGTTTGAAAGGCTACATTAGTGACAAAAGTAATCTTCTGACTAACTTGGTTAGCTTGTAAGTATCATCTACCAGCTCCTTGTGTCATCCACATAGCTTTTCTACTTTCTTACTTTTCCTGCTTCATTTCGGAGTACTATGTGAGGGATTATCCGTATCGTTCTCATAATTTGTTTTTCTGAGTGAACTAACATAATCTAGTTGTGTGATTTTAGATCTGGATACACAAACATTTCTTGAATTCTAAAATGTGTTATGGCAATATATTTTTTATTTATTGTACTTGGTCGATATGTAGAATCTATCGTCTCTCACATAATTCTTTACACTCAGTAAAATCTATCGTCTCTCACATGGTTGTTTACACTTGTATTATGTTTTCTTGTTTGTATCCATTAAATTATCTTTTTTTTATTGCAGGAACTTAAGTTCAAACTCTTTAGGAGGTACTCTACCTGCAGGTCTGGGACAAAATTCTCTCAAGAAACTGTAAGAATTTACTGATTGAAGTTTTAAGCATTTACGTTATGAAGATTCGTGTTAGCTTCCTTTTAGAACTGCATCCAGTAGCTATTTGAGAACCTGGTTCACTATCAATCTTATGTATCTCATGATCTAAAATTGAGATGATTATTGGCTATCAAAAAGGAAATCATATCTGCCTGCGCTTGGAATATTGTTCTCACTTTACTTCCCTGTTTTTCATTGTTTGTTACTAAATGTTGTAATTGGTATTGTAAATTCACTTGAGTAAGATCTCTAAAATGCCATGAAGATATAACCCAAGACATCTCATTCTAGGTGATTGTTTAATCATCCAAAAGTAAATTTAGAGAACTACAGCCTATATGTTGTGTATGAGTGACAACAATTTAACTAATAGTTAGTACTTAGTACAGAAAGTATTAAAAAGAAATGAAAAACATAAAAATACTAATAACTATTCCCATAATTATGAGACAATGCTAAATGATTATCATTGTAATGTTAATTTTCACTATATGATCTCTTTCTTACATCATCACCTATATAAATTTTATTCTTATCTAGCAAGAAATTTCACTTCAAGGAATAATGTAGAGTTAAAAAATAAAGCCAATAATTGTCTTAGACTGGTAATAATATGTTGTAGATATCCTATGCCTGTTTAGTCTCTCCTATCTCACACAAGAATTCAGTCTTTGCAGCACTGCATAGTTTGTCATTTTTATATCCTAATATATATGATATCTTGCCTCACTACTTTAGCAAATTTCGCAGGGATTTATCGGACAATCTGATTTCTGGGTCCATTCCAGATAGTTTAACTTCTTCAAATCTACAACTTGTGTAAGCTGCACTCCTTTTTCCTCATTTAGGGTTTTATTTTTTTAATTTTTTTTTGGAAGTTATATTTGGTTTCCTAGCCTTGTTAGCATGTATTTGGATTAATCTATACCATTTGGCTTATTAATGTGCAAGGCTACTCCACTTTCACATGATACATATTAATTTATTCTTTGACATTTATTCGCTTATCAGGCTCTTAAATGGTAACAAATTGGAAGGACAAGTGCCCGAAGCTCTTTACTCAATTGGTGTCCATGGCGGAGCTATTGAGTATGTCACATTTTACTTCTTTCTTTTGTGGTATATGATTAATTATCTACAAATCATGGTGAGCAACACTTAGTGAGCAACAGGATCTACTATAGCCTTAGCTGTTTATTCATATTCCAGGTGGGCTTTAGGTGTATCCTTGCCTATAAAATTCATAAGACTAGGAGATACATGGAATAAGACTATATCATCATCTGTTCCTGGTACACATAGCAGGTGCAGTAAGTAGAAATTGATTTTACTTCTTTCTTTTGTGGTATATGATTAATTATCTACAAATCATGGTGATATTAGACATTGCAGTCATGATATGTAATCTTATTCCGTGATAGCATGATATGTTGTCACCCACTTAGTGAGCAACAGGATCTACTATAGCCTTAGCGGTTTATTCATATTCCAGTTGGGCTTTAAGTGTATCCTTGCCTATAAAATTCATAAGACTAGGAGATACATGGAATAAGACTATATCATCATCTGTTCCTGGTACACATAGCAGGTGCAATAAGTAGAAATTGATTTTTTATCACAATCTCGCATCCCATCTTAACAAGAATTTTTTATTTCCAGGAAAACGTAATGTTGTGACTAAGTTAACTGCTTTCACGAACTGAGAATAGTATTATAGCAACTAAACTTACAAGTTTATGTCCGCCCCTCTTGATACGCTAGAGTCTTCATGGTAAGCCAAGTTCCAAATGGTCCACACTAGAGACTCCGTGTATCATTCTTACTTTCTTTTGCCTCTTCCTCATTTAGGAGATGCATTTGGATTTACTCCAAGGTATTAGTTTTAGGTTTGTCATTTGTGGACCATTTTCTTTCAAACGACCATTCGGAAACGATGCAATGCATCTAACAACTGGTCTTGTTTGAAAGATTCTAGGCAGAATTATCTATTAGGCTATACTTCTATTAACGCTTGCTACTCATAGACATATTTGAGAAGAAACTAGGTATTAGACGTTTGTATTTCTAGGTTATTTGAATTAAATACTTTCATGTACTTCTAGCCCTGAACTCAAGATTGAGAGGCTTCCCAATGTTTCCTTGGAAACTTAATGAGCGAAAACAGTTGATTGAGAACATATCTTTGATATGACTGCAACATAAATTTCTATTCCCCTTGCACATTTTTGGGGCTCGAAATTTGGGTATTACTTTGAGGTATGTACAATAAGCTATCATATCAGACTCCACATTAGGATTCTTGTGAATTTTCTAGAGTAGGATCACACTGCGACGGCACACATAATATTTAAAGTGGTCTCCGTGAAGGTGGTTGTGCTTGATGGAGCCCTGGTTCATGATTTTGAACCACTGAGCATTTATATTCAATGGGTCAGATTTAGATCGGACAGGCAGATGATCTGATAGTACCTTTGACCAAACTAAATGGATCATGATCTGACCCATGACCCAGCTAATCTAAATAGATGGATCATGACCCAAAATCGACCCATTTAGTTTTTTATTTTGTCTAACTTTCATTCTACCCCACACTTTCCACTCAAATGCCAATCCTCTTACCCCCTCCGACATTATTTGCTCTTATTTCAATCATTGGGAATTTATAAGGACCATTATTTAGATTTGATTATTTTTCATATTTTGTAATACATCATTTAACACATGACTTGTGTTAAAAATCTGTGTTTCGCAAAATCATTCACCATAAAAAATTGCCAGAAGTCACATTTAGACGTTTTGACATAGTGAAACCAATTGAACCTTTAAGACATTATCTTTATTACCCTTTTAAGCTTGTATAATAACTCAACAGTCAGCACCTGTATAAAAAGTTTACGTTATAACTAGTCGTGTTTTTAAATGTTGTGTGAGCATCAACATGTTTGAAATTCTCTTTGTAAATTTATGTATGTATCAATGTTATTTTCCAGGAAAAGTATTTTATAGTCAAAAAGATAAAAAAGTTAAGATTTTGTTGTTATTATTTAAGTTTATCGACCAAGTCAGATCATGGGTTGACCCGAGTATTGACTTTCCAAAGTTTGGTGACCTATTGGTCAATGGATTATCTTTGTTGATCTATTGGCTCATATACAAATGGATCAGATTGGATCTGTATCAAGATCCTACACATTGAAAGGACAAAAGCCATAAATAGCAAGCTCTGAGAATTCCTTATGTGGGACAAATAAAGTTTCTCAAACACTTACAAAAATAAATTCACTTTTCTTCTAATTCCTTGATTTATGGATGGTCAGGATATCAGTTTTTCATCAAGTTGTAATCTTGTTCCTAGTTAAATTTGTTCAATTGTGGGATTTGTGTTAAACTATTTCTTGCTATTTTTAAGCCGCAAAAGAATCCCTTGGTTAGATTGTCACCATGCAATAGAACTTGAACTGCATGTGACTATGTTTTATGCAACCAGTATTGTATCGTATTTTTGAGATTCTTATTGTCCTTTTAACAATCTACCATGATATTAGAAATATAAATCTCCTTTATAGAATTGTTGTAGTTCCTGTACAACTTGTCATGCAATATACCTTAAGTATTGCTTTGTCTCGTTAGATATTAGAAATATTAACATTATCTATAGAAGAAGAATTACATAATAATACATAGAGGTTGCTGATTCTGCTCCATCAGTGAAAGCAGAATGCATATTTAGAAGAAGATCCAGATCAGCTTTTAGGCATGTCTCCATGTATTAAACCATTCTTATTACAATAGTATTGCTTTGTTTCGTTAGATATCATTGTTGATCAAGAGTTTACTTGATTTTTTTAACCACACTTTTTATTTTGTTATCAATTTGCAGCCTTTCTGGTAACAAAGGCTTGTGTGGTGTACCTTCTTTACCTGATTGCCCCATGTTCTGGAAAAACGGCGGCCTATCAAATGGCGGCAAAATTGCAATAGGAGTATCATGTGGCGTTGTCTTTTTATTGGTGGCGGTTATAGTATTTATTTGCATCAGGAGACGGCGTAATGACTATGACTTTGGTTTACCTCAAGAGCTAATGTGTAAGTGCAGTTTATAGTATTTCACTTTTGCAACACAAATACAACTCAATTAGCTCTCATAGTACCCCGAAGAAAAAGGTCGCTAATAGAATCAAGTTTGATATGTGTTCCGCTAAAGTTGTTTTAAAACCACTGAAATTTTGATAATAACCCATTGTTGTGAAATTGTTTCTTCATTGGTTAGAACTAATTGACCTAAATGGAATATTTATTAAACATGGTGACTATTTGGTGACTTTTTAAAAAAAAACAAGTGACCTAACCTAACATGTAACTTTGAAAAGGAAGTCACTAAATTCACAATCCTTTCATTTAGGTACATAAAGTTTAACTAGTTAGTAAACATGTATCGTAACAATTGAACACTGTTGAAACTTAAGACTTTTTGCTGTTAAAGAAAAGTTTTGAGTTGACTTCGTGTGGTGTGAGTGACTTTAGTGGAACAATATTATAACTTGCTTACTTTTAATTATTTTGACGAGTATTTGAATTGGTTAGAATTGATTGCTTAAATATCTGGTTTCTTTTTGACAATTTTCAGCACTTGCTGCAAAGAGAAACAAGTATCAGAGACAAAAATCATTGATGGCTCTTGAAATGGAGAGCCAGCATGCCAAAGGCTTCATACCAAGTTACAACTGAAACTAACTTCATTGAGTTATGATAGCACAGTTTAGTTCAAGAAGACGGTGCAAAGTGCGTGGATTTGCTGGTACAAAAGTACACACGGGGTAGGACAGCGTGAAGTTTAAACCAAAATTGTCAATAGAGTGAAATGTACCATTGGTCTCGGTTTTAATTTATTCTATATATAAATACCATAGGTAATTTGCCAAATGCCACTCATGTATTATTGTTAAATTTTCGGCATTTGATGAATGTAGATTTGAAACTCATAATTGTTGAACCCGTATAGATATACTGACCATTACATTAAGAGTTTGATCAAAACATATAATTTATCTTTCTTGACTGTTTAACACGTTCTTTAATGTAAGTAACAACAAATACATGATTGTGAATCATGTTTGCCTGGAACATCTTTAATTGTGTGGATCGAGAATTGGTTGGGAAATTGTTGAACTGCTTATTACCTTAGAGGTAAAGGCTAAAATAGTTGGTTGATGTAAGGTCATTATACAACGGCTGCTTGAAATCATTGTGTGTGAGTTATGGGTCAATAATAACCGGCCACTGGAGTGGACGGAATGAGAGAGTCTAAGGTCGTGTTTGGCAACAAGCGGTAGAGAGCGTTTAGGAGCGACAAGCGGTAAGCGGTATAGTTTTCAAACTTGTTTAGCAACAAAGCGGTAAGAGTTCCTATATTTTCTAACTGCTTCCAAATAAAATGCTTGATGTGGAAGCGTTCCAATATATGCTGCAGCAGTTTGTATATTAAATTACCTATATACCCTCAATACAAGATTAAAAACCCACGTACAAGATTGAATTTGTGTTACTGTTAAGTGTTTAATGAGTGCATGTGTATTTCTAAGCAACCCATGCATCTCTTGTATGTTTAAAAAAAATGGATATGGTCACCATTGCACGTCAAATGACCTAGACTTAATAGCAATGTAAGAAGTATGTGGGAATTGGGATAGCAATAATCAGGATAAGATACTTCATACGTACATGAAGTCTGTTTCCTTAATATTTATGTAACTGTTAAGAATGGTTCCATTAAGCGTTTTTATGTAATATCAAACATGTAAAAGTAATGAGTACTTTAGAAATAATAACTTTATTATTTATTCAATAATTTTTGTTTAAATTTGTATATGTCTTTTTTCGTAATTTTACTCTTTTTACTGCTTTACTTCTACGTTACTTCAAACACATTTTTAATAAACAAGCCATACGCTTTAACTGCTTCTGTTACTTTACTGCTTCACTGCTACTGCTAATACTTCTGCTAGCTACTGCTATCAGCTACTACTGCTAAGCAAGCTACGTAAACATACCCTAAAACGATGTATATTCAGATTAAATATTTGAAAGGTTGAAGAAAGATTAATCACTGTCATGGACGGAACATATAAGGAAATTTTTTGACCGTGTGTATATTTTATATCCTTTTATTTTTGGTTTTAGTTATTTTTAATGCAAAAATTTCAGCGTTGTCTATATTGGCCCTTATAAAATAAATACTTTACAAGTTGCCCTCAAACAAAAAGTTCAAGTTCCGTCTATGGCAGATGCTATTAATGTGGATTAAAAGGAAACAATGACGAAAAATAAATACATTACTACAATTTACGCATTGTTATCTTCACAAGTAAAAATGAAACAGTTAGCACTTAGCCGCCTCCATCATCATGAGTGCACGGTGAACACGAAAAATAAATAATGGAGTGTCATATTTTTTACCAACGGAAGATATCAATAATAAAAGTTTTTGAAATGTTACCCGAATGTTGGTGCATAAAAAAAGTTATTTAATTTTGAATTTTTATACGTTTTTTTCAAAAGAAAACAAAATTTTGATGCACAATAAAATTTTAATACATATACTAAAAAGAAGTTTGATGCAAAAAACAAAATTTTGATGCGCAAAAAGGCGAATTATATTTTAATGCTCAAACGTTGTTTCACAATTTTTTGCATCAAAACTATATATTTTTAGAAGAACTTCGTTCACAACTTTTATCACCCAACGTCCAATATCTTATGGAACGTTTTAAGAATTTTTTAAAATCTTCTATTTATTTAGTCATTTTAATATTTTTTACAAATATTTGTATTTTTATTTTTTACCTGCGCTTTAAACATTATGTATTTTATAATGTATTGTAAACAACAATTGTACTGTTTTGTATAAAAGGTTACAGCTATTGGGGTTAATTGGGGCTGATTGAGTGATTGGGCTAGGTCCAGTAGGTTATGGGCTAGCTTATCAACTATTTGAGGATTTATTTCAAGTGAATTGTTAGTTTGTTACAACACTAACATGCATGTAGAGCATGTTTGATACTCTGTATTTTTGGATAATACAACTTTTGCTAACTTAGACAAAATTATTTGTATATTTGGGAGACATACGCTACTACACAAACAGGTTTTTCCCACGGCAAAATCAGTAGGAAATCTCGTGGGAAAGGGCCTTTATCCACGGATTTCACATGGAATTGTTCCGTGTGTAAAAACCCCGTGGGTAAATATTTTCCACGATTTCCCTGAAGCGTTGACTATTTCCCACGAATATTATTGTGGATAATTTGTGGGTTTACTTTCCCACAAATTTCCACGAAATTCCAAAATTTCTAGTAGCCATTTTCCACACATATCCGTGGTTTTTTTGCCACAAATTTCCAACGATTTTCACACTACTATTTCTCCCACATATTAGTCACGAAATTTCCCACAGTTTTTAGTAGCCATTTTTCACACATATCCGTGGTTTTTTTGCCACAAATTTCCAACAATTTTCACACTATAATTTCTGACGGTTTTATGACGGATTTCCACAGAAAATAAATTTCCCCAAACAAATGCAGGAATTTTGTGATTAATCCGTGGAAATGTGGCTAAATTCCATGGTATTAGTATTATAATTTCAAATTTCCGAACCTCAAATTCAAAAAATTAAAATTTAAAACTATAAAAACCAATAATAAATTGCCAAAATAAACAAATCTAGTACCCAAAATGCATAAATGTTTCGTCCGAGGGACATAAATCCGTAATACAAAAGACATAGGTTAGCAACATGTTATCGGACAACGCAACATCGAAAATGTTTTCGATATACTACAACACAATAGTTCTAACACAAAAATTAAAGCCTAATGCCAAACTGGACTAGCTAGGACCAGGATCTGATTCAGCAGTTCGGGGAGGATAATTGAAAGCAAAAGACTCCAACCTATCATTGAGTGTTTTATGCCAAGCCAATAAGTCAACTCTTTGAGTCTCCAGATCGCCGCCTCTCATCTTCCATCTTTTCTTCAGTTCATCATTTTGTTTTTCAGAATTGTATCTCCTGTTACATCCAATTACACATTACTCCATTAGAATAACTCCATCGAATAAAAAAATCAAAACCATTTTAAAATAACATCAATCTATTAAGACGATGTGAAAATAATGAAAATAGACAAACCTTGTAAAAGGAAGTATGATGTGCCATAAATACTCCCGGACCCCGGTGTACCTGTTAGCACAAAAGATGGATCCGTCGTCGATCCGGCACCAAGCACGACACCTCCTTTTGATGTAGCTATGCCCTTCCAAATATCATAATCATCTGGTGGGGACTTAGACCCATTTCTCATCATCAATCTCTGCATTCTCCATATGCTTTTCTGATATAATCCTTGAATATTCATCCTTTTATATAGAGTCAACATAACAACAAATTAGCAATGGAAAACGAGTAAAATCGGCAAATTTAAAATTTGGTCAAAAAATTTCCATTTATAAAACGCACATAAATAATTTCAATGTATCATAAAATAATACTTCGAGAGTTACCAATCGATGTTTAGACATCGGGTCAACAAACCTGTGAATCTCACTTGATCCGGCTCTCCATTTTTCACTTTCTTGGTGTGGACTTTTGTATGCAATTCTACAAGCTTCACTCTACGTCCCTCTTCATTTTCCTAATTAAATAAGTATGTAAACGTTAATGAGAAAAATTATCAGTGAAGATTTGCTTAGTGTGAAAACTTTGCATACAACAGCCGGTCTAGTTACATACAAATTCTTAATGTACTTTAAAAAAGGAGGGTTTATACTTGGTTAATAATGAAAGTAGAAAGAAAAATTAATACTATGTACTAACATCAGATGCTAAAAACAAGCTATACTAAGTGATTTTTATGAAAACAAATTTATGAAAAGGTACAAATAAGCTGAGAATAAGCAGGATTAAGCTAAGGAACTGAAAACAAGTTGAAACAAACTAAGCCAACTGATATGTACTAGTGAGCACTTACTAATCCGGTTTCATTGATAAACATGTTATCGATGATCTGACCCCACATACCTTCACCTGGATGGGGCTGTCACAATGTGGCTGCCAAATTCATACATACTTTTGTACCTATATATTATTTAGCTAACTAGCTAAAGCCTAACAGTAATAAATAAACAACCACCATATCTTTTAAATTTACTGCTATACCTTATTTATTCAATTCATTATCCATTCTTACCTCTTAACTAAAACTACACATAACTAAAGTGAATATTCCATAATGCGGTTGAGCAAACTACCCTGCAGTACCTGTGGAGATTTCAAAATGAAATGGTGTTCGCCACAAAACGGCCCAACAAACATCTCATCCTAAACTACGCTAAACTATCATCATTAAGCTTCAATTCAGACTTTATACTATGTAAGAAACACTGCTATCCGTAGCATGCATCTGACTTATTTGTACTTTTTTGGAACAAATTTAATGGGATGGGTGAAGTTATAATAAGACAAAAAGAGATTTTACAAACAAACTAAGCCAACAGATATGGAACCAATTTACTCATGAACTAATGGCAAACTAAGAAATTTTACAAACAAACTAAGCCAACTAATGTGGAACCAATTTACTCATGAACTAAAGGGGGAACTTGCAGCCTTAGGAAAAAGCACTAAATAAGCTCTAAAAACCTTATAAAGGCAAAAAAAGGTTCAATTTATACTATGAACTAATGGCAAACCAAAATTCAGAAATTAATCTCTAATAATGAGGCTAAAATTGAACTGAGAAAAGTGGAACTAAGGATCGTTATAAACTTGTGCATACGATCTGAGGGGCTCTTACCATTGATCTTAGTGTGGAAAGCTACGTGAGCCTTACCGTGTGCTTTCCTCGATTCGATTTGCTCAATTCTCTTTGGCAATTTTTGATTTTAGTCTCCATTAATTCTGGTATCCCATACGTCAACCATAGGTTGCTAATCATTTGCACCAATCCAAATTGGGCGACCTGAACCGATGCGATGATATCCCCAAAACCATGAATTTTTTTATTCTTTGGATCATATGGGGTACCTTCATAAACAGTTGGATAAGAAGAAATTTGTTGCCAAATTTCAAAACCATTTAATTCAGGTGGTGGAGTGGATAACAATACGGTGTTTTTAGCACGAAATCCTTTTTATCCGAATGTATGATTTAGAGGTAAAAATCTTCTATGGCAGTCAAACCAACACTTCCCTGTCGCGTAAATGAAAGGAATTGATGTTTCCCATGCAATGTGGGCAAGCTAACTTTATATGTGTGTCTCAATCGACAACATTGCATATGCGGGGAAATCGCTAACCGTCCAAAATAGAATAGCTTTCATTGTAAAATTTTGTCAATGATAAGCATCATAAGTATCAACACCAACATCAGAGCTCGTCAATTAAAGGCCTTAAAAACACATCTATATTCTGGCCTGGGCTCTTTCTTCCAAGAATAAGCAATGCGAGTTGAACATAAGACTCTTTTAATGCCATCCAAGGAGGTAAGTTATAAACTGATATAAAGACGGGCCAACACGTATAAGGATTCAACACGAGCTAGTTGAATTTGATGAAACCGCAAGTTACATAGCCCAAGGCGAACATTGCGGGTTTCATGCGCAAATAATGGATCTTGTAAGTCAAAATGCTTCCAAGCCGTCCCATCACTTGGATGTACCATGCTATCGCCAGCTGTTTTGTGATCAGTGTGCCAAGTCATATCTTTGGCCGTCTTTTCTGACATGTACAACATTTGAAGTCTATCAGCAATGCGCATGTACGTCAACACTAAATTAGGGACCTTTCGTCCAACACTCTTATAACGTGATGTCCCGCACCATCGACAATGGGTCAAGGAAGAATCTGTGTCATAGAATAACATGCAATGTTTTTTGCAAGCATGAATTTTCTTAATTGGAAGACTAATTTCCTTTGAACACTTCTTTGCCATGTAGAAGTTCTCAACTAGTTTATTGTCCTTAGGTAGCATGCTTATGACATCTCGAAGTATTGTATTCAAGGCCTCAATAGGTATATTAAGATTCGATTTCGGCTTAACACGCCTTGTACCTTGTAATTTTGTCCAATTTTGACACGCACACAAAGTACCTGCCGTTATCTTTAAATCCATAAAACTTTTGGGCAAACTCATTTGGTACTTCTTCTTCCTCAGAACTTGAACCCAAATTAGAATTAGTGGGATATATATTATCTAACTCCATATGTGTTGCAACATCAACTTCGTCATCTTCCATGGCATTAGAGCATTGTCCCACGTGCTGTAATGTATCTTCAGTTTCACCATGTTCCCACGAGGTTGTGTAACAAAGCATGAATTCGTTTTGTAACAAGTGATATTTCACATCATCTCTTGGTCTATAAGGTTTAAGTTTACATTTGACACAAGGACATTTAATACAAAGTTCTACTTCACCATTGATGATTCTTGTGTCAACATTGGCTACAATAGAATATGCGAAGTCCAAAAACTCGTCCACCTTTTTTTCATAATAATTATCATGATAGCCGTCAACAGTAAATGTATTGTACATCCATGTTCTATCACTATGCGTCGACATAATTCCTAAATATACCAAAGTTTAAGGGTGTGTTTGTTTCATTAAGATGTTTTGGATCTGAATCTGACTACCACATCTTACTGGTAAGAGGTGGCTAGAAAATCTAAATCCAACTAATGTTGTTGTTTTTGTATATAATCAGAATGATTTTAAGTGCTGCTTTTTTGCAATTTGTTTATTAAACCAACTAATGCGATAATAAAAACTTATGTAAATATGAAACAAGACTTTTATCATAAATATAACATAGTTAATAAACAATCAAATATATTATATAAAGTTTACAAAACTAGTAAGACCAGAAGACAAGTCCCCAACTTTTTACCTGAGTAAGATGTTTATATCTAACCTGGTCTTACCTGGAAAGAAACAAACAAGAAAACAGCCCACCTCTTACTCGGAAGAAAAGAGGGAGTAAGAGGGCTAGTAAGACATTTTAAAAAAAAACAAACACACCCTAAGTTAAGTGTCAACAATTTATTTTATCACTTGATCTCATTAATAAAAAAAATTGCAACTCCGGCAACTAACTCCGGAAACTAGCTCGTTATTTTATCACTAAACCATTATTAAAAGTTTAAAACTAAAGAAACACATTTACATATAATACAAAAAAGTTTTGAGCTTTATCAATGCTCGGACAACACATATCAGTTTTGGGGGAAAAAAGAAAGATATACCCAAATTCGGACAGGTGGAGCACAAATTTTAACTCCGGCAACTAGCTCGTGATTATGGCAAACCGTGTGTGGGATATTGATGGTTCTCGAGGTTCTTGGTTAATTGTTGGGGAAGATGGATGAAACGTTTTGTATTCTTCTTTTTTTAATAAGTTTTTTATTGTTTTAATATACCATGGGTTAGTTTTGGGTGGTTGGGGATGTCGTGTCTTTAATATACCATGTGTTAGATCATAAACGTTTCTGAATTGAAAAAATAAATCATACTATACATATGAGATAAAAGACACGTAATACTGCAATGTACTAGTATTGTTTTGTATTATTTTTAAGAGGTTCTTGCGACAACTTTAATATAACCCGAAAACCGAATTTGAATTCGGTTCTATTCTTGGATTGATCCGAATAACCTGAATTTCACAATTTATTTTTAAAAAATTAATAATTATATAAATATTTAGCAAAAAAAAAATATTTCAAACATAAAAAGTGTTTTTTTATATTAAGATAATACTTTAATAGTATTTATATATATAAAAATAAAAATAATATATATACATTTATATGAATTTGGTTTTCGGTTCGGTATTCGGTTCAAATTGCTAAACCCATATCCAACCCGAGAATCGAATTAGTAGTTCGTTCTGGTCTATTTAGAAATCTCGGTTATTATTGATTCTTGTTTTCGGTCGGTCGATTTCATTTTTCTTTTTATTCTGGTCATTTTGATTTTTTATCACCCCTACATAATATGATAAAAAGTGTAATAAAATATTGTCATGACTTCACGTTCATAAACCTTGAATGGGCTTAATGTTGTAGTCCGTTTGGTGAATGACTTTTCGTTCTTTAAGGTCATTGTTTAATATTAAGTTGATCATTAGTAGCAAGTAGATGTGGGCTAATATGTGTGAATTTTGAATTTTGAATTTTGAGTTAAGTGTCAACAATTTATTTGATACAAAATTCAAAGCAATTCTACCTGCAAAATTCAACGCAACAATTGTCTTTTCCGTTAAATAAAAATCAATCTATGTATACTATAAAAACGGTATTTTTGTGGGAAATTTGTGGGTATTTTCACACATATTTTCCACGGATTTATCAAATTGGTAGGTAATCTTTAGGAAATTACCTACAACTTTCCCACAAACATGATCGTTTTCTTTTAGTATTTTAATAATTACATGTTCACATGTACACGCCCAGATACCTACAAACACAACATATATAAATAGAATGAAGGTAACAAAAGAATATATTGAACATATAATGTGTAGATATCCACACATATACAACGCCTTGTTACATAAAAGGTTATACCTAAACATGCACATACACTTGTGATACTTACATAAATAGTTGCGCTAATAAACACACACATAATATGAAAATAAAACACATATAAAGACACTAAGTAATGTGGTAATGTAAGTATACATAAATATAAAGACGATAATTTTTGTGGGAAGTCTCATGGTATTTACACACAAATTTCCCATAGATGAATGAAATCATGGGTAATCCGTGGAAATTACCGACGACTTTCCCACAAACATGATCGTTTCTTTTACTTTTTACTTTAGTTACATCGTCAGCACATTAGGACGCCCATATTCCTACATACAAAACATATATATATACAAAATGGTCATAAACAGACATACGGAACATAATGTAGGTATCCACAAATATACAAGGATATGTTATACAAAAAGGTTATACCTTAACCTATACATAAACTTGTGATACTCACATAAATAGCTACATTTAAAAAACACATATAATATGAAACTAAAAACACATATGAAGACATACTAAGTGTTGTGAGAATGTTTAAACATACAAAAAACATAAAAACGATATTTTTGTGAGAAATCCGTGGGTATTTACACACATATTTCCATAAGATTGTCAGCATATCGGTGATAATCTGAAGTATCATGACTCTTCATTGAGACATAATGCTTTGGATTGATGTACTCTAACCAAACTAACTTAAATAGCTTGTTAAGGGTTTAATAACTTCGGATAAATCCTAAGTTATAACAATGAAACACTTGAGTAATCTCTATTAAGTATAAGAATTTACTTAACAAAGCTAAGAAGAATATAACATTTAACTTTCAATGATTTTATTAATAACTCTAAATTCGCTTGTTATGCACTCTTTTAACAACTCTAAAACACTAATATCAAATTCTCTAATAACGCAGACACTCTCTAATGCCAACCTAGGGTCCTTTATAGGCTCAAGGATAACTCTAGTCGGTTTACAATTTGTAACCTTGTACTACAAGTAATCTAAACAAAGAATATTCTAGAATAACAACGCTTTCCATAAACGAATATAGCGTTCTTTAGCCTTGGTACATTTGACTTCCAGCAGTGATTTTGACTTCTTTTATAAAGACTTTGACTTTCTCCAAGTACTTTGTCAATCTTCATCACTTTCATATCCCAACAATCCTCCCCTAACTTGAATTCTACTTGCTTGACTTCAAGTTCCTTTGTAAACTTATTTTTAATGTCCATCTTCAAGGAAAGATTGTGTCTTTGTCTTTAGATTGTATCTTTGTAAACTCTGGCTTATATCACTTATATCAAAATATCTTCTAGAAATAATTCTTACAAACATCATTCAAGAAGCTCCATCTTTTCAAAGAATACATCAACATATGACAATTTGTATGCTAATTCAGCTTTAAGTTGCAGCCTATTTCATCACTTCCAAGTGTGTAAACACTTGTGAGAGGTGAATCATTGAAAATTTAATGGATTTGATGTCTCTTTACCAAAGCCATTAGCTCAGAGTAGCCAAATGTTTGATCGGATCATGGTACCGATAACCATATGATTTTTAGCAAATCATCGCCTATCAACAGATTTGTTTTGTCTTTACCAAAGTCCACTTTGGACTAGTTAGTTCTTTCATCTATGGTGAACTAATTACCAAATAATGGTTTTCACGTTTTACCACAAGCCATTTTCTTGTGGGCTAGCCAACTCTTCACATTTACTAATATGGTGAGTTGATTACCATACAACTTATTAGCAAGTTGTTAACTATAAAACGGACTTGAGATATCTTTACCAGAGCCGTTTGCTCATGGATTAGCCAATCCTTTTGTAACCATGGTGGATTGATAACCTATTGTTGTTACCATCTCAAAAACCATTTATTTCTTTTAACCTTTGTTTCAAAATATTTGTCACTTAACAAAAGTTTTCTTTTCAAAATCATTAACTGGTTTAAAGTCATAGCAGACTTTGATGAAAGTAATGTTTGATCAAATAAGATACTTTGAATAAAGTACTGATTTTTCAAAATAATTTATTCAATTAAGATTCATACCGGTTATTCATCATCATCGCCAATAGTAGTCCATCTCGATAACGGTTTGATGACCATAAGAGTAATTTCATTATCTTCTTCAACTTCCATTCCATGCTCTAGCATTCTCCTCATGAGATCTGATGTAAGCGGATACCTTCTGTCTACTAACATGTGAATCATAGTCCCATCTTCTAACTCTAGAACATGTACTCCGCATTCTTCAAGAATCTCCAACTGATAATCCCAATCTTCTTGGTTTTTCAAATCTCAGCATTTGTTTCTTCGTTTCCCAAACAACAGTAGATCTCCAAGCAAGACTAAACCAACTCCTTCTGATGGATTGTGTTCAAAATATTCTAGCACCATATGATATAAATGAAATAAATCAACTCTATCTATTATGTGCAACAGATCCCATAGCATATTGAACATCCTGAAGCTTTCATCTTCTCTGTGAAACATCAAATAACTTCCATCCTTTGATTCTACAACTTCAAAAGTAGTTATTGGAGATTTGTTCATCTTCATTTCAAAGCATCATTTAGAATACTCAAATTCTACTACTTAAGTAATTCCTTAGCTCATCATTAGTATCGATCTTAACTCAATCTTCTTTTTGATGACTGTATCTTCAACTTCAGTTGTTCTTTTTCTTTTTAAGCTTTCTTTTCTTTCATCTTCTTTCAGCATTATCATCTTTATAGTCTTTGATACTATCAACTTGTTTTCGATAAGCTTCTACCATACGGTTCTTTCATCTCAACATAATTTAACTTATTCAATCCAATATATCCTTGACCTTTTAAATATGCCATCATAGCATTTCTTTCCTTAGCAAGATTTGGCCTTCTTGGTAGAAGTAAATAGGAATAGTGATTGTAATGGTACAAATGCCTTCAACATTCATCTTTCTTGCAATTTTAAATTTGCTTTCATTCATAGCCTCTTCATTAGCAATCAAAGATTCAATTCAGCTTGAAATTTTCTAGCTGCTTCCTCATTCATAGCAACTTGAGTAGCCCTTATCTTGCGGCTAAAGTAGGTTTTTTTTCTTTTGTTTCTACCAACTTACCTTTTCCTTTACCTTTTGGATCTATAACAGGTTGAGAAGCTCTTGGTTGTTCTTCACTTTGGAATGCTAACACCCTTGGCTTTGATAAATCATATAGATTTCAAAGAATGGTTTCATCATCACTTGCGTATGTATAGGTTTGGTGTATCGCTTCTTTTCTCGAGATGATTTGTTGGGACCATGTCACACCCCATTTACTGTTTTTTGCGTGAATGGAATTCGGGGCATTGATCTTCATAGCACCACATCACGTTATATTGAACGACCTAAAGTGTCGTTATAAAACACATCGTTGATATTTCATAAAAACATAATCTGAGTACAACATCTCCCAAAAGGTTTGACAAGTTTCATAAATACAAATATGTTACACATCCAAACGATGTTTTGAAATAAAGAGCCATAATGTACATAATGTAAGTCGACGCCGCGACTCAAAATATAGGTCCCTAAACCATGTCATGATGAACGTGCCTCGCCATTCTAAAATACATTGCTAAAAACATCAACAATAATGTTGGTGAGAAATCATAGGTTTATGTAAATGTTTTTACCACACAAGTATCTAGCATGCATGACAATCCAATCACGTAAAAATAATGTTACAATTGCCTTAAGCCCATGACCCGAAACTAGATCGATCAATATATGCCCCTCCACGAGTGTTGCGGACAACTCAGTAATGAAATCAAATGAAATGCATCCGTTTTCCTGGTTGGGATTCACCAACCCGGATGGAAGGCCACCCTCGATAGATCTATCCACTCATCCTCGCTTCAATGATTAACGGTTCATGGTTCAGAAATGGGACTTTCAAATTGGCAAATGAGGTAACTTAAGCAATGTAATGAATTTAACATACTTGGTATCGTACAAAGAAAAAATGTAGTGCAATGTATTCTCCCCCGTGGGTTTGAAATAATCGAAAGCATGTAAAAGCGGGGCTATGAAAACTCACTTGGATAAACTGGAATAACGCAAAAGTGAGTACAACCGAGGTTTAATGTAATTCGTCAACCGGGACCTATTATCAATGATATGATATGTCATGAGTTGCAATGTAATGTTATGCATGCACTTGATATGTTATTTATACCATTTACGACCTTTTGAAAATATTACCGTCAAAAATACTCTTTTGACGTCTTGACCAAACAAAATCACTTTACATGTTTTTACGTCAAAATGTCATCCTACAATGGTTTTATAATGATTTTAGAGAAATTACCACTTTCGACGCAAAAATGTCGCCTAAAATCATGAAATTGCCAAAATGGTCCGAAAACAATCAGAAACAGTACACGCGATCGTTAGAGAACGAACTCGACGGTTTTGGAAAGTTTGTATCGATATCTAAAAGTTTCAGTTCGGAGTTTTCACCAAAGGTCTCGACACAAAGATAATAAGGGTTAAAGATGGTGGTTTTGGCTAATAATTGTGTAAAATTAGTTACGCAAGTTTAAGAAAAAGTGTATATCTTTGTCGCTTCAAATCCGCTTACGCTTTATATGTCCTTAGCTTCATTATCAAAGTATACTAATATATTTTTGAAAAGTCGAAATAATTTGTGAAGCTTAAGGCTCATTTTTGACTCGGACAAAATAAATACATGTTGCTGAAATCTTTAAAATAATATTTTTTCGTCGTCAAACTTGTAAAATCCATAACTTCTTCGTTATAAGTCCGCTTTTTATCCGCTCAAGGCCACGGATTCTCTTTTAAAGTATATTTTCTAAAAATCAAGGCCAAAAAGTCGTGCCTACTGTCGGATTTTCCAGAAAAATGAAACAAGGACAGAACATAATATATAGTTATCGAAAATAGTTTTTCTCGGACAAAACCTATTCTAATCCCTTCAAATCAACTCCAAAACTAATCTAATCCTACCATACACCTTCTTAGGGTGTCATGGGTTCCTAATCACCATCAAGACCAACCAAAACCATGGGAATAATTATAGGATGACCTTAGGTATATATATAACTTAAAAATCATGACATAAATGGTATAAATCACAATACTTGCATAAAAGCTCCAAAAATGATAAGAAACACATGAAAATGAAGAGGAAACATAAAAATGATAAAAACATGCTTACTAGTGATAATGAAGAGGTGTAGGTAACAAAGGATTACACTTAAATATCCTTGGTTTTTATTTCAAAACCATGAAAAGGATATGATCTAGGTTGTATAAACACTTGAACTTAGCAAAAATCTTGATCCCTTGTGAACTTGATGCTTGGCCGGTTTTGGAGAGCCCCAAAGAAGAGAGAAAAGTTTTTGTTCTAACACTTTGTAAATGAGAAGTGAAGTGAATGAAATAATTTGAGGTATTGAGTGTATTTCAAACCAAATCAAGAAACCATACACAATTAATGCATCCCTCCCATGGCGATTTAGGGAGGATTGTTTTCCAAGATATATATTTTTTTTTAAATCTATTACTTGTATATATTTTGTATAAAACTTTGACAAAAGTGTAAGAAATATGTAAGTATTAATGTGTAAAGTGTAGAAAAATGTACAAGTAAGTTTTTAATAGGTTAAAATAGAGTGTATTGAGATGATAAAAATTGCAAAAATACTTTCCTGAAAATTGAAATAATTATAAAATAAGATTTTTAAGAAAAACGACGTAATAATTAAACGTTAACGATTTAAAATACCAAATAAATTTGAAACACTAGGAAAACTAAAAATATAGTTTTATAAACTAAAGGTAAGTTTAAAATACCTAGGGATCATTTTTTGAAAGTAACGTTAAATATTAAAATAAAAACTCTTGTGATAAAGATTATTAAATATAAAAAATTGCTGCAAAATATGAAATGAAATGTCGTGAATGAATGAATGATATGCACATGATGTCAATGAAATGTAGACTAATCATAGTCCATATGAAATGTACGAGATGTCATGATCATGAATTCGCCGCTAAACCCACGAAACAAGTAAACCAAGTTTACTATAAATGTTGAAATAATGAGACATGAGCGGTGTCGTAGAAATGACCAAAGTGCGGATTGTCACATTCGCCCATTCAAAAGGGAATTCAGCCCTCGAATTCAATCGTTATAGGTCTAACGTGTCTGCTAAAAGATGAGGATACTTATGTCGCATCCGATCTTCCCGTTCCCAAGTAAACTCGGGACCTCGTCGAGAATTCCAACGAACTTTCACAATAGAATACTACTCTGCTTTAACCGCTGACCTCGCGGTCCATGATTTCTAAAGTTCTTCCACAAAAGTGAGTTTGTCGTCAAGTCAACTTCGTCCAATGGTAACGAAATTTATTCGTCCAAAGACACTTCTTCAAGTTTGAAACGTGAAACGTGTTGTGCACATGACGAGTTCGATGGAAGATCAAGGCGATAAGCACTCGGACCAACTCGCTCAAAATCTTGAATGGTCCAATGTATCTCGGGTTCAATTTCCCACGCTTCCACGTAAACGCACACGCCTTCCAAGGCGATACTTTCAACATAACTTTGTCCCCACTTGAAATTCAAATCCTTGCCTAACATCCATAACTTTTCTCGACTCCTTGCGCCTGAACTATCGCAATTTGAACAATCTTTCCGTGGTTTCCAGTACCATTCTCGGACCAAATGTCATGCCTCCTACTGCCCAACAAATGTTGAACGGCACTTACGACCATATAGTGCCTCGAATGGTGCCATCTTGATAACGGTGTGATAACTATTGTTGTATGAGAATTCTATCAATGGCAAATGGTTAGCCCAACCATTTCCAAAATCAATGACACATGCTCTAAGCATGTCTTCTAATGTTTGAATGGTCCTTTCACTTTGACCGCCGGTTTGTGGGTGATATGCTGTGCTCATCTCTAATCTCTGGTTCGAATGAATCTTGCAATGAATTCAGAAGTTTGAAGTGAATCGATCATCTTATCGGAAATGATAGAAATTGGTGCTCCATGTCTCGAGACTATTTCCTTGACATAAAGTCTAGTGAGTTGTTCCATGGAATAAGTCTCTCTAATCGGTATGAAATGGGCTGACTTGGTAAGGCGATCAACAATTACCCAAATAGCATCGTAACCTCCCGATGTCTTAGGAAGTTTCGTAACAAAGTCCATAGTAATACGCCCCATTTCCATTGAGGAATTTGTTGTTGGAGCAAACCTGAGGCTTTCGATATTCGACTTTTACCTAAAGCGGTAAGACATTTGCTAACGACGTGGCAATCCGCTTTCATGTTCGGCCACCAATAAAGCTTTTAAGATTTGATACATCTTATCCGATCCTGGATGAATAGAATACTTTGACTTATGCGACTCATGCATAATCAATTTTCAGATTCCGCCATACAATGGAACCCACATTCTATCCTTGAAACATAGTACTCCATCCGCTTCTTGACAAAACCATTTACGCTTTCGCATACCATAAAGCCACTTGGTCGATTTTCCTCTTTAAGTGCCTCGACTTGTGCTTCATGAATTTTCGACGGTAAAGGAGAAATAATCGTCATTCCCAATGATCGAACTCTTAAAGGTTTAGGCCTCTCTTCCGACTAAGAGCATCAACCACAACATTGGCTTTTCCCGGGTGATACTTGATTTCACAATCATAGTCGCCGAGTAACTCCAACCAACGACGTTGCCTCATATTAAGCTCCTTCCGATCAAGAATATATTGCAAACTCTTGTGGTGTAAAACATTTGGCACTTTGTACCGTGAGGTAGTGTTCCAAATCTTGAGCAAAAAAACTACTCCTAACTCGAGATCATGTGTGGTGTAATTCTTCTCATGAGTCTTAAGTTGTCGAGAAGCATACGCTATCACCTTCTCGCTTTGCATTAAAACAGCCCCAAGTCCTTTAAGCCGCAATACACAACAAAGTTCTCAATGCTTTGGTAGTGCCAAAATTGCTTGACCAAAGCTTTTGTTTCAACAACGAAAAGCAACTTCTTGTTTCTTTCCCCACTGCTTCTTGTTTTTCTGTCAACTTGGTCAAAGGTCTCGCTATCTTGAAAAACCTTCATGAACCTTCGGTAATACTGCTAGTCCTAGAAATTGGCAATTTCTGAGGATTCGTTGGAGTAGCCCAATCTTTACCTGCCAATTGGATCAACTTGTAGTTCATGACTATCAATGACATGACCAAGAAATTGCACTTTGTGGTTCCAAAAATCACACTTAGAAAACTTGGCATACAACTTCTCATTCTTGAGTAGCCTTAAAATCATCCTTAAATGCTCTTCGCTCTTCTTTGCTCTTGGAGTAGATTAAGATGTCACAATGAACACTATAACAAACTTGTTCAAATACGGCTTACAAACTCTATTCATGAGATCCATGAATACCGCCGGTGCATTAGTCAATCAAAACGGCATCACTTGAAACTCGAATGACCGTAACGTTCTAAAGCTGTTTTGAATATCCTCTTCCGAACTCGTCGTGATGATAACCCAATCAAGATCAATCTTGGAATAAATACTGGAACCTTGCAACTGATCGAACAAGTCATCAATTCTGGGGAGTGGGTAACGATTCTTCACCGCTAACTTGTTCAATTCTCGATAATCTATGCACATTCGGAAGGATCCATCCTTCTTCTTCACAAACAAGACCTGCTTCCCAAGGAGAGGAACTCGGCCTAATGAATCCTTTGTCTAGAAGTTCTTGTAGTTGATTAGACAACTCTTGCATTTCGGATGGCGCTAAACGTACGGTGCTCGCTAATCGGGTACCGCACTAAGTCAATTTGAAATTCTACTTGTCGTAAGTTGGGTGGAAGTCCCGGTAAATCCTTGAAATACTTCGTAAAATTCACGAACAATAGGAACATCTTCAAGTCGCTTCTCCTCCCACTTTTTCTGGTTACATGAGCTAAGAAAGCAAGACAACCTTTCTTAATGTACTTCTCTCGCTTTTGATGCACGATATGATACTAAGTTCGGTTCCACCTCGCCCACGAATAATCAAAGTTCGCTGCTATAGGGAAGATGAACGACTTTCTCATCACAAATGATCTTTCACGATGCTTAGATAACATGCCCATGGCGACGTCAAAACTACCAAGCTCTACGGGCATGAGGTCTATGTTGAAAGGATGATTAAGAAAATTGAAAGTGCAAACGGACAATGGTGTTGGTGTTAACTACGCCACCATTAGCTAATTCAACGTTGTATGATATGTCTAATGTAGTTGGTTTAATGTTGAGCAAAGGTGCAAATGCATTGGACACAAAACTTTTATCGGCACCGAATCAAATAAACTGCGTAACGATTATTGAGAAGGAACGCATCCGTTATGACATTCGGGTCCTCCCTATCTTCTCCGGCCCGATGACGTAAACCCTTCCTTCAGCCAAACCTTCTTGATTCGGATTTGCTTGATTCTTTCCTTTCCTACAATCCTCTTGTAGTGTCCGCTTCCCCGAACCAAAACAAGTAACCTGTGGTGCCTTGCAATCCCTAGTACGGTGACCAACTTTCTTGCAATTTTCACACGGATCAGACATCGACCGGATTGTGGTGACTCAAACATCTGTTACATTTCTAAGAAAACTCCGTATATCCTTTTCCTTCCTTTGTCCCCAGCATAAGCCTTAGCAACCTCTTGCCTTCGGGCGTTGTTGAGTAGCATTCTACCCCGTTGTCCACGCTGCGCTTGTTATTGTTGTTGTAGTTGCCTCGGTTAGTGTTGTTGAAACGGTTGTTGGGGTTGTTGTTGTTGCTTCGGTTGGTGGTGGTGTACTTACCTCGCTTCACCACTTGTGCCATCAATTTCTGAGTCACTCGAATAGCTTCCTCAATTGTCTGTGGATCAAACGAAGTCACATCTCCTTGAATGACCTCGGGAGTCCCCGATGAAGCCTCTAGCAACTTCTTCTCATTATCCGATACCATCACGGGCATAACGCCTAAATTCACGAATCTCGGTAAGTGTCAATATCATACCCAATAGTGACCAATTCATAGAACTCCGTCTCCAACTTTTTGATTTCCGTTCGAGGACAAAACTTCTTAGTCACCAAGACCTTAAATTCGCCACGCAAAGCTTAAAAGCATTTTCAATACCAATCGGTTGAGCGTATGAATTCCACCATGACAACGCTCCATCGAGTAAAGTGCTCGGTAACTTGACCTTACCATTATCCGGACAACATAAAGCAAAACACCGATTCCAATTTCTCAAACCATCGTACCATTGCAAGAGCTTCGGTACCTCGAAACTTAGTGGGTTCACCACTCTTGAAATCCTTGTACGAACATTTCTTAACCCAGATCCTCCGGCATTACCAAGAAGCAAAGAGTAGCCTAGCTGCCCGCTAGCCAGCCTAATCGCTTTCCTTCGACTCTTAGCATTAGCAATGCTATCATTCACCAACTTTTGAATTGTCGCTGGGTCATTTCCTGTAACTTTCTTAGGTGCCATAATTCTTCAAAATCACAAGATGAAACAATCATGAGAACTCGTAAGTAGAATCAACCATCAAACAAATATATCCACAACCACATCATGCATAAAGATAAATGGAATCACAACGAAACAATAACGAAATATCACAAATATAATCACAACACACGTGGATAATATACATGAAAATTTCGCCTACATGGACCGATATCATAGATAATAATAACCATTCCTACATAGTAGAGTCAATACTTGATAATTTGTTTGTACAACAACCAAAATACAACAAGTTTTGAGCTACGCCACACCCCGTGACTAGGATACTAATGGTCAAAACTATACAATGACAAAAGTCTACATAAGGCACCTCATGGTGCTCCGCCCCAAGATCGTAACCCGGGTAACCAAACTATCCACCAAACTCCTCAACTCATCAATCAATTCCGCAGAAGCAATAGTCTCCTCGTCCTCTAACCGCTTCATGCCAATACTCATGAGACAAGTCAATACAAACCCCGCCTAATATCAAACCCCTCACTCCTCGGATGAGGCTCAATCCTATGAACCGACAACTCCTCCAACTGCCAAACTATCAATCTGGATCTCGCCGACATCAATACCCACTTAGAAGGTCGTCGCATCGCTCTCTAGAACTCTCGCCTAACTCAAATCCATGGGTGGTTCGGGCCCGATGGATGTGTAGGGATATCAAAACGAAACGCTTTTGGGCGGCAAGTCTGTCGGCGAGGCAAAGGATCTCTAATGAAATATGATGGAGATGGTGATGATGGTGGTGATGGTGCTAGAAGTAGTCGGTGGATCGCGAAATGGGCTAAGCGTGAGAGTGGGTGCAACCTCGCCCTCCTCAAGGGTTCGGCCTCGTCGGTCATGATCGGTGGAAGGCCGCAGGTGGATCCAATAGAAGACAATCTCGGTGAGTGTGATGAATCATCATCCATGAAGCTGGAACATCATCCGAGCTAGAGTCCGATGATATGGTGATGGGATGTGAATCAAGACATGTTCTGTGACAACCATGTGAAATAAAAGTAAATAATCCAATACAAGGTAAGTGAATCCGCATGGCAAACATGAATATGTACTATGATGAAATGATGAGATGCTATGATAATGTAGCTATAGTCTAGGGTCAATGATGCAACCTAGTTCTCTATAATCAGTAGCTCGTACCAATCACACACCCCAATTTACTGTTTTGGTACGGAATGGAATTCTCGGGGCATTGACCTGCACATAGCACCACATCAATATATTGAACGATCTAAAGTGTCGTTATAAAACACATCGTTGGATATTTCATAAAACATAATCGAGAGTACAACATCGGTCCAAAAGGTTTGACAAGCCAGGAAATACAAATATATTACAAATCCAAACGATGTTTTGAAATAAAGAGCCATAATGTACATAATGTAAGTCGACGCTGACTCAAAAATATAGGTCCCTAAACCATGTCATGATAAGCGGCCTCGCCACTCAAAATACATTGCTAAAAACGGTCAACAATAATGTTGGTGAGAAATCATAGGTTTATGTAAATGTTTTATACGACTACACAAGTATCTAGCATGTGACAATCCATCACGAAAATAATGTTACAATTGCCTTAAGCCCATGACCTCAAACTAGGACTGATCAATTATGTATGCCCCTCCAGAGTGTTTGCTGACAACTCTCGTAATGAAATCAAATGAAATGCATCCGTTTTCCTGGTTGGGATTCACCAACCCGGTTGGAGGCGTCACCCTCGATAGATCTATCCACTCATCCTCGCTTCAAAGATTAACGGTTCATGGTTCGAAATGGGACTTTCAAATTGGCAAATGCGGTAACTTAAGCAATGTAATGAATTTAACATACTTGGTATCGCACAAAGAAAAATGTAGTGCAATGTATTCTCCCCCGTGGGTTTGAAATAATCAAAGCATGTAAAAACGGGCTATGAAAACTCACTGGATAAACTGAATAACGGCAAAAGTGAGTACACCGAGGTTTAATGTACCGTCAACCGGACCTATTATCAATGATATGATATGTCATGAGTTGCAATGTAATGTTATGCATGCACTGGATATGTTATTTATACCATTTACGACCTTTGAAAATATTACCTGCCGTCGAAAAATACTCTTTTGACGCCTTGACCAAACAAAAATCACTTTACATGTTTTACGCCAAAATGTCATCCTACAATGGTTTTATAATGATTTTAGAGAAATTACCACTTTTCGAGCGAAAACAATGTCGTTGAAAAATCATTAAATTGCCAAAATGGCTTCGGAAAAACAATCAGAAACAGTACACGCTTGATCGTTAGAGAACGAAATCGACGGTTTGGAAAGTTTGTATCCATATCTAAAATCATTCAGGAGTTTTCGTCAAAAAGGTCTCGAACACAAAGATAATAAGGGTTAAAGATGGTGGTTTTTGGCTAATAGTGTGCGTAAAATTAGTTACAAGTTTAAGAAAGTGCATATCTTTGTCGCTTTCAAATCCGTTTTCACGCTTAATATGTCCAGTTTCAGTATCAAAGTATACTATATATTTTTGAAAGTCGAAATAATTTGCGAAGCTTAAGGCTCATTTTTGACTCGGACAAAATAAATACATGTTGCTGAAATTCCAGAAAATAATATTTTTCGTCGTCAAACTTGTAAAATCCATAACTTCTCTCAAGATAAGTCCGCTTTTATCCGCTCAAGCCGCCACGGATTCGTTTTAGTATATTTTCTAAAAATCAAGGCCAAAAAGTCGTGCCTACTATCGGATTTTCCAGAAAAATGAAACAAGGACAGAACATAATATAGTTATCTAAAATAGTTTTTCTCGGACAAAACCTATTCTAATCCCTTCAAATCAACTCCAAAACTAATCTAATCCTACCATACACCTTCTTAGGGTGTCATGGGTTCCTAATCACCATCAAGACCAACCAAAACCATGGGAATAATTATAGGATGACCTTAGGTATATATATAACTTAAAAATCATGACATAAATGGTATAAATCACAATACTTGCATAAAAGCTCCAAAAATGATAAGAAACACATGAAAATGAAGAGGAAACATAAAAATGATAAAAACATGCTTACTAGTGATAATGAAGAGGTGTAGGTAACAAAGGATTACACTTAAATATCCTTGGTTTTTATTTCAAAACCATGAAAAAGGATATGATCTAGGTTGTATAAACACTTGAACTTAGCAAAAATTCTTGATCCTTGTAACTTGATGCTTGGCCGGTTTTGGAGAGCCCCAAAGAAGAGAGAAAAGTTTTTGTTCTAACACTTTGTAAATGAGAAGTGAAGTGAATGAAATAATTTGAGGTAGACTTTATTATTGAGTGTATTTCAAACCAAATCAAGAAACCATACACAATTAAATGCATCCCTCCCCATGGCCGATTTAGGGAGGATTGTTTTCCAAGATATATTTTTTTTTTAAATCTATTACTTGTATATATTTTGTATAAAACTTTGACAAAAGTGTAAGAAATATGTAAGTATTAATGTGTAAAGTGTAGAAAAATGTACAAGTAAGTTTTAATAGGTTAAAATAGAGTGTATTGAGATGATAAAAATTGCACAAATACTTTCCTTGTGAAAATTGAGTGATAAAATAATTATTATCGTAAGATTTTAAAAAACGACGCAATAATTAAACGCTAATCGATTTAAAATACCAAATAAATTTGAAACACTAGGAAAACTAAAAATATAGTTTTATAAACTAAATGTAAGTTTAAAAATACCCTGATCATTTTTGAAAGTAATGGGTTAAATATTTAAAATAAAAACTCACGCGATAAAGATTATTAAACATAAAATTACGCCAAAATATGAAATGAAATGTCGTGAATGAATGAATGATATGCACATGATGTCAATGAAATGTAGACTAATCATAGTCCATATGAAATGTACGCGATGTCATGATCATGAATTCGCCGCTAAACCTCCAAGGTTACGCTTTGAAACAAGTAAACCAAGTTTACTATAAATGTTGAAATAATGAGACATGAACGGTGTCGAGAAATGACCTGAAAGTACGGATTGTCACAGACCAGCTTCTTCTTCAAAATCTAACAACCTTGGTGTTATTAATTCTGCTCTGTAGGTTCTGAAAAGTGCGACTTTGATCGTTAGCATCCTTGATCTTCGCATTTTGAACTCTAGTGCTTTTGAACTCTAGTGCTTTCTTCCTCAATTACTTTCAATATTAACTTTTTCACACTTGAGGTTCAGCTTCTTTATTCAATTTTATCTTCCAATTTCCTCCCAATTGGAATGAAGATGATTGTTGAACCTTTTGCCTTTGTTGTTCTTAAATTGCCTAACCGGCCCGCGCTTGCCTTCTTTGAGACTTGACCCATAAACGATGATGTTGAACCAATGGCCATACAAACTTCTCGAGTCTTCTAAACTTAAGCTTCAACTTTTAATGCAGTGCTGATCTTCAAAAGATTTCTTCAATCTTGTCAATTCCCTTGATAAAGCATAGTTGTTTAGAGTTGTTCTAAAGTCTATAGCGCTTCTTCATCTCTCTAGTTGGTGAATGTTCTTCTTGTTGAGAATCATGAAAGAGATCTTGAGAGTGGAGGTGAAACCGCAATATCTTCTTTGAACTTCAAGATGGCGGCGCAGACCTTTGTGATGCAAAGACCTTCAGGTAGAAGATCTCTCTTCACTATCATCCTCTGCAAATTTCATCTCTCTCGATTGCAGACCAACTCCATCAGTAGTGGTTAAATGAAAAGGCCCGCCAAGGAATGGGGATCACTTTTCCTAGCCATAAAAGTGAAAATCTAATGTTGCACCAATAGGTAGACCGGTAGGCTTTGGTACATCGCAAGTTGTTTGTTTAGGAACACTTGAATAAACCTTTGATAATCGTGGAAAACTATGGGGGGTTGAATAGTTTTACCGATTTTAAGTTAGTTTCAAAAACTTTAGATTCGATAATATGTGAGATCTTATGGATGTAGAGAAAGTATAGATCTAATGAAAAAGCAAGTAAATAAAGTAAGCCAAGGGAAAGAAAAAGACACAACCGACAGTATAGTGGTTCTGGCCACAACACTTTCCTGCCCTACTCCACTCCCCGAGTCACCTTGTTGGGAATTATGTGAAGTATGGATTATGCTGAACTTAATGCCGAAGTGTTTCTCACGAAGAAGAGTGGATTCTACCAAGACATAATTCAACAAGAGTAATAGTTATTCTGTTTTCAGGAAGTGTTTATTCTGTTTAGTATATTTAGTTTGATATGCATGAGTTTTATTAGAAATGATTGTGATATCTTATTTAGTTTTAAGTTTATACTCTTTCTTTGGGAAACGGTTTAGTGATTTTGTTTAGGGTTTTTTTTATAAAAGGAACACATTAGAATGAATGAGGAACCGATTCAAAACTCAGCTTTAGTTAATATAAAGATCCATAGAGGATCATCGTAAGTTCTTAGTTATTTGTTACTTGTGTTATATTCAACATAAATATAAGTAGTGAGATTGTCTTTTATTAAGTTGCGGATTA
>OU343216.1:185695313-185721426 GCA_910596185.1 Chrysanthemum makinoi
CGTTGTAGTGTGTGATATCTACACGTTATATGTTCAATATATTCTTTTATTACCTTCATCTATTTATATATGTTGTGTGGTAGGTATACAGACGTGTATACATGTGAAAGTAATATTAAAAAACTAAAGAAAACGATCATGTTTGAGGAAAGTGGTAGGTAATTTCCTACAGATTACCTACTAATTTGATAAATCCGTGGGAAATATGTGTGAAAATACCCACAAATTTCCCACAAAAATACCGTTTTTATAGTATACATAGATTGACTTTTATTTAACGGAAAAGACAATTGTTGCGTTGAATTTTGCAGGTAGAATTGCTTTGAATTTTGTATCAAATAAATTGTTGACACTTAACTCAAAATTCAAAAATTCCACATATTAGCCCACATCTACTTGCTACTAATGATCAACTTAATATTAAACAATGACCTTAAAGAACGAAAAGTCGTTCACCAAACGGACTACAACATTAAGCCCACATTCCGAGTTTTATGGGCTGTGAAGTCATGACAATATTTTATTACACTTTTTATCATATTATGTAGGGGTGAGCAAAAAAAATCAAAATGACGAATAAACCGAAAAAATGAAACCGAACCGAACCGAAACAAACCGAAATCAAACTAATAACGAACACGAAATTTGCTAAAACCGAACCGAACCGAACTACTAATTCGATTCTCGGGTTGGATATGGGTTTAGCAATTTGAACCGAAAACCAAATTCATATAAATGTATATATATTATTTTGAGTTAACTACATTTTTGGTCCTTGTGGTTGTACCTGGATTCCACTTTTCATTTGTTTAAAAAGGGCGATTTTAGTCCAAAAGCATAGTTTTGGTTCCACTTGTGGTCCCATTTTTCTACCGCGGTTAGTTCAGTTGTTAAGTCATTTGAAACGTTAGTCCTTTAAACCAAAGATCTTTTGCAACATTTGCAACGTTAGTCCTTTCAGTTAGTTAGTCCTTTAAAAAAAATTCTAAAAAAAAAAACGGAAAAAAAAAAAAATTTAGAAAAAAAATTATAATTTTTTTTCTAAAATAAAATTCGATAAAAATGAATCGAATATTATTCTAAAAAGAAAACTTTTTTTTTTCCGAAAAAAATTCTAAAAAGAAACTTTAAATTTTTTTTTTTTTTTTTCCGAAAGAAAAATTTTTTTTTCCGAAAAAAATTTCGAAATATATTCTAAAAAAAAAACTTTTTTTTCCGAAAAAAAAATTCTAAAAATTTATTCTAAAAAAAAGCTTTTTTTTTTCCGAAAAAAATTTCAAAATATATCTAATTTTTTTTAAAAAAATGTTATACATTGAAAAAACGTTTTTTAAAAATAAATATACATGTGAAAAAAATTCGAAATAATATTCTGAAAAAGAAAACGTTTTTTTTTTCCGAAAAAAAAAAAATCTAAAAAAAAACTGTTTTTTTAAAAAAAACTTTTTTACAAAATGTATTACATGAAAAAAACGTTTGTTTAAATGTATATACATGAAAAAAAATTGGAAATATATTCTAGAAAAAAGGTATATACATTGAGAAAAAAGTTTTTTTCAAGGTATATAATTTTTAAAAAAAGTTTTGTTTAGAATATATTTCGAAATTTTTTCAATGTATATTACATTTTAAAAAAAACGTTGTTTCAATGTCTATACATTTTTAAAAAAATAGAATATATTTTTAAAATTTTTTCGAAATAAAAAAAAAAAAGTTGTGTTTTTTTTTAGATATGATTATTTTTAGAATTTTTTTCGGAAAAAAAAGTTTTTTTTTAGAATATATTTCGAAATTTTTTTCGGAAAAAAAAAGTTATTTTAAAAAAGTTTCTTTTTGAAATTTTTCGGCGGAAAAAAAGAAGTTCTTTTAGAATAGATTTCGAAATTTTTTCAATTTTATTTTAGAAAAAAACAAATTCTAATTTTTTCTAAAATTTTTTTTTTCTGAATGTTTTTTTTTAGGAATTTTTTTAAAGGACTACAACTGAAAGGACTAACGTTGCAAATGTTGCAAAAGATCTTTTGTATAAAGGACTAACGTTGCAAACGACCGTTATAAAGGGGAAGAACGTTGCAAGACGACTTAACTAACTGAATAACTGTTAGAAAAAGGGACTCAAAAGTGGAACCAAACTATGCATTTTGGACTAAAATCGCAAGTTTTGAACAAAGGGACCAAAAGGTGGATCAGTACAACCAACAAGGACCAAAAATGTAGTTAACTCTATTATTTTTATTTTTATATATATAAATACTATTAAAGTATTATCTTAATATAAAAAAACACTTTTTATGTTTGAAATATTTTTTTTTTGCTAAATATTTTATATAATATTAATTTTAAAAATTAAATTGTGAAATTCAGGTTATTCGGATCAATTCAAGAATAGAACCGAATTCAAATTCGGTTTTCGGGTTATATTAAAGTTGTCGCAAGAACCTCTTAAAAATAATACAAAACAATACTAGTACATTGCAGTATTACGTGTCTTTTATCTCATATGTATAGTATGATTTATTTTTTCAATTCAGAAACGTTTATGATCTAACACATGGTATATTAAAGACACGACATCCCCAACTAGGGGTGTCAATTCGGGTCGGGTTCGGGGTGGCGGGTTCGGGTTGTAGGTTGGCGAGGGGTCAGAAAATCCCCAACCCAAAACCGGACCCATGTAAATCTCGGGCAGCTATGTCAACCCTAACATGTTTTAGACATAACCCGAACCTAACCCATTTAACCCGTAAATATACTTGGGGTGGGCGGGTTGTGTAAATAGGTTACACGGGTTGATCGGTTCTGTGGTTTTGGGTTGACCCATTTAGCTCTTTTTATATACAAAAGTTGGCACATTACACGAGTAAACAGGTTTTTAAACATGTTGTGGGGTTGACAGTTACACATTTTAACCGCATAATAAAATATAAATAATTTTGAGTTTAAGAAAAAAAATTTAAATGGGTTGGCGGGTCGACCCGATTATTTTATTCTCAACCCGAACCTAACCTGTTTAATAAACGGGTTAGATAGGTCGACCCAAACCTGTCGGGTCAGAAATTGTCACCCCTATCCCCAACCACCCAAAACTAACCCATGGTATATTAAAACAAGAGTTAATTGCAAAAATCGTCCCTGAAGGTGGCTAAATTGCAGTTTCGTCCCAAAAGTTTAAAAATTGCATAATGTTCCCCAAATCAAACCTTTTTGCAATTTTGGTTCCTGGTAACTGCCGTGAAGTAATTTCGTTAAAATTTACACGTTAGCCCCTTTTGGCCCATAACTCTTGCAGAGCTTCACCTTTTGGCCAAAAACTCTGCATAGTTCATCCTTTTGGCCAAAAAACTTTGCACGGTTCATCTTTGGCCAAAACTTGTGCATAATAGTTCATCCTTTTGGCCAAAAACTTTTGCAAAGAGTTCATCCTTTTGGCCAAACTTTGCAGAGGATCGATAATTTGGGCCAAAAACTTGTGCAAATTTTCATATTTGTCCAAAACTCTGCATAGTTTCATCCTTTGGCCAAAAATTTTACAGAGTTCATCCTTTTGGCCAAAACTCTTGCATAGTTCATCCTTTTGACCAAAAACTCTTGCAGAGTTCATCCTTTTGGCCAAAACATTTTGCAGAGTCATCATTTGGCCAAAAACTCTTGTAGGTCATCCTTTTATACTTCATATGTTTTTAATCGCCTTTTGGCCAACAACTTTGCAGAGTTCATCTTTTGGCCAAAAAACATATGAAAAATGTAAAAAGGAGGAACGCTACAAGAGTTTTGGCCAAAAAGATGAACGTCTGCAAAATTTTTTGGCCAAAAGGATGAACTCGCAAGAGTTTTTGGTCAAAAAGGATGTGAACTATGCAACGAGTTTGGCCAAAGGATGAACGCTCTCAAAAGTTTTGGCCAAAAGAGATGAACATGCAAGAGTTTTGGCCAAAAGGAGAACTTTGCAAAAGTTTTTGGCCAAAAGGATGACTATGCAAGAGTTTTGGCCAAAAGTATGACAATGCAAAAGTTGTTGGCCAAAAGGATGAACTAGCAAGAGTTTGGCCAAAAGGATGAACTTTGCAAAAGTTTTGGCCAAAAGGATGAACTAGCGAGAGTTTGGCCAAAGATGATGAACGCTGCAGAGTTATGGACCAAAAGGGGCTAACGTAGTAAAATTTTAACGAATTATTGAAAATTAACTTACGGCAGTTAAAGCCAGGGACCAAAAATTTGCAAAAAAGGTTTGATTTGGGGAGATGCCGATTTATGCAATTTTAAACTTTTTGGGAGAAAACCGCAATTTATCCAAACTTAGGGACGATTTTTGCATTAACTCTTAAAACAATAATAAAACTTATTAAAAAAAGAAGAATACAAAAAACGTTCATCCATCTTCCCAACAATTAAACAAAGAACCTGTGTAACCATCAATATCCCCACCAAGCTCGCTCGACCCCAACACAGGCTTCCATTAATACGAGCTATGGGTGCGGAGTTAAAATTTGTGTGCTCACCTGTCCGAATTTGGTTTATCTTTCTTTTTTCCCAAAAACTGATATGTGTTTCCGAGCATGATAAAGCTCAAAACTTTTTTGTATTATATGTAAATGTGTTTCTTTAGTTTTAATAATGGTTTAGTGATAAAATAACGAGCTAGTTTCCGGAGTTAGTTGTCGGAGTTGCAATTTTTCTTATTAATGAAATCAAGTGATAAAATAAATTGTTGACACTTAACTTAAACTTTGGTATATTTAGGAATTATGTCGACGCATAGTGATAGAACATGGATGTACAATACATTTACTGTTGACGGCTATCATGATAATTATTATGAAAAAAAGGTGGACGAGTTTTTGGACTTCGCATATTCTATTGTAGCCAATGTTGACACAAGAATCATCAATGGTGAAGTAGAACTTTGTATTAAATGTCCTTGTGTCAAATGTAAACTTAAACCTTATAGACCAAGAGATGATGTGAAATATCACTTGTTACAAAACGAATTCATGCTTTGTTACACAACCTCGTGGGAACATGGTGAAACTGAAGATACATTACAGCACGTGGGACAATGCTCTAATGCCATGGAAGATGACGATGTTGATGTTGCAACACATATGGAGTTAGATAATATATATCCCACTAATTCTAATTTGGGTTCAAGTTCTGAGGAAGAAGAAGTACCAAATGAGTTTGCCCAAAGGTTTTATGGATTTAAAGATAACGACGAGCCTTTGTACGCGCGGTGTCAAAATTGGACAAAATTACAAGCTGCCACAAGCGTGTTAAGCTGGAAATCAGATCTTAATATACCTATTGAGGCCTTGAATACAATACTTCGAGATGTGATAAGCATGCTACCTAAGGACAATAAACTAGTTGAGAACTTCTACATGGCAAAGAAGTGTTCAAAGGAAATTAGTCTTCCAATTAAGAAAATTCATGCTTGCAAAAAACATTGCATGTTATTCTATGACACAGATTCTTCCTTGACCCATTGTCGATGGTGCGGGACATCACGTTATAAGAGTGTTGGACGAAAGGTCCCTAATTTAGTGTTGACGTACATGCGCATTGCTGATAGACTTCAAATGTTGTACATGTCAGAAAAGACGGCCAAAGATATGACTTGGCACACTGATCACAAAACAGCAGACGATAGCATGGTACATCCAAGTGATGGGACGGCTTGGAAGCATTTTGACTTACAAGATCCATTATTTGCGCATGAAACCCACAATGTTCGCCTTGGGCTATGTACCGACGGTTTCAGTCCAACTAGCTCGTGTTCGAATCCTTATACGTGTTGGCCCGTCTTTATATCAGTTTATAACTTACCTCCTTGGATGGCATTAAAAGAGTCTTATGTTCAACTCGCATTGCTTATTCCTGGAAGAAAGAGCCCAGGCCAGAATATAGATGTGTTTTTAAGGCCTTTAATTGACGAGCTCAAAGATTTATACGATGTTGGTGTTGATACTTATGATGCTTATCGTAGACAAAATTTTACAATGAAAGCTATTCTATTTTGGACGGTTAGCGATTTCCCCGCATATGCAATGTTGTCAGGTTGGAGCACACATAGCAAGTTAGCTTGCCCACATTGCATGGGAAACATCAATTCCTTTCATTTACAGCACGGAGGGAAGTCGTGTTGGTTTGACTGCCATAGAAGATTTTTACCTCTAAATCATACATTCAGGCGTGCTAAAAAAGGATTTCGTGCTAAAAACACCGTATTGTTATCCACTCCACCACCTGAATTAAATGGTTTTGAAATTTGGCAACAAATTTCTTCTTATCCAACTGTTTATGAAGGTACCCCATACGATCCAAAGAATAAAAAAATTCATGGTTTTGGGGATATCAGTCGCATCAGTTCCAGTCGCCCAATTTGGATTGGTGCAAATGATTGGCAACCTATGGTTGACGTATGGGATACCGACTAATGGAGACTAAAATCAAAAATTGCCAAAGAGAATTGAGCCAAATCAGAATCAGGAAAGCACACAGCAGGCTCACGTAGCTTTCTCCACACTAAGATCGTAATGGTAAGAGCCCCTCAGGATCTGTATGCAGCAAGTTTATAACAGCCCCTTAGTTCCACTTTTCTCAGTTCAATTTTAGCCTCATTATTAGAGATTAATTTCTGAATTTTGGTTTGCCATTAGTTCATAGTATAAATTGAATCTTTTTTGCCTTTATAAGGTTTTTAGAGCTTATTTAGTGCTTTTTCCTAAGGCTGCAAGTTCCCCCTTTAGTTCATGAGTAAATTGGTTCCACATTAGTTGGCTTAGTTTGTTTGTAAAATTTCTTAGTTTGCCATTAGTTCATGAGTAAATTGGTTCCATATCTGTTGGCTTAGTTTGTTTGTAAAATCTCTTTTTGTCTTATTATAACTTCACCCATCCCATTAAATTTGTTCCAAAAAAGTACAAATAAGTCAGATGCATGCTACGGATAGCAGTGTTTCTTACATAGTATAAAGTCTGAATTGAAGCTTAATGATGATAGTTTAGGATGAGATGTTTGTTGGGCCGTTTTGTGGCGAACACCATTTCATTTTGAAATCTCCACAGGTACTGCAGGGTAGTTTGCTCAACCGCATTATGGAATATTCACTTTAGTTATGTGTAGTTTTAGTTAAGAGGTAAGAATGGAGAATGAATTGAATAAATAAGGTATAGCAGTAAATTTAAAAGATATGGTGGTTGTTTATTTATTACTGTTAGGCTTTAGCTAGTTAGCTAAATAATATATAGGTACAAAAGTATGTATGAATTTGGCAGCCACATTGTGACAGCCCCATCCAGGTGAAGGTATGTGGGGTCAGATCACATCTGATAACATGTTTACATCAATGAAACTGGATTAGTAAGTGCTCACTAGTACATATCAGTTGGCTTAGTTTGTTCAACTTGTTTTCAGTTCCTTAGCTTAATCCTGCTTATTCTCAGCTTATTTGTACCTTTTCATAAATTTGTTTTCATAAAAATCACTTAGTATAGCTTGTTTTTAGCATCTGATGTTAGTACATAGTATTAATTTTTTCTTTTCTACTTTCATTATTAACCAAGTATAAACCCTCCTTTTTTAAAGTACATTAAGAATTTGTATGTAACTAGACCGGCTGTTGTATGCAAAGTTTTCACACTAAGCAAATCTTCACTGATAATTTTTCTCATTAACGTTTACATACTTATTTAATTAGGAAAATGAAGAGGGACGTAGAGTGAAGCTTGTAGAATTGCATACAAAAGTCCACACCAAGAAAGTGAAAAATCCAGGAGAGCCCGGATCAAGTGAGATTCTGGAGTTTGTTGACCCGATGTCTAAACATCGATGGTAAACTCTCGAGTATTATTTTATGATACATTGAAATTATTTATGCGTGTTTTATAAATGGAAAATTTTTGACCAAATTTTAAATTTGCCGGTTTACTCGTTTCCATTGCTAATTTGTTGTTATGTTGACTCTATATAAAAGGATGAATATTCAAGGATTATATCAGAAAAGCATATGGAGAATGCAGAGATTGATGATGAGAATGGGTCTAAGTCCCCACCAGATGATTATGATGTTTGGAAGGGCATAGCTACATCAAAAGGAGGTGTCGTGCTTGGTGCCGGATCGACGACGGATCCATCTTTTGTGCTAACAGGTACACCGGGGTCCGGGAGTATTTATGGCACACGCACATGCTCACCTTACAAGGTTTGTCTATTTTCATTATTTTCACATCGTCTTAATAGATTGATGTTATTTTAAAATGGTTTTTGATTTTTTTTTATTCTGATGGAGTTATTCTAATGGAGTAATGTGTAATTGGATATAACAGGAGATACGAATTCTGAAAAAACAAAATGATGAACTGAAGAAAAAGATGGAAGATGAGAGGGCAGATGCGGAGACTCAAAGAGCAGCTGACTTATTGGCTTGGCATAAAACACTCAATGATAGGTTGGAGTCTTTTGCTCAGAATTATCCTCCCCGAACTGCTGAATCGGATCCTGGTCCTAGCTAGTCCAGTTTGGCATTAGGCTTTAATTTTTGTGTTAGAACTATTGTGTTGTAGTATATCGAAAACATTTTCGATGTTGCGTTGTCCGATATCATGTTGCTAACCTATGTCTTTTGTATTACGGATTTATGTCCCTCGGACGAAACATTTATGCATTTTGGGTACTAGATTTGTTTATTTTGGCGATTTATTATTGGTTTTTATAGTTTTAAATTTTAATTTTTTGAATTTACAGGTTCGGAAATTTGAAATTATAATACGAATACCATGGAATTTAGCCATGCATTTCCCACGGATTAATCACAAAATTCCCACAGATTTGTTTGGGGGAAATTTATTTTTTGTGGAAATCTGTGATAAAACCGTCAGAAATTATAGTGTGAAAATCGTTGGAAAACTGTGGCAAAAAAAACCATGGATATGTGTGAAAAAATGGAGACTATAAATGTGGGAAATTCGTGGATAATCTGTGGGAGAAATAGTAGTGTGAAAATCGTTGAAATTTGGGCAAAAAAACCACGGATATGTGTGGAAAATGGCTACTAGAAATTTTGGGAATTTCGTGAGAAATTTGTGGGAAAGTAAACCCACAAATTATCCACATAAATATTCGTGGGAAATAGTTCAACGCTTCGTGGGGAAATTGTGGAAAATATTTACTCACGGGGTTTTTACACACGGAACAATTCCGTGTGAAATCCGTGGATAAAGGCCCTTTCCCACGAGATTTCCTACTGATTTTGCCGTGGGAAAAACCTGTTTGTGTAGTAGCGTATGTCTCCCAAATATACAAATAATTTTGTCTATAGTTAGCAAAAGTTGTATTATCCAAAAATACAGAGTATCAAACATGCTCTACATGCATGTTAGTGTTGTAACAAACTAACAATTCACTTGAAATAAATCCTCAAATAGTTGATAAGCTAGCCCATAACCTACTGGACCTAGCCCAATCACTCAATCAGCCCCAATTAACCCCAATAGCTGTAACCTTTTATACAAAACAGTACAATTGTTGTTTACAATACATTATAAAATACATAATGTTTAAAGCGCAGGTAAAAAATAAAAATACAAATATTTGTAAAAAATATTAAAATGACTAAATAAATAGAAGATTTTAAAAAATTCTTAAAACGTTCCATAAGATATTGGACGTTGGGTGATAAAAGTTGTGAACGAAGTTCTTCTAAAAATATATAGTTTTGATGCAAAAAATTGTGAAACAACGTTTGAGCATTAAAATATAATTCGCCTTTTTGCGCATCAAAATTTTGTTTTTTGCATCAAACTTCTTTTTAGTATATGTATTAAAAATTTATTGTGCATCAAAATTTTGTTTTCTTTTGAAAAAAACGTATAAAAATTCAAAATTAAATAACTTTTTTATGCACCAACATTGGGTAACATTTCAAAAACTTTATTATTGATATCTTCCGCTGGTAAAAAAATATGACACTCCATTATTTATTTTTCGTGTTCACCGTGCACTCATGATGATGGAGGCGGCTAAGTGCTAACGTTTCATTTTACTTGTGAAGATAACAATGCGTAAATTGTAGTAATGTATTTATTTTTCGTCATTGTTTCCTTTTAATCCACATTAATAGCATCTACCATAGACGGAACTTGAACATTTTTGCTTGAGGGCAACTTGTAAAGTATTTATTTTATAAGGGCCAATATAGACAACGCTGAAATTTTTGTATTAAAAATAACTAAAACCAAAAATAAAAGGATATAAAATATACACACGGTCAAAAAATTTCCTTATATGTTCCGTCCATGATAGTGATTAATCTTTCTTCAACCTTTCAAATATTTAATCTGAATATACATCGTTTTAGGGTATGTTTGGCGACAAGTAGCAGTAGCAGTAAGCAGTAAGTATTAGCAGTAAGCAGTAAGCAGTAGCAGTAAGCAGTAGCTGTTTATTAAAAAATGTGTTTGGTAACGTAGCAGTAGCTGTAAGCAGTAAAGAGTAAAATTACGAAAAAAGACATATACAAATTTAAACAAAAATTATTGAATAAATAATAAAGTTATTATTTCTAAAGTACTCATTACTTTTACATGTTTGATATTACATAAAAACGCTTAATGGAACCATTCTTAACAGTTACATAAATATTAAGGAAACAGACTTCATGTACGTATGAAGTATCTTATCCTGATTATTGCTATCCCAATTCCCACATACTTCTTACATTGCTATTAAGTCTAGGTCATTTGACGTGCAATGGTGACCATATCCATTTTTTTTAAACATACAATAGATGCATGGGTTGCTTAGAAATACACATGCACTCATTAAACACTTAACAGTAACACAAATTCAATCTTGTACGTGGGTTTTTAATCTTGTATTGAGGGTATATAGGTAATTTAATATACAAACTGCTGCAGCATATATTGGAACGCTTCCACATCAAGCATTTTATTTGGAAGCAGTTAGAAAATATAGGAACTCTTACCGCTTTGTTGCCAAACAAGATTGAAAACTATACCGCTTACCGCTTGTCGCTCCTAAACGCTCTCTACCGCTAGTTGCCAAACACGACCTTAGACTCTCTCATTCCGTCCACTCCAGTGGCCGGTTATTATTGACCCATAACTCACACACAATGATTTCAAGCAGCCGTTGTATAATGACCTTACATCAACCAACTATTTTAGCCTTTACCTCTAAGGTAATAAGCAGTTCAACAATTTCCCAACCAATTCTCGATTCACACAATTAAAGATGTTCCAGGCAAACATGATTCACAATCATGTATTTGTTGTTACTTACATTAAAGAACGTGTTAAACAGTCAAGAAAGATAAATTATATGTTTTGATCAAACTCTTAATGTAATGGTCAGTATATCTATACGGGTTCAACAATTATGAGTTTCAAATCTACATTCATCAAATGCCGAAAATTTAACAATAATACATGAGTGGCATTTGGCAAATTACCTATGGTATTTATATATAGAATAAATTAAAACCGAGACCAATGGTACATTTCACTCTATTGACAATTTTGGTTTAAACTTCACGCTGTCCTACCCCGTGTGTACTTTTGTACCAGCAAATCCACGCACTTTGCACCGTCTTCTTGAACTAAACTGTGCTATCATAACTCAATGAAGTTAGTTTCAGTTGTAACTTGGTATGAAGCCTTTGGCATGCTGGCTCTCCATTTCAAGAGCCATCAATGATTTTTGTCTCTGATACTTGTTTCTCTTTGCAGCAAGTGCTGAAAATTGTCAAAAAGAAACCAGATATTTAAGCAATCAATTCTAACCAATTCAAATACTCGTCAAAATAATTAAAAGTAAGCAAGTTATAATATTGTTCCACTAAAGTCACTCACACCACACGAAGTCACTCAAAACTTTTCTTTAACAGCAAAAAGTCTTAAGTTTCAACAGTGTTCAATTGTTACGATACATGTTTACTAACTAGTTAAACTTTATGTACCTAAATGAAAGGATTGTGAATTTAGTGACTTCCTTTTCAAAGTTTACATGTTAGGTTAGGTCACTTGTTTTTTTTTAAAAAGTCACCAAATAGTCACCATGTTTAATAAATATTCCATTTAGGTCAATTAGTTCTAACCAATGAAGAAACAATTTCACAACAATGGGTTATTATCAAAATTTCAGTGGTTTTAAAACAACTTTAGCGGAACACATATCAAACTTGATTCTATTAGCGACCTTTTTCTTCGGGGTACTATGAGAGCTAATTGAGTTGTATTTGTGTTGCAAAAGTGAAATACTATAAACTGCACTTACACATTAGCTCTTGAGGTAAACCAAAGTCATAGTCATTACGCCGTCTCCTGATGCAAATAAATACTATAACCGCCACCAATAAAAAGACAACGCCACATGATACTCCTATTGCAATTTTGCCGCCATTTGATAGGCCGCCGTTTTTCCAGAACATGGGGCAATCAGGTAAAGAAGGTACACCACACAAGCCTTTGTTACCAGAAAGGCTGCAAATTGATAACAAAATAAAAAGTGTGGTTAAAAAAATCAAGTAAACTCTTGATCAACAATGATATCTAACGAAACAAAGCAATACTATTGTAATAAGAATGGTTTAATACATGGAGACATGCCTAAAAGCTGATCTGGATCTTCTTCTAAATATGCATTCTGCTTTCACTGATGGAGCAGAATCAGCAACCTCTATGTATTATTATGTAATTCTTCTTCTATAGATAATGTTAATATTTCTAATATCTAACGAGACAAAGCAATACTTAAGGTATATTGCATGACAAGTTGTACAGGAACTACAACAATTCTATAAAGGAGATTTATATTTCTAATATCATGGTAGATTGTTAAAAGGACAATAAGAATCTCAAAAATACGATACAATACTGGTTGCATAAAACATAGTCACATGCAGTTCAAGTTCTATTGCATGGTGACAATCTAACCAAGGGATTCTTTTGCGGCTTAAAAATAGCAAGAAATAGTTTAACACAAATCCCACAATTGAACAAATTTAACTAGGAACAAGATTACAACTTGATGAAAAACTGATATCCTGACCATCCATAAATCAAGGAATTAGAAGAAAAGTGAATTTATTTTTGTAAGTGTTTGAGAAACTTTATTTGTCCCACATAAGGAATTCTCAGAGCTTGCTATTTATGGCTTTTGTCCTTTCAATGTGTAGGATCTTGATACAGATCCAATCTGATCCATTTGTATATGAGCCAATAGATCAACAAAGATAATCCATTGACCAATAGGTCACCAAACTTTGGAAAGTCAATACTCGGGTCAACCCATGATCTGACTTGGTCGATAAACTTAAATAATAACAACAAAATCTTAACTTTTTTATCTTTTTGACTATAAAATACTTTTCCTGGAAAATAACATTGATACATACATAAATTTACAAAGAGAATTTCAAACATGTTGATGCTCACACAACATTTAAAAACACGACTAGTTATAACGTAAACTTTTTATACAGGTGCTGACTGTTGAGTTATTATACAAGCTTAAAAGGGTAATAAAGATAATGTCTTAAAGGTTCAATTGGTTTCACTATGTCAAAACGTCTAAATGTGACTTCTGGCAATTTTTTATGGTGAATGATTTTGCGAAACACAGATTTTTAACACAAGTCATGTGTTAAATGATGTATTACAAAATATGAAAAATAATCAAATCTAAATAATGGTCCTTATAAATTCCCAATGATTGAAATAAGAGCAAATAATGTCGGAGGGGGTAAGAGGATTGGCATTTGAGTGGAAAGTGTGGGGTAGAATGAAAGTTAGACAAAATAAAAAACTAAATGGGTCGATTTTGGGTCATGATCCATCTATTTAGATTAGCTGGGTCATGGGTCAGATCATGATCCATTTAGTTTGGTCAAAGGTACTATCAGATCATCCGCCTGTCCGATCTAAATCTGACCCATTGAATATAAATGCTCAGTGGTTCAAAATCATGAACCAGGGCTCCATCAAGCACAACCACCTTCACGGAGACCACTTTAAATATTATGTGTGCCGTCGCAGTGTGATCCTACTCTAGAAAATTCACAAGAATCCTAATGTGGAGTCTGATATGATAGCTTATTGTACATACCTCAAAGTAATACCCAAATTTCGAGCCCCAAAAATGTGCAAGGGGAATAGAAATTTATGTTGCAGTCATATCAAAGATATGTTCTCAATCAACTGTTTTCGCTCATTAAGTTTCCAAGGAAACATTGGGAAGCCTCTCAATCTTGAGTTCAGGGCTAGAAGTACATGAAAGTATTTAATTCAAATAACCTAGAAATACAAACGTCTAATACCCAGTTTCTTCTCAAATATGTCTATGAGTAGCAAGCGTTAATAGAAGTATAGCCTAATAGATAATTCTGCCTAGAATCTTTCAAACAAGACCAGTTGTTAGATGCATTGCATCGTTTCCGGAATGGTCGTTGAAAGAAAATGGTCCACAAATGACAAACCTAAAACTAATACCTTGGAGTAAATCCAAATGCATCTCCTAAATGAGGAAGAGGCAAAAGAAAGTAAGAATGATACACGGAGTCTCTAGTGTGGACCATTTGGAACTTGGCTTACCATGAAGACTCTAGCGTACTCGCAGGGGCGGACATAAACTTGTAAGTTTAGTTGCTATAATACTATTCTCAGTTCGTGAAAGCAGTTAACTTAGTCACAACATTACGTTTTCCTGGAAATAAAAAATTCTTGTTAAGATGGGATGCGAGATTGTGATAAAAAATCAATTTCTACTTATTGCACCTGCTATGTGTACCAGGAACAGATGATGATATAGTCTTATTCCATGTATCTCCTAGTCTTATGAATTTTATAGGCAAGGATACACTTAAAGCCCAACTGGAATATGAATAAACCGCTAAGGCTACAGTAGATCCTGTTGCTCACTAAGTGGGTGACAACATATCATGCTATCACGGAATAAGATTACATATCATGACTGCAATGTCTAATATCACCATGATTTGTAGATAATTAATCATATACCACAAAAGAAAGAAGTAAAATCAATTTCTACTTATTGCACCTGCTATGTGTACCAGGAACAGATGATGATATAGTCTTATTCCATGTATCTCCTAGTCTTATGAATTTTATAGGCAAGGATACACCTAAAGCCCACCTGGAATATGAATAAACAGCTAAGGCTATAGTAGATCCTGTTGCTCACTAAGTGTTGCTCACCATGATTTGTAGATAATTAATCATATACCACAAAAGAAAGAAGTAAAATGTGACATACTCAATAGCTCCGCCATGGACACCAATTGAGTAAAGAGCTTCGGGCACTTGTCCTTCCAATTTGTTACCATTTAAGAGCCTGATAAGCGAATAAATGTCAAAGAATAAATTAATATGTATCATGTGAAAGTGGAGTAGCCTTGCACATTAATAAGCCAAATGGTATAGATTAATCCAAATACATGCTAACAAGGCTAGGAAACCAAAACATAACTTCCAAAAAAAAATTAAAAAAATAAAACCCTAAATGAGGAAAAAGGAGTGCAGCTTACACAAGTTGTAGATTTGAAGAAGTTAAACCATCTGGAATGGACCCAGAAATCAGATTGTCCGATAAATCCCTGCGAAATTTGCTAACGTAGTGAGACAAGATATCATATATATTAGGATATAAAAATGACAAACTATGCAGTGCTGCAAAGACTGAATTCTTGTGTGAGATAGGAGAGACTAAACAGGCATAGGATATCTACAACATATTATTACCAGTCTAAGACAATTATTGGCTTTATTTTTTAACTCTACATTATTCCTTGAAGTGAAATTTCTTGCTACATAAGAATAAAATTTATATAGGTGATAATGTAAGAAAGAGATCATATAGTGAAAATTAACATTACAATGATAATCATTTAGCATTGTCTCATAATTATGGGAATAGTTATTAGTATTTTTATGTTTTTCATTTCTTTTTAATACTTTCTGTACTAAGTACTAACTATTAGTTAAATTGTTGTCACTCATACACAACATATAGGCTGTAGTTCTCTAAATTTACTTTTGGATGATTAAACAATCACCTAGAATGAGATGTCTTGGGTTATATCTTCATGGCATTTTAGAGATCTTACTCAAGTGAATTTACAATACCAATTACAACATTTAGTAACAAACAATGAAAAACAGGGAAGTAAAGTGAGAACAATATTCCAAGCGCAGGCAGATATGATTTCCTTTTTGATAGCCAATAATCATCTCAATTTTAGATCATGAGATACATAAGATTGATAGTGAACCAGGTTCTCAAATAGCTACTGGATGCAGTTCTAAAAGGAAGCTAACACGAATCTTCATAACGTAAATGCTTAAAACTTCAATCAGTAAATTCTTACAGTTTCTTGAGAGAATTTTGCCCCAGACCTGCAGGTAGAGTACCTCCTAAAGAGTTTGAACTTAAGTTCCTGCAATAAAAAAAAGATAATTTAATGGATACAAACAAGAAAACATAATACAACTAGATTATGTTAGTTCACTCAGAAAAACAAATTATGAGAACGATACGGATAATCCCTCACATAGTACTCCGAAATGAAGCAGGAAAAGTAAGAAAGTAGAAAAGCTATGTGGATGACACAAGGAGCTGGTAGATGATACTTACAAGCTAACCAAGTTAGTCAGAAGATTAATTTTGTCACTAATGTAGCCTTTCAAACCTTGGCTCGCAAGATCTCTGCGAGCATAACATATTACGGATATTTAATACGGAGTAAATTACTAGCATATATCAAAACAAGTTGTATAACTGCATAATTCTCACTTGCCCAAAAGAGCAGAACATAAGTACTTACATCTGAAAAATCACAAGAGCAGACTCATCCTTATTGAGATGACAAGTAACACCCTCCCAAGCATCCCAATTAGTAGGAGCACAGGGATCGCCATTCCAACCCATTCTTTCGGGAACACGTAATGACTCCTTCAATGCTTTCATAGCAGTAACTACAAAAGAAGTGCCACGTATTAATATAACCTACTAAACTAACTGCAAGCATTACTTCTGATCTGAGTCGAATGGATACATCATCTGACTAATTGTCACAAAAGGAAACCCATTCTGATGTGATCTAACTTATTGATCATAAAAGGAAACCCACTATGGTTAAGTAAGACTTACAAGACTTTATACATATTCATGAGTGTTTAAACTATCAGAATATAAAAAAACATCATATTTGGTACATGATTTCGATCAACTGGAATTTCTAAGAATAGATGGGAAGCAGTCCTTCTGGCTTTTTATTTCGATCTTGTGTGCATAAGGAAGACTTATCAAATGTAAACCAAAACAACGTGTGTCAATATTTCCTACATTATCTTTAACTGAAAACAGTAAGGTAAACCGCTTCAACTTGGTTCACCAACAAAATAGTTACATGTAATGTTTAAAAATGCTCAAGGATGTTCATGTAGAGCAACTCTATGATCTCCTTTATTTTTGTACTAGAGTCTATGAAATGGCTGAAATGTGAGGTAGGTGCTCCCAGTCTCCACTATCCAGCTAATTAATACATTAATTTCAAACCTTTAAGGTGGTTTCATTTGGACTCCAGCTTTATAAGTGTTTCTACCATTTTTGCCATATTCTTGCAGTAATTGGTCTATTGTAATTAACAATCAAACAAAGTGTACATCATTTCCGCCAAAAAAAAATCCAATTAGCCCATCTCATGTATATTACTGGTAAGTATATATGCAATATCTTAGAAAATATTGTACTAATACCTATTCCGTATCCTAAATTATATTAAAAGTCAAACAAAATTCACTCATAATATGTTAAGAGACACTTGTTTATCAGTAATATTATCAAGTCTAATCAAGCCAAAGGATCCAAATTCACAAGCATGTAGACAAAATATATAGAGCAAATCATACCTTGCTCAGGCACGGTCTTGACATCGGCTGGAACAATGGCGTAATTCTCAAGCCCACAAATCAAAGGTGATCCAACAACTGGTACAAGCTTAACAATCAACGGTGTACTACTCAAATTCTTAGCTACATAATGATAACTATAAGCAGCAAACCCTCCAACTTCCTTAAATATATCAATTCTAGTAACATTATCATCGTTAATAATTACATCAAACACTCTTTTCCCTTTTGCGTTCACACTCACGTCAATCTCAGCAAAATGAAGCCACACAAGATAATCCAATTTCGCATCAACAGGCAACTCATACTCCAAACTCCCACTCCCAGTCAACGTCACAGCCGAATCATACAACTTCTTCGGAAAATAATTCGGACTCTGCTCCGTATTAACCACATCCCTAACCGCTGTAACAGACTTAACCCCAACCGTATTCCTCGACCTAAACTTAGCATCACTCTGCCACGCCCTACCAAACACATCACTATCATTACTAAACCCCGGCCCCCACTGATTCGATCCACAGCTCAACCGTCCATAATTAACCAAAATCGACGAACCATTACCAGTCAAAAGCGGATCATACGAATCAGGATCTATCCTAATCAACTCTAACGAACCTATAACAGGCGGATCAGTGGCAATACTATAGAAACACACATCAGCATCACCATCTAAACCATAAAATATCAAATCCGAATACGCTCCGTATCTACTTATATCCTCCTGCCAAGGCGACCGCCACGAAAACACTACAGTACCTTCTACCGATAAATCAAAGCTCGGCGCATGCGATTTACCATCATAATTATCATAAACAGTAAAAGTTCTTAAATAATATTTACCGAAAGGTAAATCAGGGAAGATGTAACAGTTTTTTTTACCGGATGAGATCGGAAAGAACCGTAATGTTTTCTCGTGAAATTGTTGAAATAGTAACGGTTCGGAGACGAGTCCGCTAGTTCCTGCCGTAAAGTAACGGTCGGATAACCACGTCGTGTTGAACTTATCCGTTGTTGTGGTTGTACTGCCGCAGTCGATATGGTACGCCGTATCTGTAAAACAACATTACACACAGTTAAAGGTGGAAAAACACACAGTTAAGGTCAAAACATGTGAAAACTGTAACAATTCTAAATCTGTAACAGAAAAACACACAGTTAAAGGTGCAAGTGTGAAAACAAAACACGCAGTGAAGGTGAAACTGTGTGAAAACCGAGATTACAATAAATCTAAATATAAACACACAAAGAAGGTGTAAGTAAGTATGTGAAAATGAAATTAAGCTTAATCTGTAACAAATTTACACATAGTGAAGGTGAAACTGTGTGAAAATTAATCAATTACTGTAGATCAAAAAAAAAGTTATAAGTTACTTGAAAACATTACACACAGTGAATGTGTAAGTGTGTGTAAAAGGAGGTTAATCAATCATATCATAAAACTGAGCAAATCTGTAACAGGAATTACACACAGTGAAGGTGAAAGCGCGTGAAAAAAAATACATAAATCTGTTAAAAGTTGCACACAGTGAAGGTGAAGTGCGTGTGAAAGATGATGTTATAAAATTAGATCATAATGAGATTTAAGTAAAGGTCTTTACCAGAAAACATAACAATGTGAAAAATGAGATTTATAAAATTGGGTTAAAAAATAAAATAAATTAGTTAAATCTGTTAAAAGTTAGTTTACCGTAAGGGAAGGATGAAGAAGGATAGAAGAGGAGTGGTAGGAAGATGAGTGTAATAACGGTGGTTGGTGACATAATGAGGGTGGTGAATGGTGGTGTTTGGACGTAAGGGAGTGTGTGTGTGTGTGTGTGTGTGTAAAATAGTAGGAGTGGGGGGTGGTGAGTGCGGGATTGACGGAATGAAGGGATAGGTGGTGGGGACGTCGGAAATTTTTAATGTCAGTTGAGTTGGACTTTGGATTTGGACCCGGTGGTGGTGGTGTTGGTGACTTTCTTTCACTGTTTTTTATAAAAAGTTTATTATTGATTTATTGGGTTCTAGAACTAAATCTACGCGATTTTAGCATGATTTTCACTGCTAAAAATAAGTGTTTATATTTTATACTTTTCAGAAAATGGTTGTCTTAACTAAAAAAAGTAAAGTAACACCAATGCCGTCTTTCACGGGTTATGGGTACCCAATACCGTTTCCGGTGTTTGAGGAGGTTAAGATGTAGACAGCCTTACCCCCACTATGGTTGTCTTAATTCTTAACGGTTAATTATAATAACGAATCATTTTGTGTAATTTCAGGGATTAACTTTTTATTTGCCACTAGTCACGGAATTCCGAAAGATAGAATTCGAGTAAATGTACTTTGGGTGTTTGTTTCGGCTTATATAGCCGGTATATAGCTTATTTAATTTCTAGTTTGTGTTTTATAAGCTTTTATTTTGTAGCTTATTTTGAAATTTTTTTGCTTATATAAGTTTTTTATGTTATAATAAGCTTATATAAGCCGAAAATTTTCAAATAAGCCACAAAAGGTAAGCTTATTAGCTGAAAGAAACACCCCCAATACTGATTGTCACTAATAATGAATATTTACTAAATATGTATAAAATGTAGTCCCTTCACGAATTTGAGTTTTTTTTCATAAATTCTTTATTTGAATGTGTGTAGGTTTCGAGTTAATCTGTGACATATATTATGTTTAAGATATTTAGTCGGTAAATACTTGAAAGTTTAATGGAATTACGATTATTAAGTTGATAAATAATGTAAATGATTTGATGATATTGATGTGAATATTTTAACAGATCTTTGACATTAAGGAGAAAAATGAATGAAAAGGTGAACATGTTAGTTTTGGATTGAGAGTAGTTTCTTGAAAGAGTGATGAGCCAAATGATATTGACTTTCATGTGGATCTAATGTGAAATTTGTCTTTTTATAAAATATCGAAATAAAACTGATTGAGACTTAAAGATCTTTATAGTATTCCCCTGCATGTTAATGGAATTTTGTACGGGCGAAATAGTTATAACTGTGATATTATGGTTACGTATTTTGTGTAACATTTGATAATGGGATACACTATTCATATGGGGGCTATCCCCGTAGCCCTGCCCTATTTTCAGAGAATATTCTTTTTGTCCTCCCATTTTTTTAGTACAACACAGTTTTTTGTCAGTTTCTGTTCCGTATTTCTTACAGTTTTAAGCGTTTGGCTTATTAAACTTTATATTTACTGTTCCGCATTTTCAGGTTTATAGCTTTTTGATATAAACAAAATTATAAAAAAAAATAAAAAATAAAAAATAAAAAATAAAAAAAAATGTAGCCACCGTATGAATAAAAACATAGCCACCGTATCAATAACTCACCCCTTGATAATTAACTTTGACAAGTCTTTATTATTATATGAAAACAATGTTAGGGCATCCACTATGATGAACCTTTATAAAGATTTATAATAGTTCCAAGTTATCTTACATCATTAATTCATAAACTTTTTTTTTTTATAAACTTTCTCTACTATGTATAAACTTCTTAAAGCTTTATAAAAATATCATCAAACACCAATGCATTAAATTTAGAAGAGGTTCAAGATACTAGACCTTTTCATTTCATATAAGTATGAAATACATTTCCACTATGGTCAAAAAATATTAGACCTCTTCAAAAAAAGTTTAGACTTTTTTATAAACTATCATAGTGGATGCTCTTAGTTTAGAAACACCAATAACTATGAGACATCATTTAAGGCAAAACAAAAAGTCATAATCGCTATTCAACATTATTTAAAGATAGAGATCATGTGCGCTGGTGTCCAAACGCCTACAAACAGACGTGACAAACAAAGAATGAGATTTGAGGTAGGTCACTTGGCTACTTCGAATTTGTCTTTGATTAAGTACTTAGGAAATGTCACTTTGCAGTAAACAGCTTCGAGATGGACATTTTGGCAACACTATAAGCTCGATTCGGGTTTACATCATGGGTTTTAAACAAAACAAAATGAATTGTTTTGACTTTCACTTTGACATGCAAATGTTTTTGGCCCCGTTTGACGTAAAATAAATTAAAACCAGGTCTCAATCTTTTGTTTCAACTTATTAATTTTTCGCTATGACATGATTTATTCAAAATAAATAAGTGAAAATTATCAAGTCTCACTGTTGATGCATAATCTGGCACGGGCTGGATTCGACGACTCTCTCTGGGTCGTTTGTCGTCTTCTCGAGCCCTAAGTAGACCTGTCAACAAAGAGAACCCGTTAGGAGTGGACCCGAGGCCGTAGCCCCGGGACGGTCAAGTTTGTATCGATGCGATATAGCTTACAAGAGTTAGGGTTAGTGTAACCTGTCATGTTGTATTATCACATGTATCATGTCCTCAAGAAGGAGATCCAGCCATGTATTTATAGGGCATGGATTAGGGTTTAGGCGTAGAGTGGGCCGCTGTCTTCCGGGCCTGACCCATTCCTGGCCCAGTCCGGACTATACGTCCACAAGCCCCCCAAGTCTAGTATGAGATAGTACATGGCTATGTTATGCTAGACTTAAGTTCCGTTCATGGCCGCGTAGGCCTAATCAATCATGACGGCATGGCCCATGTGTGCGCAACTCAAGTGTGCACATGGGACGGACCATACTGCGCTCCCCAAATGCGACAGTGCGCACTTAGCCCATGGCGCTGTCCTATTTAGCGCATATGCTAGGTTTCCCGCCACAGTGTGACAGTAAAGACCCCGTAAGAAGAACACGTAGTTCTATAATTGGAGTAACAGTGACATTGCGATTGTGAGAGTGGATCCCGTATGCTGCATCCTGGGTAAGGGCGTACCTTTTGTACCAGTAGCGACGCAGCATGGTGCGATAGAAGACGTGCTTCTGTAGCAGAAGTGCGCGCTATACGCGACAAAAAAGTGCGACAGAAGACGTGCTTCTGTAGCAGAAGTGCGACAGAAGACGTGCTTCTGTAGCAGAAGTGCGCGCTGTGCGCGACAAAGATGTGCGCGACAAAGAAGTGCGCGCTGTGCGCATTACATCCGTCTTTACAACCGACAGAGGACGTCTCCCCTACGGCAAGATGGTGCGAATATTTAAATCCGTCTTTGTACCGGGCTTGCAATACCTCTTACATACGATCTGCTTCCAAATATACCTGCGTGACGCGTACGGAAACAGTGGTAGTATATACCCTGGTAGCCCCCCAAGTTTGATGGTGCTACTTGTGTAGGAGCAGTAAACTTATTTATGCATGCGTAAAACACTTAATGCAAATATTAAAAGTATATGCCACGAATCGAAACATATAAACCTAATGAAGTGAAGCAATATATAACACATAGCATGTGAACTGAACACATAAGAGAAGTGGCAGTGCGAATTACCCCTATCGCGAGGTTTTACAAGCTACATAAACAATTAATTGTTTTTTTTTTAATATATAAAAAAAAACCCGGATGGACGTACCGTGACCGCGACTAATAGACGCAGATGGATATATCGTGACCGCATAGACTCGAACGTTTGTGGATGATCGCAGATGAACATAACATGACCACGGCCTTTGTCCAGTGCGCTCATGGCGATTGACTAGCATCGTGGTGTTTGTTCGCGCTCGTTGCTAATCTGCGAAGATGTCCGAACGCACGGCCTAACGCGGGTAGATTTATCGTGACTGCGTCGTTCGATCGTACAAACAAGCGCGAACAGGCATACCAACCGGAAAAACAGTATATGCGCGAATTAATTCGCGGCTAAAAGATAAAATAGCTCCGATCGTGCGGACTTTTTCTTAGATCCGATCGTGCGCGAATTAACGCACGACCTAACACGGGTAAAAAGTGCATGCCATCATTATTAAATACAAGCAGGCGCGTTAGATGAGATATTTATCTAGGTGGGATATCCGGACCTTAATTATTTTGAATCAAGTTTAATATGTCCGGACCAAAATTCAAATAATAACTTGAAGTGGCATTGAAGTAAGGGACAAACATCGTGTTTTTCACATGCCAAATGTTAACGAGCCTGTTATTCAGATGTGCAGTGCTTTTAAAGTGATATTAAATTCACATGATGGTAAAACAAGTGTTACGCATGGCAGAATGCAAAGGTTTTAGAGTTACCGACTTTAGAAATTGACTTCTGCTTTTCGGTTATATGAGAACACGAAACATAGTTTATTCGTGGTCCCACGGATGGCGCCACTTGTTGATGCATAATCTGGCGCGGGCTGGATTCGACGACTCTCCCTGGGCCGTTCGTCGTCTTCTCGAGCCCTAAGTAGACCTGTAAACAAAGAGAACCCGTTAGGAGTGGACCCGAGGCCGTAGCCCCGGGGTCCACCTCTGACGGTCAAGTTAGTATCGATGCGATATAGCTTACAAGAGTTAGGGTTAGTGTAACCTGTCATGTTGTATTATCACATGTATCATGTCCTCAAGAAGGAGATCCAACCATGTATTTATAGGGCATGGATTAGGGTTTAGGCGTAGAGTGGGCCGCTGTCTTCCAAGCCTGACCCATTCCTGGCCCAGTCCGGACTATACGTCCACACTCACACTTACTAATTACACGGATATGACCAATTTCCCTTTCACATTTGAGCATTGAAAATAATGAAATATTATAATAAGCCAACATGTGCATAAAGAATTACAAGTAGAAGGCTTCATTCTGTTACTTACATAAAATATATGCCGTAATAATAACTACCTAATATTCTTACTATAAAAACGCCTTTCATTGGCTCTAGTACTCTAGTAACTAGTTAGTTCTAGGCAAAATTATTCAAGTTAAACAGTAACTATTGCACTGTACCTCATCTACTTGTGTGTTACATCAAAAATGGTTTAATATATGTTACAACCTTAATTAAAAGATTACATAGTATATTTTAGAGGTGTCATTGGTGAGCTATTCGTGAGTCATTGGTGTGCCAATCTTATCGGCCAACATGCCAAACTTGTACCAAATGAACTCTTTTGTGTTTTGAGCCACTCCACTAGCTCAAGCCAAATGCACCTTTTGTGTGTGTATGTTTTTTTATTGTGAGTGAGTGGTATATTTGGTGGGGTATTTTGCGGGACCTACAAGTGATGTCAGTGGTGGGTTATGAGGGAGGGTTGTTTGAGTTATTAGTGTGTTATTGGGAGGTGTATGATGTGGCGCTGAGGTGGCATATCAATAACGTGTTATTAGTTCCTTGCATACTTTGTGCTCTTAGTACAACCTAATACAACTATTACCGTTAAGTTTGTTAATGCATGGACGTAATCCAAAAAAATTGATCTTATATATATTTTATATTCTTTATTTCTAGTTTTTTTAGTCATTTAGAAAAAATCACTATAGTGTGTATTGGCCTCCCAAAAGAAAATAATTCACTATTTGACCTCCCTAACAAGAATGTTCAAGTTTTGTAATAAATGTATTGGCCTCCCAATAGATGCATATTTGTTTTGCTAGATCCACTAATCAAGACAACACTGGACGACATTCGTTGCACTAATTAAGACTATACTTATCATCAATCAATAATCAGTTTTGTAATAAATGTATGAACAAAGTTCATATATGCCAAATAAAAACCTTAAAATATTAAATCTACTTAATTTATAGATGAATAATGCATAATGTGCAAAGTTGTTAAGTTGTTAATCCATGTTTGGAGAAATATTGCATTATGGAGTTTACATAGAGGAAATATAGTAAATTTTTGAAATTTATTGGAGATAATCAATAAAAATAGCCGAGTTTTTTGAAAAATAATTCTCATGCTTAACAAATTATGTCTAAAAGTATGTCTAATAATAAGATTTGAACGCATGGCAAGATTAAAGGCGAGTGTTTGGAAAGAGAAAGTGGCAAAAATTATATGTCAAGAAACTGATGGATTATGCACCTCTTTAGTCATGCATTTTAGGTCTTCGTATCATTGCTCGAGTTTTTTCTATTGAGATGCATGTTGTCTAACAGGGGCATTTACGTCATAATTTCGAACCTTTTCTCTTGTCACTATCAAAATATATACTTGGTGAAAGTTTGAAAATAAAACTTTGGTGTTGGTTTATTCTTTAATCATCCGTAAAAACTACATTTCTTTGTTTCAAAATCAGCAATAATATTGATCATATGAAATACTACGAAAATATCAAATTAAGGTTGCGTTTGTTTTTTCAGATGTTTTATGTTTAATCTGTAAAACCAT
>OU343216.1:185721526-185742781 GCA_910596185.1 Chrysanthemum makinoi
CCCCTGTAATTTATTAATCTTTTCTTTAGGTATAAATTATCCATCAAAATCCTTATTGATCACTATCCTTAGTGATTATTCGACATCTGAAGTTGTTTAACACCAATTCATCCTCCGTGGGACTTAACGACCCAGGAATCCCCTATATTCCTCTGATCTAAATTGCATTTGCTTCTGAGCTGTTTTAAGTTTGTGACGGTCGGCCATTCACAAGTGGCCGACTTGAGTGATTAAACTTGACTGTTCGGGAGCCAATCAAATTTTGGCGCCGCTGCCGGGGAACGAACCCGGGTCACCCGCGTGACAAGCGGGAATACTTACCACTATACCCGCGTGATCTTAAATTGCATTTGGTGTTTGAACTGTTTTGAGTTTCTTACGGTCAGCCATTCACAAGTGGCCGGCTTGCGTGAGATAACTTGACGGTTTTGCACCGAATCAAATTTTGGCGCCATCACGGGGAGGCCTGTAAGCGTGTTTTAAGCATTTCCAGATCCATTCTTGCACATATACCACCGTTTGTAAACAGATTTTTTTTGTCAAATTATCAAAACCATAAAACACCAAAAATATTTTCATTCTTTGTTTTTATAATATGTTTTTCAAAAATCCAAAAATATTCATCTTTACCCTCTTACCCTTTTTTTGATTCTTTATTCCTTTACCCTCTATCCATTTGATTCTAACTTCTTCTATTCTCATGGAATCTCTCGACTACGACGAAATCTGGAACGAAGTTGAAAAACTTCCTACTTTATCACAAATGACAAGAATTCGTGTTGTTCGTAATGATCCATTAATTCTGCGTAGGGAAATGGAACGAGAAACCGGGGTGACAAAGGACTAGGTACTTCCCTTTGATAATGGAGGTGCTAAATACGTCCAACCTACGGTTATCCAAAGATCTAACCCCTCGATTGCTCCTAAGCCGTCTAAAATTGATCCTACACTTTCACGATTTACGGTTAAAAGCAAACATGCAGAATTTAGACCGGTGACTAGCAAGAATGACTTGCCTAATCTTCACATTTCTCAAGAACCAAAACCGGAGACCATAACGGAAGTGGTGGAAATTGCTAGCTCTCAGAGCACACCACTTGTCCCACCTCCGGATTTTTCAAAATGTTCTTCGAGTCTTAATAGTCATTCGGATCACCATGTTGGTTTTGTTGATTCTTTGAATGAACTGATTCCTTCTCATAACTCTCAAATTGAATCGTTTATTCCTTGTGTCGGTTGTGGTGAGCCTCTTTTTGGTTCACCCTGTCGCTGGTGTACGTGTGTACAATGTGGTAATGATATTCGGAACGGGAGTTGTTTGTTTTGTGGTTCGAGGAATTCATTTGATTATGATCCTAATCCGAACACATTTAACAACCCCTCAAATTTTTCCAATTACCCACCACAACCCGACTTATCTTCATATAATCAACATAACTGCTGTGAATTTTGTGGAGGTCCTCACCAAGGATTTGAATGTCAATCCGGAAACACGTTTGTCTATGAACAGTTTTCCGGTGATGCTCAGAACTTTGGTTATGACCAATATCCATATGATTCACCAATCCAGCCACAACAATCATTTTGTTGTGAGAACTGTGGAGGTCCCCACTTTAGCTCTGATTGTCAAACAGGGAATCCATTTCCTTGTAACAATTACGACTATCCATATCACGACCAACCTCCACAGTGCCAAATAACTCAAACTCCTCAGCAAACCCAACAAGACACTTATCTAGAGCTTCTGGAGTCAGTGAAAAGAACTGGGGAGTTGAGTAAAACAAAGATTTCATAATGTTCCCAGTTTTTCTTGTGTATATTGTAGGGGTCCTCACGATGATTATCAATGTCAACCTTCCGGTTTTGACAAATCTCCACTCCCACAATGCCCCGTCATTCAAAATTCACATGAGAAATCCATGGAAGAATTGCTAGCTGAAGAGCAGACTGCTAAAATAAATTCCCAAATTGCTTTTGAAAAGTTATTAGGAATTAATTGCAAAAGAAAAAGCAGCCAGATCTAGCTCTCAATTTCGTTTTATTCTTGATGACAGTGATGATGAGGATGCACTTGGTATCCTACAATTTTATAAAGCTTCATCAAGTTCATCACTGATACCCCAGCAGTTGAGATTCATTCTCAAACAACTGCTATCACCTAAGCTCCCACTCACTCTCTTAACATGGGGGACGAGCATCTTGACACTGTTCCTGAAAAGGAATCGGACGAATTAATAAAGTCTAGTGTTGAGGACCTTGTCCCAACCCCGAGAGAGTCACAGGGAAATTTTGACCATGTGTGTGATATCCCTCCTCCTCTTGTCTTCCAAAGTCATCATGTTGAGATGTGCTCCGATTCTATTGATGACGATTCGTTATCTTGTGGAGACATCAGTTATATGGAAGAATTACCTTCTGAGCTTGTTAGCTTAGAAGAAGAGAATGATGAAGTTACTGACACTGAAATCAAAGATGAAGCTCTTCGAGCAACATTATTGAATGTCAGTCTTCTCATTTCTAAAATCGAGGCTTTCAAAGAAAAAACCATTTCATCTCCTATCCCCATAAAGGATAGTGACATTTTTTCCGATGATTCTATTCCGGAAATGGAAGCCTTCTGTTTTGATAATATGGGAGAGAAGATTAGTGGCAGTACCACTTTTCATTCTCATAATTCTCTCCCCGATTATGAATCATTTACATTGGAAGAGTTCACCAGTGAACCCACTGATACCAATTCTGAATATGATTCATTTACCTTCGAGGAGTTCTCCTGTGAACTCACTCATATCATATCTCCACCGGAGTATGATAATTTCTACTTTGATCTAGACACACCCATAATATGTCTTGATCAAGTGAACTTAACTGAGGAGATTCATGAAACTATGAATTCTCCTAGTGAGGATGAAGAGTTAGTCATGATTTGTATCATGATTTTCTTTCTCTTCTTCACCTATCCCGTGGCTTCTCCTGTTCTTCACTCCTTCGGGAATGAAGACATTATTTTTGACCCCGGCATTTTCATTGATCATTTGTGAGCCGGTTCTATGTATATCTCGTCGGTGTGGAACTTTCACATACTTCAATGTTTATCCAAACATCTTGAATGAAAGTCCGATGGAGATTGTCTCTTCCACTTACTTCCCCATGAACAAAATTAATTCGGGGTCGAGTCAAGCTAGCGACTCGGTAATCAAAAACAATAGTTAAACATGGGTTTTCACCCGTGTGTACCACCCTAGTGTGGGGGAGTTGCCCCCCGCTGTTGTATATAAACCTCAAAAAAAAAATAAAAAAAAAATAATTGTTGTGTTTCCACACTTTGAATATTGAGGACAATATTCATTTCTAATTGTGGGGGGGAAATTCTGGCGAATTTGATCATAAATGTACCCTTTTAGTCCCTTTTTCCCCCAAAATGGCCAAATTTTAAAATTTTTTTTAGAGGAAGTACTATGTACTAAACACAACAAATGGTAATCAGTCCGCCATGTCTAACACACATAAGGATTGGCTAATCCAGGAGCAAACGACTATTGGTAAAGATATCTCAAATCCGTTTATGGCTTGCAATTTGCCCAAAATTGTATGGTGTTCAGCTCACCATATCTTTAACTAGTGAAGAGTTGGCTAGCCCGCAAGTTTATGGCTTGTGGTAAAGGCAGTTGGAAAACCATAATTGGTAATCGACTCACCAAAGATAATATTGATAATTTATCTAAGAGTTGGCTAGTCCAGAAGCAAACGGTTTCTGGTAAAGACAAATCAAATCCGTTTACAGCTTATGATTTGCTCAAAATCATTTGGTTATCATTGTACCAAGGTTCTTACTTGAACTAAAACAATTGGCTACTCCAGAAGTAATGGCTTTTGGTAAAGAGATAAAATCCATTAATTTTTCATAAAACATTGCTAGGGACTAGCAATATCTTAGTGTAGGGGATTGATGAGTGTCTAAATACTCATCATTTTTGTGCTATCTAGACTGCAAAACATCTGAAAACACTCAGAAATGCATCAAAATGATGAAAATATCACAAACAAGTGTTTTATGTGTTTTAAATGCAAAAATATCAAAATCAGATGAAAAACGTATCAAGTTTGCATAATTGGCAATTTTAGTCCCCCAAGTTACAAAAGTTGTCAAAACTAGTCCCTGGTAATTCAAAAACTTGTAAAATGTCATTTAAGGTCCATATGATTTAAAAGTTGTCAAAATAAACCCTTTAAAGTTTAAAAATCACAAAATGACAACTTTAGTCCCTGAACTTTGAAAAATGTCATAAATAGTCCTTGGTGAATTTAAAAATGGAAATTTATCAAAAATAAACCTTGTACTATTCAATTGTGGCATAATTGGTCCTTTATGATAACTTTTGGAAAATTACATATTTGGTCCCTCAAGTTTCAAAATTGACAGTTTTGGTCCCTGGACTTATATAAATGAAACTTTATGCAATATTGGTCCTTATACTATTGAAGTTTGTCAAAATTCACCCTTGTGATAAGTTTGGAAATATTACAGTTTCAGCCCTTAACTTTTCACAAAATTACAACCATTGTCCTTGTATTATTATTAGTCCAATCCAAAAACACAACCTAATCCCATATCCTGGCCCAATCCTAACCCAAACCCAACTACCCCGTATTATTAGTCAAATGGTCAAATCCCGCTCAAATACCAGTGGTACTGTTTATCTCTCTCACACTAATCACGCCAAAACCATACCACCTCCACATCTCTGGTTTTCACCACCCTTTCCAACCCACCTTTACACCTGTATACCAACCCCCCTCCACCTCCACATCCAACCAAAAAGCTTTAATTGAAAGAACCTGCTCATGACTTTTTTGGCGCCAAAAGCAGAATAGAAGGCTGAGATTGATTCAGAGCATCCTAAGGCCAGCATTATTGATGGGATTTGCTCAGAGGCTCAAGTGGAAACCTAAAATATCATTATAAAAGGGAAGAGAAGCAAGGAAGAAGACCAAGTAGTGTAATTTAGTTTAGGATAAGTCGTTTTAGTTAATTTTCCATTTCCAGTGTATTTCTAAGTTTTTAAGTACTTTGTTTAAACATTTCAGTGTATTGTTAAACCTTTTCAATAATCAATTTCAAGTTTTCTTTTCATTACCAGTTTATGTAAAATTTCAAGATTAAGAAAATTTCATGTTAAGTTGAATGTTGTTATAATTTGTTGTTAAGTATTCAAAAGCTCATATAAGCTTTCTCTAAAGCTCTTATAAGCTATTAGATATCTTCAAATTCAGTTTAGAGCTTAAATTCAAAAAATCAAAAATACAAAAAATTTAGCTAAAAATAAAAAAATCAATGAAGAAGGTACAAGATGACTGAAGCAGAGCTGATTTTGGATTGCTTATTGGTCTAGAGCTTCTAGGGAAGCTAAATAGGTGTAATCTCAGTTATTAATTCTCAGTTTGGTGAATGAACTCAATTTGTAAGCATTTCTTCAAAAATTTGCAATCTTAAGTATAAGTGTTATAATTCTGTTAATCTCAGCTTAAATATGTTTAATCTTAGTTAATATTAGTTAATTAATAGCTTGTTTGGTTTAAAAATTTTGTTTTAGTGTTTAAAGTCTCAAAACTGTCTCATTAAGGGGTGTTTGGATTCATTAATTTAATTGTGTTATAGGTTGCTTGTGTTAATGCTAGTGCTTGTTTCATGTCTACTTAGTATCTAATATCTCATTTCACCAAGAAACACAGACCTTCTTTGGTAAAAAGTCAAAATCTAGTTTAATTTCTTATTGCAGTTCACTGTTAAGGTTCTAGAGTGCAAAACTCATCACATTAGCTTATTACTTGATACTTTAGCTTAAAATCATCTTAACATAGCTTAATATAACATATATAATCAGTAAAATCAATCTTAAGTTCATAAAAGTCAACTAGTTAGTGTATTTAAAAAGTCAAAATTTTCTAATACCGCTTTTGAATAAAACTTAGAATTTCACCTGTGCTTAATATTAAGATTCAAATTTTATAAGCCTCTAGGACATTAAACTTTAGTTGCTTAAGAAAATTATAAAAATATTAGTTCACTTCTGTCTAGCTTATTTAGTGCTTATTTTCTAGTTTTTCTTGGACCCTTGTTCTGATATGGGCCCTGTGCACAAAGTGAGTGGTGCCATTTTGATAAGCTCACCAAAAGCTTATTAGTTGGTCTCATCTTGTGAAACTTGGTTCTTTGGATATCTAACCAAGCCATCTTAAGGTTCCAAGTTCATTTTTCCACTTTGTAGCTTATTTGAGTAGACTGCAAGTGCTTTTTATTTGTCTTAAAATACTCAGTATTCACTGAGTGTGCACAGGCACAACTTGCAGCTTGTTCACAAGCTTCATTCAAGCTTGTGAGAAGCTGATTTTGGTCCAAGTATATTAGGCCAGGTCTACTTTATGTCCCTATATCTGTTTTTTCATTTAGCTTATTTGTTTAGCTTATGCAATAGCTTAAAGTTAGCCTCCTAATCACTGTGTTGCTTAAATAATCCAATAAGCTCAAATCCAATTTAAGCTTCTTTAGTGATCTATAGTACTGTTAAATAGTCAAGATATACTTAATTTATCATTATCTAGCTTCTGTGTTCATTTGGTACTCTGTGGTGGCTTTTGGCTTATCTTGAAGTGCTTATTAATAAGCGTTATTACACGTTGCAGTTTCATTTTTCTACACATAAGCATATGTTTTATATTTTTCTTAGACTTAGAATAATATTTTAGTATTTTCCTGAATTTTTCATATTTTTCCTGCACTGTTTTCTATTTTTCTTTATTTTAATTAGTTTTTAAGTCTTTTTAAATAGCCTTTAATACAAATAAATCTAAAAAGCTTAAAAAATATGTTTTCAATTTTCCTAGATTAAGATAAATATAAAAGTCATAAAAAGTATTTTTCCATAATTTTCTTGGTTTAAATAGTATTTTCTAGCATTTTAATTAGTTTTAAATAGTATTAAATTAATAATAAATACATAAAAAGTCTAAAAATATATTTTCAGTTTTAAAATAAGTTTTATCATATTTTAGATTTTTCTAAGTTTTAATTTCATTTTTCTAGGTTAATTTTGTATTTTCTTTTATTTTAGTGCATTTTAAATACTTAATAAATAGTTTTTAATTAATAATAATTAGATAAATAGTTGTAAAAATAATTTTATTTTTCTAATAATTTTATTTTATTATTAGGATTGTAAAAATGTCATTTTCATATTTGTAGGCATTTTATTTCTTTAAAACTCACGTTTTATTTTGTACGTTTACGTAATTTTATTTAAACGTACGGTTTAGGTTTTAAACGTTCATCATTTTAAAATAGTGATAGCGTTTATTTAATACATTTTATCTTTTTAATTTTCTTTAATTTGCATTTAAGCCCCTGTAATTTATTAATCTTTTCTTTAGGTATAAATTATCCATCAAAATCCTTATTGATCACTATCCTTAGTGATTATTCGACATCTGAAGTTGTTTAATACCAATTCATCCTCCGGGACTTAACGCACCCGTGAATCCCCTATATTCCTCTGATCTAAATTGCATTTGCTTCTGAGCTGTTTTAAGTTTGTTACGGTCGGCCATTCACAAGTGGCCGGCTTGAGTGATTAAACTTGACTGTTCGGGAGCCAATCATATATACATAACTAGTATGTATTATAAATGGGAAAATAACTACAACCCATGGAGCATATCCATAACCCATGGTATTGATCCATACCCACTTGACTAGATACATTGCACTCATTAGATACATTGTATCTAAAGAAATACCCATGGATCAACCCATAACCTATGACCCATGACCAAAATACCCATGGGTAAAGAGGAGCGTGGGATCCGTGGGATCCGGGGAAAATTAGCATTTTTCTCTCTATAAATAGTGAGCCATTTCTTCATTGTTTCTCAGCCTTTTCTCACATACTTTCTCCTTGAGTTAAAAACTCTCTAACCTCAGATCCAAGTGATCTATGTTTGTAGTTTTGTTTTTGTGTGATTCTCTAGGTTTCTCTTAAAGGCGAGATCACCACCTTTGAAGTCAAGCAAACTCAAGTCCATGAGTTGCCATGCTTCCTCATCATCAAGACTACTGAAGTTATCTTGTTGATGGTTCTTTCTCTAAGAAGTGTAGTGTTGAAGACATTAGTGAAAGATGTCTCAAGTGTCGAGACGAAGACATTAGTGAAGGGTGTCGATCGTCCATATTGTAGGCATTAGTGAAGGGTGCCTGGAAGTCAAGTCACAAGACATTAGTGAAGGGTGTCTTGAAGATCTAGTCAAAGGCATTAGTGAAGCAGGCCTAAGATGTACATTCGATATGGTGTGTTTCGATGTACAAGATAGATTAGTATTGGATCCAAGGATATTGATATATTGATGATGTTGTAATAAGGAGTTGGTCTCCTTTGGGGTTAGTCGTTGGTGTAGTGTTGGGTAGTAGTTCCTCCATTGTAATGGAACTCGGTATCTAGCCTAGTACCGGATAAAGGGTAGGCGACGTTGTGGTAGGTGTGGTTCACCTTGGTGTGAAAGAACTCGGTGGTTAGCCTAGTATCGGAAAAGAGTAGGCAACGTTGTGAAGGTTTCTCCACCATAAGGAGTCGGTGTTGTGTAGTGATTACGAACTCTCGAGTATGTGACTCGGGGAGTGGAGTAGGGCAAGGAAGGTGTCCTTGTAGCCGAACCACTATAAATACTCGCGTTGTGGTTTTGTGCTTCTTACTCTTTATCTTTTCATTACATATTTCTATATGTTTGTTTATCAACATCCAACACACATCCAAATAGATTGACATAAGTCGATCTAAATAGTTTAAAACAAGTTTTAATTGGCAAAACTATTCAACCCCCCCTTCTAATTTTCCACACCGTATCTTCAATAAATCTTGGTTACGCCGTAATTGATGCAATACTTACGGCGTAGCTTGTAGCGGCACGGAACCTCATTTGACCTAGTTTGTTACGCCGTAATCTTTGGGTGAGTTACGCCGTAATCTGCTGTTGAGTTGGTTTTCTGAGCCACGCCTTAGTTACGGCGTAATGTGAGAGAGGAGTTACGCCGTAACTTCTTCTAAGTGAGCATACTATGATAAATCTTCAATAAACACTCCAAATCAGCGTCTCTTTAGCTCCAATGCTCGTATTTTACCTAAAAGTGAAATATAGAGGAAAACAAGCGTAAATCCATATAAATGATATAAAATACGGGCATTATCGGGGGAAATTGACACTTAATATTCAGGACTATTTGATGTTATCAAGTATTCCACTCGACTGACATGCGTAATCAACGGGATTTCTTGCCAATTCCAGTGATGCCTCTTACGTCTTTATTCTTGCCTTCATCATATTGTTTTGAGACAATAACATCTTGTTTCTTGTTTCAAGCATGTTGATCGTGTTATCTTTAGTTTCGCAGTTTGAGCACTGCGTTGAAGAAGAGCCTTGACTAAAGTACTCTTGTTGAAATTCATCCTTCCACATAAAGTATCGACACCCATAATCTTTTGTTCCTGGCTATTACATGGTGAAAAAATTATAAGAAATGTAAGTTATTGATATATTTACGTAAATAAGCAAACGTATAATTATTTACCTTTGATAAAGGACATGCATAAAGTGACAACTGGTAATTTAGGGAGTCTATTTTAGGTAACCGCATTACGTTAAATTAAACTTAGTTTTGCCTTTATCACTATTTTATAAACCGTGACTTGATTTTATATCGTCGATTGGTTTTTATGGTTTATTTCATTATTAAATGAGTTATCGTATGCGTTTTAACTCTATTTGGTAGGCACTATTCGATTCCGCACTAGAAAAGCCTAAAACAAGAGTTATTGTAACTTTTAGACCGTAACTCTAAAATTGACAAATAAATAGTCAAAACTCATGGAAAAACGTAAGTAACAATATAGGAAAGTTAAATAAATGTCGTGGGACACTCGGGGGACGATATGTAAGCTCGGGAATGGGTAAACGAGATAGATACGAAAAGTTTCAACCCGAACCCTCCATTTTTAGCTTGAGCCCCCCCCCCTCCTAAATTATTTATTTTGAGGTCCCTAGCTCATGAATACAAATACCACCCATACACCTCATTATACCCTTTCATTTCTCTCTCTAAAACACACACACATCACCTCCCTCTCTCTTGTTTCTCTCTCTAGAAACCCTAATCACCACCTTCATAATATCCGGCCACTTTCTGGCCACCACCGCCACTATTCCGACGAGTGAACATACACCTCCACCACCAAAAGAAAGATCTCTTTCTCCTCTTTCCAACCATATATCATACCCTCAATTTGGACTTCATTAACACCTTCAAATTCAAGAATTAAGATTCGTACTTTTAGTTTTTCAAAGGGCTTTTGCAATTGGTGATTAGATAAGGTGTTAATACAAATATCGTCATTAAACGTTATTTATATTTTTGATCTTTACCTAAGTTTTGTTAACGACAAAAGTAAATTTAATTTGTATAAAAGCTTAAAGCTTGTCAAGTTTAATAGATATTAAAACAAGCTTTTTCATACAATATATTCATCATTCAAGCATTTACATTTATGATTAGTAACATCTTGATATGACTCTAATCATTATGTATGATAGTACTACCTCTGTCCCTAAATAAGTGTCCAGTTTGACTTTTCAGAGTCAAACTGGATCAACTTTGACATTATCTATTTTTGCGAGTGTTATATAATACTTGATGCAAAATATATTGAATTGATTGGTTTTAAGTGTATTTTAATTGTATAGTTTTTCATCAAGTATTATGTAACACAAAAAAAATATTTACATATTAAAGCAGTTTTGATCCTAAAAGTCAAACTTGACACTTATTTATGTATGATAGTAGTTTTTAGAATGTGTTAGGTTCTTAAAACCAAACACTACTTATGTACTTGCATATTTCTAAAAATAGAAATACAACTTATGACATCATGTAATGCATCATGGAAATCATTAGAAGATTTCATTAGATATTTTGTGTGGATTTGTACTCTTCATATCTTACACAATCTCACTTAGATAGAGTTGACTTTATCAAAGATTTGATATCTTGATCTGTCAGACCCGGCGGTACCAAAATGGTACACGGGCGGAACCCTTTTAAGGGTTCCGCGGTCCGTGGACGCTTCTGTCCACTTTGGCTATAAATAGCAATGCCAAGCCAAGTAGTTTTTCATCCCTTTCTAACATACTCTCATACATATCTTCTCTCTAACCTTTCTAACTCAGTTTCATATCATATTAGTGATCTCTTTTGTAGCAAAGAAGATCAAGTCATATTCAAGCTTCAACGAGAAGTTGGAAGTCTTGTTTGTTTAGTGTTGTATGATCTAGTGTTGATTCATACTTCATTGTTGTATCAAACCATCATAATCTTGTGAGTGTGAGTGGTTAGTATTTTAGTCCTCAAAATACATTGTGTGTGGGAGTGGTTGTACCCTTGGAAAGAACTCGACATCTAGCTTAGTGTCGGAAATAGTGTAAGCGAAGTGTAAAGGTTTTCTCCGCCGGTGAAAGGAGCTTGTTGACTAGTGAAGTTAAACTCTCGAGTGTGAGACTCGAGGAGTGGAGTAGGGCAAGGAAAAAGAGTCCTTGTAGACCGAACCACTATAAACAACTTGTTGTGGTTTGATCATTTCTTTCCTTATTTACTTCTTACATATTGCTTGCATATTTCATTAACATATCTAAGATCAATATCAATTGATCTTTACAATAAGTTTCAAAACAAAGTTTTAATTGGTAAACTATTCAACCCCCCTTCTAGTTTTCTACAATTGGTACCAGAGCCTCGTTGCTCAAGAATTTCTAAAATAACTTGTATTTTATAAACTTGAAACGATCCATGGCATCTGAAAACTTTAAAGAAGGGCAATCTATGCAAAGACCACCACTCTTTGAAACCAATGGATTTATATATTGGAAAAACCGTTTGAAACATATGTAAAATCAAAAGATATAGATCTTTGGTTTATTATTGTTAAAGGGGATTTTAGTTCTACAACAAAGGATATTTCCGTTGATGAACAAAAGAAACTAGTTGCTAAAAATAATGAAGCTAAAATGATGCTTTATAATGCTTTACCTAGAAAAGAATATGAAAGAATTTTTATGTGTGAAACCGCCAAAGATATTTGGGAATCTTTAATTGTTACACATCAAGGTAATTCACAAGTCAAGGATAACAAAATTGATCTTCTTGTTCAACAATATGAACAATTTGTTATCCCTGAAGATGAAACCATTGATTGTGGCTTTGCTCGCTTTAACACTATTATTACATCACTTAAAGCACTTGATGAATCTTTTCGTAGTAAGAACTTTGTCAGGAAATTTCTTAGAGCACTCCATCCCAAATGGAGAGCTAAAGTGACCGCCATTGAGGAATCAAAAGATCTCTCAATAATGTCACTAGACGAGTTGATCGGTAACCTCAAAGTACACGAAATGGTGATGGAGAAAGATTCGGAGATCATCAAAGGAAAAAGGGAGAAGATCAAATCCGTTGCTCTAAAAGCAAAAGCGGAATCAAGTGATGATGACGAATCTTGCTCCGGTAGTGAAGATGAGGAATATGCCATGGCCGTTAGAGATTTTAAGAAGTTCTTTAGAAGAAGAGGAAAGTTCGTAAGACAACCTCGAGAAGAAAAGAAGCCATTCCGAAAAGATCGGGATGACAAGAAGGGTAAAGGTGAAAGAAAATGTTTTAGATGTGGTGATGCAAGTCACCTCATAGGAGAATGTCCCAAGCCACCTAAAAGCAAAACTCAACGAGCTTTTGTAAGTGGTGCTTGGAGTGATAGTGAAGACGATGAAGAATCAAGCAAGGAAGAGATCGCTCTAATGGCACATGAGTCAAATGAGGTACTTTCCGACTCTTCTTATTCTTCTATTGATGATGACACTTTGCAAAAACAATATAATCAATTGTGTGAGCTAAGTCTAAAAATCATAACTAAAAAAAAAAATTTTAAAACCAAAAAGGAATTTTTGGAAAATGAAGTTTATGAGTTAAAAGAAAAAGCAAAACGACTAGAAAAGGAAAAGCAAATGACGATGATTGTAAATCATGTCAAGAGCTTAAACTTGAAATAGAAAAACTAAAGCTCACACAAGATGTTTTAATAGAAAACAATTCTAAATTTAAAAGGTTTAACAAGAACATCGCTCTTGCCGATGAAATAGTTAAAATTCATAAAACACCCGGAGACATGAATGGGCTAGGTTTTAATGAAGTATTAATTCCAAAGAGTCAAAATAAAACGGCCGAAAAGGACGAACATTCTATCAAAATTGCTGCAGATACAGACGGACGCAGACGGAACCAAAATAAGGGTTCCGTCCGTTGTGCAAAATGGTACCGTGGGTACTTCAGCAGAACAGAATTTTCGCAATACGGACCGATCAATTTGTTAAAATAACAAAGAAAACCAATAATAGTATTAAACTAAAACCAGCCGTTACTTCAAGAGTAGGACTTGTCAAAAATGAATTTAGATCAAAAACTACTCAACAACGATATAAAACTCCTTTTGCCAAACGCCCTTTCCTAAGAGCAACCACAACTTACAACCCAACTACCAACACAATGGTTGGAATCAAAACTTTCCTAGACCATATCAAACTCCAGATTACATGCCATGGAACTCTTACCCATCGTTTCCATACATGAATCAAATAAATGGTATGTGTAACCCAAATGGACCCATGAGATATTGGGGACCAAATGCTTGAGTTATTTGCTTCTTAGGTATGCTTGAAAGTTGGATTGGAACCCGATGAATGGATAAAAGATAGTGGTTGCTCACGACACATGACGGGCAACAAAGTCTCTTCTCATCATACCAAGAGTATGACGGAGGTAATGTCACCTTTGGTAGCAATCTCAAAAGCAAAATTATTGGCAAAGGTACGATCGCTCATAACTCCCTAACTATTGAAAATGTTGCTCATGTGGATAGGTTAGGATTTAATCTACTTAGTATTAGCCAACTATGTGATAAAAAGTATAAAGTACTATTTGATGAAAATGGTAGTAAAATACTAAAAGATGGTATCACCATAGCTAAAGGAGTTAGGAAAAATAACATATATGTCATGAAAATAGATAAAACATATAATGACAAACTTTGCCTAACAACATTAGATGATAGCTCATCTCTTTGGCATAGACGCTTAGGTCACGCTAATATGAGACTTATACAAAACCTATCTTCAAAAGAATTGGTTAGGAATTTACCAAAACTTAAATATGACCAACACTTTTGCGACGCTTGCAAAATTGGTAAACAAACACATAGTAGTCACAAATCTAAAAATATGGTGTCCACATCTAAGTGTCTAGAATTATTACATATGGACTTGTTTGGACCATCCGCTATAAGAAGCTATGGAGGCAACTTATACACTTTGGTCATAGTAGATGATTATTCAAGGTTTACTTGGACGTTGTTTTTGAAAACCAAAAATGAAGCTTTTGATAAATTTGAAATACTTAGCAAGAAAATTCAAAATCTTCTAGGTGTCAAAATTGTGTCGATCCGAACGGATCATGGTCGGGAATTTGACAACGAAACTCAATTTGGAAACTTTTGTGATACAAATGGTATAACACATAACTTTTCCGCTCCACGAACACCTCAATCTAATGGAGTAGTAGAACGTAAAAATAGAACAATTCAAGAAATGAGTAGAACAATGCTTAATGAACAAAACATTCCTCAAAAGTTTTGGTGTAACGCCGTTGACACTTCTACATATATTTTGAATAGAGTCTTAATACGTCCTTTCTTAAACAAAACACCATATGAATTCTATAAAGGTAAAAAGCCAACGTTAGGATATTTTAGAGTCTTTGGTTGTAAATGCTTTATTCTTAATACTAAGGATTATCTCACCAAGTTTGACCCAAAGTCTTATGAAGGTGTATTTCTTGGTTACTCTCAAACTAGTAAAGCTTACATTGTCCTAAACAAAGAAACAATGATAGTCGAGGAATCGTTGAACATAACATTCGACGAAAGTCCACCTCCCTCTAAGACATCACCTTTGGTAGATGATGACTTAGTTGAAAGTCAAATGATAGAAGGTCAAGAAATAATTAATAATAACAAGGAAGATGAACCATTAAATAAAGAAATTGTCAACATCAAAGAATCTAAAAGTCATCCTTTAGGAAAAGTCATAGGACAACTCAATCAAAGAACCTTAAGGTCACAAGCCCAAAATCAAAGTAATTATTTTTGTTTTGTATCCACCATTGAACCAAAAACCATAAATGAAGCAATAAAAGATGAATCATGGGTTATTGCCATGCAAGAAGAATTAAACCAATTCGTTAGAAATGATGTTTGGAAATTAGTTCCAAAACCTAAAGATCAAACTATAATTGGAACAAAATGGGTTTTTCAAAATAAAATGGATGAAAATGGGATAGTATCTAGAAACAAAGCTAGGCTTGTAGCGCAAGGTTATAATCAACAAGAGGGGATTGATTATGATGAAACTTATGCACCGGTAGCTAGGCTTGAGTCTATTAGAATATTGCTTGCTTATGCATGTGCCTATGATTTTAAATTATTTCAAATGGATGTTAAAAGTGCTTTTCTTAATGGGTTTATTAACGAAGAAGTGTATGTTGCTCAACCTCCCGGTTTCACCGACTTTGAGAAACCACATCATGTCTTCAAACTCAAGAAAGCATTGTATGGTCTTAAGCAAGCACCAAAAGCTTGGTACGACCGACTTAAGACTTTTCTTATTGATAACAAATATACTATGGGATTAGTAGATAATACTCTTTTTACCAAGAAAAGGAAATCACATATTATCATTGTTCAAATATACGTTGATGACATTATATTCGGATCAACTTGTCAAGAATTATGTGATGATTTCTCTAAAATCATGCACGACGAGTTTGAAATGAGTATGATGGGTGAGTTAAATTTCTTTCTAGGACTTCAAATAAAACAACTAGAAGATGGCATATTTTTTAACCAATCTAAATATATAAAAGACATGCTTAGGAAATTTGGTCTTGAAGATTCCAAACCAACTAAAACACCCATGTCCTCGGACACTAAACTAACCAAGGATGAGGAAGGTGAATCCGTAGATAACACTAAATATAGAGGAATGATTGGTAGCCTACTCTATCTTACGGCTAGTAGACCCGACATTATGTTTAGTGTTTGTCTATGTGCTCGCTTTCAAGAAAACCCAAAGGCATCACACTTAGAAGCTTAAAAAGGATTTTTAGATACATTAAGGGAACAACGTGTTTAGGATTATGGTATCCCAAAGGAACGGGTGTAGAAACCATAGTGTATGCCGACTCGGATCATGCCGGTGACTATGTCGATAGAAAAAGTACAAGTGGTATTTGCACTTTTGTTGGACATTGTCTCACCTCATGGTTTGCAAAGAAGCAAACGGCCTTGGCCATCTCAACTACTGAAGCCGAGTACGTCTCAGCCGGAAAAGCATGTCAACAAGCTCTTTGGATGAAGCAAGCTCTCGTAGATTATGGAATTCATCTCAACGACATTGTGATACTTTGTGACAACAAAGGAGCCATCGATCAGAAGAATCCCGTTCAACATGCTCGTACAAAACATATTGAAATCCGCCATCACTTTCTTCGCGACAATGTTCAAAAAGGAAACATTTCAATCGAGAAAGTATCCTCCGAAGACAACATTGCCGACATCTTAACTAAGCCTCTTAAACGAGAACCTTTTAATCTTCTTAGACTTGGTTTAGGGTTAATGGAACCAAACATGTAGGATAAACATAGCCCAAAACATTAGAATAGTCAAAACTAAACAAAGTTGTCTTGTACCTGCTACAGAGCCACGGCACCAAACGACAACAAAGACGGAACCAAAATTTTGGTACCGTCGGTCCGTGGTGTCTACAGAAGCAAAACTGCTATATACAAATCATCCTCTTCCTCAAAACCCACTTTACCAAAACGTGTAAAACTTAAACCAAGCTCATTATTGTCATCTTCCAACTCACTAATCACTGAAGATAACATCATTGTAAGTATCCTAACTACATTTCATCTCTTAATTCCGAGTCTAGGATTCTTATTTATGCACAAAACTATCACAAATCATTACATGGGGTTTTATGTATGCTTTTATACCAAATATGAATTCAATTGGCAAATTGCATAACTAGTCATTGAAATTAGGTACTACATTATCATATTGCATAAACAAATCATGCTTCCCACTAATTGATAGATAATGAATATAAGGCCCTATTCAAACAACCAAACACCCCATGTCAAAAAATTTGAAAAGCTTCTCACTTGTAGGAAAACAATTTTTTCATTGCTAATACAAATAGAAACGTTAAATTTTCATCACTTGCATGCTCTTGAATACTAAAGGTATTGCATAACTAATATGCATTCCCGGGTATATTCAAATGAAGCCACATTGAATTAGGAGCATTTGGGTTATCTCATGGTATTTGCCAAACACCCCACTAAAACCATCTTTGTGCATAAAATGAGTCGAGATAACCGCAACTCCAAATTGTTTTCATATAGGCACACACTAGAACCAAAAACGTTAAAACTTATTCTCATTTTTTAACATATTAACTCTTGTCCTTAGGAATAACCATGGTAGCCGCAAGATTCTATGATCACAAAGGCACCCTTAACTACATTCCCAAACACCACAAAACCAAAGGACTTACCAAGGAACAAGTAGAAATATTTAGGGGTCTAGAATCAAGGTATTTCCATGAGGGTAGAACCATTCACTCATCCTTCCTTGAAAATACCAACCTTCGTGAAGAACTAGCCGCCATTCAATTCGATTGTCTTCTTGACATCGATGAACCAATTTGTCCTAGGTTTGTGTTAGAATTCTATGCTAGTGTGACCGGCTTTAGTGATGAAGACGATGATGAATTTTGTCTTAGGTTTAGAATTAATCAAAACGACTACACCATCACCTTAGCCAACTTTGCTCAAGTGCTAGGAATTCCCAACCGAGGAACTTGTCTCTACTCGGATAAATGGTCACTCACCGCTCTTGATGCTATCAATGACCGCTTTCTACCCTACCAAACCCGTTTGGCCGACAAGGATGTCATCCGTGAACACCTTTTTAACCCAAAAGTGATACAACCGAGTTACCCGAAAGGAAAAGAAGTAAACCGAGATCCATATGGAATGGAGCTAAATGAACTTAAGCCCGAATTTAAGAAATGGGAGGAGCTACTTAGAGCCAACGTCATTAGCACCATAGGAAATAGGGATCACATTAACGCTTGCCTTTGTCATATGCTCTACAACTTGTCCACCCGACAACCATTCAATTTAGCCTACTACATAGCTAGGAGAATGATTGATATTCCAACTCAAGGATCGGTTGCTCTTCCATACCGGATGCTCCTCACCCGTCTCTATAGAAACTTTGCACCAATTCCACCAACACCAAAAGGGATGCACCTTCACTATGAGCTCATCCCTCACATCTTTGTACCTTTGAGTGATGCACGAGTTGCTAAGACAAAAGGCAAGAGAGCAAAACCTCCAACTCCATCATCATCATCATCAAATAGCTCCGAGGATGGTCTTCCAAGCTCTCGTCTTCCGCCTCATGAGTATTATGCGCCTCTTCCCGAAATAGAGAATGAATCAGCGAAGTTCAAGCAAACTAAGGGAATGTTCAAGTGCCTTGGTAGGATGATGAACAAGATTTACAAGAAGTTGGACAAATAAGGGTACTTTTAAGGAGTGTTTGGAACAATACATTATCATTAATGTTTGATACAATTTGGTTGTTTTTATTATGTAGGATGATAATATAACTTGAAACAATGGTGAATGCTAACAATTTCATGCAGGGGATAGCACAAGTATGCTATCAAATTTTACCCATTTTCACTATAATGTGAAAATCAATAAGCCTTGCTCAAAATACATGCTCCACTATGTTTATATATATATTATCTGCTTTTCCTAACTAGAAATGTTTAGTATAACAGGTTTTGAGAAGAATTTCGTGTTTCGAAAAGTCCCCACACCTAAAAACGAACTCGTCCATTTTTCTCAGATCACGGATCAGACGGCACCATAATTTTGGTACCGTCCTATATGTATTTTGGTACCGCCGTATTCTGTGAGGTGGACGCAGGACCCTTTTTAGGGTACCGTCCGTGTATGATTTTGGTGCCGTGGATCCTCCAGGTAATTTTCTAAATTTCGACTCTTTCGTGATTCCAAATTATCTTCCATCACTTATAAATCAATCTTAACTAGTTTATACTATTATTAGAACTAGTATAATTCACTAAGGTATATAAGAAATCCATTTCCCACCAAAATTCAAAAATTTGAAAAATCCACCCAAGGAGCCCTTTTGCATAAAGGAAGGAACCAAATTTTTGGTACCTTCAATCCGTGGGTGATCTGAATATTAGGAAATTCCACTCACTAGAACACATTTATTGCAAATCTTTTCTTTTTCACTCCATCTCTCTGAATGGCTTGACTTGGGTGATATGACTAGCATTCAACCCACTTCCAAATCATTAGGAACCTCATCTCTTCAATGGTTTAACATCAAATCAAACACATTTCTCCATAATTTTCACTTCTATAAATTGAGAGGTTTTACCATGATCATCCTCACACCTTCTTCATTCTTACTATCATCTAGCAAAGCAAAACCAAGTTAAAATGACTAAATCATCTCCAAAACCTTGCAAGAAGACCGCTAGAATTAGCGTAAGGCCTTGTTGCTTTGTTCATCTTAGCTCATCATCCGAGTCTTTTCCACTCACAATCTCATCTCCCATTAGAGATGATACAAGCCTTACCTTAGCTACACCCACTACATCACACATTGTGATCACCACTCCACCACCAACGAAAACACCTACTTCACCTCCACCTGCACCCATCCAAACATCCAAAACACCCTCACCACCTTCACCAAGGTCTCCAACTCTCATTCCTATGGAGTTATTTTCAACTCCACCAACATCACCAAATCCTTTCCTAGAGGCCTTGGAAGACTTGCCCCTACAAAGTCATCCACCACCATTGCCATCATTTGACTCCATTGAGCTATGGCTCATGAGTCACCTCGGTCATCCTTGACCCAAACGCCCCATTAGGCCTAAACTCTTCCACCCCATTCACAAAGACATTCATGGTCCTTTGTATGGGATCATTCACTCCCCACATCAATGTCCCCTCATCTTGAGGACATTGAGGAGTGTATGTGGGATGCCAATCCCACTAGAGAGGAGATTCAAACGGAACTCCACAACCTCCACCAATTCAAAGGCATGATGGAAGTCTTGTTTGTTTAGTGTCCACTTTGGCTATAAATAGCAATGCCAAGCCAAGGAGTTTTTCATCCCTTTCTAACATACTCTCATACATATCTTCTCTCTAACCTTTCTAACTCAGTTTCATATCATATTAGTGATCTCTTTTGTAGCAAAGAAGATCAAGTCTTATTCAAGCTTCAACGAGAAGTTGGAAGTCTTGTTTGTTTAGTGTTGTATAATCTAGTGTTGATTCTACTTCATTTGGTATCAACCATCATAATCTTGTGAGTGTGAGTGGTTAGTATTTTAGTCCTCAAAATACATTGTGTGTAGGGAGTGGTTGTACCCTTGGAAAGAACTCGACATCTAGCTTAGTGTCAGAAATAATTGTAAGCGAGTGTAAAGGTTTCTCTCCGCCGGAAAAGGAGCTTGTTTGACTAGTGAATCAACTCTCGAGTGTGAGACTCCAGGATGGAGTAGGCAAGGAAAAAGAGTCCTGTAGACCGAACCCTATAAACAACTTGTTGTGGTTTGATCATTTCTTTCCTTATTTACTTCTTACCTTTGCTTGCATATTTTATTAACTATATCTAAGATCAATATCAATTGATCTTTACAATAAGTTTCAAAACAAAGTTTTTAATTGGTAAACTATTCAACCCCCCTTCTAGTTTTCTACATAAAGTAAAGGGAATATGTTTTGAGCTTGATTGGGCAATAAAAACCCACGAATTAGGAATTAGGGTTTCGACCCTATGAACTAATTTGGGGCTTTTGGGTGGAACATGAAATTAAAGCTAATTATTGATGAAATAAACAAGTAATTAGTGTTTGGTACATGTGTGGTGTATTAATTTGATGGTTTTGTGCATTTAGGGTTTAGTTGCATGTTTTTTATTAAGAATAGTT
>OU343216.1:185742881-185829769 GCA_910596185.1 Chrysanthemum makinoi
ACTAGAAGGGGGGTTGAATAGTTTTACCAATTAAAACTTGTTTTAAACTATTTAGATCGACTTATGTCAATCTATTTGGATGTGTGTTGGATGTTGAGAAACAAACATATAGAGATATAAATATGTAATGAAAAGATAAAGAGTAAGAAGCACAAACCACAACGAGTATTTAGTGGCTCTACTACAAGGACACCTTCCTTGCTCTACTCCATTCCCCGAGTCACCTACTCGAGAGTTCGTAATCACTACACAACACCAACTCCTTATGGTGGAGAAACCTTCACAACGTTGCCTACACTTTTATCCGATACAAGGCTAGATATCGGATCCTTTTCACCAAGGAGAACCAATCCTATCACAACGCCGCCTACCCTTTATCCGGTACTAGGCTAGATACCGAGTTCCATTACAATGGAGGAACTACTACAACACTACACCAATCACCTAACCCCAAAGGAGATCTACTCTTATAACATATCAACAAGGATATCGATATTCTTTGACCCAATACTAATCTATCTTGTACATCGAATCACACCATATCAAATGTACATTTTAGGCACCTTTCACTAATGCCTTTGACTAGATCTTCAAGACACCCTTCACTAATGTCTTGTGACTTGACTTCTAGGCACCCTTCACTAATGCCTCCAATACGGACGATCGACACCTTTCAATAATGTCTTCGTCTTGACACTTGAGACATCTTTCACTAATGTCTTCAACACTACGCTTCTTTAAGAAAGAACCATCAACAAGATAACTTCAGTAGTCTTAATGATGAGGAAGCATGGCAACTCATGGACTTGAGCTTGCTTGACTTCAAAGGTGGTGATCTCGCCAGGAGGAAACTAGAGGATCACACACAAAACAAAACTACATACATAGATCACTTGGATCTAGGGTTAGAGAGTTTTAACTCAAGGAGAAAGTATGTGAGAAAGGGGTGAGAAACAATGAAGAAATGGCTCACTATTTATAGATAGAAAATGTTCATGTCCACGGATCCTACCCTTAAGGGATCCGTCTAGTGTAATGCTAGGGATCTATGGGACGCTCCTCTTTGCCCATGGGTATTTTGGTTATGGGTCATGGGTCATGGGTTATGGGTTGATCCATGGGTATTTCATTAGATACAATGTACCTAATAGATGCAATGCATCTAGTCAAATGGGTATGGGTCAATACCATAGGCTATGGATATGCTCCATGGGTTGTAGTTTTTACCCATTATAATACATACTAGTTATGTATATATTTGCCCAATATGTAAACACTAGTTGTTGTACATATGTATTACTAAACATAAAATCACTTATACTTGTTTTAGTGTTTGAAAACGTAAGTGTGTTAGAAAACTATTGGCTCAAACCATTTACGTATTTTATTTGTTTCGTTAAAATGATTTTACGTTTGTTATCGAAAAAACATTAAAAGATCGTAAAATATAAATAAACGTTTTTACGGCTTATTTGTATTAATAATCTCCCTCTTTTTGTTGATGACAAAACATATACAATTATTTTAAGAAAAAGCTAAAATTCGAAAAAGTTTGAATTTGTAGTTTTTACTTTCTTATCCCCCTTTTTTGTCGAAACAAAAAGAGCTTCGAAAATAAACTAACACATTGTTTTAGGAAAAACATGTGAGAAAATAAAGAAAAATAATATAGAGAGCAAGTAAGGAAAAGATCTCGTCTTAACTCCCCCTTGACAGTCCATCCCTGAGGGCATCAAGAAAAAAATAATACTAAGCTAGTTCATTTGCAACTAAGTTTGCAAAAGATTTCGTCTATGTGACGAATATGCTCCCCTTGATGATTGTAACTTTGCAAAGGGATGTCATGAAATGTAATCCTAATATTGCAAGTGATTTTGTATTGCTTTGACAAAAAGCTCCCCTAGCTTTAGGGTGTCAAAGTCTTCATGTGTAAATTGAATAACTACAAAACATAGGTTAGAAAACAAGTATAATGCATAATGTATGACTCAAGTTAGTATAAAATAGTTTTTTCTGTTGCACGGATCCCACTTTCCCTCCTTGGGGATCCGTCTAGTGCAATATCAGTGGATCCGTCTGGCTGTTGACTAAATTCAGCAATGGTGATATAACATAATCAAAGTGAGATATGAATTATACAACATAATCATATACTCATAAATATAGCAAGTATCATGTAATTTTATTTAATAAAACTAGAGGTATGATATACATGACTCTAAAAACTAAGAAAATGAATGATACATGACTTGGAATTACTAGACTTATCTAAGTAACCCTTGATACTAGGACACCACTAAAATCCTCTAGCTCAAGTTTGTTTAGGTTTAATCTCGTTGAAACGTTCGAGGAGGTGATAGAACATGAAACGTTGTATCAAACTTTCAACATGTTGACAATGATAACAGTCTTTGTCATGGCTAGGTAATGGTGGTGGAAGAAAAGAAATTGCTTGATGCAAAGGATCAAGTGAAGCGGGTTGGGGAGCCTCAAATGACGGAGGGATTGGTGGAGGCGCATTTGAAGATGGCTCGACCAAGAATGATGGTGGTGGTAGAGAAGTGTCAACTTCTATATGGTCGGGTGATTGACTTTGATAACTTCTCATAATCCAAATGGGATTATTTGATGGTGACTGCGAAAAAGAAACCGGAGCTAGTGTTGATTCAACACCTTGATTTTGAACCATTATTCTTCCTAATGAGGAGAATGTGCTCGGTGGAGGAGGATGAGACGGTCTAGGAGGAAAATCCTCTAGATTGTAGAGGTGTGGTGATGAGAGTGGAGTCGTGAATGATAGGGCTCTAGGCACCAATGGTGATGGTTTAGTGGAAATGGGATTGTTTGGTTTAGGAGGTATGGTGGTGCTTGGCATAGGTAGTTTTGTGGGAACTATCCTTTTAGTGATTGGTTTGATTGGTTGAGTTGGTGAAGGAGAAATCCTTGCATTTATGGATTTGACCGGAGATGATTCGGTTGAAGAAATTTCGTGTACAATACGAGCAATTTTCTTGGGCGGTCCTTTATTGGATGAGTTACTACTTGGAGCTTTCCTCATGATGAGATGATTCAAAGAGGTTGGTAAATGTTGCTTAGTGCTGAAAATGAGGATGAAGATGATGACTTTAGGAGTCCTAATAATATGGTTTATAAAGCAAAGGATTTGGAAAGTGCATTCAAGACTTAAGCCACTAAACTTCCTTGGAATGTGATGATTAGCATGCACAAGAGTCAACTTCAGAGTTGTACTGATCTAGGAACTTATTTAAGATGAGATAGAGTGTTCAAGTTAGCAAGATGAGCTTGAAATGATTGTTTTAGCTAGATTTGACATAAATCTGTCATACGGATCCCACGGTTCCCTCCAATGAGGGATCCGTCTAGGCTAATCCAAGGGATCCGTCTCTCAGCAGCTAAGAAAGGATAGCAATGATGTTTGTAGGATCTAATCCCTATTTCTTCTTGAGTGTTTCAGTTCATCTAAGTGTCTTAAATGAAGAGGTACTTAAATACTTAAGGGGTAATGAGTGATGTAGCTAATGATTGCCTTTTATAGAAGAAGTTGGAACTTTTAAGAGTACCAATGAGTGACCAAAGATGACACTAAAGATTTAGAGAGTGTCAAATGGAACTAAATGATCCTAGAGATCAGATAGTATCTTAGGATAATGTCTTGGAGGATATCCTAAGAGTTTAAAATGGAAAAACAAGAATTTGATTAATTTTGACCAATTTTGAGGTAAGGATGATTAGTTTTGAGAGATTTCCAAAGCTAGATGTTTTAACATGAAGGGATCATGTATGAGTATAATAGCGGAAGAGTAATGAGTTTTGGTGAGACGATAGATCTATGGGTGTTTCGAGTGTGATCTAAAGAAGTTATGTGTGAGTACGAAAAATCTACTTAGCTTGATAAGGACTCAATTTGCCTTAAGGCACTATGTATAGCTTAGTGTGAAGTGATCTAAAGACATGTTTGAAATACAATGATTGCAATTGCATTTTCTCGCTGCCGATCCCACGGTTCCTGCTATAGGGATCCGTCTAGCACAAAAATTTGGGATCCGTCTATCTCAAGCAAGCGAACTTTTACAAAAGGAATGCAATGATTTTGACAATGCATCATATTTCATGGTTAGTTTAAGAGGTTCTAACACTAAGATATCAAATGTAAGATGTTTTATTTCATGAAAGAAATTGAATTACATTGATAAAGCATGGATACTAAGGATTGACCCTATTTAGAAAGAAGACTAAGTTCCTTGAGCTTTTACTAGATGGGTCATCAAATGGCTGATGAGTGTTTGCTGATTCAGGAATGAAGAAAGTCTTCATGAGAGATGCGTTTAGAGGTTCCATCATCTTGTTCACAAGTACGTACAACGGACTTTGAAATTGAGGATGAAAGCACATGATGTTATGATAAAGGCGCGTCAAGAACATTCCATATGGGATGAGTTTATTTTTGGAACCTTAAAGATTTATAATTTGCCTTGCGAAGAAGTAAGCGAGATTGTATAGTTGTTTTGTTAGCAAACAATACATTGTGTGAGCACAACAAGCGAGAAGGATTTCTCAATTTCCCCTAAGGCTCCAAACATTTTCACGTAGGATGAGTGCAAGAGGCTTGTACTCTTCTCGGATATCCCGTGTATGGATAATGTTTGGATCGGAGTAATGGGGTTTGTATATTATGCGATTCAAGTCTTCCGGGGAAGGTATATGTGAACAATATGGACTATTTTCTTCACGAAAGTTGAAAAGAGAATCAAGAAACCAATCTTCAGTGAAGGCACATTGTCCATGATTTGGAATCCGGAGGATGTGAGCAAATTGCCCGGGTGGTTAAAACAAACTTTGTTTTTTGATCCAAACCGAGATAGAGAGCTTATCCTCGCTACGAACGAACGTTCAACTTGATGGAAGAATTCCAATATAAACCCTTATTTCTCAATTATTTCGAGAAGACATTCTAACCTATGGCTCGAAGGAGGTATTGATACCTTCTTCGAATTGTAGAGGGTGTCGCAATACGCCCTTCGTGGAAGTGACGGTTTTGATTATTGAACCCACAAATGATGAGCCGCCGTGTGTGTTGGGCTCAAAGGAAGATGTTAGGAGTGTAGACGCTAGTGAGTGAAAAATCAAACTCATATTCATACAACATAGCGAAACCTATAGGAAAGAGAAGTTAGTAGGATGTGACGTATTACGGGTAAAACAATGAATACCTAACGTTTTACAAGATATTTATTAACAATAATATTTAACTCACTTAATGTTTGACATTCTAGTAGAACATTTCTTTTAGGAAGAAAGCGGTTTTTATTTTGCATGGAAAATCTGTTATCCAGAAGAACGGTTCCCTTTTATCAGGGATCCGGCTAGTATACCTACAGGGATCCGTGGATCTGTAGTAACATAAACAAGATTTTTGATAAAAACATAGGTTTTTAGATCTTATAGTTTTATACCAAGATTTGTGTATAAGCCTACATTTTCTTTTAGCATGCATTAATGGTTTATAATGTATCTCGAAAGAATACGAAAGATATAAATCAAAAGAAATGACAAACACATTATGATAATAATAACCTAGATAAACTAGAATATTAGTAATATTTCATTTCAATGTTAAGAATGATACAAAGGATTGGGTATATAACCCCAATGTAGATTAACAACACAGTTAAATACGTCTCAGTATGAGAACTTCATCATAGGGAACACAAGAGCGATGAGTGTTAAGGCGATGAGCACGAGAGCGATGTAAACCATGTTGATAACGAACCTTCTTGGTTTTGGTTTGAAATGAGATGAGATGAAGAGGAAGATGAAGTTTTGAATGAGAGATAATTTTTGAAAGTGGAAGATTTGAAAAAAGGATTTGATAGAGTGGACGACGAGGTTTATTTATGGGAAGGAGGAATTTTGAGATTTTTTGTTTTGTTTTATTATTAGAAGGATATGATTTTTTGGATTAAATGAAATAAAACACAAGTTTTATAAACCACGACTTTAGATGAAAAAGTAACACGTATGTGAGAAAGGCTTCCTAATGAAGCTACATGTAATACATGAATATGCACAAAAGACAATCATATAAATACCTATGTAAGTATGCTTATTTATTAAGCTAATGTATTTAGAGATAAATGGAAAGCCATACCTCTAATGTACTTAGGAATGTCTTTACAAATGACACAAAAAATGTCAGTAGACAATTCTGGCTCCTTAGTGTTTAAGATACCTTCTTAGGAAAGTTATTCTTGTTACCAAGCGATTCCTGTGGCTTGGTAGGTATGAGCTTTAACTAAGCAATATGACAAAGAAGATTAGTGCAATTAAATGAATAGTAAGTAATAAACAATGTTGTCATCTAATCAACATCCAAACAATGAGTTTTAAAAGACATGGTGTTTGTTTTTATGAAAGACCTTCTTTGTAGTTTTTAATTAACCACGGATCGTATCAAGTTTTTAAAGTACAATATACTTTAAGAAACTTGGTAACGAAGCTCTGATGCCAATTGTGGAAAACTAGAGGGGGGGGGTTGAATAGTTTTACCAATTAAAACTTGTTTTAAACTATTTAGATCTACTTATGTCAATCTATTTGGATGTGTGTTGGATGTTGATAAACAAACATATAGAAATACAAATATGTAATGAAAAGTTAAATAGTAAGAAGCACAAAACCACAACGCGAGTATTTATAGTGGTTCGGCTACAAGGACACCTTCCTTGCCCTACTCCACTGCCCGAGTCACCTACTCGAGAGTTCGTAATCACTACACAACACCGACTCCTTATGGTGGAGAAACCTTCACAACGTTGCCTACACTTTATCCGGTACAAGGCTAGATACCGGGTCCTTTTCACCAAAGAGAACCAATCCTATCACAATTTCACATACCCTTTATCCGGTACTAGGCTAGATACCTAGTTCCATTACAATGGAGGAACTACTACCCAACACAATGTCACACCCCCAAATTACCTGTTTTGCAGCGGAATGGAATTTGATTGATCATAGCATCACAATCATAAGCATATTGGACCCAACCTAAAGTGTCGTTTGGAAAATACATCGTTTGATTTAATAAAACAATCGAAGTTTAAAAGTGGGTCCCAAATGAAAATCAATCTGTGCGGAAATAAGTTTGTTACAATTCAAACGATGTTTTAAAGCGTCAAAACCCAAGTGAGACGCGTCGTCACCACGACTCCATGATGTGTCCATATGCATGCCATGAAGTGAATGCCTTAGATACCTGAGATAAACCATGCTAAAAAGTGTCAACACAAAGGTTGAGTGAGTTCATAGAGTTTGAGTTGAAATGAAAAGCCGTTCGAAATCGTTTATAAAGAAAGGCATTGTAAAATCTGAAATGTAAAGACTTTCAAAATCGTTATAGCAAAGGCATTGTAAATCCACTCAGTCCAAGTCCCGCCCATACAAAACTTGCAACCTTGTGTTCACAACCCACGCTGAATATGTAGAGTTTATGTTCAACCACACATCGTCAAATGAATTCACAATATTACCTAACTCGACGTAAAACCATAGGTTTAATTAATTCGTTCGAACACAATCATCGTAGTGTGAGTTAAATTGTTTCACACTCATCGTTAAAACAACATCGTATTTATTTCACTAAGTTCATGACACCAAAGCGTAAACATCGCACCAATAAAATTGGTAATCATCGTTTCATCGCCGCCCTAATAGGTAAACTTGCCAATTTACCTTAATGATTCAATATAGTGCTACTGATTTCTAACGGGTCAATAAGAGCGGGAGTGTTAATTCCATACCTATTCACTATACTCGCTCTCACCCGCAAGTGACTAATGGTTCATGATGTAGGGACTTCGAACATGGCAAATACTTAGTGACAATAAAACATCGGATATAGCATACAGTTCAAAGCATTTGTGTTCGGTTAAAAATGTAGCATGTATCTCCCCCAAGAGTTTGTAAAACGGTTAAAAGAGTAAAAGTGGGGCTATGAAAACTCACGGTAATCCATAAAAGTTAAAGTACTTGTGAAAGTAAATGAAAACTGTTTGAGCATGTATCTCCCCCAAAACAGTTATGAAAGCAAGTAAAAGTAGGGGCCATGAAACTCACTTGGTAAACTGGAATAATGGCAAAAGTGAGTACACCGAGGTATAATGTGATGCTTTAACCGGGACCTATTATCAATGATATGATATGTCATGAGTTGCAATGTAATGTTATGCATGCATTCCGTATGTTATTTATACCATTTACGAGTTTTGAAAATATTACACATCGTCGAAAAATACTCTTTTGACGTCTTGACCAATCAAAAATCACTTTACATGTTTTAACGTCAAAATGTCATCCTACAATGGTTTTATAATGATTTTTGGTGAAATTACCACTTTTCGTCAAAACAATGTCGCCGGAAAAATCATAAAATTAACAAAAATGGCTTTGGAAAACTAGCGTAGTAACGGGTGCACGCCGACGTTAGAGAACGAACTCTCACGTTTTGGAAAGTTTGTATCGATATCTAAAAGTTTCGGGCCAGGAGTTTTCGCCCAAAGGTCTCTCAAACACAAAGATAATAAGGGTTAAAGATGGTGGTTTTGGCTAATTGTGTGCAGAAAATTAGTTACCGCAAGTTTATGAAAACGTGCATATCTTTGTCTTTCAAACTGCTTAACGCTTTTATACGCCCTTAGCTTCAGACAAAGTAAACTAATATATTTTTGAGAAGTCTAAATAATTTGTGAAGCTTAAGGCTCGTTTTTGACCCGAACAAACTAAAAACTGCATGCTGAAATTTCAGAAAACTATAATTTTCGTCGTCAAACTTCAAAAATCCATAACTTTCTCGTTATAAGTCCGTTTTATTCCGTTCAAGCGGCCACGGATTCGTTTTAAAGTATATTTTCTAAAAATAAAGGCCAAAGTTTCGTACCAACAGTAGGTTTTTCCAGAAATTCGAATTAAGGACAGAACATAAATCTATAGTTATCTAAAAATAGTTTTTCTCTGACAAAACCTATTCTAATCCCTTCAAATCAACTCCAAAACTAATCTAATCCTACCATACACCTTCTTAGGGTGTCATGGGTTCCTAGACATCATCAAGACCAACCAATACCATGGGGATAATTATAGGATGACCACAATTATATATAACTTCTAAAATCATGTAATAAATGGTATAAATCACATATCATGCATAATATCTCAAAAAATGAAAAGAAACATATGAAAATGAAAAGGAAATATGAAAATGATAAAAACATGCTTACTAGTGATAATGAAGAGGTGAAAGTAACAAGGTTAAACTTAAATACCCTTGGTTTTTATTTCAAAACCATATAAAGAGTATAAACTAGATTGATATTAACACTTGGACTAGCAAAAATTTTGATCCCTTTGCTCTCTTGATGTGATGACCGGTTGAAGAAGCAAGAAACAAGAAGAGAGAAACAATTTTTCTAACACTTGAATGAAAATGAAGTGAATGAGAAGAAAATGTTCAAGTAAGATTTAAGTATTTGAAGAAAACATGTTAATAAACCATGCCCCATTAAATGAGTACCCTCCCCCAGGTGTGAGGGATATGAATATTTATTATTATTTTTTTTTTTAAACTATACTTATATATATATTTTGTATAATTTGATAAAAGGTATAAGAAAAAGGTGTAGACAATTGTAACTTTTTGGTACAAATAAGTTTTTAGTAAATCAAAATAGAATGTAATGAGTTAATAAAAATTGTAAAAATACATTCCTTGTGAAATTTGAGTGCTAAATAATTATCGTACCATTTTTAAGAAAAACGACGTAATAATTAAACTTTTACGATTAATATACCAAATAAATTTGAAACACTAGGAAAACTAAAAATATAGTTTTTATGAACTAAATGTAAGTTTAGAAATACCTCGGGATCATTTTTGAAAGTAACGGGTTAAATATTCAAAATAAAAACTCACGCGATAAAGATTATTAAATAAAAATTTCGCGTTGAAAGTGAAACAAAATGTCATGAATGAATTAATGAGATGCAAATGATGTCAATGAAATGTAGACTAATCATAGTCCATATGAAATGTACGTGATGTTATGATCATGAATTCGCCGCTAAACCTTCAAGGTTACGCGAATTTGGAACACGTAAACCAAGTTTACGATAAATGTTGAAATAATGAGACATGAATCGTGTCGAGAAATGACCTGAAAGTACGGATTGTCACACACAACACCAATCACCTAACCCCAAAGGAGATCTACTCCTTATAACATTAACAAGGATGACAATATCCTTTGACCTAATACTAATCTATATTGTACATCGAATCACACTATATTGAATGTACGTCTTAGGCACCTTTCACTAATGCCTTTGACTAGATCTTCAAGACACCCTTCACTAATTTCTTGTGACTTGACTTCTAGGCACCCTTCACTAATGCCTACAATACGGACAATCGACACACTTCACTAATGTCTTCATCTTGAAACTTGAGACATCTTTCACTAATGTCTTCAACACTACACTTCTTAGAAAAAGAACCATCAACAAGATAACTTCAGTAGTCTTGATGATGAGGAAGCATGGCAACTCATGGACTTGAGCTTGCTTGACTTCAAAGGTGGTGATCTCGCCTTTAAAAGGAACCTAGAGGATCACACAAAAACAAAACTACATACATCACTTGGATCCCGGGTTAGAGAGTTTTTAATTCAAGGAGAAAGTATGTGAGAAAGGGGTGAGAAACAATGAAGAAATGGCTCACTATTTATAGAGAGAAAATGTCTATTGTTCCACGGATCCCACCCTTAAGGGATCCGTCTAGTGTAATGCTAGGGATCCGTGGGACGCTCTTCTTTGCCCATGGGTATTCTGGTTATGGGTCATGGGTCATGGGTTATGGGTTGATCCATGGGTATTTCATTAGATACAATGTACCTAATAGATGCAATGCATCTAGTCAAATGGGTGGGTCAATACCATAGGCTATGGATAGGCTCCATGGGTTGTAGTTTTTACCCATTATAATACATACTAGTTATGTATATATTTGCCCAATATGTAAACACTAGTTGTTGTACATATGTATTACTAAATCATAAAATCACTTATACTTGTTTTAGTGTTTTATGTGAAAACGTAAGTGTGTTAGAAAACTATTGGCTCAAACCATTTACGTATTTTATTTGTTTCGTTAAAATGATTTTACGTTTGTTATCGACAAAACATTAGAAGATCGTAAAATATAAATAAACGTTTTTACATCTTATTTGTATTAACAAGTTGTATTGGTTAAGGTCTGTTGGCTGCATTGCATAGTTAGAACTAGAACCCGGGCACATAGTAGAGTTGGGAAAGGTGGGACGATAACAACCGGAAAATGTATTATTAGGGTCGAAAATGGGAGGTTGGAAACCATAAGGGCCGGGAATGGGAGGTTGGAAACCATAATGGCCGTGAATGGGAGGTTGGAAACCAACAGGGCCGGGAATGGGAGGTTGGAAACCAACAGGGCCGGGAGGGGGAAAAGGGCCAAGAAAGGGTGCCCAGGGAAAAGGAACAGGAAATGGGTTACCTTGTGTGTTGTAGTGGGTGAAAAACTACTCAAGTTATGATCCGAACGCCCCAACTGTAGAATAAGCCGCGGTAGCCTGTTCCTTAGCCGCGCAAGAGTCTTCCTCAGCCTGACGAGCCCGTTCTTGGGCCTCCTTAGTTTCCCTCTCTTCTAGGCTCATCACCTCTGTCATATGCTGCCTAGTAATGTAATCTTGAGCAACATGCCCACGTGTGGACCTGTGAGAGGTGAGGCACCAGGTAACCTCCTGCCCCTGCCTGCCATGTTCTGGCGGTTGTCACACGAAACTATACGCTATATTATTTCTATGCTGCTCATGTACGGGATAACACCGCCTCTGACTTGCTCTTGAAGGGCCCTCATCTCATTCTGTGTAATTTAAAAAAAAAAGTATGTTAAAAACAAGTAAGTTAGGAAAAAAATAATAAATGAGAAGTAACTTAATATAATGACGCATGTTAAGAGATAAATTACTTACGAAGACTCGCTCACCCTGATCTTAAATGTGCCATCTTTTTTGAATGGCCCTTCCTCCAAGTTTTCAATCGGTCTTCATTTTGATTGTTATGGGTGACCCTCTACATACATACAAATATAAAATAAATTGAGTAAATATAAACAATATAAAAACCTTTAAAAATCACAAAATTATAACGAGTCTTACATAATTGTTTCATCCTTGAATGAACGGCATTCGACCTTGGTGAGTTAAAATATTGTTTTTAGATCGATTTTCTGCATTTTTGGCCGATCTTGCCATCCGTGTCGCACCACCACGACCAACATCTCCCATTGCTTTGGGTTCCGTTCACCAGGCTTGGGGGTGGCGGATGTGCCCTTCGCCGCGGGTGTCTCGTGGGTATCAAAGTATTTATACTTGACTGTTTTGTATTTTCGTATAGCTGCCTCTGCTGTAACCATAGCCCAAGTCCTACCCTTTCCCCCACCGTATAAACATTATTTCCAACTTGGAATCTGTTCTTGTTATTCAACCAAGGCGCCAGGTTATAATAGGTCAGCAAAAAAATATACGCATTTAAACAAACACATAATTTAAATATAACACGCATATCTAAATGGTCAATAACAATAAGAATAGAAATAAAATAAACAATAAATATAACCTGTAGTGGCGGCATTATATGTGCCTTATAAGGATCAAAAATTTCTTCCCAATTGCAACCAAGGGGAAGTGGCCTCAATTGTTCCCCAATTAGACTAGCCAACTGCGGTGCATAAGTTCCTATAGGTGAGAAGGTGCCTTGATCATCGGAATCAAAGCATATAGGCAAAGGGCCGTTATTCTCCTTATAAGCCTTCTTTAAGGTCCGATTTGTTGTCTCACCAATGATCATTGAACCTACAAATATAAGTTATTGAGTTGTGAAAATACATGTAAAAAAATTTAGTTTTATCAATAAAAATTATATAAAAATAAAAAATAAAATAATAAAAAAAAAATCACAATTTGTTACTTGCGCAATAGCCCGGCAGAGTAAATGAGGGCGGTCTGGGTAGATCACCGCCAACATCCCCGCCATGTGATCTAGGCTGTACACACGCCATCTGTAAAAGTACAAGTACAAGAACACATAATTTCATGGACCAATTAATACTAATATACACATTCATATAAACATATAGTAACAATTTTATTCAAATTACAATTTAAAAAAAATTGTCATAATCAAATTACAATTCAAGAAAAATTGTCATAATCAGAATCATCACTAGATAAAACTTCTTCAACAACAATAGTGGGGTTCACTTCATCATCATCAGACACATCAACATCATCATCATCATCATGAGCAACGCGTTATCTTCATTAGTAATAAAATCAGCATCTTCTTCAGCACCATCTGGTGGGGCGTCCACTTCTGGTGATTCATCATTTACACTCAAATTCGCATACTCAAAACCAGTCAAACCAACAAAAAATGCAACATCAGATGAACTGCTGCCATGTATAACGTCTTGATCAGAATCTACCACATCCCGATGCCAGATCTTCCGATGATGAACATCTTTGACTACCTTCCAATGAGGTGGTCGTCTATGCATCTCTGCGTAGAAGACTTGTGTTTCTTGTGTCGCAAGAATGTATTGTTGATTTCTATAAGCATCCCGTTCAGTCAAAATATGATGTATGCCATGTTCAATGTAAGAACGTCTGGAGCGTGGCGTAGGGTTAGTAGGGTTACGGGTGTCGAACCATATACATCGGAACAACACAACCTTAAGGTTTCCCATATAAGTGAGCTCTAGAATTTCTTCCAGTTGACCATAATACATAGCTCCATCTGGGCCGGGTGTTGAAACTCCACTGCTTTGAGTGGTATGAAGTTTATCACGCTCGTGCACCAAGAACTTTACACCGTTCACTAGATGAAGGTCCACATGCCAAATAGAGTAACTCGGGACTACAACTTGGGTCTTTTGCCACGCTCTTTTCACGAATCTACGAAAGAGATACAAACAGATTTAGATGAGCAATAACTCTGGACTACAAGGTAATATATCTAATGCGTTTACCTTGTGATTGAACCAGGGAGGAAAACTTGTTTCCACGGTATTGTTAGGAAATTCACTGCACAAAGGTAATGAATAAGTCATCAAAAACAAATAACTTAAAAGGGTTCTTCAAAATATAAAAAGAAGAAACATACTCTTTGTACGCCAAGGATGTGCGTCTATTCGTGATTTCAAGTATAAACCATACAACCGCCGCATAACATCTGATTCAACCGAGTCGGGCGCTTTCTACCCACTGGTTTGCCTACGGACTGGAACACCGAATTTATCTGGTTGTTCAGGCAACCGTCATCATTACTGTCAAGACGATTAAATCTCGTCTCGACATCCTTAAGATAACGCCAATAAAGTTAATGCTTCTTCTGCAACATAATCCTCTGCTATAGAACCTTTAGGCTTGGCTTTATTTCGGACAAAATTTTTTAGTTTTTTCATGTATCTTTCAAATGGATACATCCACCTGTAGTAAACAGGGCCACCTAGAATAGCCTCTTCGGGTAAATGTATAACCAAATGAATCATTATGTCAACAAAAGCAGGAGGAAATATTTGCTCTAAATTAATCTGTGGAAACGTAGAGGGGGGGGGTGAATACGTTTCCATTTAAAAACTTTAGATCTTTAGTATCAAATCATTTATGAAACTTGTTATAATATGAAAGTACCAATTATTGTTTGTGACTAACATAAAACATAGTAAACCAAGTTGTCACACAATCATGAACACAAAACCACATCACAAACAATAGTATAGTGCAAGTATAAAAGTAAAGAGATAAAGAAAGGAAAGTGCAAACCAAACACGAGGATTTATAGTGGTTCGGTCACGGATCTCCTTTCGGCCCTACTCCACTCCCCGAGTACCCAACTCGACAGTTACTTCACTAAATCAACAAGCTCCCTTCTCAGCGGAGAAAACCTTACAATCGTCGCTTACACTTTTTCCGGTACAAAGCTAAATACCGGGTTCTAGTTCGAGGTAGAACCAACCTAACATCGCCTATACAATATTTCCGACACTAAGCTAGATGTTGAGTTCTTTTACAAGGGTACAACCACTCCCAATATGTTTTATGGCCCAACATAACAAACCTTGTGTTTTATGGCACAAACACATAAACCATCTAATCTAGTTTGGTGAAAGTGTTGTTATGATGCAATGATGTTTACACTAATGATCCATGACACAAATGTCTAATGGATATGAATAACTACTTCTAAATGAACTTCCATTGATAGGAAGCCTTCATGATGTAGATCACAAGTTCCCTAAACTTGTTGTGATAGATCTTCAGCTTGTGGTGAGTGGGGATGGCTAAATCTCCAAACTTTCCTTGGTTGATCAAAGAGTATGCTTACAACAAAGATGAATGTTAGAAGCATTATGATCATGATCATTAGGGTGTTTAATGCATGGTATTACATTGTTAATGATTGATCTAAATATATGCAAGAAGGTGGAGAAGATATGATTTGAAGTGGTGAAGAAATGGGAAAACAATGGGCTTCTATTTATAGGCAAAAGTGCTCAGGAGCGTCCACGGACCAAGAATCCCTTTAAAGGGTTCCGTCCTTTATACAAATTGGTGCCGTGGGTGCCTGCCATAAAATCTAAAAAAATCTTTCTTCAAATCTTTCCAAGATATTACCAAATCTTACTAAGACACATTTGATTTATTGTGTATCAATCTAACCAAAATATTCAAGTGATCTTCCAAGGATTTCAAAGATGATGCATGACATGATGTAACATGTATTTCCATTTTAGATTAAAAAAGTTTATCAACAAAACTTGTGTATTATGTAACTAGTTAATAAAATGTCTAGTTACCTTTTGTAAAAGAGTTCTTGTCAAAATAAAATATATTTTGTCAAGTGTAAGTAAACTTTAGTATTTGTATGAAATACTTGTAAATGCAAAATGTAAAATGAGGTTTGAAATAGAATGGTTAACCTATTAAAATACTTAGTGACTCTAAACGTATTTTAAACATTCTAAATGATTTGTTAATGGGTTTGATCATAATGCCACATAACAAACATGTACGAACCTGTGTTGTAACATATGAGGACTTGAGTCATCGAGAGGTGTTGAATGTATGTTGAGACAAAGTGTGATTACAAGTAACTTGTACATTTTACGTTATGTATTACAAGTTACATGTTCGTCATCAATCAAAACAAACGAGACTGTATAGATTAAATATCGTAATATTTGCACTAACAATCTCCCCTTGATGATGACAATATATGTAAACGTAATAGAAAGTAAAATGTAAAAGGTTACTTGTATCCTTACTACCTTTGCATTACCTTCTCCGTTTACACTCTTCTCCCCTTTTGTCGAAACAAAAGCGTTTCCTGGAGTTTAACTTAATTTATCCCCAAAAAGGCGAGCTTGCATCATCCCTAGTGAAGTTAAACCGTCCACTTCAATCCGTCCCTTGTTTGGTAGTGGATCCATGGATCAAATAAAGAGGCTTAACCTACATCAAGGTTAGTTTTATGCAACAAAAATTATGAGAAATATATGAAAAAGAAAAATGCATAGCAATGTTAGCCTATTTTCTCCACTTTTATCGAAGCACAAATGCTTGTTGAAAAGTGAGAATGATGATAAATGCGTGCATGCTCCCCCTTGACGGTTGCTCCCCCTTGTTTGAGGCGTCAGGGTATGAAAACAAAAACTTAGTAAATGCTTGACGGAAGCTCCCCTTGCTCTAGGGCGTCAAGATGAACCTTCAAAATAGATATTAGTATAATAGAAGCTTTGTCTTTAGACAAATATGTCATATACAACCAAGTGTATAGACGATGCAATATGAGTTCTTAAAGGATATTCCTCCTTGTTCTAGGATGTCAAGAAGCACCTAAAATAAGAAAAATAATTGATGCAAACTTCATCCTTAGATGAGTAAATTATATACACTCAAGTGTATATGATGATGTGTTAGGAATTAGAAATTCCCGGTATTAAAGAGTCGGTCACCTCAAGTATATGTAATCGTTAGAATGCTCGTAGTCATAGTTATATTTAGTTAAGTAGTATTTTGTTATGTAACACCGTGGAGGACGGACGGGTCTTTACCCACTGTATGCCTGATCCAACACCGTTGTGTGGCGATTTATGTAAGACTATATATACTCTCTACCTCCCAAGGTAGAGAGTTGGAGCTGATAATAATATCTTTCACTTTCTCTCACTAAGTTCCCTAAACCTCTAACTTTCTCTCTCTAGAATTCCACTTATACGCCCACTTTGTGTTATGGTTTGATGTGTATGTGAAATCCAATATCCTACAATTGGTATCAAGAGCCATGGTTAGATCATATCTTGCACATCTTTGGATTTCTAGTGGTTTTTAGGTGGTTTTTGAGTTTGAAAAAGTTTAGTGGTTTGTGCATCATTTGGTTGATTTCTTGTGTTAAAGTTTGGATTTTGATTGTACTTTTGTGTTTTGGATCATCATAAGTGGTTAGGTTGTGATTTGGAAGGCTTGAATCATCGTGGTTGGGTTGTTTTTGGATTGAAAAGTGTGTTTTGGAAGTTTTTCTTGCTAGCGACTTGATATACGGATCTCTTTCATCGTAGCGACTTGCTTCACAATTTTGTAGCGAGTTACAGTTTTGGAGCTAGCGACTTAGACCTAGCGATTAAAGTATAGTAGTGGACTCTCCATTTAGTAGCGACTTGGTGGTTGCGACTTGGTCTGTAGCGAGTTGCTCTTTAGCGACTTGAAGTTTTAGCGACTTGAAGAAGTAATTGTGCTAAAATTTTGCTAGCGACTTGAGGCTTGGCGAGTTACTACTTAGCGACTTGCATTTGTCTAGCGACTTGGGACTTAGCGATTTGGGGTGTAGCGAATTAGGTGTTAGCGACTTGGTGCATTATCTTCTAGCGATTGGTGCTTAGCGATTTGGTGATTTAGCGAGTTGCTACTTAGCGACTTGGTTCAAGGGTTATAGCGACTTGGTTGATTTTTACGAAGAAGAATTTTGACCAAAGTTGACTTTTTACGTCAAAACTTCAAACGGCATAACTTTGATCAGAACTCCGTTTCAGCGAAATACCTATCAAAACGACCGGAACAGCCTGAATATTGTGAGGTTTCACCACGATGTCGTGAAACGAATTTTTCGAGGCCCAAATCCCCTATGAAAGGAAGTTATTGAGCTTTTAAGTTTTTAGACCTAAAAATTCTCCGTAAAAGTGCATCAACCAACAATCCAAATCTCAACCAATCAACATTTCGCTTTTCTACTAACAATATAAAGTCCTATCACTCAATCGTCTTTCATTTTATCGATCCATCAGTTATCTTAACACATCATGCCTACTCTTACGACCCAGTGATCTCAGAAGTGCTTAAATTGTATGATGTTGTGGATAATAATGATAATGGATGCTACTACATGAACGATTAAAGATGATTGAATCAATCAATAAGGTTGTGATATCTCCGGTTCGACTCTAAAAGACCGAAATGCACCAATCAATGCTACAGAATGCCATGCAAAAGGAAAGCAGCATTGAACCTTATCAAAAACTTCACTCTCACCTCATGTTACTTCTACCCACATCAATGGAACGAACATGTATTGCCCTCTTCGTCGGACTTATCCACATTAACAGGAACTCTGCTGTTAAACCTAGAGCAATTGAAGCTACAACTTGACAAAGAGAAGGTTCATAAGGATAGTTCCAGCGCTGCACTTCAAGTGATCTACAAACACTTCATTCATTAGAAGGTAATTCACATCTGATTATGATCAAGACATGACTGAAATGTCCTTCAAGAGACACAATGGAATGGAAATTAGCGTGTTCACGGAGACACTTATCCATCTCATGGATAATGTGGAGAAGTATATTGAGGAAGTTACTCAGAAAGATGCAAAAGTAGATGAGAGTCGGTTACAGTTGAGAGATATTGTGATAAGTCGGTAATGTATCGAAGGTCGGGTGTTGCTGAATGCAATATCGAAAAACAAAGAATGATGTAACCGCCAAGTGACTTCTGTCTCACAAGAAGTGGATGTTGTAATCGAAAGGCGAATGAATCTCGGTACAATCAATAAATTGTTGTGTTGAGACCGTATGGCACCAGATGTTGGATCATGCACATGAATACAGAGGCTCAGAGGACAGATAGCTTGAAATGCCAAATGTTCAATGACTCTTGTTACACATGATGGATGCATATCGATCGAAATTGAACATGAGTCACGTAATGAGGTACCCTTTACTGTTCAACATAGTGCATCTGCTAAAGTACTTAAACAACCTGATCATGATGCTGAACATAACTTCATAAATGTTCTGGTATGAGGCTGAGTCGAGATTAAATGTTTCAAAACAAAAGATATGGTTGATAAGAAGGCTTTTGATGAACTTTCAAACAAATTCTCAAATCTTGAAAAACATTGCATTTCACTTGAAATCGCGATACAGAGTAAAGAAGAAAGTTTTCAACTTAACAAACCATGTAAAACCCGAACTTCCAATTCCGTGAACTTTTAAATTAACACTTTGAAAGCTCGCTTCAAGACAGTCAACCATTTACAATCAAGAAACATATCTCTCGTCTTGAATGAGAAAACTAATTTAGTCATGAATACACAAGACATTGATGCTATTATAACAAGAAATAATGAATGTCAATTTATGGCTAATTACTAAAGGAAAATGAGTCTTTGAGAAAGCATCACATAGAACTAAGTGACTCTGTCAAAGATGCTAGAACTAAATCAATAGAACAAACAAACTCTTTGATAGCAAAAATTGATGATCTCAAAGCTCAACTTCGGGAAAAGAGTTTCGCTATTGTTGCCTTAAAAAATGAGCTTAGGTGTAGGGAAAAGTGTGAATACTAAGTTTACAAAACCATCAACCTTGGGGAAACCAGTTCTCATCCCATTAGAAACCGGTCCATTGTTAGGCAGCCTACTGCGTTTATATCCGAAAGACCAAAATTTTCAAAACACGGTTTGCCTCCCAAGTTGATGTGAAACAAGTTTTGTCAAAACCAGTCACTTCACCAGAGTTACCTAAGAATAAGGCTTCTAGCTCCGTTAACCCTCAACAAGTAGCCACTTCTACTCAAAGACCTTAGCATTAGTTCAAAATGTCAAAACCAAGCATTAAAACCCAGAATTCATATAATATGAATGACTCGTGGAAGAACTATTATCTAGAAAAAGCTAGAAAAAAGGCACAGATTCTAAAAAGACGAATTTTAGGTGCAAGACCTAGGGTGAGGAATTCTACGAGATTTGAAGGCACTACTAGTAGTTGTAAACCACTACCTAGGAACACTCAAAAGAGGGATTGGCATCTAATAGTAGTTATGTTCATAAGAATGCTAAGCATGTAGAAAACAAAACTAGAAATTCTCCTTATTCACAGGTACAATCCACTAAGACTACTAATGTGACTAAGGTTCAACATGTTGTGAAGCAAAACAAGCCAAAAACTTCGCCTAGATGGATACCAACTGCTAAATCTTTGGAAACTAGGAACATGGATAAGTCTTCCACTATGCATAAGAAGCCATACAATCCTAGACCTTGCCATAAGTGGATAGCATGGGTAGAATGTTTGGGATGCGGACTTAGGTGGATTCCTACGAAAAGTGTTTCGATGATAAAATCAAGGTTGACCGTGAAACACCAAATGGTTTGGATACTAATGTCACTAACCAATATATATGCAATCAAGCTTGTAATGTTAGTGCAGGTAGTCCTTCCTCGTTGCAGATATTTGATCCTTCACTACGGATCGCTTAAAGTATGGATAACAAATGGATTGATATCTCATAACTCACGGGTTCAAGTAACTCAATCTTGATATTCTTTCGGCTATGACGTCTGTTCAATTCAGTTCAGGCCTCGTACTTCATCATATGGCGTCTGCAGAGATAACACTTCAGGCCCCGCTTCAAAAAAGAAAAGTGTGTACGCTTCAGTGCGCTTTATCTTCAGCTAAAGAGAAATTCTCTCATGAATGGCCATACTCATCTACATTCTTCATCAACAAGCTTCATGTTTTTCCACGCTCATTCAATCATCAAGTGGATCTATGTTCATTGGTGTATACTCTTATTCACTTGTTAAATCAAAAATGGCAACTTCGGATGCAATTTTTGAGGGGAGAAGAGTGAATATACTACATGATGATGGATGTTTGAATAATGGTTATACGACTTAATTTTTGATGATGATGAGTGTATATTTTTTTGATTATGAGTAAATATACTAAGGATAACTGGGATTCATTGTTTTGATTTTTGATGACTTTCCTCCAACGCCTAATGCTTCACTTACTAAGGATAATTGGGAATCAATGTTTGGGATTCATTGTTTTTCAAAGATATGTTTGATGAGTACCTTCAACCTTCAACGAATGTTGATCATCCAGCTTCTGAAGCTCATACTCCGGTTTCTATTGACTCAACTGGTTCACCATCTAAGAAGTACTTCTTGGAATTCTCAAGAAACCTTATCTCCGTTATTTCACAAGGCTATAATGATTATCATGATATTGTGTTGCATTATTGAATAATGATCCGCTTTTGGTATTCCTATGCCAAATCTTCACGATTGTTTTTCATGGATAATGATCCGCTTGGTATTCCGCCAAATCTTTATGATTATTGTTCCTCTTAATGTGCACGCTATAAATCAACTACATGAACATTAAGGAAAATGACTACCTCATTCCTCAAAGACATTTTGGTGAATCTTCCGTCAGTCTCTACATGTATACCTTTAGGAAGAATGCATTAATGTCGAGAAATCATTTTGTTCCGTTCATTCAGTGGATCGACTTACATCCGGTTGTAAGTCTATTCACGTGTTGGGCATTTGACACAAGTGATTAATGAGTTAATCAATTATTAATTATTTGAGATTGAAGTTAAAATTCACAAAGGCGAGCTTAAGATGCAAATGCATGGAATTCTTCTTCAGTTCAAGTTTGGTATATCGTTTTTCTTCAACAAAGGGTCACTTCAAATTGTCTACATATGGGGATAAAGATAGTCAGAGAGATTTTATGTAGCGTTGATTCTCACAGGATTCATTTGGGCTATTTGAGTTCTTCTCACAAGATTTCAAGTTTATGGATATATTATGTTTGCTGATTCTGAGGTATCAAAACCATTTGGGGGAAGGATATATTATTCCAACTATTTGGGGAAGTGGTCTCTGGAGACCTTTGGTTAAGTATCAGTTGTTCATTGGAAGAAATGTGGAAGAATATTTAGAACGCTGAGATGATAATTTATCGACATCTTATATAATGTTTATGATAAAGTGCTTCTGGTTATATGCACAACATGTTCACTTGATCGAGCTAATTCAGTTATTTCGAGTTGACATCCACAGAGATGATTAGTGACTCAACATGTTACATGGATGTCATCGTCTCTTCTCTTGTTGGGTACATGTGTACATTATGTGCTGATTGGTTATATGTTATATAACCGGAATGCACTTGGTAAAATGAAGATGTTGATATATTGTTCCCCTAAATAGACAACTGATCAATCTCGAAGAGTAAGGTGTACATCGGGATGCACACAGTTCATGTGACGGTCAGAATCGTTAATCCGATTTGATAACCACTGAGAAGATCAATGTTTCAACTTGTTACTTCGGTGTTCTCGTGTTCTTCAGGGTGTTGAGCTTCAATCAATGAGACCGCTTTGTATTCAACTCTACTTCTTAAGGAAATGGTCTTTATTCGATGTTTGTCGGTTCGGGGGAAGCTACCAAAGATTCAAATTGGAGAAGCTCATGTCCGCATCGATTTTAGAAGCCTCGAATGCTTTGGTGGTGAAAGTTTAAGAGATGTTGATTCCTTTCTTCTACAACGTACTGAACGATATCTTTATCTCGGTACTCATTTCATCATTCTCTTAAACTAATTTATCTCTTGTAAATATTTATTCAAAAAACAAAATACAAAATTATAAAAAAAAAAAATCAAATAGAAAAATATAAAACTTTCAAAATCCATAAAAATTTGAAAAATTCAAAATCTTCAAAAAATATTGTCTTTTTGTCATGTTTCTCTCGATTCGATAATATCTGGTTTGATGTTGCTTTCAAAGAATGACACGGACTTTAGATGTTGTTCGAATTTTTATTAAAAATCAAAAATCAAAAATTATTTTGGGAGAAAGAGAAAAAATGGTTTATTGTCATTTCAGCAAAGAACCCGCTTGTCAAGGAAAGAACGAGCCATACTTTATCATGTTTTCAAAATTCCATGCTCGATTCTTTAAACATTTATCTCATGAACTAATCGCTTGAAAAATAACCTACTTCTATTTTTGATAATAATCTGGACTTATTTGTCAAAATATCAATCTCTCAATCAACAACCTATGTCATTGATTGAGGGGAGAATGATTTCAATTAAATTAAAAAGTTATTTGGCATTCAATTGTTTTCAAAAGATATTCAGCATGTTTTATCAATGGAGTTTAAAGTCTTAAAATCCGATCATTATCAGCTAAAACGCTTTCATAATCAAGTCACAATTCTCCTTAAAAGCTTTCAAAATCAATTTAAATCTATAAGAGATCACAAATCTCAAATGATTTGATAATTGTGATCGGGGAGAATGTGTGATTTAAATTGATTTAAATGATAAATCGGTAAATAGTTTCATAAGGATGTACATGCTCTTCTTCCCACATGTGACAAACGATTTCAAATTTTCCATGCACATGTTGAGGGGAGCATCTATCTTAAACCTATGATTTGAAACGTGATAACTTATCTCAAGGTGCAGGTTCCCTCTAGTATGTGCAAAACTCTTTTCAAATCTCGAGGCACATATTGAGGGGGAGCAAAATCATGAAAACCTCATCCTTCCCCAAAATGCTTTATCTACTTGATTCGATTAGGGAAGTGATGTTGATATTTTTGAAAATGGTAATCAAAGAAGTTAATTCTTTCTCTTGCCTCCGTGGGGAAAACTATTTCAAATACTTGATTCACATGTTGAGGGGGAGTTCTTCTTCTAAAAATATCAAAACAATTCAGGTACAAAATGCTTTGATAAAATATCATAAGTATCTCGATTGATTTTCAAATGGTTTTCAATTGGTTCCTATGGCAGATGAACAATACCAAAAAGACCGACCAACTTTACATTATGTATGGTGATATAAGGACGATAAGGTTAGGTATGTTCCCATGATCCGCAGAACCGGAGGGATCTACCTGTGGACTATCCACTAGTTAGTGTAGAGTTCTTAGGTATGATGATAAAAGGAGAAAATGAGATATGGGAAGAGTGGACTAAGACCGAGCTAGTAATCGAATAAACCCAACAAGGTTCTTGCTATGAAGTCTCGGTAAGCAATGAAGGGGTTGAAGAATTAAAAAGAATTGAATGAGAAAAGGGTGAAAACAAATAGCCCTCCATTTATTCAACCTTAGGCGTAAAACGGTTCAATTCATATGCTACTGATGGTAACATCGGATTGAAGACAAGACGTCATTGACCCATTGACGCACTGCACTTCAACTTTCCAAACCACTCAAGTTCCTCTTAAAAGGACTTGTTTCATTCTCACGGGAACCGACATTATCTATCGACTTTCTCTTAGAGATTGTTGATATTGAAGAGGAGACCTCTCTCCTAGTCTCCATATAGGATCCAAATACACACAAATTGAGTCTAGTGCCACGAGATCATCAATAAATCTCATTAGGACACTTTCAATGAAGACTCTCTGCTTCACACAATGTGGAAAGAGAGATTATATCTTGAGTCCTACGCATTATCCTTGTGGTATTGCCAGAACATCCTGAAGATGTGTTTACATATTCACTGTGAAGATGGAAAGCCTTCTCGAGCCAACATCTAACAAGCTCCTGGTAGGTGGCATGTGAGATCTATTATATAGATCAACCATGTGACAACTGAACGGAAACAATGGGGCGATTCAATCTTTTGAATCAATCCTGGTTCAGGTTATGGATTGACGGATACCTTTGAAAACCGGTCTTTGTGCTTTAAAACTCTTCCATTAGCACGCCGACCGTACTAATTTTTCAAATCAAAAGGGTTTTATGATTGATAATTGATTTTCATTAAAACCTTCGTTATATTGCAAAAACAATTTCTATTGAGCAATACACGATTGTTTTTCAAATCTCTTTTCATCAATCGCTGGACGAATTCGCTGGTTCACTCACCCGTTGTCTTTGAGACGTTCCGTTTGAGAACTTCTAGAGCAAATGCAAACCCTGTCAAGGAAATTCTTCGAATTATACCCGATCACGTGCAGATTTGTAATGATCAACGGGAACCGTGGCCGTGTACCTCAATTCGAAAAGTGATCAAAGACACTTTCGGCGTATTGCTAACTATCTTATGCAGTACACCCGACGCTTGCAAATGATCGTAATGGAGCAATCCATAGCCGCATACTCACACAACACATTCATATCAAAAGATATCATGATTGGTGCATCAATGACTCTGATATTCTAACTCCATGCTTCTCACGCCGCCAATATCATGAATCAACGAATGCTTCCGCTACTCTGATGAGAAGATATCATGATCAGAATGTGAGCATGTCGGTCCGAAAGTCACAACATCACATAATACCAACACCACAATGGATGTATCGAGATTTTCTATTAATGATGATCTCAAAAGTGGCTCAACATTATTATCAGTGGATCGTAGAAAAGACCTCCACTTGGATTAACCAAACATGCAATGAGTGGAATCAATGACTACGAAGCCGGAGCAAAGTACTATGTCAAGAATGCAAGATCAATTGTTAATGTAATATCTGATTGTATTCAATGTCATTTTAGTATATGTTTGAGGTGACCTCCCTAGGGGAGATTGTTAGGAATTAGAAATTCCATGTATTAAAGAGTCGGTCACCTCAAGTATATGTAATCGTAGAATGCTCGTAGTCATAGTTATATTTAGTTAAGTAGTATTTTGTTATGTAATCAAAGGAGGACGGACGGTCTTTACCCACTGTATGCCTGATCCACAGCCCGTTGTGTGGCGATTTATGTAAGACTATAAATACTCTCACCCCAAGGTAGAGAGTTGGAGCTGATAATAATATCTTTCACTTTCTCTCACTAAGTTCCCTAAACCTCTAACTTTCTCTCTCTAGAATTCCACTTATACGCCCACTTTGTGTTATGGTTTGATGTGTATGTGAAATCCAATATCCTACATGATGAACCTACAATGAAAAACATTAGTGCAATATATTTCATCTTTTTCACAAAGAACAATAAGATGTATATATGTGATAAATGATATAATCAAAGATCTCATCAAGTGTAGTCTCCTAATTACAATCATAAGAAGAGTGAGAATATAATATGATAAAGCTAGAAAAATAATTCCTAGAAAGAATATATGAAGTCTTCCACCGGGTGTGCCACTAGTGGTGCTAGTGTTGGTGTTGGTTTACTAGTAGGATTCATGTGGTGATGGTAGATGACTTGACATTTACAGCAAGTTTCGCTAATCCATGGTGGCGATTAGTGAAAGTGGTGATGGAAGGTGGTGGGTGATTGGTAGGAAGCTATTAAGAAGTTAGAAACTCGTATGTATAGCAAATATAAAAATATGGACTCATGCAATCCTTTCGTCATGTCAAGTGACCAAAGCAAGAGGAAAAAATGTGAATGGACATTGCATTTCAATGATGCATAAGGGTTATGATTTAAATGATTTATTGATGCTAACAATCTATTGTTTTGAGCAAGTTCTCACATGCTTCAACCCAAGAGTAATCAATAATGCGTTCTATCTAAGAATATTATAATGAAGATACCAAAAGATATAAAAGTGATGAAGATAAATTTGTTCATTGATTGACACAAATTATAAAAATGACCTATTCTTAGGTGACAATGGGAAAGGTAGTATTAGCATGGTTTTGACCGACATGGATGATTATCACTTTGAAAAGAAGTGAAGACAATATGGAAAAATACTAATAATGAGTACCTATATTAGATGAGAATGACATCATATGAAAGTGAGAGTTGGATGGACCAACGTGTTGGAGATGGGTGTTTTGATTAATATATCGTTTGCACTGACAAGGACATGCATGATAAGCGAGAAAAGGATAAGATCATATGATGGTGTTCTAGATAGTGAAGTTGTAAGGTGCTAGTTTAAGGAAAATCCTATATGGGAGATGAAGACGTTTTGTAAAAACACATGATGTGTTTTTCACTTGATGAGGTATTGGTGCGAAAAAGGTTGAACTAGTTGTGGTTTCATGAACCGGTTTTAGCTAAGTGGTGTTTACCTATGTGTTGGTATTGTAGAGTCTAAGAGACATAAAATTTGACAAAAGACAATTATAATAAATTTTTTCTCCCCTTATTTGGTGGACATCCAACATAATGTGTAATGTATCAAATAAGGAATGACAACAAAGTGTTTAGGAGGTTATTCGGGTTAACGAAAGAGGTGAGCTTAGTGATGTTTTTATGGATGATGGTTAGCATACAATGAACTTCATCCTTAAAGTCACGTACCTCTTTCTCGATATACAGATAATCGTATGATTAGGCATGTGGATTCCTAATAGGAAGTGAAGAGGATTAGAGTATTGTTATAACTAAATAATGATGGAGATGATTTTTGGAAAGCGGAAGCAAAATGAGATTTGGAAAGAGGTCGGTTGAAAGACAAAAATGTAAAGCCAACCCTCTAGAACTTAATTATATATGGTTTTAAACTATATGCAAGTGTAGGGGTCCCATAAAGCATAGTACTAATCTAATGTAGCAATAAAGGGATTATGCAATATGAGCATGTAAAAGTTAGAACCAAGTGAGATAACAAATAATTTGTTATCAACCTACAAAACAAATTTGTTAGTGACAAAAGATGTTAACATGATAGAAATCAAATGATAACATATTATATAAGCAAAAACAACACATTGCACTTAGCAGACATGAAATCACCACACAAGATAGCATCAAAACAATCATATTAGGCAAGAATACGACTTTATTCAAGACATTTTATTATGAGATTGTTTTGTCGTTAGACTTAGACACTTAAGCATACTTGGATATACAATAATCTATGTGATTAATTTGTAAGATAAAAAGGCTTCGAAAAGATTGTCATAGCAAAAGCATTTTGACAGATTATATGTGCATAGGTAGCAAATAAATAGTGTGACAAGAAGCAAAAGAAACAAGATGAAAGATTCATGCAAGCCATGTTTAAGACATAAAAATTTGGAGCATGTATCATTTGGATCGCACTACACATAGATATAATGAATGCCAACTAATAGCTTTCAAACACAAATATATCATATCGAAATTATCATGTATCAAAATGACATATTATGAGTTCATAAGTAACATGTTAATCATGCTAAAAATAATTAAAAAGTAAGTATCATGCAAATAAAGTTTAGGTTTAAACGTTTAGTAGCATGAAACAAGAATACAAACATTATAAAGATAAACCGCACTAAGGTTTATACATTTGACTAGTTATCAAACACTAAGATAATGCCAAATCAACTTATCGTATCAAACAAGAACATGTAATCAACACATGTAAGTGCAATGCAAGTGGTTTTACTAAGGTTTATACATTTGACTAGTTATCAAACACTAAGATAATGTTAAATCAACTTATTGTATCAAACAAGAACATGTAATCAATACATGTAAGTGCAATGCAAGTGGTTTTAAAAGAAAAGTCATATATACTACTTGTTTGATATATTCCTAAGGCAGGCAAACTATCAATGTTTTAACACTTACTTTAGGCAAGTATAGGAATACAGATTTTCAAGTTGGAGAATGAATATGAGACTATTATTAGCAGGCTCAATGAAGGCTAAACACGACCATTTTTACAGTGATTCCACATACCCAACTTCTTCCGTGAAGCAATTCAACCATTAGGTCAAATTGAGTTTCTAGCAATAGGTTCTCCGTAGTCATTCTCATGTTAGAAAGATGGGAACTCCTACCTTTGCATATTAAAGTGCATAAAAGATGATAGTTTACCAATACTTAGCTTAATGTGACTTAACTAATATGCAATATAACTAAAGTGATGAAGACGTCTTGTTATACACATGAATTTTAACAATGGTTTGTTTGATAAACAATGTGTTTGAATCTTGTGTTTAGAATCTAAAGTAGTTCAAATTACTAATAGCTAATTTGTATGATCTAATGGATGACATCTTTTATGTTGAGTTGAAATGTGTACTTTAAATATTAATTGATCATCTAAGACTAGAGAATGGAATATGTTAAACTGTAGGATCGTGAATATTTATGTTGTTTGATGATTCGGGTGGTCTAGGATTGTGATTAAATAAGTAAGCCATTTTAGAGATATGAAGAGAGTTGAGAGGAGGTTCTTTGTAAGAGAGTTGCTTAACAAATGAAAGGTTAGATTCAAGAAAAGAAACACCCCTTCCATGGATGGAAGGGGTATTTATAGTTACAAAGAATAATTCGACCTCCCATCGGCTCAGATCGTATACAAGGTAAAGACCCGTCCTTCCTCCACGTGTTGCACTCTAAACTAAACTACGCTACAAACTAACTAATAAACTACTAAATAACGTAACTAATGACAAATCTACGAGCTAACTTATGCTAGATAATATTTGGGGTGACCGACACTTACTATGGAATTTTCTAATTCCTAACAATCCCCAAGGAGGTCACCCCATGATTTACATTTTGTATCCTATCATTCTATTCTTGACTTTGTTCTTGAGCTCGTAGACTTCAATTCTTCAATTCCAATCTTGTGCTTTAGTAGCGATTCTTCAAAGTCCGCATAATTTGTACTTTTAGTGGAGGCCTTTAACTGATCCACATCTTTGATGATCTTCGAGCTTTCATTGAGATCATCACCCACAGTAAATCTCTGGATCACCCTTTATTGTGTTGCCATCATGTGAAGTTGTGACTTTTGGACCGACATGCTCACACTTTTGAATCATGACATCTTTCCACCAGAGTAGCGGAAGCTTATCGTTCATGATATTTGCAAATAGCCGAGCGGCATAGTATGAAATATCGAGCTGTGTTATGTAGATATGCACCAGTCATGATTTCTTCAATTAAGTGTGATGCCGTGAGCATGCGCTTTGATTGACTCTCATTCGACACTAACCGCCCAAATGTACCGCAGCAAAACAGCTTAGCAATAAAACACACGAAAGTGTCTTTGATCACTTTCGTTGAATTGAGGTACACCCACGGTTCCTCGCTGATCAAGATAAGTACGCTGTGATCGTAGGATTCCTAAGAATCTCCTTGACAGGTTTTGTATGCTTCTAGCCGTTCTCAAACCGGAACGTCTCAAAGAAGACAACACGGAGTGAGTGAACCGGTGAAACGAGATTCACTGATTGATGAAAATTGATTTGAAAACAATCGCGTATTGCTTAGAAGAAAGAGTTTTGCAATACGACGGAGGTTTTATGAGAAAGATCAATTTTCAATCAAAATACTTTTTGTATTTGAAAATAGTACACATTCGACGTGCTAGAGAAAAGAAGAGATTCGCACATCTAAGCGTTTTTCTAAAAGTAATTTTTAATCAGAGATACTTTTTGAATTTGAAATGAATACACATTCGACGTGCTAGAGAAAAGAAGATTTGCACATCGAACGGTTTTTCCAAAAGTATTCATCAATTCATTTCCTGGACCAAGGTTGATTCAAAAGTGAATCGCCCCATCGCTTCTATCCAGCTTGTCACAAGCTTGATCTATAGAAAGATCTCACATGCCAACTACCAAGAGCTTGTTTGATGTTGGCTCTAGAAGGCTTTCCATCTTCATTGTGAATATGTATACATATCACTCAGATGTTCTCGCAATACCACAAGGATAATGCGTAGGACTCTTAATATATACTTACTTTCCACATTGTGTGAAACAGCAAGTCTTCAAGAATTTAGTGTCCTAATGAGATATTGTGGATGATCTCTTGGCTCTAGACTCAATTGTGCACATTTGGTTCCTATGCCGGAGACTAGGGAGAGGGTCTCCTTCTTCAATATCAACAATCTCTAAGAGAAAGTCGATAGATTATGTAGGTTCCCCGTGAGAATGAAACAAGCCCTTTTAAGAGGAACTTGAGTAGCTTGGGAAGTTTAGTGCAGTGCGTCACTGGGTCCATGACGTTTGTCTTCAATACCGGTGTTACCTTAGTAAACACCACAAGAGCATATGTATTGAACCCGTTACCTCTGTTGAATTGGAGGGCTATTTCTTTTCACCCTTTTTTCACATTCAATTCTTTTTCATTCTTCAACCCTTCAAGCTTATCGAGACTTCATACTAGAACCTTGTTGGGTTTATTCCAGTTCTAGCTCTATCTCATCGACTCTTCCCATTTCTCAATTTTCTCCTTTTTTCAATATACCTAAGGACTCTACACTATCTAGTGGATTGTCCTCGGGTAGATCCCCTCCTGCTCGCGGATCGTGGGAACAAAATACCTAACCTAACCATCCTTATAACTCCATGCATAAAGTAAAATGGTTTGTTTGGTACAGTTCATTTTTCTTTGAAACCAATTGAAAAATCATTTGGAAAAACAATCAAGGTACTTGTGATAAGATCAAATCATTTTGTACCTTAATAGTTTTGATCATTTAGAAAATGCTCCCCTCAACATGTGCATATGATTTAGAAATTGTTTAGCACATGGAGGCAAGAGGACTTTGAAATATTTTCTTTGATCACAATTTTCATAGAAAAAGCCATTTGATTTTCTTTGGTAAATTCTCCCTCTCAATATGTGCATAGGATAAGTGAAATCATTTTATCACATAGAGGAAAGAGTTCTTTTGAAGCACAACCACGATCACAAAATCCATTAATAAAACCATTTTAAAAACTCAATCAAGGTACTTTATGTTAAAACATAAAAGCTTTTGTACCTCAATAGTTTATTTTCTTTAAAATGCCCCCCTCAATATGTGCCGAGATTCAAAGCGCTTAGCACATAAGAGAGAGCAAGATGCACAATTTGAATCAAAACGATCACCTTTTATCAAATTTCATTATTAAATCACAAATTCTCCCCGATCAAAAATATCAAACCCTTTGAGATTTTGGATCCCAAGTGATTTAATTAGGTTTAGAAAACATGGGAGAAAATGTGGCCTTGTTTAAATACTCATCTGGTTTTGGATAAATCCTCCTCCTCAACATGTGCATTGTGTATTAGAAATCGTTTGGCACATGGAGGCAGGAGTGCCTTTAAAGGACTAAAACCAATTCCATTAAAAACAGATTTGAGATTTAAATCACGATCTCTCCCCCGATCAAAAATTTCAAACCATTTGAGATTTGTGATCCCAAATGATTTAAATCATTTAGAAAATTTTGGGGAAAGACGTGGCAAGATTTAATTTTGAAAAATGATGGATAAGGACCATTTTAAGACATTAAAGATTGTTAGTGTCGTATGATATAGTTTTAAGAGATATTTAAGTAAAATAAAACAATTTCACAATCAAACAAGAAGAGAAAAAATTTCATTTTGAAAGACCTTGATTCTAAAGAGAAAATCATACCATGACATAACATTAAATCTTTAGATCACCACTTATTATCGTAAAAAACGGAACTTTTGTGAAGAAATATCGTTTGAAAATATTTTATTTTAAATCACTCTCCCCTCAATCCATGACAGAAGTCAATAATTGAGTGACTTAGGTTTTGATAAAATGAAGTCCGGTGATTTTCAAAATTAAGTCCAATATATTTTCAAAAAAATATTTTCCATTTTCAAAACAATTTAATCAAATTATTCAAAATTGTTTAAAAATGGTATCCTGCACAAAGATGTGTTAGGTGGTTGAGAAGCTTCGTTGTTGTTGTAGAGGTTTGGAAGAAAAACCGCCCGTGATGCTGAGACTTCTTCTACGCTGCATTTTGAATGCCAACCGTCAAATTAAGCCTGCTCTTCAATCACTTAGAAGAAAACCATCTCACCATGGAGACCTCTTACGTTGAATTTATGCCAACTCTCCATAGAAGTCCAATTAAGCTCCGTTTCTTCATTTGTCAACCCAAGATATAGTTACCCTTTCCTTTTCGGCATCCAATCATCTTCAATTGTGGGATCCGGATCGGGAACATTCTTATACCAATATACCTGCATACGTTAGTGAACACACATACATATATGGTGGTCGACATCACCCAAACAACAATCGACTAATAAAAGTCAATTCAACATATCAATCAGCATATAAAAAGCATGGGAATAAAGTGTTTATCAAACTCTAATCATCTAATCCTAACAATCATATCCTAGATTCCTAGTCCTTCAACATAGGTTAACATCATTTTTAATTAAGCATATTAGGATAATTAAGAAAGCCCGTTAGATGATATAGATTTGAAAACATTATCCCCTCAATCAATGACTCATTTTTTGAAAAGTTTAAAAGCGCTGAAGTCATTGATTGAGTTTTCAATTATTTAAAAACTCAATAAGATTGATTTTCAAGCAACTCATTTACCACCACTTTTTGAAAACAACAAATATTTTTCTCAAGAATTTTAGACGGAAAACATTTGTGTAAAACAACAGCCTTTTTCGACATACTTTCCTTGTTTTGTTTTAGGATAAGTGCACGAATTTTGAAAAATGGTTTAGCGAAACACTTTCCTTTCTTGAAGAACGGGTTGCTATCTGAAATAATAGCAAGCCATAGTTTGAAGCTGGTTAAGTAACGAAGCCATTTTAGCACGTTGCGTCAAGTAACCGCAAGCCATATTTGCTGGTTACGTCAAATAATGTAAGCCATTTGTGACATGTTTTAGAAAAAAATATTTACACCTCCTGCTCGAACTTCATCTATGGTCCCGTGCCATTATTGAATGACATTTCTAAGACCGTAGATGTTATCGATACCGTAAGACATGTCTTGAGAAAAAATATTTTTGGAATTTTTAAATTTTTTGATTTTTATGGGTTTTTTATGGTTTTATATTTTTGTATTTTTCTTTTTATGGTTTTATATTTTTGTATTTGGTTTTTGATAAGTATTTACAAAGATAGAAGATGATATAGTTTAAGAAGATGATGATACAAGTACCGAGATAAGGATATCGAAAGTACCTTGTAGAAGATAGAAATCGTCATCTCTTAAACATCCACCACCAAAGCTTCCGAGGCTCTTGAATAGAAGATAGAAATGAGCCTTTGAGAAGTGAGACTTTGGCGCTTTCCCCAAACCGAAAAACTTTAGATGAAAGGATCAAAGCTCTATTTCAAGCTTGCCTTAGCCAAAAGTACGAGAAGCACACCATTACCATAAATCCCGCTGCTACTTTTAAGACCGATAATCGAGATTCTCCGTTCGGGGTTATATCATCAAGAAGAAGAACAACAACGTATCATCCCACACATAAATAACTCTTCTCAAATTTCATAACCACTGAAGTCCGAACAATCCATTCCAAAAGGTGTCAAGAGAAAATTCCCAAGTAGTTGAATTGATGCGCCAATTTTGTATAATGCTCAAAAACTCTCCCGAATACACATCATGAGGGGAATGAAAACACCTTCCCATGTTCACATTTTTCTTCCGATGATCGTATGAAGCTCAAGAACCCGAAGTACACCAATACCCAAGAGCTCTCCCGAATACACATCATGAGGGGAATGAAAAACACCTCCCCATGTTCACATTTTTCTTCCCCCGATGATCGTATGAAGCTCAAGTATCCGGTATACCAATACCCAAGGAAGGAATAACGATAACATTGAAGAAGCAAGTGTCATTGATTATCTCTCGGATGACAATCTCGATGTCAACCGAATAAGTGATTATATCAATCGATAAGCCTCAAGTGAAAAACAAATTGAGCGCCCCAATGTATACAATTCTCTCTCCCCTGATGATTGCGATAACATCGAAATCATCACACACTGTGTACCTCTTTATCGTAAACTAACTCTTCCATAGCTTCCCCCACATAGTTGGAATAAGAATACTAAACGCCTTGATGAGTAAAACCTTGAGTTCTCTCTGGGTCATGACATTTGTATTCCCGGGATATCTTCAATCACTTAGAAGAATTAAGTTCATCAAGTTTACTCGCCATGAGTCAAACCTTGAGTTTCTCTCCGGTAATAACATTTGTCTTCCCGGGATATCTTCAATTACTTAGAAGTATTAAGTTCATCAAGTTTACTCGCTTGTGCTTAGATGTGTGTCTCCTTCCCCTTTCTAGTTTTGATACTCGAATCGCAAATCAAATATAAGCCCAAATACTTGAAATCTTTATGAGAAGAATACTTGAACTCTTGTGAGAATCAACTTGTTAAGACTCTCTCACTATTTTATCAACCCTATGTAGACAATTTGAAGTGATCACCGATGAAGAAACCCGATATACCATACTTGAAATCAAGTCAACTTCCCACATTTGTATCTTAAGCTTGCACCTAATGATGGAAGAACGTGTGAGAATTTATGCTTCAAGCAAATCTCTAAGTACTCACTACCAAAACAAAGTATGAGACATTAACACCTCTTGCGATTATCCACACCGCCATATTCGTGGACACCGAAAGTAAAAACAAAGTAACTCTTAATAGTGATAGTTAACTGTGTCTTCAACCATCCACCTCGACCATCGGTAACTAGATAAACAAAGCCTTCAACTCAAATTCTTAAGCCCGAGCAAGTTATCAAATAAGAACACACCTTGGTGAAAGTCAAGTTCAATCTCAAATAAGTGATAAATGATTAACTCTCAAGTAATCAACTTGTGTCAAATGTCCAACACGTGAATAAATGTACAACCGATGTACATTGACCCAATTAATGAACCGGAACAAATGATTCCTCAACATCAATTCCATCTTCCCAAAGATATACATATGAGACCGATCCGAAGATTTACCAATAATGTCTCTTCGCGATGAGGTAGTCATTTTCCATGTTCATGTGGTTGATTTACGAGTGCATAATAATCCGTGAAGATTTGCAAAAGGAATACCAAAGAGCGGATCAATTTTCATGAACAATAATCCGTGAAGATTTGGCAAATGAATACCAAAGAGCGAATTATTATTCAATAGTGCAACCGCATATTACAATAGTCAATATCAACGCCTCGAGGAGTGCTAAAGAATATGAGCAAGTCTAATTAGAGATTGAATCACTTATAACACTCTCCCATTAGTGCTCTCCCTAAACCGCAAACTGCTTGATAAATGCCCGCATTAAGAAGAAGTCTTTAGATCAAGCAATGCAACTCGTCTTTAGTCTTCTAACATGTAGCGTAAAATGGAACATCAGAGACTCAACCTTCTTCAAGATTGTGTGTTGGAATAGATAGTTAACATCTTCAACTCACACCAAAAAGCATCCCACCAAAAGCATCCCAATTAACTTACATCTTGCAAATCCCCTTAACTAAAATCCTCCCAATCAAACAAGAATTTAAAGATGTTCATCAAGGAAATCATAGAATCAGTCCGCAACGAACACACAAGATGGTAACACCAAACTACCAATCACATCAAACAAGAACAGAGAGATTGTTCGAATCATCATGTTGATGTATACGTGAAGCATTAACCGAAGCACTTTGTCGATAAACTCATCAACTGAAAGTGAAGATGTCAACCAACGGCTCTAGAAGAGAAAAACTCCATGAAGATGACCCGAGAAGAAGCTCGGTTCTACCATGAGTTTAGAGCCGTATGACAATTTATATTCTCAAATATCAATCAACAATGCAAAAATTACACTTTCCCTCAAGAATTGCATAATGAGATGCCATTCTTGACTAAATAAGTGAAATCATCCAAAGTATTCTATTCACACTTCCCCGAAAATTAGCACATGAGGTCGCCATCGTCATTATAGTTGAGCAAGTGGAATAAGAAAACAATCAATGGTAGCCCGTCACTTGATGACCGCGCATGGAAGAAGTATGAAGCATGTTGATGAGAATGGTCATAATAGAGAAGATTTCTTCTTCGTAAGATTTTAATGCACACATACACTTTTCTTTCATTAGAGTACGCAGGCATGAACTGTGTTCAAACGCTCATAAAAGATTTCTTCTTCGAAGATAAAGTGCACCAACGACACTTTTCTTTTCTTTTAGAGAACGATGCATGAATCTGTTGTGTTCATACATCATAAATCTCTTTCATCTACTTGGCAAAATAATCAACCCCATTATCATTCAAGAGGCTCTTTGTCGTGACAATTGATGGAGAAAACCCAATATGATGAATTTGACCCTGAAGTAAACTAACCCAAACTCGTGACTTAAACTTGCACATATGTAACAAAGAGCGTGCCATTTCCATTAGCATCTCTAAGTAATCTCTATGTACTCTATACTCTTCAACCAACCAACCATCAAGTATAAGACGTACATCACCTCTTGAAAATCCACAATTCAATGTGATGACCGAGCACTACAACGTAACTCCTTAAAGTGATAGTTATTTTGTGGTGGTATGAGCCCATTTCCCCCAAGTGGTAAAAGAAAAGGTAAAAGACACCCAACAATAACTAGATTTCCAAGTTCGTTTTGATAATAAGCTCGAACAAAGATCTTGAAGAATCTTCATCCAACCATCCCCGATACCTTCGGATACTAAGTACACTCACCGTGATAATTCACTTCAACCTCAAATAAATAATAATGAATTAACTCCGTTGTCACATCTTCTCTCGTTAAAACTCAAATCTAGCCTCCTTTGACGTTTTAAGTGAACTATGATAATGGTTTCAACCCGACTATGGTTTTTAATGAGCATAACCCCGTAAAACTTTGAAGTAACCAAACTGCCATGACGAATATCCAAACACACATCCAATTCATGAAATGCACTTTTATCCCTTCTTGAAGCAAAACGAAAGCACCAAACATCAAATGAGATCCCAAAATACACTTTCTCCAGATGGTTCCATCACGGATTTTACAATTTATGGTTTAAACCGGAAATAATATCTTTCGTGGGATTTTACAAAACCAAGAATAAACCGTAAGATAGATCCGAAAATGCACTTTACTATTACTATGATGTTTCCATTGTCACGGGATTTTACAAGTCTATGATTTAAACCGAGAATAGGTTCTTTCGCGGGATTTTACAAAATTAAGACAAAACCGTAAACAATGTCAGCTTGAATGAGTTATGACAACTTTGGTTTCGGTGAATATATGTTTTTAGGGGAACATGCAAATGTTCATCGCCGTTCATTATCCAACATCAACATTAACAACATCAACCATCCAATAAACACTTTGGTAAACACATCATTCACGATTCTGTCTCGCATTGCAAAGTGACAACATGGAGAAGTAAACCCGATATGGCAAACTTGATCATGAAGTGAAATTCCTCGATTTGTTACTTAAATTGTACTAATTCTTGTGAAGAAGAACGTACCCATTGTAACCTCTTGACATTCTCAATCGAAAGTGAGACAATCATGATAGTTACGTTGTGAGTAAAATGAGAAAGAATCACAACCGTAATTAAATAGCCAAGTCTTTATCACCCTCTATAAACGCCAAACAAGTCATCTTCAAGGAATGGTAGAAAGAAAGAAGACGAGATAAGTAAACGCGAAAACCCCACTTCAAATCCAAATAAGAAATACCGTCCAAACATCCCCTCAGTCAACATTGTATAATCATAATTCAAGCCGTAACAAAATATCTTTGTGAAAATGTAGAAACCAAAGTATCAAATAATCTCATCAACACACCAAATCTCATTATCACAGGCCTCATAAAGTCCAAATCTCATATCACACATCAAATGTTTAAGTCAAGATGTACTTACTCAAGTCCGTGTCCGGTTCAATCATGTACACCCAATCCAACTACATTTATACCCTAAAGAGATGGAGTAAGAAATTAGCACCGACACCCATTATCCCTAATCCCACTCACATCCATGGTTAATAAATGAATGGATATCTCATAAATTCAAAAATTGTTTCAACACGCTTAATCATGACAATCCATGTTATGACAAGAATAGTGATGCCGGCCTAAATATTTGGAAACATGGATCGTTTAGACCAAGACTTCAAACCAATGAACACAATACCAAAAGCCCATTACAATGAGTGTCATTCGCCATGTGGCATAATACCCGATCCAAAGGATACAACACCTCAACCCAAAAATCGTGTATATAACACGCACATTACACGACTTTAATATCACAAACCCTAATAAACCTCACTAATTATCTTCTTCACCATTCACCAAACCCTAATTCTTCTCACACAAAATACATTCTCGCCTCTCAACGAGATCTCACATGAAAAATCATCACACCCAATCGAGATTGTGAAACCAAACACAACGCCTACTATCCTCTTGGTTTATATTACAGCTCATATGACACAAGAGACAATAGAACACCTTCACACCTTGTTGATGACAAACATCACCACAGGATGGCAAGATCAAGGTTATACAACAGGTAGTGAAATCACCATTGGTTCAAGGTAGGTAATGATTCGTTCATGTACTGTATGTCTTTAATCAAACTAGGAAATGATTAAATGATAGGTTGATCTTTTCATAACCTTCGAATATTAAATACAACTTTTGCAAAACAAATACCGATCAATGAAAAGCCTTTATTCGTTGTGAGACCCCTTGAGGTATGTTAAACATGAGAAAAATTCTAGGCGTGTGTAATTTTTTCGCTAAAGTGTCATGAACGTAATCAAAGAAATAGAGTTATAAGTCCCATGTTATCACTGCTCGAAATTCGATATACATCAAAATTAAGGATCTGTGATGATTTAGTCTCGAGTGATTGTCCCATATGTTGATTACAAGAATCTTAACACAATCGAGATAAGAGCCGAGATCCCGCTTTTACTTTATTTTCATTACGTTATTTTGACATATGGATCTCTGGGATGAATGAGTCTTGATTAATGAAGAACGAATCGTGGTTTAAGTTCTTTTGGACTTGATGTTTGCCTTTGAATGCCACGATTAGATCCTATATCTATGATTTTACAAGTTTCGATTTGAACCTTGAGCCTTGAGTAGATGTGGTAAGTTAGTATAAATGGGAACGAAAAGGATTGATATTACCGTTATAGCCTTCTCGCTTTAACAAAACTAAGGACCAAGGATGGTTTATCAACCTGAGGTTGTGTGATATATTGGTGTAATTGTTGGAATATGGTCGTGTCAAGTCCTTCTATCTTCTACCTTTCTCAAGTCAAGTCGCCACTTTTGTCCAAATCGCTTACCAGCCTTTGCTTTCACTAACTCGCTTCAATACCAAACTCGCATCTTATACGTACCGACAACTCGCTTTGATTTGACTTAACTCGCGATCGCCAGCAACTCGCTCAAAAGCAAGTGCAATTAACCTTATGCGAGTTAAGTAACTCGCAATCACTCTAAAACCCAACTCGCTTGACCATTCCAACACGCATTTGACTAACCAACTCGCTATCTAACATTGAATCTAGACAGATATCAACAATCAAGATTAAGTAATGCAAGTAGGCAACTTGCATGGGTTCATTGTATCCGACAAAGAGACAACTCACATCCAAGAATACATTGAGTCGATACAATATCATTAACTCTTGAAACTACCAACTTGCATGTAAGAAACAAGTCAACTCGCAAGATAGAAGAATAACCTAAAACAACATAAAAGAAAAAAAAACCATTTTGACCCGTATTTGACCTCAAGGACATGACCATTTTACCAACGTGATAAATAAGCAGATGTGACCGTGAAAGACATAGATAAGAACTGCCTCCATGATGATCGGGTTTAGACCTCCCAAGAATCACCATAATGACCCACAAATCAAGTAGTAGAGACAATTTACAACCACCAGATTTGACCACCAAACAGATATAGAAACCTGATATAAAAATTATACCAAGACATGTTAAAATGCAGTTTGGCTAGTTCAATCTAAAACAAGAAACATGTTCCAAAAAGGATAACACACTTAACCATGTAACAACTACGATCAACACGCAACAATGAATCAACCAAATCAAGATATAAAAACCATCGAATCAACACAAACAACAAAACCTTGGCTCGTACCAATTGTTAGGATCCAATATTTATGTTGTTTGATGATTCAGGTGGTCTAGGATTGTGATTAAACAAGTAAGCCATTTTAGATAGATGAAGAGAGTTGAGAGGATGTTCCTTGAAGAGAGTTGCTTAAGAAAATGAAAGGTTTATTCAAAGAAGCCACACCCCTTCCTTGGATGGAAGGGGTATTTATAGTTACAAAGAATACGACCTCCTATCGCCTATGGATCGTATACAAAGTGGGTAAAGACCCGTCCTTCCTCCACCTGTTGCACTAAACTAAACTACTACAAACTAACTAATAAACCGCTAAATAACGCTACTAATGACAAATCTACGATCTAACTTATGCTAGATAATATTTGGGGTGACCGACACTTTACTATGGAATTTTCTAATTCCTAACATGTTGCAACACCTAGTTACATCCCAAGAAGCTCAAATAGCCAAGCTTTTCGAGCTTTTAACCAACAACAAGCGAGATGGATAAGAAGATAGATAACCTTTGAAAGCCATGACCATAGTGATAGGAAGACCACCGAAAAAGGTTAATGTCATCTCACTCATTCTCCGCTTCCGATGTGAAAATTAAGGACCCTAGTAAGTTATCCACATTCAATTGGCAATACCATCACTTTAGTGAAACCAAATAGGACTAATGACGAATCGAACCATGAGAATATGCTTGAGGTTAGTGAAACTCCTAAGAAGAATCGACCAAACTAAGTAGGTGATGAATATTTCAATAAGTTTCCTACGGAAGAGGAACTTTCACGCCACCCACACTTAGTATGCGACCTTCGTCACATGTATGTTAGGAGAAGCCCCTAATCAAATTTGGAAATCCTTAGAATCTCAACATACCATGTTGCATAGGACATCTTTTTGTGGCAAAGGCCTACATTGATCGCAAATCCCCAATAAACATCATGACTAGCACATACTATAATTGGGTGATGAAGAAACCTATCCCAAATAGGCAAGATCCCATGATCCTAGAGTAAATTGTAAATTTATTGGTAGAGTTAAGGGATTGCCCGGCCCATGTACCCTACAATATTTCATATAATTGTGAGGATATTAGTACGGCCATAGATCCTAGCTTGTCCTACATAATTCTAGGAAAGCCTTTCATAGAAAACACCGGGATGACTTATGATCCGTCGTTAGGAATAGTTAGATTCAAAGATGAGACCAATGACATAGCTTACCAAATGCCATTTAAGATTGAGAAATTTTTATCACTATCCAATGATGAAAAGGAACTTAAGCTATCGGTCTACTATAGGAATGAGGAGGATAAGGAGAAAGGAGTAGATTATGTGATGAATAAGATTTTTGGGTTCTATAAGGATTGCTTGAATCTAGGACCGGAATATAGAACTGATTGGGGGGAAAATGACTTCCTAGAAAGATGCATAATATGACATTACCACAACATGGAAAACCCCATAGAGATCATCATGCCGAGAAGGTGACGGAAATGGAGTCACGAGGGAGCACGATTTCTCGAGTCTAGCTACAAGACTCATAAATAAAGAAAAGCGCCTCGTGGGAGGCAACCCATGCTTAATTGTTTGCTTGTTTGTGTGTCATATATCTTTTCATTGTTGTATGTTCTCATGTTTGAATTTGTGAAAATGCTTTATTTTGTCTTTAACCTCGCCTTAATTAAAAAAGGATAAGTGTAGGGAGGATTACACGCGTTTTTAAAAGAACGTGAACATGAGAACTACGATTATTGAAATTGATATATATGTGTGTTTGTTAGAGTCAAATGCTTGTATCGAGTCATAATGGATGTTTTGCAGAAATTTTCCAGATTTTAAAGGTGTAATTTTTCCAATTTTTCCGAAAAACGCACAGCACTTTTTGTCGATAAACCGACGGCTATGATTAGAACTCCTGACGACGCCGAGGAGCAGAAAAAACTTATAAAAATTCTCTCGCTTTCTTGCTAATTATAAATTTTTGAAATTCTCAGTCTTAATTTTCCGTAAAATCTAAAACATCCATTCCACAAGCATTATATCCTAGTGTAGTTGAGTCATATATATTTTACCGCCATTTTACGCGAAAGTTTCATCTATTTTCTTAAAGTGTGTAGGTTTTATTTATCAAGAAGAAGAAACATAATATTGGATGGAGCTTGTCACGCATACATTCTTCTTGGGAAAAAATTTAACCACTACTTCACACGGATCCTTCCGAGCTAATCAGGGGAGTACTAGTTTCTTTCTCTTTTAATTACATTCCGTTATCATAACTTTGATACTTTCGGGGAACATTGGGGACAATGTCCAGTTTAAGTGTAGGAGGGAGAATAAAACGAGAACTTAGAAACTATGCTTATCCTTGAATATTTGTCTTGTCCTATTTCATTTTTGTAATAAGCTATGAGAAATATTTGTTAGGGCAATTTTAGTGCCAACTTTAAAATTTTTCATGACATGCACGGGTGGGACGTTAGTCTTAATAAAGCTGCCTCATGGATAGGAGTTATATGACTAGTACAAAAATCGCTACCACTCAAATTCCAGCCCAAAAAATGTGAGGTTCTACCTAGATCTATAGGAATTAAAGCATTCACCTTTAATGCTTTGAGAGTGAACCGTATCCCACACCCTTGCGATGTACTCATCTTTAGTACACGATACCCCTAGTTAACCCCTCAGATCCTATCCTTTCGCGGTTCTCGTGATGTTTCGGTTTTCCGGAATATCAATGAAGAGCATTGTTTACATCTACCCCAAATGAACACCCAAATCGCCTAGTTTACCTTGTATGCACTCACCTTTAGTGCATTATTGTTAGCATACTAAGCCCTTTGTTCAATTATTATCTAGTTACTTGCATGGTTGCTAAGTCGAAGTCATATCTTTTATACACAGCTTGGGACGATTGGGACTCATGAGTAAAGTAAAACTTTATGGAGTGATCGAAAGAACGTTAAATTTAAATTCCCTTTATTTACATAATAAAATACTCCAAGTGTTTTGATCTTTTCAAATCGGGTCAAATTAGTTTTAGAGTAATAAAAACTCAAGTGTAGGGATGCTCCTATAAATACCTTATATTTTGATGTTATCATAGAGGATGGTAGAGTAAAAGTGTATGAAAAAAAGAGTGTCGTAAAAAGAAAAAATAATGTCTAAAAAACAAAAACAAAAAAAAAAGAGCCATACGGGCTACCATCCTACATCTATCTTTATATTTATGTTTGTTTGTTTCAAAGTATCTAGAGTTTAGTGAGTCGAGTCTTGGCTTAGCAACGCCATTCTTTTCATACTTGTAACATAAGATTTTTGACTTGCCACCACTAAATCGCCTATCCAACCAAAACCCTTTGTTTCCTACCGTAGTTTTCCAACGTTACAACCCTTTTTAAAAGACCTCTTAGATAGTTGTTCCTAGGTGCTTATGCCAAAGCGGTGGAGGTTTGATCTAGTCTCAAGCTTATGTTAATCTATGTACTATGACCGGTTAATGAGTGTTTATCTTCCATTTCCATTTACTATATTTCATATAACTCCAGATGAGAGAATCCAAACACCCCTTGTGAGGTGATAGTATATAATTTTCGTGCTTGTTATGTCTATTGCGGTGCTTTTACTTGTTGTGAATTATCTCAAAGAGTTAGGAAAAGTCACAACTACTTCTACCTTAGAAAACACATCGCGTTAAGAATAAGGACGTGACAATTCAACCACCAATAAAAGATAACTAGGAGTAATAGTATCTAGGTAGACACATTTAATCATCATCATACGAGCACAAATCAATAGACATAAGACTACCCATAGTTTAGATAATTAGATAGTAGAGTAATCAGAGAAGTACCACCCCAAATCCAAACCCCGAGATTTTACCCTTAGCTTTCATCATGGAAGGTGATAACCCGCCACCACATCCACCACTTCCCATCGACCCACCAATCATTGACCCATCGCCATCATGGATAATGTTAAGAATTACATTGAGGAAAGAGCATGGTATGATGACAAGGTGAATGAATGTCGGGTGCAATCAAGAGATAGTTGAGATGAGTCGCAAAGCATCGGATGATGGATAAGTCGCCATCAATGCAGAGGATCGCAGATGATAAGCTTGACACAACCGCTAGCTCAGTTGACTCTTGTCACACAAGATGGGATGCAAATATCGACCGGTAAATGAAGGTGTCAAAGGTGCTAAGGTACACTTAACGTTCAACATAATGCACCGCCGATATACTTGTACAAATTGATTGATATCATCAATAGTCATGAATATTAATTGTCAATTTCCCCGATAATGCTCGTGATTTTATATCATTTATATGGATTTACGCTTTGTTTTCCTCTATATTTCACTTCGTGCAAATTACGAGCATTGCAGCTAAAGAGACGCGGATTTGAAGAGTTTATTGAAGATATATCATAGTATTATCATTTTGAAGAAGTTACGGCATAACTCCTCTCTTACTGGGAGTTTATTGAAGATATATCATAGTATTATCATTTTGAAGAAGTTACGGCATAACTCCTCTCTCACATTACACAGAATCTCAAAGCGTGGCTCGTAAAACCAACTCAACAGTAAGATTACGGCGTAACTTCCTCCCAAAGCTTACTTACATAACAAACTAGTCAAATGAGGTTCTTGTCATTAAAGTTACGCCGTAACCCTTCGTGATTTTACGCCAGAACAGATTTTCAAAGTAAAATACGAATTGATGTTACGGCGAACTATTAACATTATTTTACGCCGTAAATCCGATCCGCCTATAAATACCCATGAATTCCAGATTTCAAAGCTTCCCATTTCATACAACACCAAGTGAATGTGAGTAGAAGTCGGCAGATCTAGAGGAGCATTACCTGCTATCTCCAAGGGAGAAATCACTCCCCTACGATAAGCATTAGCATTTTATCTTTTCTTTACTTTCAATTCATGTATTTCGAATGTTAAATATTGAATTGATTGTTTTAGTTAATATGAGCCGCTACACCTCTCCGGTGGTGGCCTAGTTATGATTCCTTAATTGTTTTGTTTTCGTTACATTGCTTTCAGATAATTATTTCTAAGTGTATGCATGCATAGTTTGTTGGTAGTTACCCTTGTTTCGGTAGTTTTGAATGGCGGTAGTGGCTAGTTACTTAGAAGATATGACCAACTGACCCTAAGTAGGTAGACCGAGCGGAAGGGTAAGATATGACCAACCTGACGACCCTTTTGCTTGTGCGCGATTTGACCAACCTGATCACCTACCGCTTGATGAACTTAAGAATTCTGGATGAGTGTTTAAGATGCTAGCCTCGGCACTCATTGTTATGAATCTAGCATGTAGCGATACTTAATGACTTGGCTTAGGGACTAAGAACAACTGGACTTATGATGGGTCACTGATTTCTCCAAAGGGGACCCTTTGCCGATAGGCTAGGGACGTAATCGCACCAAATGCTGCCCTAGCTTACTTGACCCCACCGGAGTAATTGGAAGTAATTAGACGTAAACACTACTAATTAGGATGAGTAACAAGGTTAGCACCCATCTCCTCTATTGATCACAACCTCTTTATTTGCATTTTCATTTCTAGTAGTTAATTAGTTAATTCTATATCAAAATCATATTAAAATCTGTGACACCTAGACTTAGTTTAAATCCCGACATATAGCTCTTGGGACTAATTCTTTTACCGGATACTACACTATACACGACCGGGTACACCTACTGTTAGTGCATTAGGGAAGACTATATAACGCAGAAATTACAAATATTAAAATCTGGTTTGTAAAACCTGATCAAGTTTTTATGCCGCCAGTGGAGTTATAATTGATTTCTATTAAGTTCATTTCAAAATTTTCTCAAATTCTCACGATCTCTTTGAAAGTTTCGTGTACCATGGAAGTTGTTAACATTGATGACCTCACTCTTGAGGAATATTTGGCGCTGACAAGAGAGAAGAACAAGGCCAGGCTCGTAAGACCGGCATTGGAGATAATGTCCGCTTCAGATTAAAGACCAATTTATGAGGGAGCTTCTCGTATAACCCTTTTTCGTGAAACAGGACAAAGATGCGTGATGAGCACGCTTGAGAATGTCTGTACATCGCAAGCCTTTTCAACATTCCGGGTGTGTCTCATAACGCTATTATGCTAAGGGTGTTCCCCATGACTCTATCGGGCCGCAAGAAGATGGATCGAAGATTGTTCACAAGGCTGATACATGGGCTCTACTAAAGAAGCACTTCATCCGTAGATACCGTCCTCCTCACAAAGATATCTAACCAGCTCTTGGAGATCCATAATTTCAAGCAAGAAGCCGATGAAACCTTGTATCAAGCCTAGGAAGATACAAACCATCTCTCTTACAAGTGTCCTACACATGATCTGAACAACCAACAAAAAGTCAACATCATCTACAAAGGAATCAACGCGTGACTACAAGACGATGCTGGACTACCAAGGACCAATTCCGAGCATGACTCTTACTCTAGCAATTGAAGCCATCCAAAAATGGTCGATCATTCCGATCGCCCGAACCGGGCAAGTTTTATCACACAAGTTTCCACCACTTGTGAATGGTCAACCGTAATAAAATCTCAAACAGCTCGTAACCAATGCAATGAAGTCCGTGAGAGTTTAGTGTTTCCAGGTCGCAAGTCCCAACGAGCAGAAGCGATCAATAATCAAACGATAGTGATCGGGTGATAATGAACGGGAAAAGGTTTGTGATATTGAATAATTATACCTAAAGAAAAAGTTTGTAAATTACAGGGGCTTAAATGCAAATTAAAGAAACTTAAAAAGCTAAAATATATTAAATAAACGCTATCACTATTTTTAAAATGATTTTTCTTGATTTATAAAACAAAATAACTTAAATAAACTATCTTAATTAAAACGTAAACCTAAATTACCTAAAAACGTGACCTAGAATAAAAACGTGCGTTATTTATAAAAATTACGCGAGTGCGCAAGACAAAACGTAAAATTTGTAAAATAAAAGGCCTACGAGTGTAAAAACAAATTTTCCTACATTCTACATGACTAAAAATGTTTTTAGGAAAAAGCCGGGAATTTTTTTCGACTTTTAATTTATTTATTACTAATTAAAAACTAATTTATACTAATTAATTAATTAAAAATACTAAATAATTTTGGCAAATTCTGAAACATTTACTAAAAATACTTTAATTGAAATTGAACTAAAGAAAAATAAAAAAATGTGGACTGCTTTTGAAATAAGCAGTCAAAAAGGCCTAATAAGCTAATAAGGGAAAAACAGCTAAGTGTATTTAAATCATTAACTAAGGAAAACTTAAGCAAAAGCTAGTCTAGCACAGATGGTAAGGTGTGGGTGTGCAGTGCGTGTGCAGCAGATGCAGGAGGTACTGGGTTTGATTCCTGCCCACCTTTTTTTGCTACTTATTTATTTTATTTAATTTATTCTTTTGCAAACTAATCTAAGTACTAAATCAAGTATTTAACAAAAAAATTTGACTTGAAAAGACTACAACAAGTCAGAATAAATTACTCTTTCAAGAAATCCACAAGGACCTGCTTTGGTTCTGTAGGAGGATACAAGGCATAAAAGAACTAAAATAAACCTCCAAAAGTTAAACTAATCTCTTCCTAATCTACTTAACTTGAAGGCATAAAGAAGAAACTAAAATGAGCTATAACTAAAAAGAGAATAAGCTAAGAACAATCTTTAAAGCTAACAAGTCAGCTGATGTCACAAACTGCTTGGACAGTACCCAACCAAAACAACCCTTTAACAACTTCTAAAGACTTGAATGACAATTTAATAAGCACAATAAAGTTCTACTTAGTGAATATGCGGGATCTAACTACTATGAGATAAGGAACAAGCAGCTTGGGAAATGCATTAACTAGGGGAATCCTAAAGCTAAAACATGGAATTAAGTACTCTAAAAGCTACAAATTAGCAATACTCTACCAAACTTAAACTATCCTATCCTAAACATACTAATGAGCCAAAAGAAAACTAAATAAGCTAAGTCCTAAACAATCTATCCCAAAGCAATTAGCAGCATTAAAGTGAGCTAAAGAGACTAAAGATAAGCTAAAAATAAGGTAAGGATAGCTCATCGACTGGCCAAGAAGCTTAAATGTTCCATCGGGATTCCTTTTAGCTGATTGACAAGCTAAGAAATAAGCTTCTTAGTCAAGCACAAGCTGCAACAACAAGGCTTCTAAAACTGAATGGGGCACTGTTACAGGTTTTTGTACAAAACTTAAAATTTGACCTTAAGGACCAAAGAATACCAAAACCAAACTTGCAAACATACTAAACATGCTCTAAAGGAAACTTAAGCTATTACCAAATGAAACATTAAATGGGATTTGCACAGTAAGCTGTAACAAACGATTTAAGACCTTGAATTTTTGAAAAACAAGAGAGAAGCTAAGGAACTCATTAAAATAACTTCGAATGGCTACTAAACTACTAACTTTACTCAAATGAAGCTTGAACAACTTTTTATTTAAAACTGAAATGACCACAACTTGAAATTTTGGCTTGTGCCAAACGCCCTCACTGGGTCAAAAACTAGAACCACTTCAGGAAAACTCTTTGGGACCCAAAGAATGGATTTTCACTACCAAATGAAACTCAAAGTGATGTTTAAAACAATTAAGTTCTTCTACAGATTTTAAAACATGAACCAAAGACAATTGCATATACTGAAATTAAAAATTGAATTAAGAACAAGAAATTAAATTACATTGGAAAGGAAATTACAATAACAAGTAAATGACAATGAAATTAAAGTGGGACTAGAACACACAGTTTTTAGAAAAGTTTACAATGATCTTAATCGCTTCTATTTATACAAAAAGAAAAAAGTACTAAAGTCTTCACTTTTCTCAGCTTGGCTTTGTGTTGATCCAAGCCATCCAAGAGTTAGGTACTCTACAAAAACAATCCGAGCCATCCATGGGGTTGAAAGTGTGTCGTGGAAAGAAGAAAAGAGGAGGAAAAGGTTGGCGGTTCTCGGTTTTCTCGGAAAGAAAAGGAGGGATGGATTGGTTATTTTTATATGGTTTGGTTATAAAAAGGAAAAAGGTAATTGTGGTATTTAGTATTAATAATAAGGACCAAAATTGCAATTCCACAAAACCAAGGACCTAAATCAGAATCATCCAATATTCATCATAGGGACCAATTATGACAAGTTTAATTTTCCCAAGGACCAAAAATAATAATTTTCAAATTAAAATGTCCCGGTAATTTCATCAATCTTTGAAATTTCAGGGACTAAAGTTGCCATTTTGCAAAATTAAATTTTATAAGGCTAATTTCGACAACTTAAAAAATCCCCGAGGGCCTTTTATGAAAAGTTACATGTTTTGAATAACCAGTGGACTAGATTTTTTACAATTATTGAATAAAAACACGCCTAAATATTTTTCTGCCTTTTTGAGACTTTTTAAAGTGTTTTGACTCCGGGTTTTTTGTGCAGTAATGAACAAAAATGATGGGTATTTAGACACTCATCAATCCCCACACTAAACCATTGCTAGTCCCTAAAGCAATCTTGTGAAAACTTAATGGATTTGAATCTCTTTACCAAAAGCCATTACTTCTAGAGTAGCCAATTGTTTCAGTTCAAGTAAGAACCTTGGTACAATGATAACCAAATGATTTTGAGCAAATCACCAAATTTCCAACGGATTTGATTTGTTTTACCGTAAGCCGCTTGCTTCTCGACTAGCCAACTCTTAGATAAAATATCTTTGGTGAGTCGCTTACCAATTATGGTTTTCCAACTGCCTTTACCACAAGCCATAAACTTGCGGGCTAGCCAACTCTTCACTAATTAAAGATAAGTGTGAATAACACCACAATTTTGGGCAAATAGCAAGCCGCCAACGGATTTGAGATATCTTTACCAAGAGCCGCTGTTCCCCGATTAGCCAACTTTTGTTTATTAGACATGGCGGATCGATAACCATAAGCCGAAGTAAGTGCAAAACACTTACTCCAAAAAAAAAATTGGCCAAAAATGGGGGAATTAGGTGGTATAATTACATGATAAAATTCGCGAGAATTCCCCCCCACACTAGAAATGAATATTGCCCTCAATATTCAAAGTACCGCGTTATGCCAACATAGAACGTAAAAGGAAATACTACGGCCATTATTTTGTAAAATTTAATTTTTTTAATTTTTTATATGAAAACTTATATACAATAACGGGCAACTCCCCACACTGTGGTGGTACACACGGGTGAAACCCATGTTTAACTATCATTTTGATTACCGAAGTCGCTAGCTTGACTCGACCCTCATTAATTGGTTCATGGGAAGTAAGTGGAAGAGACAATTCCATCGACTTTCATTCAAGATGGATAAACATTGAAGTACGCCGGAAAGTTCCACAATCATGAGATATAGAGAGATCCTGACATAAATAATAAAATGAAAATGCCGGGTCAAAGATAGTGTCCTCACCTAACGAGTGAAGAAGAGAGGAAGTCACCGTAGGTGAAGAAAAGAAGGAAAATCATGATGACGCATCATGATAAGATCTTCTCGTGATCTAGTGCGCTTGCACTCGCTTGGATTTTATCGGTTGAGCTTTTGGTTTGGAAAGCATCTCGGGAGGGAGGGTTGGAAAATTTGTCATAGAAATACAAACTCTAATGATTGAGAACTTTTCCCCATCATGATTTTGCCATCCGCGCATCATACTCCGGCGAGTCATGATATGAGTGAGTTCACCTACGAATTCTCATGAAGAGAATCATTCACATGATGTGAATTTGTGAACTCTGTCCCTTGTGACTCATTATTATCCTCAATCCTGGTATCAAAGAGTGGATTCTCGAAATTAAAGTGAATTCAGAGTCTAATTCAAATAGAGGATTGTGAAAGTATTGAATGTTTCAGAACAAAGTGATCAACATTCTCTATTGGACCTGGGGTGAGAAGTGAGGAACTATCATTATAAAGAGACTTTCAATTCTCCTAGATCGGCTTCAAATCAAAGAGATCATCATCACTTTCCCATGAAAGGGAATGATGTGAGTGGAGTTCATCGGTGAATCCCTCAAGAAGAGGATCAACATCAAAATGTGAAAGTGATGCTCAACATACTCAATGTTCCATAAGATTTACAATCATCGCTAAAATCGAGAAAGTCTCAAAATGATCTTTGAACACTCAAGAGGGAAAGGATATCACACATATGGTCAAAAGTTCCCCTCGACTATCTCGATTGGGACAAGGTTCTCAACACTAGACTTTTATGAATTCGTCCGATTTTCGTGAACAAGGTCAAGATGCTCGCCCCCTATGTTTAGAGAGCCGAAGGAGCTGTGTGTGATATAGGCAATGTTTGAGAATGAATCTCAATCACTGGATATCAACTGATGAATTTGATGAATCTTTATAGAATTGAAGGATATCAAGTGTATCCTCATCATCATCACATCGTGAATAAACGAAATTGAGAGCTAGATCTGGCCGCTTTTTGCACTGATTCCCTAATAGATTTTTCAAACGCAATTTGGGAATTTATTTTAGCAAAACCGCTCTTTTCACCTAGCAATTCTTCCATGGATTTCTCATGTGAATTTTAAATGACGGACATCATGAGTGAGATTTGTCAAAACAGGAAGGTTGACATTGATAATCATCATGAGGAACCCCACAATATACACAAGAAAACCGAGCATTTCGAATGTCAAGCTTTTACTCAATTCCTCGGCCTTTTCACTCAACCTTAAGCTCTAGATAAGTTTCAAGGGTTTGCGAGGAGTTTGAGTCATTTGGCACGTGAGGTTGGTTGTGATATGGATAGTCGTAATTGTTACAAGGAAATGGATTTCTCGCTTGACAATCGAGATGAAATGGGGACTCCACTTCCTCACAACAAAAATGATTGTTGTGACTGATTTGGTGAATAACATGGATATTGATCATTTCCAAAGTTCGTGAGTCTTATCGAGATTTGTTCATAGAAAAACGTCTCCGTCCACACTCAAATCCTTGGTGAGGACCTCCATAAAACTCACACAGATATGTCAATATCTCATGATGGGTGGTCGGTAGAATGAATCAGGGATGTCATGGTAAGGATAGGGAGCTTATAGGATGTGACTCCATCTCCCCGATTCTACCATGCTAAAACTGAGACAATTATCATCATTATGAGGGTTACCACACCATTGACAACCAAGAAGGTGAGGATAAGACATAGAAAGAATCAAAAGGTTCCAGAGGGTAAGAAATGAAGAATCAAAAGGGTAAGAGGGTAAAGAGGAATATTTTTGGTATTTTTGAAAACATTTGGAAATATAAGAAAGAAAAATCTTTTGGGTTTGTGTTTGTGAAAACCGATTTTTAAAATGTTTTCGGAACCGCTTTGTTTTTATATAATAATAAGAAAATATGAAAAGGATGGAAAATATACAATGGATGTATATTCAACAATCACCGACCGCTAAACGCGAAGATTATTAGCACAACCCCGCAAGACTAAAAAATTTGATCGCCCCAACCGCCAGTTTTATCACACGTTTCCACCACTTGTGAATGGTCAACCGTAATAAACTTCAAAACGCCTCGTAACCAATGCAATGAAGTCCAGAGAGTTTAGTGTTTCCCATGTCGCTAAGTCCCAACGAAATGTACATCAATAATCAAACGTATAGTGATCGGGTGATAATGAACGGGAAAAGGTTTGTGATATTGAATAGTTATACCTAAAGAAAAAGTTTGTAAATTACAGGGGCTTAAATGCAAATTAAAGAAACTTAAAAAGCTAAAATATATTAAATAAACGCTATCACTATTTTTAAAATGATTTTTCTTGATTTATAAAACAAAACAACTTAAATAAACTATCTTAATTAAAACGTAAACCTAAATTACCTAAAAACGCGGACCTAGAATAAAAACGTATGCTATTTAAAAAATTACGCCAATGCAAAGACAAACGAAAATTTGTAAAATAAAAGGCTACGAGTAAAAAAACAAATTTTCCTACATTCTACATGACTAAAAATGTTTTAGGAAAAGCTGAATTTTTTCTACTTTAATTTATTTATTACTAATTAAAACTAATTTATACTAATTAATTAATTAAAAATACTAAATAATTTTGGCAAATTCTGAAACATTTACTAAAAATACTTTAATTGAAATTGAACTAAAGAAAAATAAAAAAATGTGGACTGCTTTTGAAATAAGCAGTCAAAAAGGCCTAATAAGCTAATAAGGGAAAAACTGCTAAGTGTATTTAAATCATTAACTAAGGAAAACTTAAGCAAAGCTACTCTAGCAATGCATGGTAAGTTGTGGGTGTGCAAGGTAGCAAAGCAGCAGATGCAGGAGGTAATCTGGTTCATTCCCGCCCACCTTTTTTGCTACTTATTTATTTTATTTAATTTATTCTTTTGCAAACTAATCTAAGTACTAAATCAAGTATTTCTAACAAAAAATTTGACTTGAAAAAGACCACAACAAGTCAGAATGTACCTTACTCTTTTCAAAGAACCACAAGGGACCTGCTTGGTTCTTGGTTGTGAGGACAACTAAGGCATAAAAGAATCCAAAATAAACTCCAAAAGTTAAACCATCTCTTCCTAATCTACTTAACTTTTGAAGGCAATAAAGAAGAAACTAAAATGAGCTATAACCAAAAGAGAATAAGCTAAGAACAATCTTTAAAGTTAACAAGTCGCCGATGTCACAGCTTTGGACAGTGGCCCAACCAAACAACCCTTTAACAACTTCTAAAGACTTGAATGACAATTTAATAAGCACAATAAAGTTCTACTTAAGGTGAACATGGGATCTAACTATACGAGATAAGGAAACGTAATGTTGGGAAATGCATTAACTGGGGAACAAAAAATGAATTGACTAGCTGAAATTAGCAATACCTACCAAACTTAAACTATCCTATCCTAAACATACTAATGAGCCAAAAGAAAACTAAATAAGCTAAGTCCCAAACAATCTATCCCAGCAATTAAAGATTAAAGCGAGCTAAAGAGACTAAAGATAAGTTAAAATAAGGTAAGGATAACTCATCGACCGTCAGCAGTTTAAACAAAATTCTTCATACACCTTGGACTTTAGCTATTGTCAAGCTAAGAAATAAGCTTAGTCAAGCAACACGCAACAACAAGGTTTCTAAACCTAATGGGGTAATCATGCTACGTGTTTGTACAAAACTTAAAATTTGACCTTAAGGACCAAAGAATACCAAAACCAAACTTGCAAACATACTAAACATGCTCTAAAGGAAACTTAAGCTATTACCAAATGAAACATTAAATGGGATTTTGCACGTAAAAGTCAGAACAAACGATTTAAGACCTTGAATTTTTGAAAAACAAGAGAGAAGCTAAGGAACTCATTAAAATAACTTCGAATGGCTACTAAACTACTAACTTTACTCAAATGAAGCTTGAACAACTTTATTTAAAAACTGAAAATGACCACAACTTGAAATTTTGGCTTTGTGCCAAACGCTCCTGCTGGGTCAAAAACTAGAAACCGACTTCAAGGAAAACTTTCTTTGGGACCTAAAGAACGGATTTTCACCTCACCAAATGAAACTCAAAGTGATGTTTAAAACAATTGTTCGCCATGACGATTTAAAAACATGAACCCAAAGGCAATTGCATATACCTAAATTAAAAATTGAATTAAGAACAAGAAATTAAATTACATTGGAAAGGAAATTACAATAACAAGTAAATGACAATGAAATTAAAGTGGACTAGAAACACGCTTTTTAGACAAGTTTACAATGATCTTAATCGCTTCTATTTATACAAAAGAAAAAAGTACTAAAGTCTTCACTTTTCTCGCCAGGTTTTCTTTGTGTTGATCCAAGCCATCCAAGAGTTAGGTACTCTACAAAAACAATCCGAGCCATCCATGGGGTCGAAAGGTCGTAAGAAGAAAAGAGGGCGAAAAGGGTTATGTTGTTCTCGTTTTCTCGGGAAAGAAAAGAGAGGGATGGATCAATATTTTATATGGTTTGGTTATAAAAGGAAAAGGTAATTGTGGTATTTAGTATTAATAATAAGGACCAAAATTGTAATTCCACAAAACCAAGGGACCAAATCAGAATCATCCAATATTCATCATGTGGACCAATTATGACAAGTTTACTTCAAGGACCAAAAATAATAATTTTCAAATTAAAATGTCCCGGGTACTGCCAATCTTTGAAATTTCGGGGACTAAAGTTGCAATTTCAAAATTGAATTTTATAATACACTGACAACTTAAAAATTCCTAAGGGCCTTTTATGAAAAATTACATGTTTTGAATAACCAGGGACTAGATTTTACAATTATTGAATAAAACACGCCTAAATATTTTTTCTGCCTTTTGAGACTTTTAAAGTGCTTTTGACTGGTTTGCAAAAGGAATGAATAAAAATGATGAGTATTTAGACACTCATCACATTCCCAAATGGCAATTATGGAGGAAGCAAAAGGAACCAAGGCGAAATCTTGACTAATTGTACCATCACTAGCAAAATTGAAAATCGAGTCGAGATATGCTAAAAATCGTGAGAAACTATTCATGCCATCCAAGTAGGTTGCAAAAGTCGGGGAGGACATCTCACCAAGAATTGTTCTCACATTAACTAAGAGAACACAATCAAGAAGCTAAATATGGAGAAAATCGATTGTTTTACTTAAGATAATCTAATAGTATTGGCTATCGCGAGACCCACTGAAACTATAACCAGGGCCTTATGGAGAAAAAGGCCCAATATTGAAGAGACCATTAACAAATTTCTAGAAACTTCAAACCTGTTATCAAAGGAACAAGATAAATGGCTAAAAGAATTCCGTGAAAACACCGATAGAAGTCTTTCCAAACACTAACACAACCCTAAAGCACCTTGAAAAATGGCGGAAAAGCTAGTGAGAAGGTAAGGAAGAATAACACTAAACCGGAAGGGACAAAACCCATGATGGAATGCAAGGTCATCTTTTTTGATGAAGACTCAAAGTTACAAGCCAATTCTCCCACCGAAAGTTCGATTCGTGAAAATTGGCGATTAAGAGGAAGTTACCGGTAACACCTCTTATGAGTTACGGCAGCAATCCACGTTGACAATGATCGTGGGCATTGGCGAAGAATGCCGATGATAATGACACGCAGGAGTTACGCCGAATCAAACATCACGCGCACGACGAATCGATACGCTGGCCTGATCAGGTAGGACAAATCCGGACACAAAGTTATTAACAATCGGTCCGATGACATTAATTTATGTCCTCTATCCCCATCTAAAAGAAAGTATCACTGGTGCAAGAAAATACCCATAGCTAAAGGTTAATGGTATGATCTATGGGCTTCGAATGCACTCTGGAATGAAAATCATGCATGGAGGAACCGATAAGGACAGGGTCAAGGATAACAAATTAATGTGGCATGCATACACCGATGAAGAAAGACATTGGAAAAGTCCATACTTGAAGAAGAAGGAGGAACCACCTATTAGGCATTATTGCCCGATAATTATCAATGGATGACGAAGTCCACACGAGCATGGCCTACATGCAATCCTTTCCGCGAATATTGCAACATGGGTGATAATCTAAAAGGTGAGAATGGACATGCCCCGCATGAGCTTGAAAGACATGACATTAAGTTTGGAGATTTATCCTTGATGATTGGTGTAATACAATTGGGATGCTAAAATTAACCCAAATCACAAGAAGCTCAAGATTGATTAAAAGGAGCATTGTCTATAAAAAGGTTCATGAATGATGATATTCCACGCATGGAGGATCCCTCGCTTGGCCATCCATGGCAAGGTAACTAGAAGTTTGGTGTGAGAAAATAAGGACCGGTGAAGTTTTTGGGCATCTTAAGCACCCATGATGAAAATGCAATGGAGGAAGTAATTTTAAGAGAGTTGGATAGGATGAATTTTTTGGACTTCAACAAATGATGGAAAGGACTCAATTACCTTCGTTAGACAATCTAGGATTTGACAATTTAGTGAAAATCAAATATGGGAAAGTCGATGCAATGACCAAGGAAAAGATATGGAAGGAATATATGAGTAAAGAGGAGCCGAGCCAAGAAATTCTCAATGGCATAAGTGAAGTGACGAGATTTCAAGGATTCAACGAGAAATGAGAAAGAGGAATGCAAACGGATACTAGTGGAAGATTTACTCGACGATGAATGGTTTAAAGGTACCGAAGTCGACGCATCATGATATGAGGGGATTTTAGATTACCTTGGACTACAAGGGGAAGATGGATTTACTAACCCCGATGATGAAGCATATGAGCAAAGAAGGTGCAAACTTTGGCATTCCGATAAGAGACCGCCACCAATTATAGCCAAAAGTATGAGTTCACTAGATACCATTTCAAGTCGCACGAAATTTTGCAAAATTCAAGATCGACTAAAGAGTACCTCCAAGACCGCTATAAATGTCACTTGGGTCGCATTATAACTTGATGAAGGACAAGGAGGAAGTTGGCCAAGTCCAGGCCATCATAAAGCCCCAGGCTCGAAGTCTAACTTAAAGACTCAGAATAAAGAAAAGTGCTCTTTTGGGAGACAACCCGAATTATCTCTTTCTTTTGTTTTATTTCCATTTCGGTTTTATGTTTCTAACCATTTTTGCGTGATTTCGAGGAAAGTTGTCGCCACACGCTAAACTGGGACCCGACCATCCATAGTTATGGCATAACTAATTCTTATTGTTACGCCGCGGATAAGATTTTTAAAAGGTACACTTGAGGGTCATTTAGCCCCAATTGATCACTTGTATCCGCTACAACTTAATTGCTCCTTTTCACTTTCTTTTAGGTCTCTTTGAAGGCAAATTGTCGGAATGAAACTTATTCGACAAAAAGGCTAATATACCGAAGAAAATGGCCAGGCAAGAATCGAAACTCAAGTTGTCGGAATTGAAAGGACGGCGTCATCCAATGTGACGCCGTCGCTGACACATTCTTGAGATGACTCAGAGAGCAAATTGCTAATTTACAAGTGACGGCATCAAGTTTAAAAGAGTAGGGTGTCGAATCGCATCGGCCTAGATTTGGATCCGCACGGCCGAGGTTGAAGTCGACCGCAGAACAAGCATAAGGTGATGCCGCCACGTAGTGGACGCTGCAAGACAAAACCCTAATGAGCAGCGCACCGACGGGCGTCACAATAAAGAAAGTGACCGCCGCATATTGTAACACTATATATAGAACTCAATTTTTCGCTTTAGAGAGGTAGTTTTATGGAGTAAAACCTAAACCTAACCAAGGTCGCTTTCAGGTGATCTTGGGGTTCCATACCCTATTTTACAAGAAGATAAGTGTTTTACTTCATTGATTCAATCATGTCTTCAATTGTTTGTGTATGCTTGCATGTTCTCCATGTCCCATTAATTTACTGTGTGTGTTTGATTAGATATATGAAACCTAGGTATTGAATATTGATTGTTGTCTTTATCTTAATTGTTACACCTAGTATTATGATAGGTCATCCGTTGTGTTATTAATGCTTGATTAATCTTTTGTGAACCTTAGCTATAGTTACTAGTGGATTTGTAGGCTAAATATCCAAAGATAACCTTAGTGTTAAGTTTATGAATCCTAGAGATTTTCAGGAGTCATTAACCTAGGTAGCTTCAAAGAGTTGTGGATAACGATACCCTACTTAATCTTTAGAAACACAACGCTAAGAATAAGGACGCGACAATTCAACCATCAATAGAGATAACCGTGGTAATAACATCAAGTAAACATTTTTTAATCATCATAGTGCACACAACAATAGACATAGACTACACTCACCTTAGTTAGATACTGATAAAGTAGAGTAATCGGTAGAAATACCAACCCCAAATCCAAACCCCAGATTCCTACCTTTCCATTTCCTAAAAAATATGTATATAAAAATAATCTTCCTCACCCCAACCTTAATGTAGTATTTTCACTAGCATTCCTATTCCCCTAGAGAACCATATCAATTCCTGTGGCTTACCCTAATACTACACTACAACGATTAGGTTCACAGCCTTGTGGTGTTGAAAACTTGTTTCACAAAAGGAAGTTCCTTTGACTTCCAAGCACGCTGCATCAAGTTTTTGGTCAGGATCGTTATTTTATTATGTTGATGATTCAGGTGGTCTTGGATGATCAAAATACATGTTTGCCATAGTTAGAGAGTTAGTAGAGAGAGAGGGTGTTCTGCTTAGAGGTTTACACAAAATTATGGAATATTAGATTGAGAGCACCACCCCTTCCATGGATGGAAGGGGTATTTATACTTACGTATCAACCACCTCCCTATCGGCCCGTGGATCGTATACAAGGGTAAAGACCCGCCCTTCCTCCACGGTGTTGCACTATACTACGCTACAAACTAACTAATAAACTATTAAATAAATAACGACAAGTCTACAAGCTAACTTATGCTAGATAATATTTGGGGTGACCGACTCTTCACTATGGAATTTTCTAATTCTAACAATCTCCCCTAGGGAGGTCACCCCATGTTTTACATTTTCAATCCTAGCATTCTATTCTTGACTTTGTTCTTGAGCTCGTAGACTTCAATTCTTCAATTCCGCAATTTTTGTGCTTTGTAGTGACACTTCATAGTCCCGATATTTTGTACTTTTAGTGGAGGCCTTTAATCGATCCACATCTTTGATGATCTTCGAAGCTATTTGAGATCATCACCACAAGAAATCTCCTCGATCACCCTTTATTGTGTTGCCATCATGTGAAGTTGTGACTTTTGGACCCACATGCTCACACTTTTGAATCATGACATCTTTCCATCGAGTAGGGAAGCTTTATCGTTCATGATATTTGCAGCAATGGAAGCGTAAGCATAGTAGAAATATCGTCCGTTATGTAGATATGCACCGCCATGATTTCTTCATTAAGTGGATGCCGGAGCATGCGCTTTGATTGACTCTCACTGACATCACCGCAACCGTCCAAATGTACCCCAAAACAACAAGCATAAAAACACACGAAGTGTGTTTTGATCACTTTCGCTGAATTGAGGTACACGCCCACGGTTCCCTCGCTGATCAAGATAAATACCGCCTGCGGATCAGGATTCCTAAGAATCTCCTTGACAGGGTTTCGCAATGCTCTAGTTGTTCTCAAACCGAACGCCTCAAAGAAGACAACACGGAGTGAGTGAACCAAATAATTGAGATTCACCGATTGATGAAAATGATTTAAAACAATCGCAGTATTGCTTGAAGAAAGAGTTTTGCAACACTAAGGTTTTATGAGAAAAGATCAATTTTCAATCAAAATACTTTTTGTATTAGAGAATGAGTACACATTCGACGGCTAGAGAAAGAAGAGATTCGCATCGAACGTTTTTCTAAAAGTAATTTTTAATCAGAGATACTTTTTGAATTTGAAATGAATACACATTCGACGTGTTAGAGAAAAGAAGGTTTGCACATCGAACGGTTTTTCCAAAAGTATTCACAATTCCATTCCTCGACCAAGGTTGATTCAAGACTGAATTGCCCCATTGTTTCTATCCAGTTGTCACAAGTTTGATCTTACGAGAAGATCTCACATGTCACCCACCAAGAGCTTGTTTGATGTTGGCTCTAGAAGGATTTCCATCTTCATTGTGAATACTTTTACATACCACTCAGATGTTCTGGCAATACCACAAGGATAATGCGTAGGACTCTTAATATATCTTACTTTCCACATTGTGTGAAACAACAAGTCTTCATTAATTTAGTGTCCTAATGAGATATTGTGGATGATCTCTTGGCTCTAGACTCAACAGTGCACATTTGGTTCCTATGCCGGAGACTAGGGAGAGGTCTCCTTCTTCAATATCAACAATCTCTAAGAGAAAGTCGATAGATAATGCGGTTCCCTCGTGAGAATGAAACAAGCCCTTTTAAGAGGAACTTGAGTAGCTTTGAAGTTTAGTGCGCGCCACCGTCCATGACGCCTTTTCTTCAATACCGCATTACCTTAGTAACCACCCAAGAGCATATGTATTGAACCCGTTCGCCTCTAAGGTTGAATAATGGAGGGCTATTTCTTTTCACCCTTTTCACATTCAATTTTTTCATTTTCGCTTACCGAGACTTCATAACTAGAACCTTGTTGGGTTTATTCCAAGCATTAGCTCGTCTCACCCCACTCTTCCCATATTCTCAATTTTCTCCTTTTTTCAATATACCTAAGGACTCTACACTATCTAGTGGATTGTCCCCTGGTAGATCCCTCCCGGGCTCAAGGAACAACTAATACCTAACCTCACCATCCTTATAAATCCATACATAAAGTAACATGGTCGGTCTTTTGGTATGTTCATTCTTCTTGAAACCAATTGAAAAATCATTTGGAAAAACAATCAAGGTACTTGTGATACAGATCAAAGCATTTTGTACCTTAATAGTTTTGATCATTTAGAAAAGTCTCCCTCAACATGTGCATATGATTTTGAAATCGTTTAACAAATGGAGGCAAGAGTTCTTTGAAAGAATTTTCTTTGATCACAATTTCCATAGAAAAAAGCCATTTGATTTTCTTGGTAAAATCAATATGTGCATAGGATAAGAGAAATCATTTTAACACATGAGGCAAGAGTTCTTTTGAAGCACATCCACAAATCACAAAAGCCATTAAGAAAACCATTTGAAAACTCAATCAAGGTACTTTTTGTTAAAACATAAAAGCTTTTGTACTCAATAGTTTATTTTCTTTAAAATGTTCTCAATATGTGCTTCGAGATTCAAAGCTTAGCACATAGAGAGAGCAAGATGCACAATTAAATCAAACAATCACCTTATATCAAATTTCATTATTAAATCACAAATTCTCCCCCGATCAAAAATATCAAACCCTTTGAGATTTTGGATCCCAAGTGATTTAATATGGTTTAGAAAACATGGGAGAATATGGCCTGTTTAAATACTCATCATGTTTTGGATAAATCCTCCTCCTCAACATGTGCATTGTATGAAATCGCTTACACATGGAAGGGAGTGCCTTAAAGGACTAAAACCAATTCCATTTAAACGATTGAGATTTAAATCACATCTCTACCCCATCAAAAATTTCAAACCATTTGAGATTTGTGATCCCAATTGATTTAAATCATTTAAAAGATTTTGGGGAAAGACGTGGCAAGATTTAATTTTGAAAATGATGATAAGGACCATTTTTAAGACATTAAAGATTGTTAGTGTCAGGTATGATTGTTTTAAGAGATCTTTAAGTAAAATAAAACAATTTCACAATCAAACAAGAACGTAAAAATTTTCATTTTGAAAGATCTTGATTCTAAAGAAAATCATACCATGACATAACATTAAATCTTTAGATCACCACATTTAATTATTAAAATAAACTGACTTTTTGAAGAAATATAGTTTGAAAATATTTTATTTTAAATCACTCTCCCCCTCAATCGATGACCGAGGTCGATAATTGAGTGACTTAAATTTTGATAAAATGAAGTCCGGTGATTTTCAAAATTTAGTTCAATTTATTTTCAAAACATATTTTTCCATTTTCAAAACAATATAATTTTTCAAAATTGTTTAAAATGTTATCCTCACAAAGATATGTTAGGTGGTTGAGAAGCTTCGCTGTCGTAGGGTTTGGAAGAAAAACCATCTGCCGATGCTGAGACTTCCTTACGCTGCATTTTGAATGCCAACCGAGGTCAAATTAAGCTCGCTTCTTCAATCACTTAGAAGAAAACCATCCGCCGATGCAAAGGAGACCTCTTACGCTGCATTTATGCCAACTCTCCATAGAAGTCCAATTAAGTCTCGCTTCTTCATTTGTCAAACCAAGATATAGTTACCCTTTCCTTTCGGCATCCAAACATCATATTATGTGGGATCCTGATCGGGAACATTCTTATACCAATATACCGCATAATGTTAGTGAACACACATACAGATATATGGTGGTCCACATCACCCAAACAACAATCGACTAATAAAAGTCAATTCAACATATCAATCGATCATATATATGGGTTTATGTGTTAAACAAACTCTAATCATCTAAACCTAACAATCATATCCTAAATTCCTAGTCCTTCAACATAGGCAAATATCATTTTTAATTAAGCACGTAGGATAATTAAGAAAGCCCGTTAGATGATATAGATTTGAAAATATTCTTCCCTCAATCAATGACTCTTTTTCTGAAAAGTTTAAAAGCCAAGTCATTGATTGTTTTCAATTTACAAAAACTCAATCATTGTTTTAAAGCAACTCATTTTCCACTATTTTGAAAACAACAAATATTTTTCTGAAGAATTTTAGACGGAAAAACATTTGTAGGAACGCAGCCTTCGACATACTTTCCTCAAATTGTTTTAGGATAAGTGCACTAAATATTTGAAAATTGGTTTAGCGCAACACTTTCCTTTTCGAAGAACGGGTTGCTATCGAAATAATAGCAAGCCATGGTTAAAGCACGGGTCACAGTCAGTAACCGCAGCCATCATTTGAAGCCCTAAGCCCAAATAATCGTAGAAGCCATAAATTTGAGACATGTTTAGAAAAGAATATTTACACCTCCTCAACTTCATCTAAAGTCCCGTGCCATTATTGAATGACATTTCTAAGACCGTAGATGTTATCGATACCATAAGACATGTCTTGAGAAAACATATTTTTGGTATTTTTGAAATTTTCTGATTTTTATGGATTTTTGAAGATTTTATATTTTTCTATTTTGTTTGTTGGTTTTATATTTTTGTATTTTGTTTTTCGAATAATATATACAAAGATAAGATGATATAGTTAAAGAAGATGATGATATGAGTACCGAGATAAGGATATCGAAAGCAAATCCGTCAGAAGATAGAAGTCATCAACTCTTAAACATTCACCACCAAAGCTTCCATGGCTCTTGAATCGAAGAAAGAAATTGAACCATCTGAAAGAGACTTTGGCGCTTTCCCCAAACCTAAAATCCATTAGATGAGCAGATTCAAGCTTTCTTTCAAGTTTATAGCACATGTGCACAAAGAAGCACACCATTATCATAAATCCGCGCTCTTTTAAGAATAATCATCGTGATTCTTCGTTCGAGGTTATATCATCCAATAGAACAACAAAAACGTATCATCCCACATTAAAATAATCTTTCAAATTTTTTCCACCTAAGTCCAGCAATCCATTCCAAAAGGTGTCAAGAACAATTCTCCCAAGTAGTTGAATTGATGCAGTACGCCTTTGTATAATGCTCAAGAACTTCCCAAATACACATCATGAGGGAATGAACACCTTCCCATGTTCGTTATTTTTTCTTCCCCGAAATCGTATGAAGCTCAAGTATCCAAGTATACCAATACCCAAGGAAGGAAAACCGATAACATTGAAGAAGCGTGCCAAGTCACCGATACTCGCGATGACAATCTCAAGGATGTCAACTCGAATAAGTGATTATATCTCCAATCACCGACAGCCCTCGTGAAACAACAGCCTCCCAATGTACACATTCTCTCTCCGATGATTGTGATAACAACGAGATCATCACGACTTGTAACCTCTTTATCTTCGAACCACTTTCAATTTTCCACATAGTTGGAATAAGAATACTAAACGCCTGATGAGTAAAACCTGAGTTTCTCTCACAGGTCATGACATTTGTTTTCCCGAGTATCTTCAATCACTTAGAAGAGTTAAGTTCATCAAGTTTACTCATGAGTCAAACTTGAGTTTCTCACATGGTAATAACATTTGTCTTCCTGATATCTTCAATTTCTTAGAAGTATTAAGTTCATCAAGTTTACCAAGTAGATGCTTGTCTCCTTCCCCTGCCGGTTTTGACACTTCGCATCAAAGAACTCTTTGTAAGTCCGTATACTAGAAATATTTTGGAAGAACATCATTAGCTCAAGACTTGTGAGAATCAACTTGTCAAGAATAACATGAGCAAGTCTAATTAGGGATTAAATTTGGCTTTACACTCTTCCCCACTAGTGCTCTCCCCAAATCTAACAATTCTATGATGAATGCTTGAATTGAGAAGAAGTCTTTAAATAATCAAATGCAACTCGCCTTTAGTCTTCTAACATGTAGCAAAAAATGTAACCGATGTAGACTCACCTTCTTCAAGATTGTCCCAATGGGGAATAGATAGTTAACATTCTTCACACCAAAGCAGCATTCAATTAACTTGTAAATAGCAAATCCTTAATTAAAATCCTCCCAATCAAACAAGAACGTAGATGTTCATCAAAGAAATCAAAAGAATAGAAGCACTTTGTCATTTAATCATATCACCGCAGGAAGATGTCAACCAATCCGGCCTAGAAGAGAAAAAATCTATGTGAAGATGACCCGATAAGAAGAAGCTCGGTTCTTACATGAGTTTAGAGTCAGATGACCATTTATATTCTCAAATATCAATCAACAATGCAAAAATTCACACTTTTCTCCTCAAGAATTTCATACCTGAGATATTCTTGACTAAATAAGTGAAAAATCATCCCAATGTTCTATTCACACTTTCTCCAAGAAATAAGCACATGATGTCGCCATTCATTATAATCGAAAGAACGGAATGAGAAAACAATCGCAGTAGCCCTGCTCACTTTATGACTCGGTTTATGGAAAAAGCATGAAGCATGTTGATGAGAATGGTCATTAATTAGAAGATTTCTTCTTCTTCGAAGATAAAGCGACCAAACGTATTAATTTCTTTTCTTTTTAGAGAACCAGGCATGAACTGTTGTGTTCATATTCATAAGAAGATTTTCTTTTCAAAGATAATGCGACCGAACGCATTCATTTTTCTCAGAGAACGAGGCATGAACCGTTGTGTTCATAATGTCATAAGAAGATTTCTTCTTTCAAGATAAAGTTGCCAGTACACTTTTCTTTCATGAGTACGAGGCTTGAACCGTTGTGTTCAAACGCCATAAGAAGATTTCTTCTAAGATAAGCGATCTAACCGCACATACTTTTCTTTCTTTAGAGTACGGGCATGAACTGCTGTGTTCATACGCCATAATCTCTTTTCAACTCTTTAGCAAAACATGTAATCATCACCATTATCATTCAAGAGGCTCTTTGTAGTGACAAATTGATGGAGAAAACCCAATATGATGAATTTGACCCCGTAAACTAACCCAACTCGTAACTTATACTTGCACATATGTAACAAAGAGCGGTGCCCATTTCCATTAGCATCTCTAAGTACTCTCTATGTACTCTATACTCTTCAACCAACCAACCATCAAGTATAAGACGCATATTCTCTTGAAAATCCACAATTGAATGTGACACAAAGCACTACAACGTAACTCCTTAAAGTGATAGTTATTTTGTGGTGGTATGAGCCCAATTCCCAAGTGGTAAAAGAAAAGGTAAAAGATACCCAACAATAACTAGATTTCCAAGTCTTGTTTGATAATAAGCTCGAACAAGGATCATGAAGAATCTTCATCCAACCATCCCCGATACCTTGAGATACTAAGTACACTCGCCCGTGATATTTCACTTCAACCTCAAATAAATAATATTGAATTAACGCCGTTGTCACATCTTCAATCGCTTCAAATCTAGCCTTCTTTGACATTTAAATGAACTTTGATAATGGTTTCATCCCCACCATGGTATAAGAACACATAACCCCGTGAAACCATGTAATAACCAAACTGCCATGACGAAAATCCAAACACACATCCAATTCATGAAGTACACCCTTTATCCCTTCTTGAAGCGTAAACCGTATAATCAAAGATCGATAAGATCTGGAAATACACTTTCCTTTCTCCAGATATGCACTTTACTTTACCGTGATGTTTCCATTGTCAACGGATTTTACAAGTCTATGATTTAAACCGAGAAATAGTTCTTCCGGGATTTTACAAAATCAAGACAAAACCATAAACAATGTTAGCTTGAATGTGTTATGACAACTTTGGTTCCGGAATATCTGCTTTGGGGAACATGCACGGTTCATCAATGATCCAAAATCCAACATCATCAACCAACATCAACCATCCAATAAACACTTTGTAAACACATCTATCACAAATATCGCCGGCTATTGCGTGACCACAAGGAGAAGTAACCCGATATGCCAAACTTGAACATGAAGTAAAAATTCCCATTTGTTACTTAAACTCGTACTAATCCTTGTGAAAAAGAAACGGTGTACCCAATGTACAAAACCTCTTGACGTATCCTCAATCGGAGACACAAGTGATAGCTACGCTGTGGTTTAAGCGAGAAAGAATCACAACCGTAACTAAATAGCCAAGTCTTTATCACACTCTGTAAATGCCCAAACAAGTCATCTTCGCGGAGAGGTAGAAAGAAAGAAGACAAAATAAGTAAACATGCCCGGAAAAAACTTCACTTCACATCCAAATAAGAAATACCGAACAAACAACCCCGCAGTCAACTTTGTACACTCGTCAATTCAAGCCATGACATACTATCTTTCGTGAAAATGTATACACCAAAGTATCAAGCTTCATAACACAGCGAATCTCAACATCATACCAAATCATATCATCGAAGATATTCAATCCAATCCGTATATCTTATCCCAACTCTCTACTCCACCAAACATCCAACACATCAAGTAACTCACATGACTTAACATTATCAAGCCAAATCCAAATCATCAATTCTCCCATCATATGAAAAATATAGCCATATGGTATAAATCTCAATAATAACAATAATCACATAAAAGCCAATTTAACACATGACTTGACTTAATAGAAATGATATGCAACAATATCATGTCCAACTGGCAACAACAGATATATATGTAGACATACAGCATAATATACACGGCCCAAATTACATTACTCAAACTTTATCTTGTTCAAGCAGTGATCATCAGCCCAATTAACTAAATCCAACGAGGCCCATTGACATCTTTGCCCATGAGAAAAAATAGAACTGCTCCACATCGTTTGAAACCACGAGGCCCATTACAACAGCCATAGAACCCGATCCATATATCCCATCCGGATATAAATCCCATCAAACCCTAAACATTAGCACATTATACACTAACCCTAAACACCTCAAATACACTGCCTCCTTTTATCATCTCTACTCAACTCAAAAGATGCAACAACAATCAACCTTAAATACCATTAACCAAACCCTAATCTTGCTCGTATAAACAGTCCGCCCCCACCCTCATCATTCTTGTCAAACATATGCTCGCCATAGGGTTGGTTTGAGCGACATCGTAACAGCCACGTCAATGTGGATGGCTTGGTGTCTCGGAAATGGGATGGCATCAAGATTTTGAATAGGTCTCGGGTAAGATATAATCTGTATGATATTCGTATATTTTTTGAGTTTAAAACGAACCAAAGTCTTGATTTAACATGTTTGTTAACATCAATTCTTTAAGTTCGAATATAATCAAAATAAAGCTTTTCCCTTTTCTTTTGTTTTTCGGATATCAACAATTAAGAAAAACAAATTTAGATCCATGAGGCACAAGGTCTTTTGTGTATAGATCCTTAGAGATCTATGTGTTTGAAGAAACCGCACACAAAAGGATCAAAGCTGAGATCATAACATTTTATCCATAAAGATCTGTGATGGAATAATAATGTGTAGAACCTTGAAGGGTTGAGACATGAAAAATCTAAGATCTTGTATTAGAATGAGTCGTTTTTATTAATGAGTCTTGAGTCTTGATCAATGAAGAGGTATGTTTGAGTATACACGATCTATTAAGATATGTACGATATTTAAAACGTAACTGAGATCCCTGCGTATTTCGATTTTAATGTGAGTCAAGATCAGTGATTATATCATTATTAGGGTTTTTTTGGATCTAATAGAGGTCTTGAGAAATATTAACAAAACCTTGATGAAATATGAGATCTTGCTGTTGGATGTTGAGTCATGGTTTTGTTTGATTGATGATGGTAATTGTGTTGAGTCGTTTGGTATACGGTTTAAGTCTTATTGTGGTCGTAGTCTTGGTTCAGTCACTCTTCTTCTTCATTTCTGTCACCAAGTCGCTACAGTCAATGGTTTAGAGTCAAGTCGCTAGCTTATGACAAGTCCCTAGCCGAGTTTTGAGTCAAGTTGCTAGCGCAAATCGCTAACTTGTTCAATAACAAGTTGCTAACCCAACTTGCTAGGTCTAACTCGCTAGGTCTAAGTCGCTAGGTCTAACTCGCTAGGTCAAGTCGCGTAACTTTTATTTGGCAATAGTCAACAACCACAAGTCGCTACATCTTTCAACGATAAATTGCTAACTTATAAATATAAGTCGCTATATCAAGTCGCTAACTTCATAGAATCGACAAAGTAAAACCGCATTTAAAAATGCCAAGTCGCCACCAAGAAAATATACCAAGAACAATAGACCCAAAAACTGCATAAGAAAGATGCCTCCTTTTTACCCATTTAGACCATGAAACATGACCAGATTCATATTTTGGACAAAGATACATAAACAGAACTTGGACAGAAACAGACTTGGACACATGTATGAACCAGTAAAGACCAAAGGCCAAAAGAAGGATACCAAGACATGATAAACAATTTACCCAAAGAACTTAATCCCACACACAAAAGCCTATCAAAACCAAGCCAAATAAACCACAAACGACAAGACATGTTGAAACCGCTTAAAATATTCCAACCACAAAAAAATACTCAAACCAGTTAAACAACCATGTATCGACACCAAAAAGAACAACACAACATAATAGCCATGGAACTAAACCACACAAATCGAAATAACACAATAAACCTTGGCTCTTGATACCAATTGTAGGATCGTTATTTTATTGTGTTGATGATTCGGGTGGTCTTGGATGATCAAAATACATGTTTGCCATGTTAGAGAGTGCAGAGAGAGAGAGGGTGTTCTTGCTAGAGGTTTACACAAAGCATGGAATATTAGATTGAATGAGAGCACCACCCCTTCCATGGATGGAAGGGGTATTTATACTTCATGCACACAACCACCTCCCATCGGCCTCAGGGATCAGTATTGGGTAAAGACCCTTCCTCCACCTTGTTGCACTATACTATTTCACGCTACAAACTAACCAATAAACTATTAAATAACGTAAATAACTACAAGTCTACGAAGAACTTATGCTAGATAATATTTGGGGTGGCCGACTCTTCACCATGGAATTTTCTAATTCCTAACAATACGCCGCCGGGAATAGAATAGCTAAATAGAGTTCACCGCTTAGTTTCCTTGCTTCGATTCCTATCGCGTTTCTTTTTCCCATTTTAGCTTCCACGTAGTCTATCCCCTTCTTCAGACCTTTGTTCGAACCCCATCACTTTTCATCATGGCAGGTGATAATCAACCACCACTCATCAACCCACCACCAAATGACCCGCCAAGAGGTCGCATTTGCTTAATATCAGCACCAAGCCACCTAGGCTATAGAACATCATTGAGCTTCCCACCAAGCCCAAACTTACCATTCGACACCATCCGTTGGTGGAAAATGGATGTATTCCATGGACTTCATTCAAGATCCTAATCAAAGATCTTAGGATTTTTAAATCATCGATTCCATCGACCTCGATGTTACCACTGAGACCACGCCTTAGTTCTTCCAATTCTCTCCCACGAAGTTAAGTTGTAAATGGTTTATGCTTCCCCACGGATCTATTTTCAAGTTGGGAGGATCTCACCACCGTTTGCTAAGCTTTGCCCACCTCAACCACTTAACCATCATTCCTTCAACTTTCTTCGCAACCAAATCATTGGTGAAATCAATGAACCTAAAGGATTGCATAGATAAATGAGAACGAGGAAGATAGTGCTTATTTCAATCTTACCCCACTAAGGAAGAGGTTGTTACCATCAATACATAACGATAATCCCATCACCCATCATTAGGATATGTCCAAAGATTAGGAGAGGAAATCCGTGGAACCTCAAAATCCCTTTGTATGATCTGATATAGGAATGTCGAGCATGCTTACATAGATATGGAATCTCCATTAATGTGATGTCATCACTGCTATTACATGACATTATGAACTAGTGACTTAAGATTAGAGGGACCCTAAGTTCAGGGGTTTGCAACTTTGTGGGAAGAGTCAAAGATGTACACGTATTTATAGGGAATTTAACCTACCAAGTTGATTTTATGGTCCTAGAAGACATCGGATGTGTCATTGACTATAGCTTATCCCAAGTAGTGCTAGGAAAACCGTTTGTTGAAAAGTCTAAAATGAGCCATAAAAAGTTTGAAGGAACGGTTAGGTTTAAGGAAGGAAACGATGAGATCACTTATAGGATGCCTTGGAAGACAAATGGATATGGCCCTTTATCCCTTTTTGAACGAGACAACATTAGAGCTTTGAGGAAAAAGCCAAGACTATGTCTAAAAAAGGTTTGAACTTCATGTAGGAGAAAAGGAGACTTTATTATATGGATTGTTGATCCTAGGGCCTAGGTATAGAGTCGATGAAAATTTTCAATATGATAGAATTGAGAATGAAAACAAGACCACGTAGGCACGACTGAAGTCAGCTACAAGACTAATAAATAAAGAAAAGCGCTTTACGTGAGGCAACCCATGCTTAATTGTTTGCTTGTTTGTGTCATATATCTTTTATTGGTTGTTTATTCTCATGTTTGAATTTGTAAAAATGCTTTATTTTGTCTTTAACCTCGCCTTAATTACATATAAAGGTATTTTACACATGGGATAAGTGAGGATTACACCGCGTTAACGCGAATACGAGAATTACAATTATTTAAAAGATATACTTGTGTGTTTGTTCGAGTCAAATTTTGTATCGAAGTCATAATGGATATTTTGCGTGAAATGTTTCCATTCTAAAGATAAAAATTTTCCGTAATTTTTCCGTAAAATCGCACCGCCGTTATCGATAACCCCGACGGGCGCGTCGCGAACCGACGGCTGCCGAGGAGTAGAAACTGCTTACTATTTTTTTTTCCCGTTTTTCGAGCTACTTACAAATTTTTGGAATTTTCCGTGTCTTAATTTTTCGTAAAATCAGAAACATCCATTTCACAAGCATTATATCCTAGTTTAGTAGAAGTCATATATATATATTGTTACCACGATTTACTAAGGTTTCGTTTGTTTTCAAATGTAAGTGTGTTTATTTTATTAAGAAGAAAATACATAAGATTGGAGGAGCTTTTCACGAACACTTTTCAAGAAAATTTAACCACTACTTCACACGGATCCAACAGCTAATCGAGCTAGTTTCTTTTCGCTTACCTTCCATTATCATAACTTTGATACCTTCTGGGAATATTGGGGAGAATGTTCGCTTTAAGTGGGAGGGAAAATAAAACGAAAACTTTGAAACTATGCTTATCCTTGACTATTTGCCTTGTCCAATTTTATTTGTGTAATAAACCATGAGAAATATCGGCTAGGGTAATTTTGGCACCAAATTTAAAATTTTTCAGACATGTAGAGGGGCCATTAGTCTTAATAAAGCATTTCATGGATAGGAAGTTATATGACTAGCACAAAACCCTTTACCACTTAAATTCCACCCAAAATGTATATCGCCTTAGATTTGTAGGAATTAAAGCATTCCACTTTAGTGCTTTGAGTGTGCACCGGTAGTATAATAGATTCAAGAACTTGTTTTGTGATGCATTCCGAGATCGCTAGTAAGACTACACTTGTGTAGTTAGGAATAACTAAATGATAAGAGGTATTAGGATAACCCTTGTTTGATACCGCTTTATAATTACTTTCCACATCTACTGAGTAATTCCCACACCCCTTATGCTATACTTATCTTTAGTACACGATACCCCTAGTTAACCCTTCAGAGCCATCTTTTCGGTTCTCGTGATGTTTCGATTTTACGGAATATCAATGAAGAGCATTGTTTACAATCCACCCCCAAATGTACACCCAAATCGCCTTAGCCTACCTTATATGCACTCACTTTTAGTGCATTATTGTTATCATACTAAACCCTTAGTTCAATTGTCTAGTTGCTTGCATAAGTTGCTAAGTCGAGTCATATCCTTTGTACATAGTTTTGGGACGATTGGGACTCATGGGAAAAGTTAAATTTTATGAAATGACGGGAAGGGAACGCTAAATTCAAATTCCCTTTATTTGCTTAATAATGTACTCCAAGTTTTGATCTTTCAATTGGTCAAATTAGTGTTAGAGTAATAAAACTCAAGTGTAGGGATGCGATATAAATCCCTATTATTTTGATGTTATCGTAGAGGATGGTAGAGTAAAAGTGTATGAAAAAAAAATCTAAAAGAAAAGAGAGTGATGAAAGAAAAAAAAAAAACATATGGGCTACCATCCTACATCTATCTTTAAATTTATGTTTGTTTGTTTCAATTTATCTAGAGTTTAGAGTGTCGAGTCTTGGCTTAGCAACGCCATTCTTCATATGCTTGTAACATAAAGATTTTTGACTTGCCACCACTAAATCGCCTATCCCACCAAACCCTTTGTTTCTCTACCGTAAGCCTAACGTTACAACCCTTTCAAAGACCCTTGATAGTTTTGACTAGGTGCTTACGCCAGCGCATGGAGGTTTGATCTGGTCTCAAGCCTATGGTAATCTATGTACTAGAACCGGTTAATGAGTGTTTATCTTCCATTTCCAACTTGATAAATTTCATATACACACCGAGATGAGTGTATCCAAACACCACTTAAGTGAGGTGCTAGTATGTAATTTCCGTGTTTTGTTATGACTTTTATGGGCTTATATGTGTTGTGTATCATTCTAAACTAATGCTTCATGACCCCTAACTTATAAATTAATTAAAGCAACATTTGCTTGAGGACAAGCAAATACCAAGTGTAGGGATATTTGATAAGGATTTAAAGGTACACCCTTTGAGGGTCATTTAAGCCATTAATTGATCACTTTTGTATCCGTTACTACTTAATTTCGCTCCTTTTCACTTTTTAGGTCTCTTGAAGGCAAATTGTTGGAATGACACTTATTCGGACCTAAAAGGCCAATATACGTAAGAAAATGGCCAAAGTCAAGAATCAGACACTCAAGTCGCTAGAATTGGGGACGACGCCATCAAGCATGTGACTGCCGCGGACACATCTTGAGATGACTCGGATAGCAAATTGCTAATTTACAAGTGACTACATCAGTTTAAAAGAGTAGGCCGCAACTCGACGACTCCAGATTTGGATCCGACGGCCTCGAGGTTGAAGCCGATCGCCTCAGCATAAGGTGACGCCGTCACGAGCTGACGCCGCCAAGACGAAACCCTAATGGCGGCGACCGGCGCCACAATTAAAGAGTGACGCCGTTATTGTTACACTATTTATAGAATCCAATTTTTCGCTTTAGAGAGGTTTTGTGGAGTAAAAACCCAAACCAAACCAAGGTCGTCTTGTGCATCTTAGGTTCCATACCCTATTTTACAACAAGATAAGTGTTTTACTTCATTGATTCAATCATGTCTTCAATTGTTTGTGTATATGCTTGCATGTTCTCCATGTCCGGCTAATTTACTTGTGTGTTTGCTAGATATATGAAACCTAGGTATTGAATATTGATTGGTTGTCTCTTATCTTAATTGTTATTGAACTAGTATCAAGGATAGGTCATCCGCTGTGTTATTAATGTTGATTAGTCTTGTTGAACCTTAGGTTATAGTTACTAGTTGAATTGTAGGCTAAATATCCAAAGATAACCTTAGTGTTAAGTTTATGAATCCTAGAGATTTCGTGAATCATTAACCTTGTAGCTTCAAAGAGTTAGAGATAAACGCATACCCTACTTAATCTTAAAAACACAACGCTAAGAATAAGGACGACAATTCAACCATCAATTGGAGATAACTAGGTAGTAATAGCATCTAAGTAAACACATTTTTAATCATATAAAAGCTAACAACAATAGACATAGACTACACTCACCTTAGTTTAGATAATTAGATAAGTAGAGTAATCTGTAGAAATACCAACCCCAAATCCAAACCCCCAGATTCGCATCTTCCATTTCCAAAAAATATAAAAATATAGAAAATAATCTTCCTCAACCCCAACCTTGGCTGTAGTAATTTCTCACCAGCATTCCTATTCTAGAGAACGATATCAATTCCAGGCTTACCCTAATACTACACTACAATGATTAGGTTCATCAGTAGTGTTGAAAAACTTGTCGATCTAAAAGAAGTTACTTTGACCTCAACACGTAATGCGCATCACAGTAACATACTTTTTTGTGCAAAGAATCCTCTTCGAGCATTACCACCACGGTGTAACCTCAGTAATGGTCACGCCAGAGCCACACCCCGTCAGTAGCACCGTCGTTTTGCTTAATTACGGCGTGGTAACTTTATAGGTTACGACGTATCCTCCGTAACTTCTTTTCATTTTAAAACACAAAACCTTGTATTAGTTTTCAAATGAACTTTATGGGTATGTTCTCGTAAGCCACATGAGACTACACTTCCCACTTGGGACACCAAGTGGTTTAAAAGCTTGTTGCATACGCTAAATGCAACCGCGGATTCCTACTTAACGAGTTAGGTTTCTTTGATTTTTTCTTTTTCTTTTAGAATTATGTTGTTTCAGTAGTGATTTCAGTGATTGAAGTTTGCTCGGATGCTTACAAAGGCACAACTTTCATGGGCCTTTTTTTGAGCAATACGGAAGTTCTCGCTCTAATTCTACTTTTCTCTTCACCTTTATTTAACGCTTAGTACAAAGGGACTTTGTACATTTCATGTTGGGGATCTGAGTAGAATTATCTCTTGAACTTTATTTTGCCCTCGCTCTAGTTTATTTTGAAAAGGGAAATGATGCAAATAGACCGCTACCGAGGCTAGTCACTTTCCCGCCACTTTTATTTTTATTTCAAATTGGACCGGGCAACCGCCATTGGGCAATCTCATCGACATTGTGACAAGTTGTCCCGTATGTGTAAGGTATTGTTTTTGGGCAACTAAAAGAGCTGGCCAACCGTATTTTTTGATAAGGGTTGTTTCACATTTCACATTATATAGAAAGTACACTTTGAATGGTGAAAGTACAAAGATATATGTATTTAAAATCAATTACCCACTCGCGACAAAAACATTCATATTGTCTGCTTTGCCGCATAAAACATTCTTAGTTACTTGTTTTCACAATGAGACCATCTTCTTCGTCATTCCTCTCTTCCTTGTATCATCGCTATATCACCACCTAGAAAGTTACAGAAGTTGAGTTCAATCCACACTGGATTGATCTAGTTTGTTTAAAAATGTGGCCAAATATGGTAATGAATATTGGTCGTTGTTTATTACATATTATTTATTTCCAATTGGTTCTATGCTTTAACAAATAGTTGTTGTTATTCGATTAATACCTTTGTTATATAGGTGTTAATTCCATTCTATAATCTATTAATCCTTTTTATGTCTCGTTCATTCATAATTATGTAGGGTATAATACTGTTGATGTTGTTTGTTAGGTATGTAACATAACTCGTTCATTAAATTTTAGTGGCACTCAGACTAATAAGGAGTGGTTTATATGCATCGTATACTAATTGTTTACTCGACGCTGGTATAGATTCCATCCATGGTCCGATTTCAATTGTTGTTTATGTTGACCCTTTTAGATTATGAAGCTAAGTTAATCATTACCAAGAACCTAACTACTTTTGGTTGATAAAGCAAAAGTTAGACGCTAAAACGCAACATCTTGTTTAGGAATACCGCTTTGAAGATGGATTGATTCTTGTTTTTGAACATGAAACGACATCATAGATTATATGCTAAGGAAATAGCATAAAGTCAACGATTCACTCATGATATGCCCTTCATTTTTACATCAAGGCATGTTTTTACATTTTGGTCGCGAAGTTTTGTTAATGACCGGCAGCGGGTTTGACCAAGCTTTGTATGTATCCGTTCTCTAAATTTTCGTAATGTGGTATTTCCCCGATAAGCAAGGGTATATTCTAACCAACTTGTATGTTATTGGTGATATCAAGATGAAGAGCTGTTTCGGACAGACCGATGAAGATGTTGTGTCTTTGTCTTTTGTTAGCCTTAGAGGTGATCTTTATGGGTCGTTTGTTGACATGCGAGGTGAATGATACAATCGATGAGGTTAGTTGATAATCTACATGATTGGAATGCTTTTCCACGGGTGAGCATATTTGGACTCATTTATACGGCCAACTTCATAATGTATTTGATAAGCACGCGGATGACCACCTTCTATGATTGAAGAAAGATCCAAAGCATTGTCCCACATACACATCGCCCTGATTTGTGTTCGGGTTTAGGTATCCATTTTCCAACTTAACATTTTTATTGATTTTTATATTTAAAAGTTTATATTTTTTTCTTTTTATTTTTTATTCTCATAGGCGGGATCCTTGAGTCGCTTGAAAAATCTCATGCTTGGTGGATTAAACATTCAAATGTGATACAGTAGCACTTCCGTTCGTCTAGGAAGTCCATCTTTAAAAGAACTCGATCGCTCAACCTTTTTTCAAACGTAGCCGCTTAAACTTTGTTGTTATTTATTTATTGTTTATAGGTAAAAAAGTAAACCTACACACAAAATTAGATGTTCCATTTCCACCTATCTAAGCCCACAATATCTTATCGACCGATTCTTCATCAATTGCTTTTGATCTGTCTCACTTTCTTTTCATTCTATCTTCAGGCTTGCCTTGATGGCCAAATGAATTTCATAATCGCCAATATTCTCAATCTTTCGCCAGTGGATGAACAATTGATGAGTTGATTGTACACCGCAAATTAAGGTTAACTTCAACATCCGCTCGCTACGCCATTAAAGGGTAATCTCACAACCGATGTAGATTTTCTTCTAAAGTCTTAACAAAGATGTACTCTTGTATAAGCATACAATATCCATTCTACAACATCCACTCTTTCTACGCCGTGAGGTTTTTCCCCGCCGCCTTCCTTTTCTTTAGCAATTTATTTAGCATTTAGTTCCAAATATAATCTTTTATAAAATTCTCCATCATAAGCTATCTGCTCCTCTCTACTTTTAAACTCAATGTTGGCTCGCAATCCCTTTACCCTTTCCAATATCGTTCGACCACACCTTTCAGCCTTCACCAATCTTTAGACTCTTAGCAATAATTGGGCGCAGGATAGGTTAGATTGCTTTAGGTTGAGAAATTTTGGCGCCGAAAGTGTTGTGGTGCTTGTAATTGTAGCGTAGGTTGCCTTCGCTTGAAAACGCTCAATTGGCAAGTGGCTATAATAATACCAGTAGTTGTTGCAAAGAAGGTTACTTCAATACTATCGCGATGCCAACACCGCATTGATTGCCGCACTACTTCCTTATCCTTTCTTCAATCTGTAGCCTTTAAAGAATCATCCAAGACGCTTTACCTTCCATGCTCACCAATTTGTAATCTCACCTCCCCTCGTTGATGCATCCTCTAAACTTTGAATGCCGCAGCCTTTGCTTTCTTTCCTAGTTTCTTCACTTTCCTAATGTATTGAACCTTGGCCTCTTAGTCTCTCCAAAACACTTACCGGTGCTTCAACATCCCCATTGTTTCAACGCCAGTAGTTGTCTAATTTTGAAGACCGCGATCTTTGACTCCATAGTTATGAATATATCCGCCAATTAGATTGAGTTTCATATTATCCTAACCACCTGACTGCGTGTAACTGACGAGAAGTCTATCATTGGAATTGTCATCATGTAGAAAGCCATTAGTCGTCAAATCATGTTGGTGTTCCAAACCACCTCATCTATTCGAGATGTGTCTAACATTGCACGTAACTATCGAACATCCATGTCCCCCAAATTAGCCATTGTCAGTGGATTCCTCCACGTGTCAATTTCAAAGAACTCTCCACATTAGAGTTGCCATTGGTCGGGTCGCAGTATGTTTCCACCGCCTCACGCCAGCGATTTGGGGAATAAATATGTTATCACCAAAAGTTACAAAACGTACTTATAGTTTCCATTATTCATCAAACTAACTAGCAAAGGATTGCCCGTAATCCATAGTTTCAAGCAAGCTAGCAAAGGGAAATATTATTTGCACCCAATCTTTCGCTTATGATTTTAATTATGCATCCCTTATAAAATGGTGTATATCTCAAAGTAATGAACTAAACCATATATATTTTTTGTAACCATTAATAACTTTAGGATTCAACTACCATCGATCCGAGACCTACTATACATGAGTTCCACCGCTGGTTGATAGATAGCCAGATTTTTCAATGACTATGCTCCGTGATCGCCGGGCCAGACCTAACCTTGTCGATACCTACTTTCGAGGCTTGAAAGTCACTGGGCAACATACTTAAACCGGTTTGAAAAGTTCAAAACAATGCAAGAGCGAAGTAGTTCCGAACAAGAAGCCTTAAGGATCATGTAATTTCCTGTCAATCGCCAAGTTTTTAAACTGAGTGTATTATTCGTGTTCTCTATATTCATTATAATATTAGAATGTAGATTCACGTGTTCTTGCACATGACAAACTCCTCGCCTTTCGGTATACCTTTCAACTAATCTATAGTTATTTTCACGCCATTGTTTAATTTAAGAAATACCATATTTTTACAGACAAACTGATTTTGAGTCACATTTACCAAACACAAGGAATGCCTTTTCCCATTCACTTAACATTTATCTCAAACCGACGACTTGTCGAACTGGTCGCGGACGCTGTTCAAAATTAACATTTTCTTCGCATTTATTTGTATGGTCATATACACATGTCATCGCCGTATTCTCTTCCGTGAGTATTGTTGAATCACTCCTAAACCTTATTCATGTGTTAGTTACTCATATGTAATAGTTAGCTTATTATGGCCTTTATGTTTGTTATTAGCCTTGAGCTTATGTAGAAGGCCCATGAGCTTAGGCCCAAGCCCATAGGGAGGGAAGGGACTAGGAGTGTTGCCCTAGCTTCCCTCCTATAAATACTATGTAATAACCCTCACTTTAGGGTTGGTTGTTCAATCTATTCTTTTCATTCATATCTTATGCATAACCGGGTCATAAGCATATCGTGTGTGTTTGGTTTCTTGTTCAACCGCCTCTCTATCTTTCTTATAAGCTTGTGTTGTAAAACTAGTGACCTACATGGTATCAACGCCTAAATAGTTGGGTGAAACGTTTGTTTTTGAAGTTTTTGTTTTGGTCTTACGCCAGAACGTATTGATACTTTTGTTCGCTTAAAACGCTTTTTACACTTTTTAATCCAAGATTCTTGTACTTTCAACGTTTTAAGGTGTTAAAATATTTGTTTTTGGCAAAAAGTTTCAAACTTTACGTGTGGATCGTTTTAAATAGTTTTTATAATGAGGTTTTCAACCTACGCATAACCTTTTAAGAGCTTTGGAAAATCAAGTTTCACACTTTTGTGTCTTTTGGTGTTATTGAAGCTATTTCATCACAAAAACGGTTTAGAAACATCTTTGGGCAAAATCATTTTTACGAGTAATCCTACGTAGCAAAACCCTAAAACTACGCCAGGTTATCCTTGGTTTGATCTTCATTTTGGGTTTATTCCGTGTTTTTCTTGCTTGGATAAGCACGAAAATATTCGACTTTGGATATCTTTTGCTTTGTGAAGTGTAAAGATCACTTGGGATAAAACCCTAAAATACGCATAAGCATAATGCTAGGCGTAGAAATCCCACGATAAGATTCATCTTACGCCTAAGCCTAGTCTTTTACATAAGATAATCCCACGCCTAACTTTAACGCCAACTTTGTGTCTCACGATAACTTTAGCTGCCTTTCTACTTCACGCTGTAAAGCAAATCACAGTAACTCTTGATTGTTACGCGTAACTTTGGTGTTTTTACGCATAAGTGCTACTTGGTTTCTTGTGATTTCTACGCCTAAGGATACTTCATCAACAAAGGTTCATTCGACTACAAAGATCCATTTTACCAACACAAGTTTATCAACATGTCACAACCACCATACTCTAACTATTTCCCTTACACTTATTCTCAACGTCAACAACAACTAAGTCCACAACATCAACAATGGAATCAACAACAAGCAATTTATCAACAACAATTTAATCAACAACATACTCCACAACTTGTTGCAATTCCACAACCTCAAATGGTTCAACCACCACCAAGTCTTCAAGTTCAACCCTACCCAACCCATCCATCAATCAACATCCATCAGAGGAAACTACGCAATCAATGGGTTATAATGTTCTTTTAGGGTTTTGTGATCCGAAGAAGCCACATGGAAAGTTCTTAAAGAAGGTTATCTTGGAAGGTCCATTTGAGATGCCTACTGTCATTGTACCCAGATCCAAATGCCATTCCACCAAGAGATGAACAAAACAACATTGTTATTGCTGGACTTGAATCCCAAGAACTTCTACACAATGAAGCAGATGAGCTTGCAATGGAATATATCCTCTTAGGATTACCAAACCCATTCTTCAAGTGTTGATGCTCAAAAGACTGCAAAATAAATGTGGGATCATATTCATCTTCTTATGGAAGGATCTGTACTCAATCGGGAGGATTTGGAATCCAAAATTTACTTGGCTTATGAACACTTCATGATTGAACACGGAGAGACACTAGAGTCTTATCATCATCATTTTTTAGACATCATCAATGATTTGGATAAACACAACATCATCATGCCAAGAATTGCGGTGAATACTAAGTTCTCTAAGTAGTCTTGGTCTGAATGGGAGAAGTATGTCATTTTTCTCCGTCCGCGAAAAACATGCATCATTCTACATATGGATTGTTGTGCGATTACTTGAAGCCTCATGAAAAGGAAGTTGATAGGGAAAGGATTCTCCGTGCTCAAATTGCTCCACAACACATCCGAAAATCAACAACTTGCCTTATATGCTCAAACGTTATTCTCCTCAACCAAGAACTCAACCAACTGCTAATCACCAATATATGATCCCACCACTCAACAAACTCAATTGGTTCCATACAACAACAACAATGCTCAAGCACTTTTCAATGAAGCTAATGAGGAATTCGATCCGTCAAGCATTGCAACAAGTATTTGCTATGATTGCTAATGCCTTTAGCCGTTATACCAACAAATCCAACAACCGTATTCGTTCCTCATCTAACACAAGGAATCAATGTTGTGAACAATGGGCGAGTTGAAGTCGTGAATCGTGGTTATGGTCGCCGATGGGCGGTGGTCAAGGGTTTAATGTCGTAGGAAGGAATAACAATCGAGCTCAAGTGGTGGAACGTGGAAATGCTCGAATGGGTTGAATGGTCTTCGATGCTACAACTGCAATGAGAAGGGACACTGGCTAATGCATGCCCAAAGCCAAGGACTAGGGGCAGCGCTTATTTCAAAGAGGCTCTTCTTTTGGCTCTTAAGGATGAAGTGGTGGAACCTCACGGAAAAAGAACGAGCTTTATGGCAAATGCACGGATGATGATATGGAGGACTTGCGGCCAATGCGCTTGTTATGTTGATGGCTAATATGCATGACATGAGTGACACAGCCCAGTATGACACCGATGGCTTGTCTCGTGCACCGAACAAACCATATTTATCTCTCGACCATATCTCCGCCAACCGAATCCAAGGCTCAATGTTCAAAATGCGCCATCCACATCTCATTCGACGATTTTCAACCAGACCAGTTATATTTGGACGATCAAGATGACCTCCCGGTTTCCCTTGATAATCAAATTGACTCCGTGGTTATACTTGAGGATCTCGGTAATGATCATGTTGAGACTCACGTTGAACACGCCGAACTTTGCCTCATCCAGATTTTGCTCGTTTAATACAAGACCAACAAACCATAGTGGAAAAATGTCATGCCATTAATCGGGACTTGAAAAGCAAAAATGCACTGTTAACCAAGGATTTTGAATGTTTACAAAAGCAACTCAACTTTTCAAAACTCAAGAAAAACGTGAAAACGGTTTTGAAGCAGCCTTTGCCAAATCTTATCAAAACGAAAAATATTTAGAAAGACAGATCGATCTAGCCGCTTAAGAATGCTTTGTTGTCTGAAATAGAACAAATGAAACATGAACATAAAAAGCAAATTAACGCTCTCACCTTGGAAAATCAAAAAGCTAAGGTCGAGTTGTTAACTTGTCAAAAGCAGCTCGCATACAAAAAGCATTAAATGAAACGAATAGATGATCATCTTGAAGAAATCATCGGCTTGCAAAACAAACTTAAAGAGTTTAAACTGTTGTTTACAAACATGGCGAGTCGGTCACAACCATTGAAAAGTTTACTTTAAAACCCAATCCAAATGGATATGGACCGAATCTTGCCGATTACAAACCTAAGCTTTCAACCAAAGCATTCAAACCAAATCGAAGTTTCAGCGTAATATAAAATTGATATTGTTATGAGTGTTGTTGAATATCATCGTCAAGAGGAATTAAGACGAGAGTCGATCAAAATTAGAAAAAGATGTTTACAACAAACCTTTTAACTATTCAAAAGCTTGCCACTGTCACACCAACGGATTCTAACACACCAAGGGTTATCATAAAACACCTGAAGTCTTCTAATGTTAATCCCCAACCGGATTATGCACAAACTTATGGTCCTTTACCTTCCATCAGTGAAGTAAACTCAAAACATGAAAATCGCAAAATTCTTAGATATTTTGACCTTTCATGGTGACCTCAAAACTTTTGCAACATGAGATAGAATATCATTCTGAAATCAAAGTTCAACATTTTCAATCGCCTCTAGCGAGAGAACAAAGAGACATTTTTCAGAAAAATCTTTTACCAAATGTTAAAAATTTGAAAAGTTGTGTCTTGGGAAAAGGACTTTCATAAGGAACTTGATTAATGAAGGTCGTTGAAAACTAAAACATCTATTTCTAACACTAAACGTAAAAGAACCGTTGAGAAAAGATGTTGATCGACTCTTGGAAGATGTCATCCGGGCCGATGTCCATAATGTTGTTATTGAATTTTTGTCATATGCATTTGATTATATCTCGCCGATATCGTTGATTCTGGTAAATGTTGAGAACACCGATAATGTGCTTCGACGAGTCTTAAAAGTTGAAAACAAACGATTGTCAAACGAACTTTCAAATGCAATACGCCGTCTTAATTGGTGTCAAAAAGATATTCACGATCAACAACTTGTTTTTCAACACAAAATCGCGCTAAGGCAAAATCTTCTCGATCCTAAAATTGAGCAACTGGATGATCAAAACGTTTCTTTTAAGTGTCAAATCTCAAAATATGAACAAGAACTTGTAAAAGTTAAAAAGGAATATGGTGTCATATTTGATTTACTCAAAAGACTCGTGATGAAGCATCAAATGAACTTGATCATTATCTTGCACACACTAAAGAAGTTATGCATTTTGTCGAAATATTCGGTCCGAAAATCAAGATCTGATTCACACTATCCTCAAGTTAAGAGAAATGTTAGGAAAGTATGAACAACTTCCACCAACCATCATTAAGAGAATAGCATTCCGAACACTTAGTAATCATGAACCTAGAATCCCTACCGCCAAATCACAAGTTGCTAACGCTCCCTTCTAATGAAAACATGAATAGTTGGCGTTTTTCCAAACGTCCGCACTTCACGTACCTAAGAGCACTACATCGAAGAATAGGAAGTTACCACCTAAGAAAAGATCAATAAGAATGCTAAAGTAGAAGAACACCCTAGACTATGAATAAGACTCACGTGCCTCCACTATAGATACCGTCCCGCAAATGTAATAGAAATAGTGATGTAACTAATGCTAAACCGCTAAGTACTTTTGATATTCAGTCCGATGCACCTTGTGTTATTTGTCGTAAAAGTATGAATTCTGATTGTCATGATAAATGTGTTGCTAAAGCTATCATCTCGCGTTTAAGGAATCCTAAGAACCGGAATACCTCTAGGCCCACTAATCTTCTAAGTCCGCGGCTTGGTAGACCGCCTCTTTAGATTCTAAGAAACGCTATCGCCCTCAGTAGCTCCGCCACCTCCTAGGAATGTAATAACACCTAGTGCATTCACTAAGACTAAAGCAAATACTAGTTGGAGATGGCGGAAATGGATATATAACACACTAGGATTTAAGTGGATACCTAAAGCTATTGATGTGTGTATATCTACTATATCCGCTATAGAACCCTCTAACATTTCGGTTCCACATCTACTTCTATTCCATCTGCGGTCGCCTGGTGTAATGCAAGATACGATCATTCTCCGATTGTTGATATGATGTTCCCCACACATGACAGTAACCTTAAACTATCAAACTTTATTGCAAAGTTCATTGGCACCGCCGTTCGAATGATCACTGCAGCCATCATGGGCTACCGAGACTATATCAATGGGAACATCGAAATTAGCGGTTTATTATATGTGAAGGCCTCTCACAACTGCTTTCAAGAGGTCGCTTTTGTGATGGAGATTTGGAGGTTGCTGTCAGGGAGAAAACTTGTTTCATTCGTGATCTACAAGGAAATGACCTTTATGTCTCAAGGTCGTAATTCAAGTCTTTACACTATCTCTATGAAGACATGGTTGCTTCTTCTCCCATCTGCCACTTTCAAAGGCAACATCAACAAAATCCCGCTATGGCACCGCCGTTTCTCACATCTAAACTTTCAAACCATCACCAACCTTGCTCGACACAAACTAGTTGAAGGACCCCACGGTTTTGGTATTCAAAGATCACCTTTGCTCGCTTTGTGAACAAGGCAAAGCACCGTGTCATT
>OU343216.1:185829869-185851425 GCA_910596185.1 Chrysanthemum makinoi
TAAAATACATTGTACATCATGCAATAAAAACTTGTATTATGGGGAAATATGCAAGTTTTTAAGTTTTAATGGGTATATATGCAATTCCCCCTATATTTTTTGCCGTATCCTTTTTTTTTTTTTTTTTTTTTTTTTTTTTTTTTTGCAATTAGTATTAGTATATATATATTATATGAAACGAGACCGGCGCTTGGTCCTACCGTTGTATGGGGCTTAATTTTAAATGAGGTGATTGTCATTAATAAATAGTAATATAATCGCTTCAACATTCTTATAAGGTAACCTACAAAATTTGATAGTTTTATGAGGCGCGTTTATGTTGTATGCCATTTTTACTATTTGTGCAGTTTGTTAGATCTTTATTTTTTAGCCAAGGTGATTGTGCATTAGTAAATGGTAATATAATTATTATTTTTATAGATCTGTAGCGTTCCCGCCAAAAAAACGCAATGCATTGTAGCTAAGACTGCAGCAGGGCCGCCAATAAATAGTAATATAATCATATTTTTTTCCGGCGGGCGTAATTTTTAGCCGAATTGATTGTAGTAATATAATCCTTCTCTTTTTTTGGCGCTGTGATCTTTTTTTTTTTTTTCACAGATCAGAGCGTACCCGCCCACATGCATCGTAGCTAAGACTGTGAGCGTTCTGATCAGAGCTACCGAAGGAACTTGTAGCAAAACGGCTATAGTTTTATTGGTTTAATATATACTTATAATATGGGGGCCTATGTATTTTGGGGGCCTTAGGCCCATGCCTAACCTGATACAACACTTGGGGCGACCCTGTCGTCACGCTATGTTCTCACGTCATTTATGTCATTTTTTTTTTAAACTCGATGTTTATAAATAAGGTGACATCAATAAAGATCACATAAAAACTAAAAATCAAATAGATGAATCTCAACCACTCATTTTTAATTAAATTAATTAAATTCACTTTCATCATTATATTTAAAAATTAAATATCTCACAAATCGTTAATAGTTAGATAAAACTAATTATACCATTGCGACAAGAATAAAATTATCTTTCTATATAGATCCAATATTGTATAATTTTGACGAACTTATTTTTTATCATTTTTTATGGGTTTCGATATATTACACTATAAATGAAAATTTTAAAAATACTTTTTTGTGTTGTTAGGAATTAGAAATTCCAGGTATTAAAGAGTCGGTCACCTCAAGTATATGTAATCGTTAGAAAGCTCGTAGTCGTAGTTATTTTAAGTTAAGTAGTATTTAGTTAAGTAACACCGTGGAGGACGGACGGGTCTTTACCCATCTGTATGCACGATCCACGACCGATGTGTGGCGATTATGTAAGACTATAAATACTCTCTACCTCCCAAGGTAGAGAGTTGGAGCTCATAATAATATCTTTCACTTTCTCTCACTAAGTTCCCTAAACCTCTAACTTTCTCTCTCTAGAATTCCATCTATATGCTACCTTGTGTTAATGTTATGATGTGTATGTGAAAAGTTATATCTTACAATTGGTATCAGAGCCAGGTTAGATCATATCTTGCACATCTTTGGATTTCTAGTGGTTTTTAGGTGGTTTTTGAGTTTGAAAAAGTTTAGTGGTTTTTGCATCATTTGATTGATTTCTTGTGTTAAAGTTTCGATTTTGGTTGTACTTTTGTGTTTAGAATCATCACAAGTGTTTAGGTTTTGATCTAGAAGGTTTGAATCATAGTGGTTGGGTTGTCTTTGGATTGAAAAGTGAGGTTTATATGGTTTTTTCAAGCTAGCGACTTAGTTCACGGAATATTTTCTTGGTAGCGACTTGCTTCACATTTTGTAGCGACTTACAGTGTTGGAGCTAGCGAGTTAGATCTAGCGAGTTAAAGTACAAGTAGTGGATTCTCCACTACGGGTAGCGACTTGTGGTAGCGACTTGGTCAGTAGCGAGTTGCTCTTTAGCGACTTGTGTCTCTAGCGACTTGTGTAGCGAATTGCTGCCAAAAATTTGGTTAGCGACTTGAGGTTAGCGAGTTACTACTTAGCGACTTGCATTTGTCTAGCGACTTGGGAATCTAGCGACTTAGTGGTGTAGCGAATTAAGTGTCCAGCGACTTGGGTCCTAGCGACTTGGTCTTAGCGACTTGGTTCAAGAATTCTTAGCGACTTGTTGACTTTTCCCGACAAAACTTCAAACGGCTATAACTTTTGATCCGTAACCCGTTTTCAGGCGTTCTACCCATCAAAACGACCGTGAGCGAGGAGAATGTCACGCCCGAATTAACTAAAGTTCATTGGGTCAAACTTCGAGGGCTAAATCCGCTCTGAAGCGAGAAGTTATTGAGGTCTTTATGTTTTTAGACCTAAAATTCTCGGGAAAATCGTGCAACAACCAACCCAAATCACAACCAAACAACATCTCTGCTTATCCCACAACCAATCATAAGTCCTAACACACAATTGTCTATCATTGTGTCGATCCATCATTCATCTTAACACATTCCATTGGTCATTGCTTAACGGTTTGGTCTTGATTTTAGTAAAATCCGACGAAAGATTCTATTTCTCGGTTTAAATCATAGACTTGTAAAATCCCGTGCATTCCACCACATCATGTCTTACTCTACTCTCTCTACGACCCGGTGATTTGAAGTGCTTAAATTGTATGATCTGTGGACAATAATGTTAATGATTGCTACGAGCGATTAAAGATGTTTGCATTAAACAATGAGGATGTGAAATCTTCATGTTCTGAGTACAATGAGAATGAATTGCACACATACGCATGAATGCCATGCAAATGGAATGCAGCATTGAGCCCTATCGGCTACTTCATCTACACCTCATACATTTGTTATCCATAGCGGGGATCGAACATGTAGTGCTCTTTTCCGCCGGACTTACCTACATTGACAAGAAGCGTCTTTGTTGAACTTAGAACACTTAAAGCTGCAACTTACCAATAAAGAGGTTCAAAAGGATGGTTCAGGTCAGCACTCTTCAAGTAATCTACAAACAATTTGACCATTCATCGGTGGGGAATATTCAGCAGATTACGATCAACACTTGACTGGAATTTCCTTCAAAAACATACTTGGAATGGAAATTAGAGGAATTCATTGAAGACATTTATCCAACTCATGGATAATGTGAAAAAGTACATTGAAGAATCGCTCATAAGAATGAAGGCGTGAATGAGTGTCGTGCAGATTGAAAGATTGTTGTGATAAGTTGGGTAATGTATATGTTGAAGAATGGTGTTCTGAATGCGAATATATGTCATTGACAACAAAAATGATGAGTCAGATAATGGAAAAATGGAATCTTCGTGCTCAAATTCACAAGAGAGAGAGGTGCACCGGACACAACCTGTGCAAGTTAATGCAAAGGAACGCTCCATGGAAGCTTCGGATGTACCCAAGATAGAGATGCACCCGTCACGCACTGTGCATGTCAATGCTCAGGTAAGTTGCATGGATGTTTCTGCAGTACCTAGTTGTGCATCTTCTACTCAAAATGATGATTATGAACTGCATGATTACGCTGCATTTGTGCCTGATGATTCCCTTACCACTGAGCTTAACATATATAAGGATCAGGTTGCTATTTATGAACAGCGTGCTAAGTTTGAGTTGACCACCGGTGAGCAGGAAATGGATGTCCAAATACGTACAACTATTAGAAAAAGTAGGTTTAGAGAAGAAGTATTAAAACAAGAGTTAAACTCCTTACAAGAAAAGCTTTCTAAAACTGCTAAGCAAAAACAAGAACTTCAAGAAAATGTTAAAATGCTTAAGCAAGAATTCAAGGCTAAGGAATCAAAACTTTTGAATGATTTTTCCAATCTAAAAACTTTGAAAAACAAGCTTGAAAATAAGTTGTACGTACAAGGAATACCATTCAGACTGCTCACATGATCACTAAGCATAGAGTCTTAAGCGATAAGCATAGCATTCCCCTTGTTGAGGAACCTAATCCAGAGGTAATTAAAAAGGCTAGAAATGCTCATAAGGTGCTGTATGATGGTAATGAGATCCTTAAGCCTAGCAGAAACCTAGTTGCTTGAGTGAGCTGAGGAAGATAAGAAATTAGATGAAGTCACTAGGGAGAAAATGAATAAGAAGCTAGAAGATCTTGAGTGTAAAAAGAACAAGATAACGATAAAACCCCATGATTACACTAAGGAAAATTGGATATCCTTAAACATGTTTAAGCCTCACACTCTATTGACCCCTGAAAAAGTGTTCTGGAAAAAGGATATGGACTTGCAAAAAGCTGAAAATCTTGTTGAAATGAATCCCCTTGTAGGAAATTCCCTAAGCGACGTGTATCCTCCAAATAAACCAATGCATTTAGTTCCTAGAACTATTGCCACTAAGAGCAAGACCTTAATCAGTCAATATGTTATTCTTCAACTATTTACCGATTTTGAGAAAACTTGTAAGAAAAGGATCACACCCACTGGGATAACTGAAGGGGAAAGGGGTTTTGAGCAAATGAAAGAATGTTATTTAATTGAGGTCATGCCTTTCTTTAAACAACTAAAAGATCATTTTGAGAGTCTTAAAAAGGGGACAAAATCAGATATTAAAGAAATGGAAAAGGAATTTGATGCAATGGTAGTTGAAGTTAGTGATTATGGGCGTGCACTAAAATATAATGAGATTGAGAGGAAGAACTTGCATACCTTAAATGAGACTCTTATTCCTGAATGTGTTGCTCAAGATATCTTTTTAACTGCTTCAAATTGCTCTATTAATGCTTCCAAATTTCATGAACTATCTGTGGCCTGAAAGTCTCCCATGATCGTGTCATTGAGCTTGAAAAAACTAATTCTAAACTAAACGAGAAAATTGAACGGGATGATCACGACAATTTGGTTAAACATTTTTCTAAACTAGAAGTTGAGCATTTTAATTTACAACTCAAATATCAACATCTCAAAGAAAATGTCAAAACTTCAAATATCAAGACATCTTCGAGATGCTCGAGTTTGATGCAGTTTTTCAAATTAACAAACGTGATGAACAGATTCAAGCTCGGTGCAACACGATCAGAAAGTTGAAAGCCCAAATCTCTCAATTAAAGGGTCAAACGAACAATATGACAGCTCCCAAATGCCTCCTCCTTTAGATTCTCAGAATTCTCAAACTTTTCATCTTCAAAACTAGTAAATGCATTACAAAAGGAAAACGAAAGTTTTCTAGAAGAAAATGAAAGGGTTAAACGACATTTTAAAGAGTTATATGATTCAATAAACGTCACCCGTGACCAAAACAACGAAAAAAATAACGTCTTTACAAAAGGAAATTGAGAATCTGAGAAGTCAGGAAATGGGAAACTGCCACTTGTTTTCAATAAGAATGTTGTCTCAAAATCACCCTTAGATTGCAAATACATTGTGACAGTTAAATATATTCCTCCTCATCTTAGGAATAATGAACATGCTTTTCATGACTCCTGTGCTCACCTTAAGGATAGTCTAGAATGTCTCCGTGAGATTGTCGAAGAGGATTTCATTAACAAACCGCTTGATAGTGAAATTAGGTTTGCTTGCCTCCAGGCCAAACGATCTCAAGAGCTGCTTGAATGTGTAATTGCAACATGTCCAAAACCCTTAGGTGAAAAAGGCAAAGCGGTGAAGCCTTGTTCTATGCCTAGTGCCAAGCAGGAAATCCGTTCTATGCCTAAAGCCAAGCATGTGACCCTTGATATGCCTTGTTCCATATCTAAATTCAAGCAAGCAACTTGTGATGTGCCTCCTAGAATTTTAGATCCCAGCACTTCTAGACCAGGAATGCAGAAAGTAGTGAAGCCATGTAATGTTCCCATCGTTACTTCTACGGATGTTAAGATTGACACTAAAGTTAGCGGGTCAAAACCTAGAAGCTATGCAAGAAGGATAGGATTAAGCAAACTAAAAGTGTTCATGATAAGGAAGTGAAAGAACACCATAGGGACAAGAAGTTTGATTTGAACAAAAGAATCGTGTTAGTTCTAGTATTAGCTCCAAGCTTACTAAAATTAATTCGAGGCCTTATGCTGTCTGCAAAACATGCAAAAATGTTTAATTTCTGGTAATCATGATAAATGTGATGTGTTATTTCTGAGGTCTAAGATTCATAACCCGGTTAAGAAAGTTTGGAGCCAGCGAAACAGAAGATTAAGCAATCACGGAAACCTACAGGGAAGGTTTTACCAATGTAGGATTTCATTGTGGAAAACAGTCGAATATTCACGAATGGCAAACCTTGCCCTTAACTAGATCCACTATGCCTAGAGTAGTGCTGTAAGGTTTGGAAGCCAACTAGTAGAACAATCCCATTAAGCACAAAATGTCCCTCGACTAAGTCTGATGCTTCTACTAGTTTAGCTCCTAGTGACAATGACATTGCGCCTAGGGTTTCTGCTGATTCAAAGATTGTTTGTGCTAACCAAAAGGACCCAATGAGCACGTGGGGATCCAATGTTTCCAATTCTATGTCTTGATCGTTATCCAAAGCAGGTCGTACATTGTTAATAGTCGTCCCTTGGTATTTGGATTCGGGCGGCTCTAAACATATAACTGGGCTCTAAACAATGGCGTCTGTTCACCGGTTCAGGCCTCGTACATTCATCATAATGGTGTCTGCAGATAACACTTCAGGCCCCGTTCTTCAAAGAAAAGAAAAGTGTACGCTCTTATGTGCGCTTTATCTTCAGCTAAAGAGAAATTCTCTCATGAATGGCCATACTCATCTACATTCTTCATCAACAAGCTTCATGCTTTTCCACGCTCATTCATTCATCAAGTGGATCTATGTTCATTGGTGTATACTCTTATTCACTTGTTAAATCAAAAATGGCAACTTCGGATGCAATTTTTGAGGGGGAGAAGAGTGAATATACTACATGATGATGGATGTTTGAATAATGGTTATACGACTTTATTTTTGATGATGATGAGTGTATATTCTTTTTGATTATGAGTGAATATACTAAGGATAACTGGGATTCATTGTTTTGAATTTGATGACTCTCCTCCAACGCCTAATGCTTCACTTACTAAGGATAATTGGGAATCAATGTTTGGGATTCATTGTTTTTCAAAGATATGTTTGATGAGTACCTTCAACCTCACGAATGTTGATCATCCAGACTTCAAGCTCATGCTCGGTTTCTATTGACTCAACTGGTTCATCATCAAAGAAGTACAATTCAGACTACTCAAAAAGCCCTATCTCCAGTTATTCCTCAAGGCGTTGATAATGATTATCATAATATTGCAGTTGCACTCATGAATAATGATCCGCTCTTTGGTATTCCTTTGTCAAATCTTCACGGATTGTTGTTCATGGATAATGATCCTCTTTTGGTATTCCTTGCCAAATCTTCACGGATTATTGTTCCTCTCATTGTGCATGTTATAAATCAACCACATGAACATTAAGGAAAATGACTACCTTATTAGCTCGAAGACATTTGTGTGAATCTTCCGATCGGTCTCTACATGTATACCTTTAGGAAGAATGCATTAATGTCGAAATCATTTGTTCGGTTCAAATTGTCTACTTATGGGTTGATAAAGATAGTCAGAGAGTTTCTATGAGTGGTCCTATGGCTCCTGAACACTCCAGCTTTCGGGACCCGCACTTCAAGACAGTCCCATTGGTTCATCTCTTGTTCCAAACTCTACTCAAGAAACTCCATATGTACCTCCATCGGAAGATGATGTAAAGAAATTGTTTGATCCTATGTTTGATGAACTGTATGATTCAAACACTAATGAGGTGATGATTCGCAACGAGAGGATGCTCATATTCCTGTGAATGAAGTCAATCCTTGAGTCTCAATATCTTTAAGTCAAGAAGCACCTGCTGCGATCCTTCGATCTCATCAACAAATCATCATTCTTCAAATGTACATCATGGAAATGTTTCGGGCATCAATGATGAAGTTAATCCCTTTGCTACTCTTGAGGATGCTCCATTTGAAAACATATTTGCTACTCCTGAATCATCATCAGAACCATCTTCTTCAGGAGACATCGACTCAGCTACCTCAGGTTCCTCAACAACGCCACATGAACACCTTAAAAATGGACTCACGATCATCCATTAGACAACATCATTGGAAATCCCTCTCGTCCTGTATCAACCCGGAAACAACTTGCAACCGATGCCTTATGGTGTTTCTTCAACTCCGTACTTTCTAAGATCGAACCAAAAGATGTTAAAACCGCCATGAATGAAGATAGCTGGTTCAATGCCATGCAAGATGAAATTCATGAGTTTGATCGACTTGATGTATGGGAGTTAGTACTTGCTCCAGACTGTGCTATGATTATAGCTCTCAAATGGATCTTCAAAGTAAAACTTGATGAGCATGGTGATGTGTTGAAGAACAAGGCTCGTTTAGTTGCTAAAGGATATCGTCAAGAGGAGGGTATAGACTTTGAAGAATCTTTTGCTCCTGTTGCTCGAATCGAGGCAATCAGAATCTTTAGAGCGGCTCGCTGCTAGTAAGAACATGGTAGTGTATCGATGGATGTGAAGACGGCATTACGAACGGAGATCTTAAAGAAGTCGATCTACGCAGGTCCAACCTGAAGGATTTATGAATCAAGAGCATCCTACTCACGTTTATCGTCTGAAGAAGGCTCTCTACGGTTTAAAGCAAGCTCCAAGGGCATGGTATGATACCTTTGTCAAAGTTTCTTCTATCAACGGATTCAAGATAAGGAGCGATTGATCCTACATTGTTCACCAGGAAGTCGGGCAAACATTTAACTCATGTTCAAATTTATGTTGATGATATTATTTTTGCCTCGACTGACCCAATGGAATGTGATCGTTTTCTAATGAAATGAGTTCTAAGTTTCAAATGTCAATGATGGGACAAATGTCATTTTTCTTGGGATTACAAATTTCACAAAGTCCCGGAGGCATTTTCATAAATCAATCTAAATATGCAAGAGAGATTTTAAAGAAATTTGGATTTGATTCATGTGACCACGTTGACACCCCATGATTGATCGAACCAAACTAGATGAGGACCACTCGGGGATCATGATTGACCAAACGAAATATCGTAGTATGATTGGATCCCGATGTACCTCACACTAGTAGACCGGACATCTTGTTATTTGTTTGCATGTGTGCTAGATACCAGGCTAAGCCTACTAAAAGCACCTTGAAGCGGTTAAACGGGTCTTTCGGTATCTCCAAGGAACCATCAATATGGGACTATGGTACCGAAGGACACCGGTATGTCACTAACGCCTATCAGATGCGATCATGCAGGTTGTCAAGATACACGTCGAAGTACATCCGGAGGTGCTCAGTTTTTGGGTGATAAGCTTGTGAGCTGGTCTTCAAAGAAGCAAATGAGTACTTCTATTTCCTCTACAGAGCTGAATACATAGCCATGTCATCTTGTTGTGCTCAAATCTTATGGATGAGATCTCAATTATCGGACTATGGCTTTGAATTCAACAAAATCCCTCTGTACTGTGATAATAAAGTGCTATTGCTCTCTCATGCAACAACGTTCAACACTCAAGAGCAAAGCATATCGACATTCGACATCATTTCATCAGGGAACAAGTGGAAAAAGGTGTGGTGGAACTATATTTTGTGAGGTCTGAATATCAGTTAGCGGACATCTTCACCAAAGCTCTTCCAAGAGAACGTTTTGAGTTTATTCTTCCACGTCTTGGCGTGAAAAGCCTTCAACCAGATACTCTCAAACGTCTTCAGGAGGAAGACGAGGAGTAAAGGTCTATCTTCATCTATCTCTTGTATATATCTATTGGAAAATCAAAATACAAAATTATAAAACCTTCAAAATCCATAAAAATCGAAAAATTGAAAAATCTTCAAAAAATATTGTCAATTTGTCATGTTTTACTCGGTTCGATAATATCTACGGTCTTTGTCTTTGTCATTCAAAGAATGACACGGACTTTAGATGTTGGTTGAATTCCAAAAAAAAATCAAAAAAAAATTTTTGAGAGAAAGAGAAAAAAATGGTTTATTGTCATTTTCAGGCAATAACCCGGTTTTAAAAGAAAGAACGGAGCCATGTTTTACCATGTTTTCAAATTCCATGCTCTGATTCTATAAACATTTATCTGGTGAAAACTAAATGCTTTGAAAAATAACTCGGTCTCTATTTTTGATAATCATCGGGACTTATTTGTCAAAATCTCTATCTCTCAATCAACAACCTATGTCATTGATTGAGGGGAGAATGATTTCAATTAAATTAAAAAGTTATTTGGCATTAAATTGTTTTCAAAAGATATACATGCATGTTTATCAATGGAGTTTAAAGTCTTAAAATCCGATCCTTATCAGTTAAAACGCTTTCATAATCAAGTCACAATTCTCCTTAAAAGCTTTCAAAATCAATTTAAATCTATAAGAGATCACAAATCTCAAATGATTTGATAATTGTGATCGGGGAGAATGTGTGATTTAAATTGGATTTAAACTGATAATTAGGTAAATGGTTTTATAATGATGTACATGCTATCCTGCTCACATGTGACAAACGATTTCAAATTTTCCATGCACATGTTGAGGGGAGCATCTATCTTAAACCTATGATTTGAAACGTGATCATTTATCTCAATGTGCGGTTCCTCTAGTATGTGCAAAACTCTTTTCAAACCTCGAGGCACATATTGAGGGGAGCAAAATCATGAAAACCTCATCCTTCCCCAAAATGCTTTATCTACTTGATTTGATCAAGGAAGTGATGTTGATATCTTTTAGAAAATGGTAATCAAAGAAGTTAATTCTTCTCTTCCGGTGCAAAACAATTTCAAACATTTGATGCACATGTTGAGGGGAGTTCTTATTCTAAAATATCAAAACAATTCAGGTACAAAATGCTTTGATAATATATCACAAGTATGCGGATTGATTTTCAAATGGTTTTCAATTGGTTCCAATGGCGGATGAACAATACCAAATAGACCGACCAACTTTACTTTATGTACGATGATATAAGGATGTTAAGGTTAGGTATTGGTTCCCATGATCCGCCGAGAAGGAGGGATCTACCCAAGGACTATCCACTAGTTAGTGTAGAGTTCTTAGGTATGATGATAAAAGGAGAAAAATGAGATATGGGAAGAGTGCGGACTAAGATCGAGCTAGTACTGGAATAAACCCAACAAGGTTCTAGCTATGAAGTCTCGGTAAGCACTGAAGGGGTTGAAGAATTAAAACCCAACAAGAATTGAATGAGAAAGGGCGAAAACAAATAGCCCTCCATTTATTCAACCTTAGGGCAGGAACCGGGTTCAATTCATATGCTACTGATGGTAACATCGGTATTGAAGACAAGACGTCATGGACCCAGTGACGACTTTGCACTTCAACTTTCCAAAACCACTCAAGTTCCTCTTAAAAGGACTTGTTTCATTCTCACGGGAACCGACATTATCTATCGACTTTCTCTTAGAGATTGTTGATATTGAAGAAGGAGACCCTCTCCCTAGTCTCCGCACACGGGATCCAAATATGCAAAATTGAGTCTAGAGCCACGAGATCATCAATAAATCTCATTAGGACACTTTCAATGAAGACTCTCTGTTTCACACAATGTGGAAAGAGAGATTATATCTTGAGTCCTACGCATTATCCTTGTGGTATTGCCAGAACATCTGAGTGATGTGTTTACATATTCACAATGAAGATGGAAAGCCTTCTAAAGCCAACATCTAACAAGCTCCTGGTAGGTGGCATGTGAGATCTATTATATGGATCAACCATGTGACAACTGACGAGAAACAATGGGCGATTCAATCTCTTGAATCAATCCTGGTTCAGGTTAGGGATTGACGGATACCTTTGAAAACCGGGCTTTGTGCTTAAAAACTTTTATTAGCACATCGACGTGTACTAATTTTTCAAATCAAAAGGTGTTTTATGATTGATAATTGATTTTCATTAAAACCTTCGTTGTATTGCAAAACAATTTCTATTGAGCAATACACGATTGTTTTTCAAATCTATTTTCATCAATCAGTGGACTTAAAATTCGTTGATTCACTCACTCCGTGTTGTCTTCTTTGAGACGTTCCGGTTTGAGAACAGCTAGAGCAGCGCGAAACCTGTCAAGGAAATTCTTGAATTTTACTCGATCACAGTGCGTACGTATCTGATCAACGGGAACCGTGGGACGTGTACCTCAATTCAACGAAAGTGATCAAAGACACTTTCGTGCGATTTATTGCTAAGCGTTGTATGCGGTACGCCCGACGTTTGCGCTGTTCGAATGAAGCGGTCAATCCATAGACGCATGCTCACTTAACACATTCATCTCAAAAGAAATCATGATTAGTGCATCAATGACTCGGATATTTTCACTCCATGCTTCGCTTCTGTGCTGCCAATATCATGATTCAACAAATGCTTCGCTACTCGATGAGAAGATATCATGATCCAGAATGTGAGCATGTCGGTCCTAAAGTCACAACATCACATAATACCAACACCACAAAGGATGTCACGAGATTTTTATGGTGATAATCTCAAATGATGGCTCAAAATTATTATCACGTGGATCAGTAAAAGACCTCCACTTGATGTAACCAAACATGCAATGTGAAGAATCAATGACTACGAGCTTAGGAACAAAGGACTACATCAAGAATGCAAGAACAATTGTTAATGTCATATCTGTTTGTATTCAATGTAATTTTAGTGCATGATTGAGGTGACCTCCCTTAGGGGAGATTGTTAGGAATTAGAAATTCCGGTATTAAAGAGTCGGTCACCTCAAGTATATGTAATCGTTAGAAAGCTCGTAGTCGTAGTTATTTTAAGTTAAGTAGTATTTAGTTAAGTAACACCGTGGAGGACGGACGGGTCTTTACCCACGTATGCACGATCCACAGCCGATGTGTGGCGTTTTTATTGTAAGACTATAAATACTCTCTACCTCCCAAGGTAGAGAGTTGGAGCTCATAATAATATCTTTCACTTTCTCTCACTAAGTTCCCTAAACCTCTAACTTTCTCTCTCTAGAATTCCATCTATATGCTACCTTGTGTTAATGTTATGATGTGTATGTGAAAAGTTATATCTTACATGTGTTAACACAACCCCTAAACTACAAACCCTAAAGCCTAAAAACCCTAACCCCTAACCCCTAAAAAACCCCAATCCCTAAACCTTAAAAAACCCTAAACCCTAAAACCCTAAACCTCTAAACCTTAAACCCATAAAAACCCTAAACCCCTAAAACCCTAACCGCTAAACCAAAAAAACCTAAATCTTATCCGCTAAACCGTAAGAAAACTTAAACCCTTAACCCCTAAAAAGCTTAACCCAAAAAAAGTCAAACCCCTAAACCCTAAACACCTAAACCCTAACCGTAAACCCTAAACCCGCAAAAAAGTCGGAAAAAAGAAATTCATCGAAAGTATATGATGTGGGATATCAAACTAAAGGTAATTTTATGATTTTCGTGATGGTATGATAAGTTTCGTCTAACGATCAATGGTTTGTGAGACGTTTAGTTTTTAAAAATGAAGGTGCAAGTCTATTTTATTGTTTTGTTGAAAAAATGAATGGTTGAGTATGATTTATTTGATCTTTAATTTTTCTTTGATCTTTGTTGAACCAAACTCTATATAAATATGATATAAATATATAAATATATTCATATTTTGTGTCGCCTTATAAACGCAAAAACTTCATTTTAACCACAAAGACATGAAGTTGTTTGAAACATTCAAGATGTTTGACAATATCCAATGATTTTCTTGCATGATTAACATTTCAAAACACCTCACGAAAAAGGAACAAAATATAATTTACTCAATCACTCATTTTAGTGGAGTAACAAGATAAATCACACTCATTACTCAGTCATGATTAGATTATTACCATAAGCTTGTACAAGAAACAAAACTCCACCAATGTGGCGTGAGCACCAAGCAAAAACATCTAAAGAAGGCTTTTATTCGGTTTATAATGATATGGCTTCGGGTTAAGGGGTATGGATAAGGCATGGGAATGTTTTATGGAATTGATGTTAAAATAAACATAAAATCAAGTCTAATACCCGTGTTGCTAGCTACCAAACAATCCACGAACCAATAAATGATTATAGCTTCATTTCTTCTTTTCTTTCCACTTTTTGCTTTGCTTTGCCATGACAATTTTTCTTCAAACATAGCACATTGGCTATTATATCCATACTTTCAACACTTTTTTTTTTTTGAACTCAGATAATATGGCTCAATCAATCTCACAAGATGTGGTACTCATAATCATTTGATCAATCATTACTTTCCAGGTGACTAGCAACCAACCGTTTAGACATTGATAAGGGTAGGCTAAGGTTTAAAGTGTAAAATCTTTTTGTATTTTCTGGGTGAAGCAAAAATGTAAAGAATGGCTCAGAGGGTGTAACTAAGGGTATCTAGTGCTAAAAATGAGCGTGGGTGGTTAACTAACCGATGTGGCTAGCTAATATAGCATGATATGAAAAATGGAAGGCCATTTGGGTTAAATCCTAAGGTGCCTCTTTATCACACGAATTTACTTATATCGCACGAATGCGATCTCATCTTTGCTGATGAGGTCGCGTCTGGTAATGATTTGCATGTACAAGTTCTAGAATAAATAAAATCACCGGCACACTCATAGAAAAAGATCCAAGCATAAAAGATGTATACTTCTTATAGAACAGGCTCAAATCCTCACAATTTAGTGGTAAGGGCTATAATTTGTGCTAGCAAATGTTTATCGATCCCAGAATGGATTGCAATAGTAATCGGAACACATCTCGAAGTTTCAAATATTACCAGTTTTACCAGTGGTTTTGTAACACCCCAACCCGACAAGGGTAGAAGTGTCACATTCTAGTGTCATCAGAATATACAAAAAAAATTTTACAAGCGGAAGTCTTAAAGAATAACGTACCAAGTCATATAAACAAATGACTTACAAGGAAAATTACAAAATCCAAAATGTCTAAAATAAAATGAAATCTCAAAACAATAGCCCGTCAAAATAAGTCCAAAATAATAAGGTAACTAGGGTTGGTCCACTCAGATAATCCAACTCTCATCCCATCCAAGCCCATCTTCCAACCTAAAACTTGCCGCAGGAAAAGAAATGCGACTGAGCTTAAAAAGCCCAGTGAGCAGATATATATAACAAAATGAAAGCTAAACAAAATCAGAAATACGAAATGAAACAAAGGAAACAATAACAAGGTCGCAACGGAAAGGAAACAATGAGTCAATGAGGATCATGCAGAAAACAATTATACAGACATCCAGAAAGAACATATAACAGAGGAGAACAAAGCAAGTAACGCATCGATGACACATACATAAGCACATCAAAATAACCAGGCATACAATTAATCAGGAAATCAGAATGCATATAAGCCCAACGGAAATCTAAAAGCTAGCGGAAGCAACTAACTAGAAAGTGAGCATGTCAATCACACAAGTCAAGTAACCCACAGTTAATAACGTCACAAGTATCATAATAACAAAAATACTATCAGCAATCGTAGCCACACGTATCAAATAGGGATACAACATGAACATTATAATTGAATGAATTAAGGACATAGCAGGGAAACTAAACAAGTTAACCAGCCAGACAACATAAGTTAAACCATTTACCCAATCACACAGTAGCATAAACAGAAATGTAAACATGGCATGTCAACAATAAGCAGATAAGGATACTAACGGATAGTCATAGTCCACGCGATTAACTGAACGAAGTATACATGATAAACAGACAAAGCAATCGATTACACACTAGCATGGTCACCAGACAATTAAAGAGTCACGTAACAACATGATAAACGGATGATCAGATGATAGCATGACAACAGGTGAATCATATAATCGCATATTAATCATAATGTAGCAGAGTAAGCGGTAGTCACATAAATCATGTAATAGCATAATCAACACAAGAATTCAATAATCATATAATAACCCGGTACGTGAATGGAGTGATAGTCTAGTAACGAATAAGAGTATGACAGATCAATGCATTGGAATATAGCATGGTAGTAGAGTGAGTCATATAAGGGTTCTGAGTAATGGACAATTAATACAAAATATGGTGCGTTGGGGAATGCAGAAGGTACAATATAAGTATATCAAAAGTGTAGAGGTTGTCAGAAATCCACCACGAGCCAACAAAACAAACCAATATCAATAGTGGCAATAGCAGCCAAGTATCCAATAGTAACCATTGTATTCGGAGGAGTGACCTCGGAATACCAAACCAATAGGAGGGGATACCTCAAGTAACCAGTGGAGTAGCTAGTTCCCAAAATGTGAGGGGGTGTAATGCACACACGCACTGCATCACCAAAACATATTATATCATATCAAATGCAAATCAAATCAAATCAAATCTAGGATGCATCCATACGCCCCTGCAAATCAAATCATAGTGGCCAAACATATCTTTCTTGAGCTCATAATTATAAATCAAACAAAAGGGACGGTGTGGAACATCACTCAACCACACTAGAGTCATGCCATTGGTGCATCAATGACACGGCCATGTTACCTTTATGGTTAGGAAACAAATTTGGCTCGGGTATCAAACTGAAGGGTCAAAGCATAATCATATCATAAGGGCTCATATCAAAGGTTCAGAAGTCAAAGGTTCATATCAGGGGTTCCATAACATAAGTTCATAATCAGAGGTTCATATTCAAAGGTTCATAATCAGAAGGTTTATGCTCATAAGGTTCATAACCATAAGTTCATAATCAGAAGTTCATAATCATAACAAACGAATATCATAGCGAAAAAAATCATATCAAAGGATCATATTAAAGGGAATCATAGCAAGGGTATCATAAGTGGAGTAAAGTCAAGGATCGAAAAGTCATGAGAAATCCCTACCGAAAAGGAATAGAATATCTGTACCTTAACGCCAATGAAGGGAAATCAAACGAATGAATGAACACTAAGACACAACGTCACGTCTCCTTCAATGAATCTACACGGATTACAATTTGTTTAATACTTATTAGCTCATTAAAGTCATAACGGATTAATCGTATTAATATTTTTAGAATCATAAGCATATTCTCATTTTTGGTAGTAGACGGTATTAAAATGCGTTAGGGTAATAATCATTAATTAGCCAAACTTAAGGGTTACAAATGATAAATGGCAAAATTAAATGTTTAATATGACAAATATCCTATTTTAAGGCTTTATTAGACCGTACTTTAAAGTATAGGGTTCGAATGGCACATATCTCAAAGTTTAGGGTTTACAATGTAAATAATTCAAAAATAAAGTTTAAAGTGTATTTTATCAATGTTTCAAGGTTTCAAATGCCAAAAGGATAAACTATAGGATTTAATGTTTAGGGTGTATTTTGTCATTTCATCATAGTTCAAGGTTTGCATGCGACGACATTTAAAGATGAGGGTTAAAAGTTAAAATGTTATAACAATTACATGCAACATCATTTTTTTTAACCATGCGTTGAGAATGGTTACCTTTCATTCATTTTTTTTTTTTTTTTTTTTATATATATATATATATATAACCTGACATGCCAAGTTCAACCTCGATCGCGGTTCAAATGGCTAACATCTACGGCCAAGTAAAAACGCTTTATGAATAACCCCCGACTCGACTCTCCCGATACACTTTCAAAACTCCAAAAGACTCAACCATAAATCCCGCGATCACCCTCGAAGTTAGCCCCACAAGACCCATTTTCTTTCATGGCATGATCGACGTATGTTCAAGCTTGCTCACGGGTCCTAATATTAAAATTTACGACTATGTAAACGTGCCAAAGGACTAACACCCGACTCATCTTCCGGCCCTCTCAAAAATACAAACCGGCTTACCCATTTGCTCCGCGATCGCCCTTAAACTTACCCCCAAGAACACAATTTATTTGTCGTACTTTGCTCATCATCGTGTAAAAGAACTAGACATATCATGCCATGCACCCATGATGCACCTTACATTAATAAAACAACACGCTTATACTCTTGTTACAAGGCAAATTCAAAAGTTCTTTTAGAGGTTATTGTTTCATGAGTTCATGCGAATTTTTAACATACATTTTAGCACATTAACGAGAATATATTAATTAATTAACAAGGATATACATTTCATGCGAATGTTTCATGATTTCACGTAGCCTTTCAATAGATTCTACATAGTCTAGTTTTAATATTTCATGTGACGTTTTTATTTGGTACATAAGCATGCGTAATGGAGTCAAGTAACCCACAGTTAATAACGTCACAAGTATCATAATAGCAGAAATACTATCAGCAGTCAAAACATGGAAGCCACACGTATCAAATAGGGATACAGCATGAACATTATAATTGAGTGAATTAAGGACATAGCAGGGCAACTAAACAAGTTAACAAGCGGACAACATAAGTTAAACCATTTACCCAATCACACAGTAGCATAAACAGAAATGTAAACATGGCAGGTCAACAATAAGCAGATAAGGATACTAACGGATAGTCATAGTCCACGCGATTAACTGAACGAAGTATACATGATAAACAGACAAATAAATCGATTACACACTAGCATGGTCACCAGACAATTAAAGAGTCACGTAACAATATGATAAACGGATGATCAGATGATAGCATGACAACAGGTGAATCATATAATCGCATATTAATCATAATGTAGCAGAGTAAGCGGTAGTCACATAAATCATGTAATAGCATAATCAACACAAGAATTCAATAATCATATAATAACCCGATACGTGAATGGAGTGATAGTCTGAAGTAACGGAATAAGAGTATGACAGATCAATGCATTGGAATATAGCATGGTAGTAGAGTGAGTCACATAAGGGTTCCGAGTAATGGACAATTAATACAAAATATGGTGCGTTGGGAATGCGAAGGTACAATATAGGTATATCAAAAGTGTAGAGGTTGTCAGAAATCCACCACGAGCCAACAAAACAAACCAATATCAATAGTGGCAATAGCAGCCAAGTATCCAATAGTAACCATTGTATTCGGAGGGGTGACCTCGGAATACCAAACCAATAGGAGGGGATACCTCAAGTAACCAGTGGAGTAGCTAGCTCCCAAAATGTGAGGGGGTGTAATGCACACACGCACCACATCACCAAAACATATCATATCATATCAAATGCAAATCAAATAAAATCAAATCTATGATGCATCCATACGCCCCTGCAAATCAAATCATAGTGGCCAAACATATCTTTCTTGAGCTCATAATTATAAATCAAACAAAAGGGACGGTGTGGAACATCACTCAACCACACTAGAGTCATGCCATTGGTGCATCAATGACACGGCCATGTTACCTTCATGGTTAGGAAACAAATTTGGCTCGGGTATCAAACTGAAGGGTCAAAGCATAATCATATCATAAGGGCTCATATCAAAGGTTCAGAAGTCAAAGGTTCATATCAGGGGTTCCATAACATAAGTTCATAATCAGAGGTTCATATTCAAAGGTTCATAATCAGAAGGTTCATGCTCATAAGGTTCATAACCATAAGTTCATAATCAGAAGTTCATAATCACAAACAAACGAATATCATAGCGAAAAAAATCATATCAAAGGATCATATTAAAGGGAATCATAGCAAGGGTATCATAAGTGGAGTAAAGTCAAGGATCGAAAAGTCATGAGAAATCCCTACTGAAAAGGAATAGAATATCTGTACCTTAACGCCAATGAAGGGAAATCAAACGAATGAATGAACACTAAGACACAACGTCACGTCTCCTTCAATGAATCTACACGGATTACAATTTGTTTAATACTTATTAGCACATTAAAGTCATAACGGATTAATCGTATTAATATTTTTAGAGTCATAAGCATATTCTCATTTTTGGTAGTGGACGGTATTAAAATGCTTTAGGGTAATAATCATTAATTAGCCAAACTTAAGGGTTACAAATGATAAATGGAAAAATTAAATGTTTAATATGACAAATATCCTATTTTAAGGCTTTATTAGACCGTACTTTAAAGTATAGGGTTCGCATGGCACATATCTCAAAGTTTAGGGTTTACAATGTAAATAATTCAAAAATAAAGTTTAAAGTGTATTTTATCAATGTTTCAAGGTTTCAAATGCCAAAAGGATAAACTATAGGATTTAATGTTTAGGGTGTATTTTGTCATTTCATCATAGTTCAAGGTTTGCATGCGACGACATTTAAAGATGAGGGTTAAAAGTTAAAATGTTATAACAATTACATGCAACATCATTTTTTTTAACCATGCGTACAGTAGAATGGTTACCTTTCATTCTTTTTTTTTTTTTTTTTTATATATATATATATATATATAACCTGACATGCCAACTTCAACCTCGATCACGGTTCAAATGGCTAATATCTACGGCCAAGTAAAAACGCTCTATGAATAACCCCCGACTCGACTCTCCCGATACACTTTCAAAACTCCAAAAGACTCAACCATAAATCCCGCGATCACCCTCGAAGTTAGCCCCACAAGACCCATTTTCTTTCATGGCATGATCGACGTATGTTCAAGCTTGCTCACGGGTCCTAATATTAAAATTTACGACTATGTAAACGTGCCGAAGGACTAACACCCGACTCATCTTCCCGGCGCCCTCTCAAAAATACAAACCGGCTTACCCATTTGCTCCGCGATCGGCCTTAAACTTACCCCCAAGAACACAATTTATTTGTCGTACTTTGCTCATCATGCGTATAAAAGAACTAGACATATAATGCCATGCACCCATGATGCACCTTACATTAATAAAACAACACGCTTATACTCTTGTTACAAGGCAAATTCAAAAGTTCTTTTAGAGGTTATTGTTTCATGAGTTCATGCGAATTTTTAACATACATTTTAGCACATTAACGAGAATATATTAATTAATTAACAAGGATATACATTTCATGCTAATGTTTCATGATTTCACGTAGCCTTTCATTAGATTCTACATAGTCTAGTTTTAATATTTCATGTGACGTTTTTATTTGGTACATAAGCATGCGTAATGGAGTCAAGTAACCCACAGTTAATAACGTCACAAGTATCATAATAACAAAAATACTATCAGCAGTCAAAACATGGTAGCCACACGTATCAAATAGGGATACAACATGAACATTATAATTGAATGAATTAAGGACATAGCACGGCAACTAAACAAGTTAACAAGCCAGACAACATAAGTTAAACCATTTACCCAATCACACAGTAGCATAAACAGAAATGTAAACATGGCAGGTCAACAATAAGCAGATAAGGATACTAACGGATAGTCATAGTCCACGCGATTAACTGAACGAAGTATACATGATAAACAGACAAAGCAATCGATTACACACTAGCATGGTCACCAGACAATTAAAGAGTCACGTAACAACATGATAAACGGATGATCAGATGATAGCATGACAACAGGTGAATCATATAATCGCATATTAATCATAATGTAGCATAGTAAGCGGTAGTCACATAAATCATGTAATAGCATAATCAACACAAGAATTCAATAATCATATAATAACTCGATACGTGAATGGAGTGATAGTTTGAAGTAACGGAATAAGAGTATGACA
>OU343216.1:185851525-185892509 GCA_910596185.1 Chrysanthemum makinoi
TGCGCTTTATCTTCGGATGAAGAGAAATCTTCTTATTATGACCATTCTCATCAACATGCTTCATGCTTTTTCCATGCGCTTCAGTCATCTAGTGAACCGAACTACTGTTGATTGTTTTCTTATTCCACTTGCTCAACTATAATGACGATGGCGACATCATGTGCTAATTTTGCGGGGGATAAGTGTGAATAGAATACATTTTAAAGATATTCACTTGTTTAATCAAGAATGGCATCTCCGTATGCAATTCTTGAGGGGGAGAAGAAGTGTGAATTTACTGCATGGTTGATATTATATGAGAATAAATGGTCAAACGGCTCCAAACTCATGTAAGAACCGAGCTTCTTCTTATCGGGTCATCTTTACATGGAGTTTTCTTCTAAAGATCCGTTGGTTAACATCTTCACACGGGCTGATACGATTAAATGACAAGGTGCTTCCAGTTGCGAGGTTGATTTCCTTTATGAACATCTTTCTGTTCTTGTTTGATTGGGAGGGATTTGATTTAAGGGGATTTTCTATTTGTAAGTTAACGGGAATGCATTTGGTGAGTTGAAGATGTTGACTTTCTATTCCCCAATTGGACAATCTTTAAGAAGGTCGAGTCTAGTCCGGTTCTACATTTTCTACTGCATGTTAGAAGACTAAAGACGAGTTGCATTTGTTTATCCAAAGACTTCTTCTTAATATGGGCATTTATCAAACAGATTGTCGGTTTATGGGAGAGCACTAATTGGGGGATAGTGATAAGTCAGATTCAATCCCCAATTAGACTTGCTCATATTTTTTATTCCTCGAGGCGTTGATATTGACTATTGTAATATTGCAGTTGCACTATTGAATAATAATCCACTCTTTGGTATTCCTTTGCCAAATCTTCACGGATTATTGTTCATGAAAAATGATCCGCTCTTTGGTATTCCTTTACCAAATCTTCACGGATTATTGTGCACTCTGGAAATCAACCGCATGAACTTTAAGGAAAATGACTACCTCATCCGCAGAAGACATTATTGGTGAATCTTCGGTCAGTCTCTATATGTATATCTTTAGGAAGATGGAATTGATATTGAGGAATCATTTGTTCCGGTTCATTAAGTGGGTCAATGTACATCCGGTTGTACATTTATTCATGTGTTGGACATTTGACACAAGTTGATTACTCTGGAGTTAATCATTTATCACTTATTTGAGATTGAAGTTGACTTTCACAAAGGCGTGTTCTTATTTGATAACTTGCTCGGCTTAATAATTTGAGTTGAAGACTTGGTTTATCTAGTTACCGTGCATCAAGGTGGATGGTTGAAGACCTGGTTAACTATCACTATTAGGAGTTACATTGTTTTACTCAGTGTCACACGCAGATGACGGTGTGGATAATCGCAAGAGGTGTTAATGTCTCATAGTTTGTTTGAGTAGTGAGTACTTAGAGATTTGCTTGAAGCACAAATTCTCGACACCGTTCTTCAAACATTAGAGAAAAATTAAGATACAAATGCGGGGAATTCTACATCAGTTTCAAGTTTGGTATATCGGGTTTTCTTCGTCACTGGTCACTTCAATTTGTCCACATATGGGTTGGTAAAAATAGTCAGGGAGAGTTTCTGTCGTAGTTGATTCTCACAAGATACATTTAAGCTAAATTTTGTTCTTCTCTATATCATGAATGTTGGGTATGTATAATGTGTTACTGATTCTGAGGTATCAAAACTAGCAAGGGGGAGGGAGACATACATCTAAAAGCACAACGAGTACATATGATGAACTTAACACTTCTACCTGATTGAAGTTATCCCAGGAAGACAAAGGTCATAACCGTAGAGAAACTCAGTGTTTACCTCGTAGCCTTTGGTGTATTATTTCATCTATTTGGGGGAAGTGGTCTCTGGAGACCTTTCGTATATGTTACTTCAGCGTTCAGTTGGGTGAATTATGAGAAGAATATTTGGAGCGTGAGATGATATTACTTATCGACATCTTCTATATGATTTATGGTAGTGCTTCCAGTTATTTCTTCATGTACACAATGCAATGATGATTCTGATGAGATCACAACCATTAGGGGAGAGATATGTACATCAGGGCGCACAACATGTTCACATGATCGAGCTTAATCAGTTATTCGGAGTTGATATCCTGGAGAAGATCAGTGATTCAACCAGTTACTGTGATGTCATTGTGTCTACTCTGGTTGGGTACTTGTATTCATAATGGGCTGATTGGTTATATGGAAGATAACTGGAATGCACTTGGTAAAATGAAGATGTTGTTATTTTGTTCCCATGAATTAACAATTGGTCAATCTCGAAGAGTAATGTGTACATCGGGGACGCACAACAGGTTCACGTGATCGGGCTTAATCAGTTATTCCGGATTTGATAACCACTGAGTCGATCAATGTTTCAACTTGTTACTTCGTTGCTCGTGATTCTTGGGGTGCTGAGCTTCATTCAATGAGACCGTTCTTATTCATTTCTACTTCTTGGGGTAATGGTCTTTATAGTTGTTGGTTGGGGGAAGCGCCAAGATTCACTTTTGATGGCTCAAGTTCTTGCGACGATTCAAGAGCCTCGAATGCTTTGGTGGTGAAAGTTTAAGAGATGATGACTTCTATCTTCTACAAAGTGCTGAAGGATTTCCTTATGTCGGTACTCGTATCATCATCCTCTTAAAACTATTTCTCTATCTTTGTATATATTTTTCAAACAGCAAAATACAAAAATATAAAACCAACAAAAACAAAATAGAAAAATATAAAATCCACAAATGCCCATAAAAATCAGAAAATTGAAAAAATACCAAAAGATGTTTTCAAGACATGTCTTCGGTATCGATAACATCTACGGTCTTAGAAATGTCATTCAATAATGGCACGGGACTTTAGATGAAGTTCGAGCAGGAGGTGTAAATATTTCTTTCTAAACATGTCTCAAAATGTGGCTTACAGTTATTTCAGATTGTAACCCGCGCTTCAAATGATGGCTTGCAGTTACTTCAGACTGTAACCCGTGCTTAAACTATGGTTTGCTATTATTTCGGATAGCAACCCGTTCTTCAAAGAAAGGAAAGTGCTACGCTAAACTGATTTTCAAAAATTTCGTGCACTTATCCTAAAACATATTGAGGAAAGTATGTCGAAGGACTGCTGTTCCTACACAAATGTTTTTCCGTCTAAAATTCTTCAGAAAAATATTTGTTGTTTTCAAAAATTGGTGGTAAATGAGTTGCTTGAGAAATCAATCAGAATCAAAGTTTTTATAATAATTAAAAACTCAATCAATGACTTCAGTGCTTTTAAACTTTTCAGTAAAATAAGTCATTGATTGAGGGGGAGAATGTTTTCAAATTTACATCATCTAACGGGCTTTCTTAATTATCCTATATGCTTAATTAAAAATGATGTTAACCTATGTTGAAGGACTAGGTGCCCAGGATATGATTGTTAGGATTAGATGATTAGAGTTTGATGAACACATTATTCCCATGCCTTATATGATCTGATTAATATGTTGAATTGACTTTTTTTAGTCGATTGTTGTTTGGGTGATGTCGACCACCATATATTTGTATGTGTGTTCACTAACATATGCAGGTATATTGGTATATAAGAATGTTTCCGATCCGGATCCCACAAATGAAGATGATTGGATGCTGAAAGGAAAGGGTAACTATATCTTGGGTTGACATATGAAGAAAGCGAGCTTAATTGACTTCTATGGAGTTGGCATAAATGCAGCGTAAGAGGTCTCAATGCATGTGAGATGGTTTTCTTCATCATCAATTGAAGAAGCGGGCTTAATTGGACCTCGGATGGCATAAAAATGCAGCGTAAGAGTCTCCTTTGCATCGTGACGGTTTTCTTCCAAGCCCTACGGCAACAACATAAGCTTCTCAACCACCTAATGTTATCTTTAATGCGAGATACCATTTTTAAACAATTTTGATTAATTTGAATAAATTGTTTTGAAAATGAAAAATATTGTTTTGAAAATAATTTGGACTTAATTTTGAAAATCACCGGACTTCATTTTTATCAAAACTTAAGTCACTCAATCATCGACTATGGTCATCGATTGAGGGGCAGAGTGATTTAAAATAAAATATTTTCAAACGATATTTCTTACATAAAGTTTAGACTTATGCAAATAAAGTGGTGATCTAAAGATTTAATGTTATGTCATGGTATGATTTTTCTTTTGAATCAATGTCTTTCAAAATGAAATTTTTTCTGTTCTTGTTTGATTGTGAAATTGTTTTATTTTTACTTAAGGTCTCTAAAACAATCATACCTGACACTAACAATCTTTAATGTCTTAAAATGGTCCTTATCTATCATTTTCAAATTAAACTTTGCCAAATCTTTCCTAAAATTTTCTAAATGATTTAAATCAGATGGGATCACAAATCTCAAATGGTTTGATATTTTGATCGGGGGAGAGATCGTGATTTAAATCTCAAATCTGTTTAATGAAATTGGTTTTAGTCCTTTAAAGGCACTCTTGCCTCCATGTGCCAAACGATTTAGAAATATATAATGCACATGTTGAGGAGGAGCATTTATCCAAAAACAAGATGAGTATTTAAACCATGTCACATTTTCTCCCATGTTTTCTAAACCTGATTAAATCACTTGAGATCCAAAATCTCAAAGGGTTTGATATTTTTGATCGGGGGAGAATTTGTGATTTAATAATAAAATTTGATAAAAGATGATCGATTTGATGAAAAATGTGTGTTGCTCTCTAATATGTGCTAAACGCTTTCGAATCTCAAAGCACATATTGAGGGGGAGCAAATGGTTTCTTAATGGCTTGTGTGATTGTGAATGTGCTTCAAAAGAACTCTTTCCTTTATGTGATAAAATGTTTTTAAATATCCTATGCACATATTGAGGGGGAGAATTTTTCCAAGAAAATCAAATGGCTTTTTCTATGAAAATAGTGATCAAAGAAAATATTTCAAATTCCTCTTGCCTCCATAAAAAATTTCTAAATCATATGCACATGTTGAGGGGGAGGTTTCTAAATGATCAAAACTATTAAGGTACAAAATGCTTTGATCTCGTATCACAAGTACCTTGATTGTTTTTCCAAATGATTTTTCTATTACTTTCAAGGAAGAATGAACTGTACCAAAAGACCGACCATTTTACTTTATGTATAGAGTTATAAGGATGGTGAGGTTAGGTATTAGTTCCCACGATCCCGCCAGAGCCGGAGGGATCTACCCAGGGACAATCCACTAGATAGTGTAGAGTCCTTATGTATGATTAAAAAAAGGAGAAAAGTGAGATATGGGAAGAGACGGTGAGAGAGCTAGTAATGGAATAAACCCAACAAGGTTCTAGTTATGAAGTCTCGGTAAGCAATGAAGGGGTTGAAGAATGAAAAAGAAATAAAATGAGAAAAGGGTGAAAAGAAATAGCCCTCCAATAATTCAACCTTAGGGCAGTAACTGGGTTCAATACATATGCTACTTGTGTTTACTAAGGTAACAACGTATTGAAGACAAGACGTCATGAACCCAGTGACGCACTGCACTACAACTTCCCAAGCTACTCAAGTTCCTCTTAAAAGGGCTTGTTTCATTCTCAATGGGAACCTACATAATCTATCGACTTTCTCTTAGAGATTGTTGATATTGAAGAAGGAGACCCTCTCCCTAGTCTCCGGCATAGGAACCAAATGTGCACTATTGAGTCTAGAGCCAAGAGATCATCCACAATATCTCATTAGGACACTAAATTCATGAAGACTTGCTGTTTCACACAATGTGGAAAGTAAGTATATATTAAGAGTCCTACGCATTATCCTTGTGGTATTGCCAGATAATCCGAGTGATATGAAAATATTCACAATGAAGATGGAAATCCTTCTAGAGCTAACATCAAACAAGCTCTTGGTGAGTGACATGTGAGATCTTCGAAGATCAAGCTTGTGACAATCGGATAGAAACAATAATTATCTCTTGAATCAACCTTGGTCCGAGATTGGAATTGTGAATACTTTGGAAAACCGTTCGATGTGCAAACCTTCTTTTCTCTAGCACGTCGAATGTGTACTTATGTTTTCAAACACAAAAGTATCTCGATTGAAAATATACTTTTGGAAAACCGTTCGATGTGCAAATCTTCTTTTCTCTAGCACGTCGAATGTGTACTCTTTCAAATACAAAAAGTATTTTGATTGAAAATTGATCTTTCTCATAAAACCTTCGCCGTATTGCAAAACTCTTTCTTCTAAGCAATACGCGATTGTTTTCAAATTAATTTTTCATCAATCATGAATCTCAATTGATGGTTCACTCACCGTTGTCTTTGAGACGTCCGGTTTGAGAGAACAGCTAGAACAGCATAAACCCTGTCAAGGAGATTCTTAGGAATCCTACCTAATCACGAAAGTACTTTTGTACGATCAACGGGGAACCGGGCCGTAACATCAACGAAAGTGATCAAAGACACTTTATGTTTTATTGCTAATCGTTGTTTGCGGTACATTTGGATTGCAGCTGATCGAATTGAGGAGTCAATCCAAAGCCGCATGATCACAGCATCCACACTTAATTGAAGACATCATGACAAGTGCCTATCTACATAACCTGGCTTAGATATTTTATATACGCGCTTCTCACGCAAATATCTTGAACCAAGATAGCTTCCGCTACTCGATAAAAAGATGTCATGATCCGGTGTGAGCATATGTCCGAAAGTCACAACTTCACATAATGGCAACACAATAAAGGGTGATCCAGAGATTTACTGTGGCTGATGATCTCAATTAAAGCTCGAAGATCATCAAAGATGTGGATCAGTATAAAGGCCTCCACTTAAAGTACAAAGTTATCGGACTTTAAAGAATCACTTCTAAAGCACAAAGATGCAAATGTTGAAGAATTAGCGTCTACGAGCTTAAGACTGAAGATTAAATAGAATGCTAGGATTCGAAATGTAAAACATGGGGTGTGTTAGAACAAAGACCTTGATAGATCTTATGAGCACTCTTAGATCGTTAGTTAAACTTATGTAATCACAAGCTTACTAAAAGACAATCTCTATAACTTGTATTTAAGCGGAATTTAAACACAAGAACACAAATAACTAAGAACTTCTTTGATCTTCTATGGATCTTTTAATAATACTAAAACTTTGTTTTTCAACTCGTTACATAAATCATACTATTGTGTTCCTTTTATAGACAAGGAACCCTAAACCGTTTCCCAAGAAACGTATAAACATAAAACTAAATAAGATATACATTATAACTTCCTAATAAAGCTCATGCATATCCTAACTAACTATATAATACGCGGAATAACTATCTCCGCATAAACCATCTACACGGCTTTACTTCATAGAATTAGATCTTCGCAGATTCCACACTACTTCAGAGAATCCTTCAAAGAGAATTTCAGATAATTCATACTTCACATAATTCCCAACAATCCTCCCCTAAACTGGAATTTGACATGGCTAAGTTCTAGTTTCTTGATAGATCTTTAATGCTTCAGAACTAGAGGATTGTACTTGAAACAAAGCGAGAAAGAATCAAAACAAAACACCTCGATGATGACAAAACTTTGAAGCTCCGGATCTTTGGGCAACAAATGACAACAGTACATCAAAACATATTAGTTTCATACTATTCTCATCACATCCAGGTGTGTTAACTCCTGTGAGAGTGAATCATTGAAAATAATGGATTTGATGTCTCTTTACCAATAGCCATCACTACTTGAGTAGTCAAATGTTTAAGTTCAAAACTATGTTACAATCGATAACCATATGATTTATTAGCAAATCACAACCATGAACGGATTTGAAATGTCTTTACCATAGCCTCGGGACTAGTCAATTCTTAGGATTGGTGAACTGATTACCAAATATGGTATTCCACTGCCTTTACCACAATCCATATACATGTGGCTAGTCAATTCTTGGATTCCAAAAAGGAATAAACCATGGTGAATTGATGACCATACAACTCTTAGCAATTAAGCATGGGTGGTTGCGCACTTATGATTTTGAGCAAACCATTCGCTATCAACAGATTTGATGTGTCTTTACCAAAGCTGCACTTTGGACTAGTCAACTCTTTGACATACACACAAGGTATCCGTGAGTTAATAACCAAGAACATAGAAATGTACAACAAACTTGCAAGAAAAGTTAGATAAACACAAGAATATACGAAGTTTTTAACTAATAAAGAAACAAATATTACAAAATATACACACCATAATCAAGATGATGCTTTATGTTGCAAAAGTTTGAGTCTTAATCAAACCAACACATTGTTCTCGCATGAAGCTTATCATTCCCTAACTGGATCGGAGGTACTTCCAACTTCGTCTAAGCATTCTCTCCATCAAAGACAAGCACAAAGGATAAGTTTTATCTGAGAATATGCACACAATCATACCACATTTTGCCTCCACCACATGCACACATGGCATAGGATAAAATCTCCAACTCTTAACCCTCCACTTATGTGAATTCTTCCAAATAGAATACCCTTTACCATCTGGAGATTGAGAATCAAACAAAACTTGAAAATCACCAAAGAATATAACTGGTGGTGAATGAGTAGCATAATGCTTAGTTACAAGTCCATAGAGTATTCAAATCATGTCTATCCACCAAATGAAAGATTTCCTTCAAGAAGTTGAAATTCATAGTAGAACTATCCAAAGATAAATAGTGTTAACCTCCCATCACCAAAGTCCAATTAGTCAACACATCAAGAGATCCTTCAGAAAAACATCAGCAGATCCTTCTAATAAAAGTTGATCAGCAAATTTTAGATCCAAAGAACTATCTCTAGAGACTTATAATCCTAGAAGTGTATGTCCCTTCCGATCTCATAGATCTCCTTAGAGTAGTGTGTCTTCTTTAGACATTCGCTTTTCCTCCTACCGGTATATACATCTCCATAGAGACAGAAGATGATATATTATCATTAACATCTTTAGCAGGAATGAAAGAAGAAGAAGTAGACTTACGTGAAGCAACACCACGCAACTTATACATTCTCTCAAGCACCTCTCTGGCCCTCTTAGCATTAGCAGCTGCCTTTTCTGCTTCCTTACCCAACTTGTAAGATATAACTTTTCACATACACATCATAACATTAACACAAGGTAGCATATAGATGGAATTCTAGAGAGAGAAAGTTAGAGGTTTAGGGAACTTAGTGAGAGAAAGTGAAAGATATTATTATGAGCTCCAACTCTCTACCTTGTGAGGTAGAGAGTATTTAAACGCCACACATCCAAGCCGTGGATCGTGCATACAAGGTAAAGACCCGTCCTTCCCTCGGTGTTACTTAACTAAATACTACTTAACTTAATATTACTATGACTACGAGCTTTCTAATGATTACATATACTTGAGGTGACCGACTCTTTAATACCCGGAATTTCTAATTCCTAACAATCTCTCCCTAAGGGAGGTCACCTCAATCATGCACTAAAATTACATTGAATACAAAAAGATATGACATTAACAATTGTTCTTGCATTCTTGATGTAGTCCTTTGTTCCTAAGCTCGTTGTCATTGATTCTTCACATTGCATGTTTGGTTACTTCAAGTGGAGGTCTATTATGATCCACGGATAATAATTTTGAACCAAATTTTGGGATCATCACTAGTAGAAAATCTCTGATACATCCATTGTGGTGTTGGTATTATGTGATGTTGTGATTTTTGGACCGACATGCTCACATTCGGATCATGATATTCTCATCGAGTGGCGAAGCTTTAGTTGATTCATGATATTGGCAGCACAGAAAGGTAATGGAGTAAAAATATCGAGTCATTGATGCACTAATCATGATTTCTTTTGAGATGAATGTGTTAGGTGAGCATGCGGCTATGGATTGACCGCTTCATTCCGATCACCGCGAACGCCGGGTACTCGATAAGACAGTATATTGAATAACGCAGTGTCTTTGAACACTTTCGATGAATTGAGGTACACGCCCACTTCCTCGCTGATCAAGACAAGTACTACTCGTGATCGTATAATTCGGAGAATTTCCTTGACAGGTTTCGTTTGTAGCTGTTCTCAAACCGAACGCCTCAAAGAAGACAACACAGAGTGAGTGAACCAAATAATTTCGTCCAATCGATTGATGAAAAGAGATTTGAAAAACAATCGTGTATTGCTCAATAGAAATTGTTTTTGCTATATAACGAAGGTTTTAATGAAAATCAATTATCAATCATAAAACACCTTTGATTTGAAAAATTAGTACACGGTCGACGTGCTTAATGAAAAGAGTTTTAAAGCACAAAGACCGGTTTTTCAAAGGTATCCGTCAAATCCATAACCTGAACTGTGATTGATTCAAAAGAATGAATCGCCCCATTGTTTCGCTCGTTGTCACATGGTTGATTCAGATAATAGATCTCACATGCCACCTACCAGAGCTTGTTAGATGTTGGCTCCGTAAGGCTTTCCATCTTCATTGTGAGTATGTTTGCATATCACCGGATGTTCCGCAATACCACAAGGATAATGTAGGACTCAAGATATAATCTCTTCATTGTGTGAAACAGAGAGTCTTCATTGAAAAGTGTCCTAATGAGATTTATTGATGATCTCGTGGCTCTAGACTCAATTTGTGCATATTTGGATCCCGTGCCGGAGACTAGGGAGAGGGTCTCCTTCTTCAATATCAACAATCTCTAAGAGAAAGTCGATAGATAATGTCGGTTCCCCGTGAGAATGAAACAAGTCCTTTTAAGAAGAAACTTGAGTGGTTTAAGGAAGTTGCAAGTAAGGCCACTGGGTCCATGACGCCTTGTCTTCAATACCGATGTTACCATCAGTAGCATATGAATTGAACCCGGTTTCCTCCCTAAGGTTGAATAAATGGAGGGCTATTTGTTTTCACCCTTTTTCTCATTCAATTCTTTTTAATTCTTCAACCCCTTCAATTCTTACCGAGACTTCATAGCTAGAACCTTGTTGGGTTTATTCCAGTACTAGCTCAATCTCACCGCACTCTTCCCATTCCTCATTTTTCTCCTTTTATTATCATACCCAAGAACTCTACACTAACTAGTGGATAGTTCGGGTAGATCCTCGGTTCTCGCGGATCTTGGGAACAAAACCTAACCTTATCATCCTTATATGACCGCATAAAGTAAAGTTGGTCGGTCTATTTGGTATTGTTCATCTGCCGTTGGAACCAATTGAAAACCATTTGAAAATCAATTCAGATACTTGTGATATTTTATCAAAGTATTTTGTACTCGAATTGTTTTGATATTTTAGAACGAAATCCCCTCAACATGTGCATCAAGTATTTGAAAATGTTTTGCACACGGAGGCAAGAGAAAGAATTAACTTCTTTGATTACCATTTTCTAAAAGATATCAACATCACTTCCCAAATCGAATCAAGTAGATAAAGCATTTTGGGGAAGGATGAGATTTTCATGATTTTGCTCCCCCTCTATATGTGCTTCTAGGTTTGAAAGGAGTTTTACACATACTAGAGAGGAACTCGCACATTGAGATAAATGATCACGTTTCAAATTATAGATGCTCCCCTTCAATGTGTGCATGGAAAATTTGAAATCGCTTGTCACCTTACAGGAGGCAAACATGCTAATCACTTAAGAAACCATTTATCAATTATCATTTAAATCTTATTTAAATCACAACTTCTCCCCCGATCACAATAATTAAAACATTTGAGATTTGTGATCTCTGTCGATTTAAATTGATTTTGAAAGCTTTTAAGGAGAATTGTGACTTGATTATGAAAGCGTTTTAACCGATAAGGATCTCGATGTTGAGATTTTAAAGATCGATGTTGAGATTTTAAACTCCATTGGTTAAACATGCATGTACATCTTTTGAAAACAATTTAATGCCAAATAACTTTTTAATTTAATTGAAATCATTCTCCCCCCCAATCAATGACATAGGTTGTTGATTGAGCGATAGAGATTTTGACAGATAAGTCCCGATGATTATCAAAAATAGAGACCGAGTTATTTTTCAAAGCATTTAGTTTTCAACAGATAAATGTTATAGAATCAGAGCATGGAATTTGAAAACGTGGTAAAACATGGCTCATTCTTTCTTTTTAAAACCGGTTATTGCCTCAAAATGACAATAAACCATTTTTTCTTTCTCTCAAACATAATTTTTGATTTTTGATTTTTTTTTGAATTCACCAACATCTAAAGTCCCGCGGTCATTCTTTGAATGACAAGACAAAGACCGTAGATATTATCGAACGAGAAAAACGCATGAAAAAAGACAATATTTTTTGAAGATTTTTCAATTTTTCGATTTATGGATTTTGGTTTTATAATTTTGTATTTGATTTTTGAATAGATATATACAAGAGATAGATGAGGATAGACCTTTACTCCTCGTCTTCCTCCTGAAGACGTTTGAGAGTATCTGGTTGAAGGCTTTTCACGCCAAGACGTGGAAGAATAAACTCAAAACGTTCTCTTGGAAGAGCTTTGGTGAAGATGTCCGCTAACCGATATTCTGCACTCACAAAATATAGTTCCACCACACCTTTTTCCACTTGTTCCCCGATGAAATGATGTCGAATGTCGATATGCTTTGCTCTTGAGTGTTGAACGTTGTTGCATGAGAGAGCAATATCACTTTTATTATCACAAGACAGAGGATTTTGTTGAATTCAAAGCCATAGTCAGATAATTGAGATCTCATCCATAAGATTTGAGCACAACATGATGAAATGGCTATGTATTCAGCCTCTCAGAGAGGAAATAGAGGTACTCATTTGCTTCTTTGAAGACCAGCTCACAAGCTTATCACCCAAAAACTGAGCACCTCCAGATGTACTTCGAAGTGTATCTTGACAACTCGCATGATCGCATCTCGCATAGGCCGTTAGTGACATACTGCGTGTCCTTCGTACCATAGTCCCATATTGATGGTTCCTTGGAGATACCGAAGACCCGCTTAATCCGCTTCAAGGTGCCTTTAGTAGGCTTAGCCTGTATCTAGCACATGCAAACAAATAACAAGATGTCTCTACTAGTGAGGTACATCGTGGATCCAATCATACTACGATATTTCGTTTGGTCAATCATGATCCCCGAGTGGTCCTCATCTAGTTTGGTTCGATCAATCATGGGGGTGTCAACAGGGTCACATGAATCAAATCCAAATTTCTTTAAAATTGCATATTTAGATTGATTTATGAAAATGCCTCCGGGACTTTGTGAAATTTGTAATCCCAAGAAAACGACATTTGTCCCATCATTGACATTTGAAACTTAGAACTCATTTCATTAGAAAATTGATCACATTCCATTGGGTCGGGCCGAGGCAAAATAATATCATCAACATAAATTTGAACATGAGTTAAATGTTTGCCTCGACTTCCCCGGTGAACAATGTAGGATCAATCTGCCTCTTTATCAATCCGGTTGATAGAAGAAACTTTGACAAAGGTATCATACCATGCCTTGGAGCTTGCTTTAAACGTAGAGAGCCTTCGGACGATAAACGTGAGTAGGATGCTCTTGATTCACAAATCCTTCCGAGTTGACCGACGACGACTCTTTAAGATCTCCGCTCGAAATGCCGCTCTCACATCCATCCGATACACTACCATGTTCTTACTTAGCAGCGTAGCAGAAGATTCTCGATTGCCTCGATTCGAAAGCAACAGGAGCAAAAGATTCTTCAAAGTTTATACCCTCCTCTTGACGATATCCTTTAGCAACTAAACGAGCCTTGTTCTTCAACACATCACCATGCTCATCAAGTTTTACTTTGAAGATCCATTTGAGAGCAATAATCATAGCACAGCCGAGGTACTAACTCCCATACATCTATTCGATCAAACTCATGAATTTCTTCTTGCATGGCATTGAACCAAACTGCCTTCATTCATGGCGGTTTTGACATCTTTTGGTTCGATCTTAGAAAGTACGGAGTTGAAGAAACACCATAAGGCATCGGTTGCAAGTTGATTCCGGGTTGATACAGACGAGAGAGGATTTCCAATGATGTTGTCTAATGGATGATCGTGAGTCCATTTTCTAAGGTGTTCGTGGCAGCTTGTTGAGGAACCGAGGTAGGAATGATGTCTCCTAAAGAAGATGGTTCTGATGATGATTCAGGAGTAGCAAATATGTTTTCAAATGGAGCATCCTCGTGAGTAGCAAGGGATTAACTTCATCTGATGATGTAAACATTTCCATGATGTACATTTGAAGAATGATGATTTGTTGATGAGATCTGGGATCATAGTGCTTCTTGACTTAAAGATATTGAGACTGAAGGAATGACTTCATTCACGTGAATATGAGCATCCTCTCTCACAGGGAATCATCACCTCATTAGTGTTTTGAATCATACAGCCATCAAACATAGGATCAAACAATTTCTTTACATCATCTTCCGATGGAGGTACATATGGAGTTTCTTGAGTAGAGTTTGGAACAAGAGATGAACCAATGGGACTGTCTTGAAGTGCGGGTCCCGAAATGGAGTGTTCAGGAGCCATTTGACCTCACCATCAAACGTAACGCGGAATGGTTTCCATGATATTTTGGGTTCTTTTGTTATAGATTCGGTATCCCTTTTTGTTTGGTGTATATCCTACAAATACCCAATGTCGCTTTAGCCCTAAGTTTCCTAAGTCTTGACCTCATTAGTTGGATAGCACAATGCACCAACACACGAAGGAAAGAGATTAGGTTTTCACAGTGGACAAGTTCATATGGAGTTTTTCCATGGCGGTGGATTAGGAACGATTTTGTATAGCATAAGCATGCATTGCTTCACCCGAGAAACATTGGAACCTTTGAGTAAATCAACATTGTTTAGCGGCTTCAACCGAGTCCGATTTATTTTCAACTACATCGCTGCTGAGGAGTTCGTGAAACACTTCTTTGATGACTGATTCCAACGCTTTCATAGAATTCATTAAGTTTTTTGTTGACAAACTCGCCCATTGTCTCGACAATCCGACGGTTTTGTTAAGTCGAACTGCAACTGCTTGATGAGTTTGATGATGATATCGAGTTTCATCCTTTGTCCTAAGAACTTGACCTGTGAATCTAGAGTAATCATCAACCACAACTAACACATATTTCTTCCCAAAGATATTCTGTACCTTCATTGGTCCACATAAATCCATATGAATCATATGAAGAACTTCTCAGATTAGTTAGTTAGTAGTTTGGGGCATATTTCTTGCTTTTTCCCAATTGACATGTGAACAAAGATGATCCTTTTCATACTTTAGTCTAGGTAAACCTACAACTAGGTCCTTTCTCGAAAGATCGCTTGATGGTGCCGTTCAAGTGATTGAGACGACGCAAGCCATAACCATGACTTTGTTTTTGAAGCCTTTGATAACAAGCTGATTGGAGAAGCCCTCATCATGTCATCGATAGAGATGGTGTAAAGGTTTGACCTACGAGTTCCTTTTAACGCCTCTTACCATTAAGATCTCTAACAAAGGGTATGTTTTCCAAGGCAACTTCTAGATCGTGAGTCACAGAATTGACCAACAGAGAACAGATTATGAACCAACCCTTCAACATAGTAGACTCTCGAGATGACACTATCACCAACAACATAATCTCCATAACCCATAATAGCACCGAAATGCTCATTACCAAATCTAATAGCCCCATGAACTTGCTCACGAAGTTCATGAGCGCGACGGTCTCGCAAATATATGCTTGGAACAGCCTGAGTCCAGGTACCACGTAACTATCGACCGCATTGAACACGCATAAAATGGATAATCGGATAATTGGGATCCCCATGCAAGAATGGGTTCCACTTGGTTAGTAACAGTATATGGAACACCCACATCGTAATCGAAACATCCATATCGTAGTAGAAGTAATGGAATCATTGGGAATAGATGCAATGCCGGTAATCAGATTTGACCTATTCAAAGTATGTTTACTTCTTAAGGGAATAGTTCTACCAGTAGGCATCCATTTTCTAGTGGGCATAATCTTAGCAGCTTGAGAACAAAACGATTATTCTTATGGCCAAAAGGTATCCAATAATAACCTATCTTTATAAAAGTTCTTCCGTGGGTTTCCAATCGCTTTCTAAATCCTTCGCTTTTGCCTTTTGCCTTATTTGCACATTATTAGCATTAGCAATTTTAATCGGGCATTTGACAAGATTAGACAAAGCATTCACCACATTCATGATTAGCAAATGCAATCTGCATACAAGATTACAAGGTTTGCAGATAGTATCGACAATTAATTACAAGACGCTTAAGGCTAATACTAGAATCAACACGATTCGTTTTATTCAACTCAAGCCTAAAGGTCCTAGATTGGTCTTTACTCTCTTCCAAAGGCACATTCTTAGCTTGCAAGGTCCTATCATTCCTTGTATTGTCTTGAGACTTTGACCTGCTTGCTTTAAAGTCACCGATTACTCAGAGAGGGAATGGGAACATTAGTTGGTTGATCTAATTTTTGCATTCCTCAACTTGATGTGCAAGGATCTGAAGTACTAGAAGGCACATTAGTGTATACTTTAAGATTGTGATTTGAGCTTTGCGTGCACACTAAAGTTCACTTTCTTAGCACTAACATAACTTGAATCTGAACTACTTGAAGGCACATTAGTTTCCTTTTTAAGATCGGGCATAGAACGGATTTCCTGCTTGGCACTAGGCATAGAACAGGGCATCACAACTTTGCCTTTTGCACCTAAGGTTAAGGATTTTGGACATGTGGCAATTACACATTCTAGCAATTCTTGAGATCGTTTGGGCACGAGGCAAGCAAACCTAATTTCACTATCAAGAGGTTTGTTAATGAAATCCTCTTCGACAATCTCACGGAGACATTCTAGACTATCCTTAAGGAGCAGCATATTCATGAAAAGCATGTTCATTATTCCTAAGATGAGGAGGAATATATTTAACTCACGTTGTATTTGCAATCAAGGGTGATTTTGAGACAACATTCTTATTGAAAACAAGTGGCAGTCCCATTTCACTTCTCTGATTCTCAATTTCCTTTTGTAAAGACGTTATTTTTTCGTTGTTTTGGTCACGGGTGACTTTATTGAATCATATAACTCTTTAAAATGTCGCTTAACCTTTTCATTTTCTTCTAGAAAACTTTCGTTTTCCTTTTGTAAAGCATTTACTAGGTTTTGAAGATGAAATGTTTGAGAATTCGAGAATCTAAAGGAGGAGGCATTTGGGAGCCTGTCATATTGTTCGTTTGACCCTTTAATTGAAAGATTTGGGCTTTCACTTTCGATCGCTTGCACCAGAGCTTGAATCTGCTTCATCACGCTTGTTAATTTGAAAATCGCATCAAACTCGGAGCATCGAAGATGTCTTGATATTTGAAGTTTTCACATTTTCTTTGAGATGTTGATATTTGAGTTGTAAATTAAAATGCTCAACTTCTAGTTTAGAAAAATGTTTAACCAAATTGTCGTGATCATCCAGTTCAATTTTCTCGCTTAGTTTAGAATTAGTTTTTTCAAGCTCAATGACATGATCATGGGAGACTTTCAGCCATGCAGATAGTTCATGAAATTTGGAAGCATTAATAGAGCAATTTGAAGCAAAGGAAAAGATATCTTGGGCAACACATTCAAGAATAAGAGTCTCATTTAAGGTATGCAAGTTCTTCCTCTCAATCTCATTATATTTTAGTGCGCGCTCATAATCACTAACTTCAACTACCATTGCATCAAATTCCTTTTCCATTTCTTTAATATCGATTTTGTCCCCTTTAAGACTCTCAAAATGATCTTTAGTTGTTTAAAGAAAGGCATGACCTCAGTTAAATAACATTCTTTCATTTGTTCAAAACCCCTTTCCTTCCGCTTATCCGATGGGTGTGATCCTTTTCTCACAAGTTTTCTCAAAATCGGTAAATAGTTGAAGAATAACATATTGACTGATTAAGGTCTTGCTCTTAGTGGCAATAGTTCTAGGAACTAAATGCATTGGTGAATTTGGAGGATACACACGCTTAGGGAATTTCCCACAAGGGGATTCTTTTCAACAAGATTTTCGTTTTGCAAGTCCATATCCTTTTTCCGTAACACTTGTTCAGGGGGTCAAGAATGTTTGAGGCTTAAACATGTTCAAGGAAATCCAGTTTTCCTTGTAGTCATGGGGAGTGATAATAATCTTTTTCTCTTTGCATTTCGGGTCATCTTTTTGTTCATCCTTTCCTAGTGACTTCATCCGATTTCTTATCTTCTCTCCTCGCACCTAACTAACTAGGTCTCGCCTAGGCTTAAGAATTTCATTACCATCATAAAGCACCTTATGAGCATTCCTAGCCCTTTTAATTACCTCTGGATTCGGTTCCTCAACAAGGGGAATGCTATGCTTATCGCTTAAGACTCAATGTTTAGTGACCATGTGAGCAAATTAATGGTGTTTCCTTGTATGTACAACTTGTTCTCAAGTTTGTTTTCAAAGTTTTAAGAAAAATCTCAAGAGTTTTGATTCCTTTGCATTAAATTCTTGTTTAAGCATTTTCACATTTTCTTGAAGTTCTTGTTTTGTTTAGATGGAAAGTTTTTCTTGCAAGGAATTTAATTCTTGTTTCAATACTTCTTCTCAAAACTTACTTTTTCTAATTACTGTACTTACTTGGTTATCCATTTATTGCTCATGGTGGTCAACTCAAACTTAGCACGTTGTTCATAAATAGCAACACGCTCTTTATAGGCATTTAGTTCAGAAATAATGGAATCATCGTACAGCACAGTATGTATATAAAAACATAGTCATTGTTGATCGCAGAAGATATCACTTGGTACAACTTCACTTTCACTTTGTTTCACATATTGATCATATGGGACAATATTGATATTACCCATATTTTCAATATTTGATTCAATAGTTTCAATTGATTGTACTTTGTCATGCATCTGGTACATCAAGATCATCGTGATAGTTTTAATACCTCTGAGATGAGCTTGTCATGGGATGGCCCAGCTAGTGATGAAGAAAAGACCTTGGGAGAAACCATTGGAGAAATGCTAGCCATAAAAATTGTGTGTGCATTAGGTCCATCATCCACATCGAGTCGATGCATCACGCGACTTGAAAGGCATTCGATGATTGTGACCTATCTCCTAATAGGTCGCCATCCACATCTGCATCATAGGTCTTGGCATTGCCCTCTGCAAGAAACAGAATTCTCTTCATTCGAGTAGCACCATTGTCCCGAGCTTGAGCACGAAAGATCTTATCTCCAGTAATCATTCTGAACTTTGGAGATGTACAGTTCCTTTGCAATGTGTCCCTCTCCACCACAGTTATAACATTTGATGAGCTTAGTTTGACCTTGGTTACCATTCCTTCCTCGATTCTGGTTTTCAACATAACCTCTCCGGCCCACCTCGCCCCCGATCATATCTGCCTTTCCTATCGGTTGCACCACCATCCTTCCATCTTTAATAGTGGCTTGATTGTGTGGGTTAGATGCGCTCGAGGTTGTTGTTGGTTTGTGGGAGAGTATTCATGTTTTGACCGATGAGAAGAGCTAGTTGATTAATGAAGCTCCACCGTGAGATCAAAGATCTTTGTTTGTACATAGGATCATGAATGAGTTTGTGATTACCATTACCCAAGGGTATGACTTGTGAAGCTTTGGTTGTGATTCCGATGTTTAAGTAGAAAGTCAGAGAGTCATTAGACGAGCTTGTCTCTCCCTCGTTGGTTTTGAACTGATTGAGAATTAATTTTTCAAACATAGCATGTCTCTCATTCTCAAGGAGGAAGGCATAGAGTTGCTCATAGTTTGTATTCTTCAATCCTTTAGTGAGCTTCACAAATGTAACAAACTTGTGCCATTCGGGATTCATGTTGTTCACAAATTTTGAGTTCAACCGAATATAGTCATTCCGATGTTCCTCATGTCATTAACTAACTTATGAAATCTCACATAGTACTCATAGACACTCTCATCCGGTTTCATCTTGAAATGCTCAAATTGGCCATAGAGTTGGGATTCTCTGCTTCCATAGTTAATCGTAACCCGAGAGAAGCATCTTAACATTGTCCCAAACCGCCTTTAGCATCCGGTTATGATTGATCACTAGATGTCTTTAGGAAGACCTTGAAGAACAATGTTTGAAGCCCCGATATCTCGATCAAATCTCTTTATCCTTATCATCAAGCTCATCATACATCTTTTAGTCTCCGTCATATTCCAGAAACAGAGTACCATCTCATTAGTATCAAGTATGTCTCTAGTCGCCTCAACTTCGATATGGTCCTTCATCAATGTTGACACCATTTTCCTTTCCAAGGCAATACCGCACTTGAGCCCAAGAGTCAGAGTCAGCCTGCATGGGCATGGTGGACAGTATTCGAGCCACCGCTGAACATCCTCTAAATCAGGAGATGACAAGTGGGAACGCTTGGTAGACATGTTAACAGATTATACGGATTTTATAACTCTATGATTAAACCGGTAGATTCTTTCACGGATTTTATCAATCAAGAGAAACCGTAAACAATCACTCAAGACTCTAGATGATAGAATACTAAATCGCTAGAAGATAATGCACTAAGTCGCTAGAAATTAATGCACTAAGTCGCTAGAAATTAATGCACTAAGTTTCTAACCCTTAATTCGCTACACCCCTAAGTCGCTAGAGTCCCAAGTCGCTAACAATAAAGCAAGTCGCTAAGTAGTAACTCGCTACGCACCAAGTCGCTAACCAAATTTTGGCAAAGAATCAGCCACACAAGTCGCTAAAGAGCAACTCGCTCATCGACCAAGTCGCTACCAAAAGTCGCTACCGTAGTGGAGAATCCACTACTTGTACTTTAACTCGCTAGATCTAACTCGCTAGCTCCAACACCGTAAGTCGCTACAAAAATGTGAAGCAAGTCGCTACCAAGATAATATTCCGTGAGCTAAGTCGCTAGCTTGAAAAACCATATAAACATCACTTTTCAATCCAAAAACAACCCAACCAAGATGATTCAAGCTTACCAAATGAAAACCTAAACACTTTTGATGCTTCTAAACATAAAAGTACCAACAAAATTCAAACTTTAACACAAGAAATCATCCAAATGATGCAAAAACCACTAAACTTTTCAACCTCAAAACCACCAAAAACCACTACAAATCCAAAGATGTGCAAGATATGATCTAACCTTGGATACCAATTGTAAGATATAACTTTTCACATACACATCATAACATTAACACAAGGTAGCATATAGATGGAATTCTAGAGAGAGAAAGTTAGAGGTTTAGGGAACTTAGTGAGAGAAAGTTAAAGATATTATTATTAGCTCCAACTCTCTACCTTGGGAGGTAGAGAGTATTTATAGTCTTACATAAAACGCCACACATCGGGCCGTGGATCGTGCATACAAGGGTAAAGACCCTGGTCCTCCACGTGTTACTTAACTAAATACTACTTAACTTAATATTACTATGACTACGAGCTTTCTAATGATTACATATACTTGAGGTGACCGACTCTTTAATACCTGGAATTTCTAATTCCTAACACAACTTTTCTCCTACTTTATCAACAGGTGCAATACATGGTAATACTTCAGAAGAAATAATATGAGGTTCAGCTGATTGAACCCTTTCATCTGAATGGATAGCCTTAGTAGATGCTTAGAATAACAATAGGAGAACTCACTTGGGTGTAACATCATCAAAATTATCAATAATCTCAACTTGCTTTGGTCTCTTTGCTTCAGAACATCCAAAAGCAAGACTTTTCAAATTAGAAGATGGTGTAATATACTTCATAACCCTATGATACATATTAGTCAACTCAGAATCATCTAAAGCCCAAACTTGCTTCTTTGTCAAACCTTTTCGATAGATAATACTACTTTGATTATACACCACCATTCTCATATACTTTTTCTTCCGAGTTGAGTTTGTGTCTTTCCTTTTTGCTTTATTTTTCCGGCGGCAATTTCTCTCTTTAGCAAAATGCCTTGCTTCCTCTCGTTGACCAAGAGCCACCATCCGTGCTGAAAGGTCTCACTATTAAAGTCTGCTTCTAAGATACTTTGTGCAAGAGTAGAATTTGACAAATTTTGATTAATGTAAGTTTCCCATTGAGCATCGCTTAAGCGAGTAGACATTTCATCTATTTCTCGTTGTCTCTTAGGAGTCAAATTGGTAGCAAATCGAGCTTGAAGTATTTCAACCAATGCTTGACTCTTCTTGTTATTTTCACACTCAGCTAGCAATCTTTCTTGTGCTTGCATTTCCTGTTCACTGACTAGATCAGATCCAATTTCCTCATCAATCATTGCTCCTTTTCCTTGTCGTTGTGCTCGGTGATTTACAATAGGAACTTTAAGAAACACCCATGGAAGTATCAACATTAACATGTTGAGGAATGTCTTCAGGAGTAACACTTGTATGAGGGTCCAAATTAAAATTCCTTCTAGCAACAAACACATCATTAGGATCTGCTGAAGGTGTAGAAGTAGGTTGTGCTTGCACAGATGAAGCTTGACCAACTTCAGGAGTAATATCCATTATAGGAGTATCAACAACAACATGCTCTTTAGTAGTTGCAACATCCTCACTTTTCAATGTATCCTTGCTCAAAGATTGCCTTCTCCTCCTTCTAGAAAACAAAATTGGCTCATTTTGCTTTTATCGATTTAAGCGACCATTTGAGTAGAAGCATTAGATTGTTGAGCCACATCGCCCAAAATTTCAAGTGAATCCAAATTAGCATCCACTTGCTCCTCATCAGAAGAAACAACACATCTCCCCTTGCTACTATGCCCAAGTTGTTCTTCCAAATCCTGAACCTTTCTATTTAAATCCACAATCTCACCACCAAGTGTAGATCTAGTTTCAAAGAAGCTCCCTTTTAGATTCAGAACTCTTGGGACATCTTGTTGAGCAAATCATAGACAGTAAGTAAGAGTAATAGGATCCTCATATTTATGGTAATGGGAGCTTCATTGGATCTTTCGGAAGAAACATGAACTCTTAATTATAGGAGAGCTCAAAAAAAGGCTCTCTAACAAGATGGGTGTAGGCATTCTAGCAAAGTCGGCCTCAAACTCATCGAGTACCACGAGTAGGTGGTGGACTAGATGTAGGCATGGTCAAAGGTGTAGATGGTGGTTGGTGGTCGAGAAATGTGTAGCTTCAAAGAAGATTAGAAGGGCCTCATCCATTGTAACCGATGGATTACCATCGAAAGAGAGAGAGGATGGAGAACCAACAACATTCCTCATCGCTGACCTCATTGCCTTGAGGCAACATAGCTACTACAGCAGGATGATATTCCCTCATAATGAGTTTTCAGAAGCAAACAGTTTAGTAGTTAAAGCTTATGGGACAAAAGGCTTGGGCTTGGGTAGTAATGTCCAAAATCATTTGCAAAAACCTAGGGTACATTAAAAACTTATGCTTTTTCCTATGAATATTTTCAACCATATTATCAAAAATAAACCTAGAAAAGTTATAAGTTAAACTTGAAAGACTACATCAATACACATCCCAATTGAGTAGAAAATTGGTCCCATCCTCCCGATTTATTGCTTATGCATCAAGAACGTGTGAAAAAACCTCCACATAGGACACAAAGCATTCTTGAACCATATATCACCTTGTACCCCTATCCAAAAGCTCTTAGCCCAGCAAGAATATCCATAGCATTAGAATGATAAACCCCATTAACATCGCCCAGCTGCTGTCTTCTTATCAACTCTGCTCACAACATACTACCCGTCAACTATAGCAACAATCTCGTTCACCGCTTCAAGCGGATGCCCAAAATTATGTAACCAACGATTCATATATCACATTAGGAGAATGCGTTAAAGCATAATGAATCTTGGACCTCTTCAAGAACTCCACCATTGGTTCATAGCCACTACCCTTATTTTCCGGAAAAGCAACTTTATATGATCTTTCTTAAATTGAAGCACCATGAGAAATCGTGATAATGGGTTATGATTTAATCAACAGGAAGTATGTTTTAAATCGAATGAAGAGGGAATCAGTTAATTTGAGGCGAGATATGCGAATAAGGTATTATTAGAAGTTTCCCAATCTATGGTCACAAATATCGGAATAAGTTGTTGACCAAATCTGACGTGTAATGCAACTTCTACCAAATTTAACTTACCACTTCAGCAGAAACCATGGTCAATCTCATGAAGTAGATCAATCACAGAAATAACTCAATGAATCAAGAAGCTTCTTATATATCTTTTACTTGGTCACCCAACGCATTAAATCTCATTAAACCTTGAATCCGTCTATAAAACAATCCCAATGCACACTTAACTCTCATCAATTAACCCCAAATATTTCCACAAACCCTAATTTCTCCACTCCAATCAATAATAACCATGAATAACAAACCAGAGGTTATTGATCCAATCTCCTCTCCATCATCATCATCGTCATCCAGTGATGATTTACTCCAGTTTTTTCCATATCCATATGACCCTCGACCTTTGAAATCCCCATTTCTCCCTTCTTCTGAAGATGATAGTATAGTGGATCCAAGTGAGTCTTCTGATGACTCTAATGACTCTAACAAGGAGGGAACATCACACCCCCAACCTTTAACACCTCTACCTCAACCAAGGCCGTAGAAGAGGTAGTGTTAGCCTTCGCCATGTTTTGGTGCTTCATCTCATATCGCCAGGGAAAGGGTAAAGGAAGATGGATTGGTTGCTTTATGGTGGAACGAGTAGATGGAACAATGGAAGATTTTCATATCACACATCCATCAACTGTATTCATCTTCATCATCTTTGTTTTCATCAATCCATCCTTCCCATTTTGATCCTTAGCTTCTCAGACTAGTCATGCATATCCAGCGTTTGGAATAGATGATATGAGCTAGTAGATGATAGGAGGTAGAATAGGTTAAGTAGATCTTGTATAGAACTGATCTTGTATTATCATTTGAAGTTGATTGTAAATGTAGTCGTGAATTTCTTTGAATGAATGAGCAATTTAACTTCAAGATTTCTTCAAGAGAAATAATTAGCTCACTTCAAAGACTTTGATTTTATAGAAACAAGCTTTTAAGCTTACTTGACCATATTCCAATTGACCAACCATGGTGAACTTCAACTTATATATGCAATCCAAAACAAACAGAGAAACACACAAACCAAGACAAACAAACTAAAAGTACATCACCGGTTAGTGTTAGCAAACAAGAATATAAACAATAATTTACAAAGTTTACAACATGAATCCTCCCATGAGGCATATGCCTCCCCTTAAACTTTTCAGTTAAGGGTTAAGCATCCTAATATGGACAACTAAGTGTTGAAACCTGGGTCCATCAAAAGCCTTAGTCAAGAATCTCGCCACATTATCATCAAGCAGTGAATCTTAACCACTTTTATCAAATGTTTGTAATATGCATCTCTTATAAAGTGGTGCCTGATTTCAATATGCTTAGTTCTACTGTGAAAACTGATTTTTAACAATGCATATGGTACTTTGATTATCAATAAAAATTGTTGTGCCTATGAAATTATACCCATAATCCAACAATTGATTTTGTATCCAAAGAACCTCATCCACAAAGAATTGGCAAGCAGCGAAAACATACTCGCTTCAAGTAGATGAGGTAGCCACAATGGTTTGTTTCTTTACCGCCAAGAAATCAATCTCTTCCCAAGGAATTGGCAACCTCAAGTTGTGGATCTCCTATCCAGATTTGCACAAAGATAGTCACTATCACTATATGCTTCCAACTTAAAAGGAGACTCTTTTGGGTACCAAAGACCTAAATGAGGTTGGCCTTTTAGGTACTTAAAGATCTTCTTGACTGCATTTAGATGGGAAGTAAGTGGAGTGACTTGATGTCTAGAAACACTCACAAAGAAAGGTAATATCGTGCCTTGAAAGGCCAAATACATCAAAGAACCAATCATTGATCAGTATAAGTGAACATTCACAAATGATCACGCTTCATTGTTGGTCTTTGTCTTTTCATAAGGTGTAGTGGCAACCCACACTCTCCATACCAAACTTCTTCAAGATGTCTACATATTTCTCTTGATGTATAAAGATACCATCGGTTTCTCAAATAACTTGTAAACCCAAAAGAAAGTAAGCTCCCCATAGCACTCATCCTAAACTCTCATCAGCCTCCTCAAACTCCGCACCAAGCTTCTTTGTGGAGCCAAAGATGATGTCATCCACATAAACTTGTACATGATATCCGTGGAATTTCTTCTTTAGGAAAAGTGTTTTGTCAATGGCACTCGCCTATAACCATGTCAGAAATGATGAAAGCCTAGCATACCATGCTCTTGGTGCTTGTTGTAGTCCATAGAGAGCTTTTACTACCTTGTAAACATAATTAGGATGATCTGGGTCTTCAAATCCTTTGGGTTGAGTGACATAAACCTCTTCTTCTATCTCACCATACAGAAAAGCACCTTTGACATCCATTTGATACACCATGAACCCCATGTAAGATGCATAGGCCAAGAAAATTCGAATGGCCTCAACTTTTGGCAACAAAAACACTTCATCATAATCAATCTCCCTCTTTTCACAGATCCCTGTGCTACTAATCTAGCTTTGTTTTTAAATCACAACACCTTGCATCTCTTTATTCTTCAAAATCCATTTTGTACCAATTGCATACTTGCCATCAGGTAGTGGTACCAAGATCCAAACTTCATTTTGAAATTGTTGCATCTTTTCTTGCATTGCTTCAAGCCAGCTTGAGTCTTTAAGAGCTTGAGTAACACTGGTTGGTTCCACTTGAGAAAGGAAACAAGCAAACAGATAACGCCAAAGTCTCAGTGTGATTGTCTCTTTTGTCAGTTTGAGAAAAGCAACCTCGCCAAATTTAGAGCTTGTTACAGCCCTTCTAGTTCTAACAGGTGCTAGAAGATCACCAATTATATTGGACCGAGGATGAGCAATGTTGATCCTTTTAGTAGTAGTGGGGTTGACTTCAATAGATGTATCAAGATTAGTCAGCTTGGCTCAAAATCGTGTCATAGGAAGGTGAGGTGAAGATGCCACTTTAGGTTGATGATTTCCAAGATCCAAGGACTTGGAAAGCTGTATATGGATCTCCAAAGTTCGTAGACACTTTAGTAGAAACAGAGTAGAAATAAAATAGGCTTTCAGCAGATTTGTTGATGTTGGAAGAAACAGATCACCGCCGGAGAATCATGGATTCCACTCACTGCTTTTCTCTTGCAACCTCCCATGCCTTCTCAAACTTCAAGATTAGTCGTGATACCCTCGTGTTCAAGCCTAGCAAGGTCCTCAAGATAATATGTCTCATCATCACTCTCATAAGTAACTCTAGAAGTATCACCAGAACTAGTTAGTGGGAGAAGGAAGGTACACTAATAGGTTGTTCATCATCCTCGAACTCACTATCGAGTGTACATCCATGGTACCTACATTCTTAGTGGGAGACTCTTGAGTACCTGCATTTTGGTTAGCCACATGTCTAGTATAACCCAAGTAATCGGCAAGTAATCAAGGTCAAAAACCAAACATGACCCCGTCCTTGAACATTCGGCTGTCTTCTAGAAATCTCAGTTCAAAGTCTCCTCAATCTTCTTAGCATTTAGATTGTAGACCTTGAAGCCTTACTATGAGCGAATAACCCACAATATAACCCTCATCCGCTTCTCATCAAATTTACCGAAGTGGATCACTAGTATTCTAATGGTTACTTGACAACCAAATGGTTTGAGGTAATGAATAGCAGAACTTTCCTCAAAGGAGAAGTTCATAAGGTGTCTTGTAATGAGGTCTAGTAATTGATACCCTATTCAAGACATAACTAGTTGTGCCAACCGCTTCAGTCCAAAACATAGTGGGTAATTTAGAGTCCGCCAACATTGATCTTGTTCTATAAGGTCCTATTCTTTCTTTCAACTACCCCATTTTGTTGTGGGGTTCTTGGAGTGCTATAGTCTCTTTTTATCCCTTTAGACCTACAGAGTTCTATAAGTACAAAGATTCTTGAACTCGTCCCATTATCACACCGAATTCCTTTAACCTTTTTGTTCAACTGGTTTTCAACAAAGGTAATAAAGTCTTTCAACACTTGAGATGTTTCATCTTTAGTCTTCAGAAAGAATACCCAACAAAATCTGCTATAGCCATCATGATTACGCATAAAAAAATACTTGTGATCAATTTAACTTGAGTTGGACCCAAAAGGTCCATATGCAAAGAATGAAGAGGTTCGAAATAATGCTCACAGCAAAGAATGTTTTGTATGAGGCTCTCAGGTTGCTTTCCTTTGTTGCGTGCAACACAATTATGTTCATTTGTGAACACTTTGGAAGGTAGTCCTTCAACAAGACCCAGTTTAGAAAGCTTGTTTATGGTCTTGAAGTTCACATGAGCCATCCTTCTATGCCATTTAGTAGACTCATCCAAGGATGCTTTAGCCACCAAACAAGTAAGGTCACCTCGTTGAACATCATTCAAGTTGAATGTGTATAGATTGTGATTTCTAGGAACTCTCGCCAGAATTGATGAATCTTCGGAAGTTTGAAGTCTTTAGACAAAGACAGACATTCATCCTCGAGAGAAGAATACTTTGTTCTTGGTGTCACATATTTGTGAGATCGAGAACAAGTTAAAGTGTTGCGCTCCCCACATAGTACACATTCTCAAAATCCAAAGAAGGTGTTTTGATGTGCTTTCCTGATCCTTCCATCACTTCCACCAAACGCCACACATTGCCTCCTTCCTTCATGGGTATGAAATTATGCATCATATCTCTGCTTCCCACATGCTTCTTGAACAACCATTATCAACAATACCAACGTCCTTATGCTTAAGAGGATGATCCTACAACAACAACAAAAATATATACAAAATATTAGGTATTACCTATAGAGGCTCAAGTCATTATGACTTGAACCGCTATGATCATTAGAGTAATGCCATGCAGATGTATAAGATCCACCATTGTTCTTGGGTTTCCAATGAAATTGAGGTCCCTTTTTATTCCAAGAACAACTCACGAGGGCTTCACAATAGCCTCCTCGATATCCCTTTCCAAGATTCATAGAGTCAACACAACTGTGCCAATAACCATTTTGAAAGTATGAACTTGTTGGTTTCACATAAGGTCTAGCAATGATCGTTCCAAGGAATGGAGAAGGTTTAGTTGCTTGTGGAATATAAGAGGGTATATCATTAACATTAGTCCACATTGGTCTAGGTTTCTTTTGACCAAGACTCAGACCCATTCTTTGCTCATGAAAATCACAATCCTTAATCAAATGAAATTTGCTTCCACAAACAAAACATGTCTTCTTTTTAGAAGATTTATTCAAAGAAAAAGATGTTCTATTACATGCAAAAGCATTCAAACCACAAGAATTAACATAATTTTTTTTAACAAACTTAAAAGCATTATTGTGCAAAGAATTAAAAGACAAGTCTCGAGAAACTGTCTTGGAAGTTGATTCCTCAAGAACAACTCTAAAAGGCTTGTAAGGCCTTTGGGTGAGGTCTTGGCTAGGTCGACTTATCACTTGAATCACAAATTTATAAGAAGTAGACCCTGACGTAAGATTTTTCACCACGTGAGCAAGAGACAAAATCATTAGATGAAGAATCGTGGTCCGCAAGTCTTTTGACTTTTTAAAGATGATGTGATCCATCAAAGTCAATAGTAATGGAAAGGTCAACAAGCATAGGTATTCCTATAATAGATCCAGGTACAACATGGAATTAACCTTCTTTGACATAATTAGCTAAACTCGGCCGTGTAGATTTCACCATCATTCTTAGCTTCTAATCCTACATACTTTTTAAACCCTAAACCTATAGCAGAGGTCTCGGGATTGACTACTATAGATATCTCTAGCTAGATTGTTACCTGATATTAACCATTGTTTATGTCTAGCTATTTCCTCATCTATTTTTGCTTTTAGGACTATGTTTTCAGAGACTACATCAGCTTTTTCTTTTTCCGCGCTTTTAAATCAATTTATATACAGTCTAAATCACTTTGTAACATTTATTTTCTCATCATAAGCCAATTGATTCTTTTGAAACCAAACTTTTGTCTTTCTAATGTTTTTAAAGCCTGTTTATAAGCTTCAGCTTCAATATAACATTCATTATATTCGTTTCAATTCATCATAGGCTTGTTTAAGTTCATTATAATTTTCACTACAACCAAACACACACTTATGTACCTGAGAGATGCCAATCAAGGAGACTTGATCACGCTCTCCTCTCAAGTACAAATTTTGCCAAGAATCCAATATTATCAACTCGACCTTCCTCTATGGTCATGCACTTCCAATCAACATGGTCATCCAGCGTGACAAAGTCGAAGAAGAGGGTCCATTCAAGTTCTAGCTTCCTTCCAATCGCTGATAGGAAGAATATCTCATCTCATCACCATTTCCTATCCTTGCACTCTCGAAAGAACCCACCATTCATGGTAAAGCACTTGACCTTACTTTTGGTAAATTCACGGATCCTTTTTCCTCGAAACCAAACTTCCTTCCACTTACTTCAAACTTTTGATGTTTAATGAGAGCATGGCAGCTTGCCACCTCAAGTTCATCTCTTCCATCTCCAATGGATTCACTGCTCAAGATCCTCATATGCTAGTTGCCGCGAACATCATAATCGCAACAAAAGAGTGAATCACATCTTCCAACACACTACTAGACTTAGGCTGATAGCTTGATGAAGTGGTTATGTAGGATGATGAAACTAATGAAACAGGGCTTGGAGCATGAGTCACTTTATTTGATGATGCCCTACAAATGCCATTTGACTAGAGTGGATGATAAGGACTCTCACATCGGCTCAAGAGATTTTAGTCTCATTGTACAATTCATCAAAAGTGAGCATATCCAGCCCACTTTTTAGCCTTGAGGGCAATGCTGACTTGTAACCAAGATGTATGTAAAGATCTTAGGAACTTTGAGTAACATCATCATTCTGGCTTTGCCTTCGGTGATTCAATTGAATCAATATCTTATGAAACTGCCGTACCTTTGTGATGCCTTCTTAAATCCGGAACTCTTGGAACTGTTGTTTTAGCATAGACTTCCTCATTCTCCTAGACTCTTCATTCCCACCAAACTTAGCCTTAATTGCTAACCATATTTCATTAGCATCCTACATGTAGTAAAAATCACCCAAGTGATCCTGTATAGCCCAAGAAGAATGGTTCTCACTTTGTGCTCTCTTTGAACCGCCAAGATCTCATCACAGATTTGGGAGGAACAATGGTAACATTACCATCAGGATCATGGGATGCTCTTCAAACTTCCCTTTTTCACAATTTCCCAGAGATTCCAATCAATGTTGGAGATCCAGTTTTGCATCTTCATGGCCCATAAATCATATTTCTCCTTCTTCAAATATGGAAACTTTGCATTGTCAGTAGAAAGATTGAGTTGTTTCATTGATGTGTTGTTATTGTTGTTGGTGATTTCAATGTCATCATGTGATCCAAGCATGTTGAATGATGTTTTGGTTGTGTGTAGAAAAAGATTGTTCTTAGTATGTAGAGACTCTCTTAGGCTCGGATACCACTTGTTAGAACAAAGACCTTGATAGATCTTATGAGCACTCTTAGATCGTTATTTAAACTTATGTAATCACAAGCTTACTAAAAGACAATCTCTATAACTTGTATTTAAGTGGAATTTAAACACAAGAACACAAATAACTAAGAACTTCTTTGATCCTCTATGGATCTTTCAATAATACTAAAACTTTGTTTTTCAACTCGTTACATAAATCATAATTATCGTTCCTTTATAAACAAGGAACCCTAAACCGCTTCCCAAGAAACGATAAACATAAAACTAAATAAGATATACATTATAACTTCCTAATAAAGCTCATGCATATCCTAACTAACTATATAATACGCGGAATAACTATCTCCGCATAAACCATCTACACGGCTTTTACTACTTCAAGAGAATTAGATCTTCATAGATTCCATTAATTACTTCTACAGAAAATCCTTCAAAGAGAATTTCAAAGATAATTCATACTTCATAATTCCTAACAGGGTGACCTCCCTTAGGGGGAGATTGTTAGGAATTAGAAATTCCATAGTGAAGAGTCGGCCACCCCAAATATAATCTAGCATAAGTTAGCTCGTAGACATATCGTTATTTATCGTTATTAGTTAGTTATTTAGTTTAGAGCAACACCGTGGAGGAAGGACGGGTCCTACCCATCAGATGCCCGATCACACAAATCAAGGAGGACGCTTAGTTTGTAACTATAAATACCCCTCTACCTCCCAAGGTAGAGGTTGACCTTCATTCATCTTAATCTAACCTTCTATGTCTTTCACTTTCTCTCTAAAAGGCTCCCACTTCTCTCTCTAAAACCTCTAAGCAATTCGACCCATATTATTGTTTGTTATGTGTTTATGAAATCCAATATGTTACAAAGATTTCAGTCATGGATAGATAAGTGTTTTATGGTTGAAGCTAGGCTTGTACATATAGAAGAAGAGTTACTGGTATGCCATGTAAACATGTTGTTGTTACCCATCGGCATATGAGCTTCAATGGAATGCAAGTAGGACCTGAATCATGGTTCATCCATGTTACTTGCTTAAGACTTGGGAAGAAACTTATAGACACTACATCCAGCCAATAAATGGTTATCAACATTGGAATAAGTCACAAGTGCCTACAAGCATTCTTCAATCTAAACATCATAAACCATTAGGTAGGCCACGAAAGAAAAGAACTAGGGCTTTTAATGAAAATGATAATAGTGACAAAACCGTAACTTGTCATGCTTTAGTAAGAGTGTGGTTTGTCGTATATGTGGCAATGCTGAACACAACAAGAAAACATGTCTTGGGCAAGGAGGTGTAACAAGAAGTCAAGGCAGTACATAATAGTCTCAAAAAACAGGTTCATCCACCAAAAGTTACAAGAAAGAAGAAGGCAAAGGTTACGTGTCACAACTTTGAAGGAAATGAAAAACCTGTCAAACTCGATGCTCAATCTCAAGGTGATTTTCAACCAAGTGTGGTCCAATCTCAACTGAAATCAAGTTGATCGCTTTCGGTGGGTCTCAAAACAATTTTGGACTAAGACCAAGATTATAGCAGAAAGTTGTCTTCACCACAAAAAAATGTTGGTTAAGCATATGAAAGCCAATGTTTTCCATGGAATATGTATTCCCCTAAACATTATTTGTCTTTAAATAATATTTGTGACAACCGCAATTAGGGAGTCTATTTTAGGTAACCGCATTACGCCAAACTAAATCGAGTTTTTCCTTTATAACTATTTTTATTGACCATGACTTGATTTGATATTGTTTATTGGTTTTTATGATTTATTTTATTATTGTATGAGTTATCGTGTGAGTTTTAACTTTTGTTAGGCACTATGCATTCGCACAATAAAAGCCTAAAACAAGAAATAACGCAACTTTTAATCGAATCAAACTTGACAAATAAATAGTCAAACCTCGGAAAAACATAAAGCTTAATATAAAGTTGAAGGAATGGGACACTCAGAGGATAATATATGAGCTCGGAATGGGTAAACGGGATAGTTTACTAAAAATTACAAATTTGACCCCCTAATTCACCATCATGGCTCCCCAAATCTGTTTTATTTTGGTCCTTGAGTCTAAATATAAATTCCCAACCCTCATCATTTCAGAACAACCCAACCCGGCAAGGGTAGAAGTATCACATCATGGTGTCATATCGTAACATACTAATAAAATTTCTAACAAGCGGAAGCCTTATAGAATAAAATACTAAGTCATATCAACGGATGACTTATAAAGAAAATACAAAATCCAATATGCCAAAAGAAATTAGATATCAAAATAATTGCTCTTCAAAATAAGTCCAAAATGATTAGGGAATTTAGGGTCAGATCACTCAAAGCTCCTACTCTCAACCCAACAAATCCCAAAGGCCCTACTTGGTACCGCCAGAGAGAAAGAAATGCGCCGAGCTTAAAAGCCCAAAGGAATGTAGATATAACAAAACGAAAGCTACAGAATCAAAATACAAATGAAACAAAGGAAAACCGATAACAAAGTAAGAATTGAAATGAGTACAATAAGGAACCCTAACATAATAATCTAGGAAGGAACAGAAATCAAAGGAGACAAAGCAAGCAACGATTAATGACATATATATAATCACATATAAAAACCGGACATACAAGTACCAAATACATCCATGGACAGCCACATCCACTCAACACATAAGAATAACATGCAATTAAGCCGAAATGAATACATATAAACCAAAGAAAACTAAAAGCAATAGAAGCAATTAATTAGAAAGTGAGCATAATAAATACAAGTCGATAACCCACGGTTAATAACATAACAAAATAACATGAAGTACTAACAAGTCAAAACATGGTCACATGTATCGGTAGGAACACATAACAACATTATAATTGAATGAATTAACTAAACAAGGACATAACATAGGCAAGCTAAACCAAGTCACTGCATGGATAACATAAGTTGAACCATTTACATCATCAAACACTATCATAGGCGTAAATATAAACATAGGTCAACAATTAGCAAATAAGAATACTACCAGTATACTCATAGTCCAATAACATAAGCTGAAAGAAGGTATACATGATAAACAGATAAATCAACTGATTACACACATGCATGGTTACCAAAAAATCAAGGTCAGCATAACAACATGATAAACGGATGGTGAGATATTAGCATGACAATAGGTGAATCAGATAGTTACATATTAATCATATAGTAGCAGGGTAAACGGTAGTCACATAAATCATGTAGTAGCATAATCAACCCAAGAATTCAATAATCATATAATAACTTCGAGACGGAATGGAATGATAGTCTCAAGTATGAGCTTGATAGTCACCCAAACGAATAAGAGTATGATAGATCAATGAAATGGAATATAGCATGGTAGTAGAGTGAGTCACATAAGGGCAATCGGAGTAATGGACAATTAATACAAAATATGGTGCTGGGGAATAAGGTACAATATAGGTATATCAAAAGTGTAAGGGTTGTTTAAATCTACCACAGCCAACAAAACAATACAATATCAATAGTGGCAATAGTCGCCAATAGTAACCAATAATAACCAATAGTAACCATTGTACTCGGAGGGTGACCTCGAATACCAATATAATAGGAGGGGAGACCTCAAGTAACCAATGGAGTGATCGCCTCTAATGTGAAGACGCTGTATTGTAATACCTACATCATCTCACCGATAAATAATATCATAGCATAACATATACTTAACAAATCTAGGATGCATCCACGTCAGTAACAATAGTCGCCATAACAATAATAATGAAGCGCATATAATCAATAATAATATAGGACTGGAACATCACTCAACCACACTAGAGTCATGCCATTGGTGCATCAATGACAATCACATGGAACCCCCATGCCTAGTTAATGGCTCGGTATCAAATCGACAGTCAAAGCAAAAGGTCCAAAGTGTAGCAATATATAAGTCATCACAATCAAAGGTTCAATATCCATGGTTCACAATTCAGAGGTTCATAGCAATGGTTCAATATCAAAGTTCAATAGCAAAGATTCAATATCAAGGTTCAATAGCAAAGGTTCAATTCAATAGTTCAAATAGGCAAGGTTCAATTCAAAATGGCAAGAGATCAAAAGACGCATAGAGATCATGAGAAACCTTATGAGAAAGGTTAGAATATCTCGTACCTCATTCAAGCAAGCAAAATAGGTAGCAAATACAAGGTGAATCAATCCTACCGCCTCGAACCTATATGAATTAGATAACGCTATTAAAATTAAATTTCCATTTTAGACCTGCTTTCCAATTTTAGCATGTTTCTACTAGAAGTGTTTTCATATTTAGTAACTTTCCATTTTAAGTAACTTTCTATTTTAGGCATATTTCCATATTTAGCTTGTTTAGTCCTTTATGATGTAATTAATGTCATATTAGGTATAAATGATGAAAATGAGTATTATTATAGTTTAAGGATCATTTATGGCAAGTTACAAAATGGTCTAAAGTGTAAATATTACAAAGTATAGGGTCAAGTTACATGTTCCTTTCATTTATAATTTTATGTAATTAATCTTAACAATAGGTGATGAATATTAACATGTAATGTTCCATTTAAGCAAGTTTCCTTTTTACTCATTTAGCCCTTGTAGTTTATATTAACAAATCAAACCCAAGCTTCAAAATCACAAAACCACCCAATTATATAAATCGACATGTGTAATTCAAACCCTAGTTTTATATCATGCTTTCCGCTTACGCTTTTAGACCATTTAGACTCAACTAATACAAGATTTCACGACTCTTTGGTGATACCCTTTTTGTGTCGAGACCTCCCTCCCCCAAAACAGATTTACTTCATTAAATATTCAAACAAAACCTCAAATCTTTCCTTTTGTCACCCCATAACCAAGATTTACACTTTTTATTATCCTTATTTTAAATATAAGAAAACAAAGCATGTATAAGTCATGTGGTTGTGAGTCAAAATCAGATTCAATGCCAAGTTATTTTGTACACATTTATTCGACATATATAGGATTCCGTTCCATGATTTTATGTGACAAAATTATTATTCCATGTGACAAGTATAACATATCGTTATGTGTGATGTATAAATTCATGCGCAAGGAGGACCAAAACCCACGACCAAATTCATGAAACAAACGAAAGAAAGGAGACGAGATGAGGGTGATACAAGTTACCTTTGTAGCGTGAAAGAATAGGAAGAAACAAAGACCAAACAAGGCAAACCAACACCTCCTTTTTGCCCTAGTACCCTACGCACCGCTAAAGACCAAACCACAAATGCACCAAGTAAACTTTCAAACCAATACCCACGATCACAGATGCTACAAACCTCCTTTTGAACCACCTTGATGTCGATTTAAAAATGGAGAAGAAAAAGGGTTGTTGCCGTCACTTTTGATTAGGTTTTATTTGTGTTTATTTTGAATGAGACTTGGAGATATAAATGTGATATGATTGAGATAATTGGGGCAAATATACGGGTGTGTTTAGGGCTCATAAGGTCAGAAAAGGATATGGGTGAGACCAAATCACAATTTATTCATTTACCATAATTACTATGTCACATTTAATTTAAATGTCTAATACATGTATTTTATCTAGTCCATATGACTTAATATTGTGTTACATTTATTTTGTGGCATAAGTGTAAGTTTTATTTTCAAGGTCTTGTGTAAAACATTTATGAATTAAGTATTCAACGTAATTAACGAGCTTGATTTATTTTTCGAATTATTATGATGAGGGGTATTATGGTCATTATACACGTTTACGATTTTTAGGGTTTTAAATTTCCACTCTTTCATTATCTCTCTAAAACACACACATAAGACCACTTTCTCTCTCTACATCTTCTCTCTCTCCTAAAATAAAAACCCTAACCCTAAACCACCACCATAGCCGCCACTTTTCCGGCCACCCTCCGGCGAGTGGAATCTCACCTCCACCATCTTTTTGTAGATCTCCCTTTCCTCTTTCCTTCCACATATATATCTCCTATAGAAGCCTTCATTAACACATTCAAATCTTACAAAAACGATTTGTGATTCTAGGGTTTTCATTAAATCTTGTAGATCAGGTTGAGAAAAGGTAAATGGAACGTTATGAGCATTGAAAAGCCACGTATGGGTGTCCTTAGGCTCGTACATGGCTCGACTTTTAGGTGTTTTGGGTGAAACATGGGTCTAAAACTAATTTACATCTAATAAGACATGTAGCTAGTGATTTGGTATCGTGTCTTGTATCATATTGTTGGGTTTTTGCATTTTAGGCATAGTTTCATATGTTGGGTTTAGATTAGTTGATGGGTTTGATGTTTGGATGTTGATTGGAGGTTGATTGATTGTGTTTGGTTGTAGTAGAAGCCATTTGGGAGTGTTTGGTTGTGTAGGTTGAGGCGTACGAGCCACAAAACCCATGTATGGGTTGTGGTGTTGATGAGACCCATATGGACCACGGGTCCGTGTCGGATTGTTGTGGTATATTGTTGGTTATCTCATGGTGTTTGGAAGAGACGCTGGAGCGTAAAAGCTTCTAGAGCTTGTTTGTTCGACGGTCTTAATCAGGACTGCGTCACGACCATTAGGTCATAACATTGGTCTGTGTATATTTGGTAGATTGTTGGATGATGCAGATTGATATGGGTTGATTTGAGATTGATATATTGTGATTATTTACTTTGACTTATATTATAAATTGTCAACTTTGAGCAACGTCGGTGTTACTTTGACTTTTTAGTCGAAAGGACCCTGACAACGCCGCAGAATATGGACTTTAGTATATTTTGGACTATTGATCGATTAAAAGCCGAGAAGTCATGACTCGTGCTTGTGGACTCGAAACGAATAACGATATGAGATTTATATTGAATTTGACGTAATAAATATATTTACATACACATGACTAATAAATGGTGAAACATAAATAATAAAAGGCTTTTATACCAAAACTATCGATAACAAGACTTGTCTTGGTATTTACTATTTTAAATGGGAATTAACAACTTAAAATGGAAAGGTTTTCTAATAAATAGGTATTTAATTTTGCACGCCATTAAATATGCCATTTATGAGCATTTAATACTAGCTTCAAGTATTTAATTTACTTACAGTGCATGGGTCACGGATGACCTAACATTAATAGCCGATCCGTGGGTAGCGGACTTATTAGGTTGACGAATCTAATAAGAGCCCTAGAGTAATGAGGATAATATTATTAATGGGTGAATTATCTTTATGACTTGTTAGGATGCTGCACGGTTTATGGGATAATAGCGCACGAATAAATGATTGAGTTTATCGAGGTTGATCTAATTCGATAAGGTCTACTATTTATTCGAAACTTATTGGACTCGTGGATCTTATCGCTAGACGTCTCATTGTGTTGCATTGAGTCACATTGTTGTTATTTAAGTGCATTCATGATATCATATTGAGTCGACACACACACCATCGATACCAAATGCTAAGATTAAACGGTGAAACAAGACATTTTTGGAGATAAAGAAAAGGAATACATTGGGGTAGATAATGTTGATTTTGGGAAATATATATTAAAATTGGTTTATATGAATAGGTTGTGCCGAATGAGAAGTTCCGAATGTGTTAGTCTGTTATCTCTTATAGTTTATTTGTGCGTTTCTGTTTGAGTGTGAGTTTCATAGCCCCACTTTTATCTATGTTTTTAACTAATTTGGGGTGAGAATCATGCTACTATTTTGGACCTTTAAAATTATTTTGATTTGCTTATGTGCTGAATCAGATAGATATGTGGGTAGCCAACGTTTTAGGTCTAGGGTAGCAATCTTAATTGCTATAACACTTGCCTAGCTATATAGACTTCTACCTCCGACCTAGTCCTAGTGTTAGCAATCGTTTCTAGACTTTGCTACGTCTGTGCTGGCTAGTGTCGCTAGGAGCCCTACTATGACGTCGGATATGATACTGATGATATTGTTGATTGTGATATTGGTATGTGATTGGTATGATGGTGTGTATCTATCTTAGGTCTCACATAGCAAATAAACTCCTACAGGTCCACTATTTTTAAACTTGAATTTAAACCTATGAACTCACCAGCGTTAGCTAACCTTTTAGCATGTCTTTCTCAGGTATTTAAGTGATGTTTAGAGTATGTGTTCTGTGGAAGCTTGGCAAGGAGGCATGGTTCATGGATCATAATCAAACTCTAATAATTTATGGGGACCTATTTTATTAATCATGTTGGGCCTATATTTACTTCATGGGATTATTGTTTTGGATAATTAAATTTGGGGTTGGTTTTTGAATGATAATATGACTATCCTGTTTGCTATACTTGTGTGAGATACCAATCTAATGTAACGCCCCGAAAACTTGATTAAGTCTTCCCATAGAGATTTGGGGGTGTTCTGATTATCAGAGCCAAGGTTATAGAGAACTAGGTATTTAATAAAACCTAAACTATAACCACTTTTTAGAAAAATTGATCCTCGACCGATGCATGCCCGCCTGCAAAGCCGAAGCTTCCTTATTTGATTACGGTATGAACTGCAATTTGATTTATGAGATATTATGAATTGTGAATTGTTTATTTGAAATGTTATGCTTTGAGTTATGATTATTGATTTTGGGTAAATGTGATTTGATTGTCGAGATATTATGAACTTTATTTGTTTATTGATATGTTATGATTTTGGGATTATGAACGTGATTATATGATTGATTTGATTTTTGGGATTTTGAGCTGATTATATGATTGATTTGATTTTGGGATTTTGAGCTGATTGTATGATTGATTTGATTTTGGGATTTTCGAGCTTGGTTACATGATTGATTGGACTTGGGATTATATGATGCGTGGATGATGTGATAGAACAGGACTTATGTGTTTTATTTTAAAGGCATATTTTGAGTAATGCGGTACCTCTATTTTAAAGCTTTCATTATGTGATATATGTTTTGGTTGAGTTGATGCGCTTATTAGAACTAGTTGTTTTCAAACACTTACACCTACCCTATGCCATTGTCACAGACTATGCCTTCACTAGCTTATGATGTGTTTGAGGATGTCCTTGCTACTGCTAGTTCCCCATCATTGACTCTCATGACTGTTGCGAGGGTGGTCCCCCATGTGATTGCCCGTCACTCTAGTTCATCATCATCATCGGATCGCCTTAGCTCATCTGAAAGACTCACTTTGCATCAGGTCTTATACGAGCTGAACTCTAGACTTCTACTGGTATTGCCCGCATGTCCGTGCGACCACCATCATCACCTATTCACCTAGCAGCCTTTCTCTTCTGTCATCACCACCAGCATCACCATGTCTTAGAAGCCTAGATCCCCTCTTGTACCACCTCAGGATTCACCCACCAGAGCCTGCGACTCATGGACTCTCCCTCTGAAGATGTGGGGGAGGAGCATGAAGATCGAGGAGGAGCATGAGATTGAGGAGGAGTATGTAGATGAGGATGAGAATCT
>OU343216.1:185892609-185906857 GCA_910596185.1 Chrysanthemum makinoi
GAATAAAATAGTAGACCTTATCGAATTCGTCCCACTCGATAAACTCAATCATTTATTAAATGGCCGCTTATTATCCATAAATGGGTCGCATCCTAACAAGTCATAAAGATAATTCACCCATTAATAATATTATCCTCATTACCTAGCGGGCTCTTATTAGATTCGTCAACCTAATAAGTCCGCTACCCACGTGGATCGACGCTATTAATGTTAGGTCATCCGTGACCCATGCACACAACGTAAGTAAATTAAATACTTGAAGCTAGTATTAAATGCTCATAAATGGCATATTTGGATAAACGTGCACTCGAAACATTAAATACCTATTTATTAGAAAACCTTTCCATTTTAAGTTGTTAATTCCCATTTAAAATAGTAAAAAACAAGACAAGTCTTGTTATGGAGTGATTTTGGTATAAAAGCCTTTTATTATTTATGTTTCACCATTTATTAGTCATGTGTATGTAAATATATTTATTACGTCAAATTCAATATAAATCTCATATCGTTATTGGTTTCGAGTCCACAAGCTTACGTCATGACTTCTCGGCTTTTAATCGATCAATAGTCCAAAATATACTAAAGTCCATGTTACGGCGTTGTCGGGGTCAACTACGACTAAAAAGTCAAAGTAACAAGCGTTGCTCAAAGTTGACAATTTATAATATAAGTCCAAGTAAATAATCACAATAGTGAAACTCAATCTCAAATCAACCCATATCAATCTCGCCATCCAAACAATCTACCAAATATACCCGAAACCAATGTTATGACCCTAATGGTCATGACACGGTCACGGTTAAGACCACGTGAACCAAACAAGCTCTAGAAGCTTTTCGGCTCCACGCGTCTCTTCCAAACACCAACAGATAACCAACAATATACCACAACAATCCGACCTGGACCCGTGGTCCATATGGGTCTCGTACGCCACACCCACAACCCATACGTGGGTTTGGTGGCTCGTACGCCTCAACCTACACAACCAAACCCTCCCAAATGGCTTCTACTACAACCAAACACAATCAATCAACCTCCAATCAACATCCAAACATCAAACCCATCAACTAATCTAAACCCAACATATGAAACTATGCCTAAAATGCAAAAACCCAACAATATGATACAAGACACGATACCAAATCACTAGCTACATGTCTTATTAGATGTAAATTGAGTTTTAGACATGTTTCACCCAAAAACACCTAAAAGAAATTAGAGGCATATGCAGAGCCTAAGGAGTGCCCGCCGGAAAAGCCTTCGCAAATTTAATTGTACCTTTTCTCAGCACGATTTACCAAAAAAATATGTATAGAGAACTTGTACCCTAATCATAGCCAATTGAGAAAAATAAATCAAGCTCGTTAATTACGTTGAATACTTAATTCATAAATGTTTTACACAAGACCTTGAAAATAAAACTTACACTTATGCCACAAAATAAATGTAACACAATATTAAGTCATATGGACTAGATAAAATACATGTATTAGAAATTTAAATTAAATGTGACATAGTAATTATGGTAAATGAATAAATTGTGATTTGGTCTCACCCATATCCCCCTTACTCGGCCTTATGAACGCCTAAACACACCCGTATATTTTCCCCAATTATCTCAATCATATCACATTTATATCTCCAAGTCTCATTCAAAATAAACACAAATAAAACCTAATCAAAAGTGACGGCAACAACCCTTTTTCTTCTCCATTTTTCTGTCGACATCAAGGTGGTTCAAAAGGAGGTTTGTAGCATCTGTGATCGTGGGTATTGGTTTGAAAGTTTACTTGGTCTGTTGTGGGTTTGGTGCTGCTGGTCGTAGGGTACTAGGGCAAAAAGGAGGTGTTGGTTTGCCTTGTTTGGTCTTTGTTTCTTCCTATTCTTTCACGCTACAAAGGTAACTTGTATCACCCTCATCTCGTCTCCTTTCTTTCGTTTGTTTCATGAATTTGGTCATGGGTTTTGGTCCTCCTTGCGCATGAATTTATACATCACACATAACGATATGTTATACTTGTCACATGGAATAATAGTTTTGTCACATAAAATCATGGAACGGAATCCTATATATGTCGAATAAATGTGTACAAAATAACTTGGCATTGAATCTGATTTTGACTCACAACCACATGACTTATACATGCTTTGTTAATTCTTGTATCATGCTAAAATAAGGATAATAAAAAGTGTATGTAATCTTGTTATGGGGGTCGACAAAAGGGAAGGATTTAGGGTTTTGTTTGAATATTTAATGGGGCGTATAAATCTGTTTTGGGGGAGGGAGGTCTCGACACAAAAGGGTATCACCAAAGAGTCGTGAAATCTTGTATTAGTTGAGTCTAAATGGTCTAAAACGTAAATGGAAAGCATGATATAAAACTAGGGTTTGAATTACACATGTACGATTTAGATAAGTTAAAAGGGTGGTTTTGTGATTTTTGAAGCTTGAAGGTTTGATTTGTTAATATGATAACTACAAGGGCTAAATGAGTAAAAAGGAAACTTGCTTAAATGGAACATTACATGTTAATATTCATCACCTATTGTTAAGATTAATTACATAAAATTATAAATGAAAGGAACATGTAACTTGACCCTATACTTTGTAATATTTACACTTTAGACCCTAAACTTTTGTAACTTGCCATAAATGATCCTTAAACTATAATAATACTCATTTTCATCATTTATACCTAATATGACATTAATTACATCATAAAGGACTAAACAAGCTAAATATGGAAATATGCCTAAAATAGAAAGTTACTTAAAATGGAAAGTTACTAAATATGGAAACCTGCTAAAAGTAGAAACCTGCTAAAATTGGAAAGCCGTCTAAAATGGGAAATTTAATTTTAATAAGCGTTATCTAATTCATATAGGTTCCGGGCAGCAGGATTGATTCACCTTGTGACCTTACTTTCCTATTTTGCTTGCTTCGAATGAGGAACAGATATTCTGACCTTTCTCATAAGGTTTCTCATGATCTCTATGCGTCTTTTGATCTCTTGCCATTTTGAATTGAACCTTGCCTATTTGAACTATTGAATTGAACCTTTGCTATTGAACCTTGATATTGAATCTTTGCTATTGAACTTTGATATTGAACCATTGCTATGAACCTCTGAATTGTGAGCCATGGATATTGAACCTTTGATTGTAATGACTTATATATTGCTACACTTTGGACCTTTTTCTTTGACCTGTCAGTTTGATACCGAGCCATTAACTAGGCATGGGGGTTCCATGTCCGTGTCATTGATGCACCAATGGCATGACTCTAGTGTGGTTGAGTGATGTTCCACACCGTCCCTATATTATTATTGATTATACGCGCTTCATTATTATTGTTATGGCGTTATTACAGCAGGGTGGATGCATCCTGTTGCATATAATATGTTGTATATGATATGATACGGTGAATGATGTAGGTGTGCTTGCTGGCGTCTTCACATTAGAGCTGATCACTCCATTGGTTACTTGAGGTCTCCCTCTATTATATTGGTATAGGGTCACCCACTAAGTACAATGGTTACTATTGGTTATTATTGGTTACTATTGCGACTATTGCCACTATTGATATTGTTGTTTTGTTGGCTCGTGGTAGATTCGACAACCCTTACACTTTTGATATACCTATATTGTACCTTCTGTATTCCCCAACGCACCATATTTTGTATTAATTGTCCATTACTCAGTACCCTTATGTGACTCACTCTACTACCATACTATATTCCATTTCATTGATCTGTCATACTCTTATTCCGTTTTGGTTGACTATCAAGCTCATACTTCAGACTATCATTCCATTCACGTACCGAGTTATTATATGATTATTGAATTCTTGTGTTGATTATGCTATTACATGATTTATGTGACTACCGTTTACCCTGATACTATATGACTAATATGCGACTATATGATTCACCTATTGTCATGCTAATATCTGACCATCCGTTTATCATGTTGTTATGTGACCCTTGATTTTTTTGGTAACCATGCATGTGTGTAATCAGTTGATTTATCTGTTTATCATGTATACCTTCTTTCAGTTATGTTCGTGGACTATGAGTATCTGTTAGTATTCTTATTTGCTAATTGTTGACCTGCCATGTTTATATTTCTGCCTATGATAGTGTTTGATGATGTAAATGGTTCAACTTATGTTATCTGTCTGGCTGACTTGGTTTAGCTTGCCATGTTATGTCCTTGTTTAGTTAATTCATTCAATTATAATGTTCGTTATGTGTTCCTACCTGATACATGTGGCTACCATGTTTTGACTACTGTTAGTACTTCCGCTGTTATGGTACTTGTTATGTTATTAACTGTGGGTTATCTGACTTGTGTGACTGTTATGCTCACTTTCTAATTAATTGCTTCCGCTTGCTTTTAGTTTTCTGTTTGGTTTATATGTATTCTGATTTCCTGACTTAATTGCATGTTATTCTTATGTTGAGTGGATGTGTGCCTTGCTATGCTTGATTATGTTTAGGGCTTTATATGCGGTTTTTATATGTGATTATATATATGTCATGTCGTTGCTTTGCTTTCGTCTCCTTTGATTTCTGTTCCTTCTAGAGCTCTGTTATTATTATGTTCTGCAGGTTCCTTATTGTACTCATTTCGTTGCGACTTTGTTATCAGTTTTCCTTTGTTTCATTTGTATTTCTGATTCTGTTTAGCTTTCGTTTTGTTATATCTGTTCACTGGGCTTTTTAAGCTCAGCCGCATTTCTTTTCTCTACGGCAGGTACCAAGTAGGACGCTGGGATTTGTTGGGTTGAGAGTAGGAGCTTTGAGTGATCTGACCCTAAATTCCCTAATCATTTTGGACTTATTTTGAAGAGCAATTATTTTGATATCTCATTTCTTTTGGCATATTGGATTTTGTATTTTCTTTATAAGTCATCCGTTGATATGACTTAGTATTTTATTCTATAAGGCTTCCGCTTGTTAGAAATTTTATTAGTATGTTCTGATATGACACCATGATGTGATACTTCTACCCTTGCCAGGTTGGGTTGTTACAGGAAATGATGAGGGTTGGGGAATTTATATTTAGACTCAAGGACCAAAATAAAAACTAATTTGGGAGGGGGGGGGGGGCGCCGACCATGGTGAATTAGGGGGGTCAAATTTGTAATTTTTCGTAAACTATCCCGTTTACCCATTCCCGAGCTCATATATTATCCTACGAGTGTCCCCCGACGTTCCTTCAACTTTATATTACGCTTATTTATGTTTTTCCACGAGTTTGACTATTTATTGTCAAGTTTCGAGTTCACGATTAAAAAGTTCGTTATTTCTTGTTTTAGGCTTTTATTGTGCGAATACATAGTGCCTAACAAAAAGAGTTAAAACTCACACGATAACTCATACAATAATAAAATAAATCATAAAAGCCAATAAACAATATCAAATCAAGTCATGGTCAATAAAAATAGTTATAAAGGAAAAAACTCGATTTAGTTTGACGTAATGCGGTTACCTAAAATAGACTCCCTAATTGCCAGTTGTCACAAATATTATTTAAAGACAGCAAATAATGTTTAGGGGAATACATATTCCATGGAAAACATTGGCTTTCATATGCTTAACCAACATTTTTTTGTGGTGAAGACAACTTTGCTGCTATAATCTTGGTCTTAGTCCAAAATTGTTTTGGAGACCCACGAGCGACATCAACTTGATTTCCAGATTGAGACTGGACCACACTTGGTTGAAAATCACCTTGAGATTGAGCATCGGTTTGACCGAGGTTTTTCATTTGGTTGTGACCTGTAACCTTTGCCTTCTTCTTTCTTCTTTGTAACTTTTGGTCGGGATGAACACATTTTTGAGACTATTATGTCTTGCCTTGACTTCTTGTTACACCTCCTTGCCCAAGACATGTTTTCTTGTTGTGTTCAGCATTGCCACATATACGACAAACCACACTCTTACTAAACTGTGACAAGTTACTGGTTTTGTCACTATTATCATTTTCAGTAAAAGCCCTAGTTCTTTTCTTTCGTGGCCTACCTAATGGTTTATGATGTTTAGATTGAAGAATGCTTGTAGGCACTTGTGACTTATTCCAATGTTGATAACCATTTATTGGCTGGATGTAGTGTCTATAAGTTTCTTCCCAAGTCTTAAGCAAGTAACATGGATGAACCATGATTCAACAGATCCTACTTGCATTCCATTGAAGCTCATATACCGATGGGTAGCAACAACATGTTTACATGGCATACCTGTAAGCTCTCATCTTCTATATGTACAAGCCCTAGCTTCAACATTCACAAAACACTTATCTCCCCATCCACTGACCTGATACTGTAACATATTGGATTTCATAAACACATAACAAACAATAATATGGGTCGAATTGCTTAGAGGTTTTAGAGAGAGAAAGTGGGAGCCTTTTTAGAGAGAGAAAGTGAAAGAAAACATAGAAGGTTAGATTAAGATGAATGAAGGTCCAACCCTACACCTTGGGAGGTAGAGGGTATTTATAGTTACAAACTAAACGTCCTCCCGGTTGTGGATCAGGCATACGGTGGGTAAAGACCGTCCTTCCTCCACGGTGTTATAAACTAAATAACTAACTAATAAAACTTAGTAAATAACGATATGTCTACGAGCTAACTTATGCTAGATTATATTTGGGGTGACAGACTCTTCACTATGGAATTTATAATTCCTAACAATCTCCCCCTAAGGGAGGTCACCCTGTTGGGAATTATATGAAGTATGAATTATGCTGAAATTACTGCTGAAGGATTTTGCTGAAGTAGTGTGGAATCTGCTGAAGATCTAATTCTACTGAAGTAGTAAGATGTAGATGGTTTCTGCGGAGATAGTTATTCCGCGTATTATATAGTTAGTTAGGATATGCATGAGCTTTATTAGGAAGTTATAATGTATATCTTATTTAGTTTTATGTTTATACGTTTCTTGGGAAACGGTTTAGGGTTCCTTGTTTATAAAAGGAACACGATAGTATGATTTATGTAACGAGTTGAAAAACAAAGTTTTAGTATTATTAAAAGATCCATAGAGGATCAAAAAGTTCTTAGTTATTTGTGTTCTTGTGTTTAAATTTCGCTTAAATACAAGTTATAGAGATTGTCTTTTAGTAAGCTTGTGATTACATAAGTTTAAATAACGATCTAAGAGTGCTCATAAGATCTATCAAGGTCTTTGTTCTAACAAGTGGTATCAGAGCCTCGAGAGAGTCTCTACAATACTAAGAACAATCTTTTCTACACACCTTACAACAAAACATCATTCAACATGCTTGGATCACATGATGACATTGAAATCACCAACAACAATAACAACACATCAATGAAACAACTCAATCTTTCTAACTTGACAATGCAAAGTTTCCATATTTGAAGAAGGAATATGATTTATGGGCCATGAAGATGCAAAACTGGATCTCCAACATTGATTGGAATCTTTGGGAAATTGTGAAAAAGGGGAACAGTTTGAAGAGACATCACGATCGATGGTAATGTTACCATTGTTCCTCCCAATCTGCGATGAGATACTGGCGGTTCAAAGAGAGCACAAAGTGAGAACCATTCTTCTTCAGGCTATACCTGAGGATCACTTGGGTGATTTTTACTACATGTAGGATGCTAATGAAATATGGTTAGCAATTAAGGCTAAGTTTGGTGGGAATGAAGAGTCTAGGAGAATGAGGAAGTCTATGCTAAAACAACAGTTCCAAGAGTTCCAGATTTCTGAAGAGGAAGGCATCCACAAGGGGTACGACAGGTTTCATAAGATATTGAGTCAATTGAATCAGCTTGAAGGCAAAGCAGGATAATGATGACTGCAACTCAAAGTTCCTAAGATCTTTACCTACATCTTGGTTACAAGTCAGCATTGCCCTCAAGGCTAAAGGTGGGCTGGATATGCTCACTTTTGATGAATTGTACAACAGACTAAAATCTCTTGAGCCTGATGTGAGAAGTCCTTATCATTCATCCACTCCTAGTCAAACAGCATTTGTAGGGGCATCATCAAATAAAGTGACTCATGCTCCAAGCCCTGTTTCATTAGTTTCATCATCCTACATAACCACTTCATCAAGCTATCAGCCTAAGTCTAGTAGTGTGTTGGAAGATGTGATTCACTCTTTTGTTTCTGATTATGATGTTCAGACAACTAGCATATGAGGATCTTGAACGGTGAATCCATTGGAGATGGAAGAATGAACTGAGGTGGCTTGGCCATGCTCTCATTAAACATCAAAAGTTTGAGTAAGTGCGGAAGGAAGTTTGGTTTCCGGGAAAGGATCGAGATTTACCAAAAGTAAGGTCAAGTGCTTTACTTATGGACAGATGGGTCACTTCTCTAGAGAGTGCAAGGATAGGAAATTTGATGAGATGAGATATTCTTCCTATCGGCAGTCAGAAGAAGCTGAAACTTCGGTGGACCTCTTCTGCTTTTGTCCTGTGGATGACCATGTTGATTGGAAGCTGCATGACCATGAGGAAGGTCAGAGTTAAGACAATATTGGATTGGCAAAATGTACTTGAGGAAGTGATCAAGTCTCCTGATTGGCATCTCTAGTATAAGTGTGTGTTTGGTTGTAGTGAAAATTATAATGAACTTAAACAAGCCTATGATGAATTGAAACCGAAATATAATGAATGTTATGTTGAAGTTGAAGCTTATAAACAGGCTTTAAAAACATTAGAAAGACAAAAGTTTGGTTTCAAAAGATCAATTGGCTTATGATAAGAAAATAAGGGTGTTACAAAGTGATTTAGACGTACTAAATTGATTTAAAACATACGGAAAAGAAAAAAATGATGTAGTCTCTGAAAACATAGTCCTAAAAGCAAAAATAGATGAGGAAATAGCTAGACATAAACAATGGTTAATATCAGGTAACAATCTAGCTAGAGAGATCTATAGTAGTCAATCTGAGACCTCTGCTATAGGTTTAGGGTTTAAAAAGTATGTAGGATTAGAAGCTAAGAATGATGGGCGTAAATCTACACCAGCAGGTTTAGCTAATTATGTCAAAGAAGGTTAATTCCATGTTGTACCTGGATCTATTATAGGAATACCTATGCTTGTTGACCTTTCCATTACTATTGACTTTGATGGATCACATCATCTTTATGGCAAAAAGTCAAAAGACTTGCCAGACCCTGATTCTTCATCTAATGATTTTGTCTCTTGCTCTGACAGTGAAAAATCTTCTGATCAAGGGTCTACTTCTTATGCCAGCTGTGATTCAAGTGATAAGTCAGACCTAGCCAAGACCTCACCCAAGACTGCTTACAAGCCTTTTAGAGTTGTTGCTGAGGAATCAACTTCCAAGACAGTTTCTCCTGAAGACTTGTCTTTTAATTCTTTGCACAATAATGCTTTTAAGTTTGTTAAAAAAAATTATGTTAATTCTTGTGGTTTGAATGCTTTTGCATGTAATAGAACATCTTTTTCTTTGAATAAATCTTCTAAAAAGAAGACATGTTTTGTTTGTGGAAGCAAATTTCATTTGATTAAGGATTGTAATTTTCATGAGCAAAGAATGGGAGTGCGGTCTGGTCAAAAGAAACCTAGACCAATGTGGAATAATGTTAATGATATACCCTCTTATATTCCACAAGCAACTAAACCTTCTCCATTCCCTTGGAGAAGATCTGTTGCTAGACCTTATGTGAAACCAACAAGTTCATACTTTCAAATTGGTTATTGGCCTGGTTGTGTTGACTCTATGAATCTTGGGAAGGGATATCGGGAGGCTGTGAAGCCCTCAGCAGGTTGTTCTTGGAATAAAAGGGACCTCAATTTTAATGGAAACCAAGAACAATGGTGGATCTTATACATCTACATGGCATTACTCTAATGATCCACAAGGCAGGTTCAAGTCAGTAATGACTTGAGCCTCTATAGTGTACTAATATTTTGTATATTTTATTGTTGTTGTTGTAGGATCATCCTCTTAAGCATAAGGACGTTGGTATTGTTGATAATGGTTGTTCAAGAAGCATGTCGAGCAGAGATATGATGCATAATTTCATACCCATAGAAGGAGGAGGCAATGTGACGTTTGGTGGAAGTGATGGAAGGATCACTGGGAAAGGCACCATCGAAACACCTTTCTTGGATTTTGAGAATGTGTACTATGTCAGGGCGCAACACTTTAACTTGTTCTCAGATCTCACAAATATGTGACACAAGAACAAAGTATTCTTCTCTGAGGATGAATGTCTTTGCGTCTAAAGACTTCAAACTTCCAGAAGATTCATCAATTCTACTGAGAGTTCCTAGAAATCACAATCTATACACATTCAACTTGAATGATGTTCAACCAGAAGGTGACCTTACTTGTTTGGTGGCTAAAGCATCCCTGGATGAGTCTACTAAATGGCATAGAAGGATGGCTCATGTGAACTTCAAGACCATAAACAAGCTTTCTAAACTGGGTCTTGTTGAAGGACTACCTTCCAAAGTGTTCACCAATGAACATAATTGTGTTGCACAACAAGGAAAGCAACACAGCCTCATACAAAGCATTGTTACTTGTGAGCATTATTTCTGAACCTCTTCATTGCTGCATATGGACCTTTTTGGTCCAACTCAGTTAAAGCATTGATCACAAGTATTTTTGTCTGGTAATCACTGATGGCTATAGCAGATTTTGTTGGGTATTCTTTCTGAAGACTAAAGATGAAACATCTCAAGTGTTGAAAGACTTTATTACCTTTGTTGAAAACCAGTTGAACAAAAAGGTTAAAGGAATTCGGTGTGATAATGGGAGACGAGTTCAAGAATCTTTGTACTTATAGAACTCTGTAGGTCTAAAGGGATAAAAGGGACTATAGCACTCCAAGAACCCCACAACAAAATGGGGTAGCTGAAAAAAAGAATAGGACCTTAATAGAGGCTGCAAGATCAATGTTGGCGGAGACTCTAAATTACTATGTTTTTGACTTGAAGCGGTTGGCACAATAGTTATGTACTGAATAGGTTATCAATTACTAGACCTCACAAGACACCTTATGAACTTCTCCTTGGGAAGTTCCATATTCATTACCTCAACCATTTGGTTTCAAGTAACCATTCGAATACTAGTGATCCAGGTAAATTTGATGAAAGCGGATGAGGGTTATATTGTGGGTTATTGCTCTCATAGTAAGGCTTACAGGGTCTACAATCTAAATGCTAAGAAGATTGAGGAGACTTTGAACTTGAGATTTCTAGAAGACAAGCCGAATGTTCAGGGCGAGGTCATGTTTGGTTTTTGACCTTGATTACTTAGTTACTTGGGTTATTCTAGACATGTGGCTAACCAAAATGCAGGTACTCAAGAGTCTCCCACTAAGAATGTAGGTACCATGGATCTTGACTCGATAGTGAGTTAGGATGATGAACAACCTATTAGTGTACCTTCCTTCTCCCACAACTGGTTCTGGTGATACTTCTAGAGTTACTTCGATGAGAGTGATGATGAGACATATTGCGAGGACCTTGCTAGGCTTGAACACAGGGTATGCACTAATCTTGAAGTGAGAAGCTGCATGGGGAGGTTGCAAGAGAGAAGCATGAAAGTGGAATCCATGATTCTCCTGACGGTGATCCTGTTTTTTCCAACATCAACAAATCTGCTGAAAGCCTGCGTTTCTCTGTTTCTACTAAAGTGTCTACAGACTTTGGAGATCCATATACCGCTTCCAAGTCCTTGGATCTTGGAAATCATCAACCTAAAGCGGCATCTTCACCTCACTTCCTATGACGATTTTGAGCCAAGCGTGACTAATCTTGATACATCAATTGAAGTCAACCCACTTGCTACTAAAAGGATCAACATTGCTCATCCTCATCCAATATAATTGGTGATCTTCTAACTGTTAGAACTAGAAGGGCTGTAACAAGCTCTAAATTTGGCGGGTTGCTTTTCTCTCCTATGTCTCAAACCAGCAAAGAGACAATCACACAGACTTTGGCGTTATGCTTTTGCTTGTTTTCTTTCTCAAGTGGAACCAACGGTGTTACTCAAGCTCTTAAAGACTCAAGCTGGCTTGAAGCAATGCAAGAAGAGATGCAACAATTTCAAAATCAGCAAGTTTGGATCTTGGTACCACTACTTGATGGCAAGTATGCAATTGGGACAAAATGGATTTTGAAGAAATAAAAGATGCAAGGGGTGTTGTGATTTAAAACAAAGCTAGATTAGTAGCAGGGATCAGAGCAGAGGGCGGAATTGATTATGATGAAGTGTTTACTTTTGTTGCCAAAGTTGAGGCCATTCGAATTTTCTTGGCCTATGCATCTTACATGGGGTTCATGGTATATCAAATGGATGTCAAAGGTGCTTTTATGTATGGTGAGATAGAAGAAGAGGTTTATGTCACTCAACCCAAAGGATTTGAAGACCCAGATCATCCTAATTATGTTTACAAGGTAGTAAAAGCTCTCTATGGACTACAACAAGCACCAAGAGCATGGTATGCTAGCTTTCATCATTTAAAGCATGGTTATAGACGGGGTGCCATTGACAAAACACTTTTCCTAAAGAAGAATTCCACGGATATCATACTTGTACAAGTTTATGTGGATGACATCATCTTTGGCTCCACAAAAGAAGCTTGGTGCGGGGTTTGAGGCTGATGAAGGGAGAGTTCAGATGAGTGCTATGGGGGCCTTTCTTTTGGGTTTACAAGTTCAGAGAAACCGATGGTATCTTTATACATCAAGAGAAATATGTGAGGACATCTTGAAGAAGTTTGGTATGGAGTGTCGGTTGCCACTACACCTTATGAAGCTCCAAGACAAGACCAACAATGAAGCAGATCCAGCTGTGAATGTTCACTTATACAGATCAATGATTGGTTCTTTGATGCATTTGACAGCTTCAAGGCCGATATTACCTTTGAGTGTGTGTTCTAGACATCAAGTCACTCCACTTACTTCCCATCTAAATGCAGTCAAGAAGATCTTTAAGTACCTAAAAGGCCAACCTCATTTAGGTCTTTGGTACCCCAAAAGAGTCTCCTTTTAAGTTGGAAGCATATAGTGATAGTGACTATGCTGGTGCAAATCTGGATAGGAGATCCACAACTTGAGGTTGCCAATTCCTTGGGAAGAGATTGATTTCTTGGCAGTGCAAGAAACAAACAATTGTGGCTACCTCATCTCTTGAAGCGAGTATGTTCTTTAGCGCCAATTCTTTGTGGACAGGTTCTTTGGATACAAAATCAATTGTTGGATTATGGGTATAATTTCATGAGCACAACAATTTTTATTGATAATCAAAGTACCATATGCATTGTTAAAAATCCGGTTTTCCACAGTAGAACTAAGCATATTGAAATCAGGCACCACTTTATAAGAGATGCATATTACAAACATTTGATAAAAGTGGTTAAGATTCACACTGATGATAATGTGGCAGATTTACTGACTAAGGCTTTTGATGGACCAAGGTTTTAACATCTTGTGGTCCATATTAGGATGCTTAACCCTTAACTGCAAAGTTTAAGGGGAGGCATATGCCTCAGGGGAGGATTCATGTTGTAAACTTTGTAAATTATTGTTTATATTTTTGTTTGCTAACACTAACCAGCTGATGTACTTTTAGTTTGTTTGTCTTGGTTTGTGTGTTTCTCTGTGTTTGTTTTGCAGATTGCATATATAAGTTGAAGTTCACCATGGTTGGTCAATTGGAATATGGTCAAGTAAGCTTAAAAGCTTGTTTCTCTGAAATCAAAGTCTGAAGTGAGCTAATTATTTCTCTTGAGAAGAAGTCTTGAAGTTAAATTGCTCATTCATTCAAGCAGTTTACTTCTGACTTACAATCAACTTCAAATGATAATACAAGATCAGTTCTATACAAGATCTACTTAACCTATTCTACCTCCTATCGTCTACTAGCTCATATCATATTCCAAACGCGGATATGCATGACTAGTACGACGAAGAAGATAAGGATCAAAATGGGAAGGATGGATTGATGAAAACAAAGATGATGAAGATGAATACAGTAGATGGATGTGTGATATGACAATCGTCCATTGTTCCATCTACTTTCGTTACCATAAAGCAACCAATCCATCTTCCTTACCCTTTCCCTAAACGATATGAGATGAAGCACCAAAACATGGCACAGGAAGAGTTAACACTACCTCTTCTTTGGCACGTGGCCTTGGTTGAGGTAGAGGTGTTAAAGGTTGGGGGTGTGATGTTCCCTCCTTGTTAGAGTCACCAGAGTCATCAGAAGACTCACTTGGATC
>OU343216.1:185906957-185986774 GCA_910596185.1 Chrysanthemum makinoi
AGAGTGGGTATTAATGTGTTGATCTCAATCTTAAATGGTGTAAAGAACCAACGACATCAAAAGTATATACTGAGGACTCATTTTTATCCGATTTAATGAAACAATAAAAGAAGATAAAACCTATTGATAAACAAAGTTCACGGATAAAGATAAACTGCAACAAAGAGAAATATAGAACTACAAGTAAAAAGTCTTTTAGACATACATTGATATATCATCATATCGTTTTAAAATGAGACGTCGCTCATATCCTTTGCCAATAGACTGATGAGAAAATCTTGCACACAAAAAGAAGGAACCTTTTAATCTACAGAAGAATGGGTGGGCTTGGCAGATAGGTCATGTTGCCCCCAAACACTTTTTAATTGTATTTTAAACTAATATGCATGTTAAATATGATTACTAAAAGTATATTTTAACATTGATAATCTAACTATTTAAAGAAAGTGATTTAGTAGAATTTAGGCATTAGCATTACACTATGCGACCCATTCGACCCATTTGACCCATGAGCATTAGAGTGAATGTTTTTAATTAACCCATTTGACATGTTAGAAATGAAATATATCCCGGATCAGCCCATGCATAAGTAAATTGGTCAGAATTTGCCAACTCTTCTAAGGTGAGGAGTCGATCAAAATTGTGGATACTGACAAGTTTCTTACAACCTTAGAAATTTAAGATCTTGAGCGAACTAAGAACCTGTTCAATGAATAAAAGTTTGATTTATCATCACATATACAAATAAAGATTGTCTAAAACAGAGAAGCTCGAAGGTCAAGTGAAAAATAGTAGTTGAATTTCTACCATGGGTGGTTCAAACTTTATCAGCTCCCTATAACTAATGTCTATAGCAACCAAGCTGCTCATTAATAAGCCAAAGGGTATCATTTTCATATGACACCCATGCCAGCATAACCATCTCAACTCAGGAAAATTCTTGTAGGACCTAATAAGTTCCACATTTTTTAGCTGAAGCCATCTTAGTTTGCCATCTTTGCAAAGGAGCATGTTTTAAGGGCTAATGCTTCCAAATTTAGCATGCAATGACGTAATAAGCATACCTCATATACTGAAGAATTAAGTTAAATACTGTATGGATTGAATAAAACTGATAGAAAGCTCCATACGCGTCTGCCATTGTTTTAGTTCGATCAATCATTTGCGCTCTAAGACCTGAAAACTAAGTCTCATTGGAAAATTGAAGACTAATTATTGTTACAATGGAAGAATATAATGACCGAGTTAATGTAGTTCATTTCTAAGATTCGATGCCAAAAACTTACCAAGTCTGGTTTTAACTCGGCATCTAAGACGTTCAATATTATTTTATCCATGATCAACCTCACCTTTGCTCTCTTCAAATATGGTCTGTCTGAACCGTAATTAAACAGACCTTCTCATCCATATCTAATTCAAGTTCTTGTTGACAAACACATCACATGTAATAAATTAGCCCACAGTGACAGCAGTAAAATATATGAAGGTTCTAAAGGGATCGAAGATATACCCGAATATATCAGCAAGTTGCAAACACTATTTTGAGTATTATTTATGAAAGTTCAAATCCTGCGTTGGAATTGATGCATGATAATAGTTTTGTTCTCAATGTACTCGCCCGTTTGTAAGTTGGGAGCTACAATCAATGAGACAAATTAAAGGATATAATGTCAAGGTTAAGAAAGTATAAAAAACCTTGATAATGAACAATTTGCAACAAAAGCAGTAGCGTACTTTAAGAGTATTATAGCATGTTGAAGCTGATGGAAGACGATCCACATCTTGTCCTCCAAATGTTTCTTAGAATGGTATATCACATGCAACCTATATAGATAAAAATTCAGATTATTTTCTTTTACTTCCCCGGTTTATCACCGAGCTGAGATATGAAAGTTGAAGGAGATACCTTGTGGATGGTAAAACTTGGTTGTAGGTGCTTAAAGCCAAGCAACGAAGCTCGTAAACAACTGGTACAAACTTCATGAGCAAACAACGTTCTTTTGGCTCAAATTCTCTTATGTCCTGAACCAAGGTAAACATTAAAAAAATGTCATTAACAAATATGAAAGTGTTTCTCCAGTATACAAACAAACAACACCATAGGTTGCTTAATGCAAACAAATAAAAGAGTAAGAAAGAGAACAATAGAAGAAGTAGAATTTAATGGCTTACATTAAAGAAATTCAAAGAATCAGACATAATAGGTAAATCAACATTAATATCGAGTGTATACCTCCCAAAAGAGCTTAACACTCGACTCGAGAAATCTGTGTTTAGAAAGCTAACATTCGTTAGCAAAAGATAACTGGAAATCCATGATGGAACTTGGCTAAAAACTTGCATCATTACTCTAATATGGATGATGAATTTCTGTCATGCAACTTAACAAAACTCGCCTCTTTGTTGGGCTCGCTTCTACCAACATCCAACATATTTGGATTAATAGCACAAACATAAATCTGAGTTTCTTCTTTTTTTTTAACTTAATCTGAGTTTCTTCTTGCAAATCATCTTCAAAGGTATCTTGTATGGCTCTACGGTTAACATAATTTCCAAGATCCTGAAAGTGATATAACCTGTGAAAATTCCAGCAACATCAAATTCCATGGTTAGTTAGAGATCAATTACATATGAAAATGATCACCGAGGCAAACTAACCTATCCCACCAGCAACATCAGAACACCACTAAAAACCCCGCAAATGCTAAAAAACACTCATCAGAATCACCACTTCCACTTTCTTCATAATAGTTGTTCAAGGTATCACCATTTATGTCCTGTTGAGGTAACAATTGCAAATATATTAGATACAAAAGTAACACATGGAGCTTTCGGTCTGGACTCACAAGCCTCAACAGATTACCTCACAATAACTTTTGGTTAATCCAATGATATCGCATTATATGTACTGATAAATTTGACATAGCACGAAAAACTCACGAATTACGTACAGTCCAAGAAATAAAGTCACCTACGACAATTCAAAGTAAGCCATTTTTTAAGCTACGAAAACAAATTAAAGTTCCATTAACAACTTGCTGTATTATGACTTCCATTACCGGAAACCCAATCTTCTCAAACGGTGCCAAGCGCATACAAACCCACACACTTTTCGAACAAAGAAATTTGTGGCACTGCTATAAACTACATCATGGCGAAACGTTAGACAATTTTATAGCTTTCAGATACTCACAAAGCCATAGACAGTCTAACAAAAAGACTAAATGACATAGTTTGGGCAAGACCGGGAACACGTCGTTTCAGACTATTTAACAGCCAATTTCAAGGTTTTTTAGTCACAAAATGACCCAATCAGGACACTTAAATCTGGATAATGTAATTGAAAGGTTTATTCTCGGGTACCTCTTAAGTCTTATGTGCTCTTCCATTAAAACCACAAAATGGTCCGTTCAAAACCATGCACTTTCAGAACTCGCATTCGATATACACTCTTCTTCATTTTAGCACCATAGTGGCTTTCATATTTTTAGTAATTTAACTTTCTGAAAATATTTTCAGCAATAACTCATAGCAAGCATTTATGGATAATAATATAAATATAAAAAATAAACAAAACGACTTACTTGGTGTTGGGGAAATCATGAAGGCAGGTACCAAAGATCCTATATCTCAAACACCAAAGGAAACCTAATTCCGCTATCCTGACTTTTTCTTGGGTAATAAATCTTCCTAAAATCCCCCTTGAGTAGTAGCTTTAGTTTTTTCTATAGCTTCACAATTCTAACAAAACCCCTTAGAATTGTAGCTTTTAGAAGCGTTTATCACTTTTGACATTTGATCTTGATTTTTGTGCTAAGGTGTAGCTTGATACCGGTAGACATCTCAAAAGAAGCACTATGGATGTACACAAACTCTATGCTTTTTCCGCTAGTAATGAGCTAACCTACTGGGAACTGTATGAACCGCCGCCATCTTGAGAGACCCCAAAGGGCCATATAGCTTGGAAACGAGAGGTTGAAGTTCTTGATGATCTTGCCGTGATTTGTTGGTCACTATCGCCAAGTATCTCAGTAGTAAGTTCTTCCATTAGATACCCATGAAGTTGTCAGCCTTTGATCAATTTCTAGTGGAGCTACAAAATGAAAAAGTACAACCCTTAATATACCGATCTATTAAGTATAACGTTTATATTTTTCAAATTTTCAATCCTTAACCAAAAAAAATATAAATAAATAACAAAATGGTGGAACTGATACTTACATGAAAATGGAGATACTCTAGCTTTTGGTGTAGGTTTTGCTGAACGAGTTCGCTTTTATGAAGAGGAACCTCAACTGCAAAAGATTAACAAAAGCTTTATAAAGACAGAAAACAAAAAGGCTTTCAGTGATGATAATCCAAATGATCAAAAACGTGATGGATCACTTACCTTTCGGCTAAACCATGTAGCATAACCACCTCTACAGCTAACGAACGATGGGTTAACCTTAACAGACACAATGGATGAACCATGGTGGTGAACTTGTTGTGGGAAGTGGTTTCCATATCTGTAAGATATAGGATTTCACAAACACATTAAACCAAAATCAACATGGGGCGTTCACAAATGTTTAGAGAGAGAAAGTTAGAGAGAGAAAAATGAAGAGAGTTGGGAACTAGGTGAAACAAAGAAAAATGGTATTGAAGCTCCAACACACTACCTTGGGAGGTAGAGGGTATTTATAGTGTCTTACAATAAACGCCACCTACGCGCCGTGGATTAGGCATACAAATGGTAAAGACCTCGTCCGGCCTCCACGGTGTTACTTAACTAACTACTTATTAACATAACATGATCATTTATATGAAGCATTCTAACTAATACATATACTTGAGGTGACCGACACTTTAATGATCAATTTTCTAATTCCTAACAATCTCCCCCAGGGAGGTCACTCAAATTACACGTAATACAAACAGATATTACATTAAGATTGTTCTTGGATTCTTGTTTAAGTTCATTGCTCAGAGTCCGTAGTCTTTGATTCTTCATGTTATCCATGTTTGGATAATTCGTGGAGGTCTTTAATCTGATCCACGTGATGATGAGTTTCGAGCCGCCTGAGATCACCTTGCATAAATCTCTCGACTCTTCCATTGTAGTGTTGGATTATGTGATGTTGTGACAAGTGGATCGACATGCTCACATTCGATCATGATTTCTTTTCATCGTAAATGCTTTAGTTGATTCATGATATTTGCAGCAATAAGAGCGTAAGCATGGACAGAATATCATAGTTGATGCACTAATCATGATTTCTTTGGAATGAATGTGTCAGTGAAAGCATGCGGCTATGGATTGACCTCTCCATTCCGATACCGCAAACGCCAGTGTACCGCATACAAACGTTAGTATTATAAAGCGCGATAAAGTGTCTTTGATCACTTTCGCTGAATTGAGGTACACGCCCACTGCCTCCTCGCTGATCAAGACAAGTACCGCCTCATGGATCGTATAATTTCAAGAATCTCCTTCGACAGGTTTCAGAACGCTTTAGCCGTTCTCAAACCGAACGCCTCAAAGAAGACAACACGGAAATGGTAAATTCAAATGACTAGATTCATCGGATTGATGAAAAGAGATTTGAAAACAATCGCGGTATCGCCAAAATAAAGTGTTTTTTGCAATACAACGAAGGTTTTAAAGAAAATCAATTATCAATCATAAACACCTTTTTATTTTTGAAATAATAATACACGATCGATGTGCTGTAGAAAAGAGTTTTAAGCACAACGACTGTGTTTTTCAAAGGTATCCACAATCCATAACTGAACGTGATTGATTCAAAATTTGAATCGCTTCCCATTGTTTCGCTTCGCTTGTCACATGGTTGATCTATCGATAGATCTCACATGCCACCTACCAAGAGCTTGATTGATGTCGTTTCAGAAGGCTTTCATCTTCTTCAGTGTAATATGCTCAATATCACTGCATGTTCCGCAATACCATGCGATAATGCGTAGGACTCTAAGTATATTCTCTTCCACATTGTGTGAAATAGAGAGTCTTCATTGATTAAAGTTTTTAATGAGATTTATTGATGATCTCGCTCTAGACTCAGTGCACATTTGGTTCTATGCCTGAGACTGTGAGAGGTCTCCTTCTTCAATATCAACCATCTCTAAGAGAAAGTCGATAGATAATGTAGGTTCCCCGCGAGAATGAAACAAGTCCTTTTAAGAGGAACTCAGTAGCTTGGGAAGATGTTAAAGTGCAAGGCCACCGGGTCCATGACGCCTTGTTCAATACCGTGTGTTACCAAGGTAACATCCAATAGCATATGAATTGAACCCGCTTCTCCCTAAGGTTGAAATAATGGAGGGCTATTTCTTTTCACCTTCTTTATCATTCATTTCTTTTTTCATTCTTCAACCCCTTTCAAGCTTACATCGAGACTTCATTACTAAAACCTTGTTGGGTTTATTCCAGTTCTAGCTCTATCTCACTCCGCACTCTTCCCATATCTCACTTTTTTCCTTTTTCATTATACACAGGACTCTACACTATCTTAGTGGATTGTCCACGGTAGATCCCTCCGCTTCTGGCGGGATCGTGGGAACGAATACCTTACCTAACCATCCTTATATCACCAAACATAAAGTAAATTTGGTCGGTCTTTTTGGTATTGTTCATCAGCCATTGGAACCAATTGAAAACCATTTGAAAATCAATCCAAGTAATTGTGATACATGATCAACACATTTTGTACACAGAATGGTTTTATATTTTAGAAAAGCGGCTCCCCTCCAACATGCATTATATGTTTGAAATCATTTTGGCACATGGAGGCAAGAGGAAGAATTCACTTCTTTGATAAATATTTTCTAAAAAATCTCGACATTACTTTCCCCGATCAAAATCGTTTCAATACAGCTTTTAGATATTTTGAAAGAATGCGGTTTTCAAAATTTGCTCCCCCTCAATATGTGCATCTGATTTTGAAATTGTTTAGCACATATTAGGAAAACTTACGCTTAGAGACAAATCACCACGTTTTAATCCATTTTGGTTTGATATAAATGCTCCCCCTCAACATGTGCATGGAAAATTTGAAATCGTTTGGCACATGCTGGGAGAGCTTGTTAATCACGATAAAACCATTTATCAAATTATCGCTTTAAATCCAATTTAAATCACAAATTCTCCCCGATCACAATTTTCAAATCCTTTGAGAGTTGTGATCTCTATTGATTTAAATTAAATTTTGAGAGCTTTCGAGGAGAATAGTGACTTGCTTTTGAAAGACATTTTAACGATAAGGATTTTGAGACTTTAAACTCCATTGTTTAAACATGCATGAGTATCTTTTAAACATTTTTACGTACAATTGTTTGAAAAATAACAACCTTTTTGATTGAATTGAAATCATTCTCCCCCTCAATCAATGACATGAGTTTTGATCGAGAGTTAGGGATTTTGACACGATGATAAGCTCGAGATGATTTTCAAAAATCGATAGAGTACGAGGTATTTTCAAAGCAATTTTGTTTTCATTAGATGACAAATATTTTTCTCGAAGAATCATTAGACTTTAAAAATATTTAGAAAGAAAACATTTGTCCTTTTGGTGACAAACATTTGTTTTAAGAATCAGAACATGAGATTTGAAAAAATAAGATTAAGCATGGCTATGTTCTTTACATTTAATACGGTTCTTTTCAGCGCCGAAATGTCATAAACCACCATTTTCTCTTTCATTTTTTAAAGCAATTAATGTACATTCGAAGAACATCTAAAAACCCGTGACATTCTTTGAATGTCAACACAAAGTCCGTAGATGATATCGAATAAAGAAAAACATGACAAAGTAACATTTTGTTTTTGTATTTTTCAAGAATTTCTAATTTTTATGGATTTTTGAAAATTTTATATTTTTCTATTTTCTTTTGTGGGTTTTGAAATTTTGTATTTTGCTTTTTTGAATAAATATATACAAGAGATAGATGAAGAAAAAAAACCATTTACTCCTCGCCTTCCTCAAGACGCTTGAGTGTTTCCGGTTGTAGGTTCTTTAGACGAAGTCGTGAAGGATAAACTCAAAACGCTTCTCAGAAGCTTTGGTGAAGATAATACGCTAACGGTATTCGACCTCACAAAAATAGAGTTCTACCACACATTTTAACACTTGTTCCGAATGAAATGATGTGAATGTCAATGTGCTTTGCTCTTTGAATGTTGAACGTTGTTGCAAGAAGCAATGGCACTTTTGTTATCACAATCTGTAGGGATTTTGTTGAATTCAAAGCCATAGTAGAATAATTGGGATCTCATCCATAGGATTTGAGCACAACAAGATGAAATGGCTATGTATTAAACCTCATGAGGATATAGAAGTACTAATTTGTTTCTTTGAAGACCGGCTCACAAGCTTATCACCCAAAGCCCAAAGCACCTCCAAAGCATTTGACGTGTAACTTGACATCCTGCATGGTCGCAAAGATCGGCATAGGTCGTTAGTGACATCTGCAGGTGTCCTTCGTACCAAAGTCCCATGTTGTTGGTTCCTTGAGATACCGAAGACGCTTAATAAACGCTTAAGGTGCTTTTGGTAGGCTTAGCACGGTATCAGCACACATGCATATAGCGAGCGAGAATATCGTCTCTTGGTTGTGAGGTACATCGTGGATCCAATCATACCGATATTTAGTTTGATCTACCATGATCCGCGAGTGGTCCTCATCCGCTTTAGGCGCTTACGTAACACCCCAAAAATGACTCACGAAGCGTATTACTAGTATTGGGATGCTACTAAATTGGTATCACAACATAAGATATATAAAACAACGGAGTTTTCATAAATAAACTTTTATTCATTTCTTAAAAACAATGTTTACATTTTGATTTGATGCGGAAAATGGCCCATTATAAAAAGGTGGTCCCGTACATACATAAATCAGAGTCGTCACATGGCCATGCCAAAATTGATACTGCTCTTACGCCCTCCAAAGATAAGCTATCATTTCAAAACCAAGAAGATACATGCTAAAAGGGGTCACCATTGCTATGAGTTCATAGGTTTATTTAAAAGGGATTTCCATTAATTGTTTCAAATTTGGTTTTTGATGATCATTACGACTTGCATAATGTCATAAAGTTTATGATTTCAATTCATAAAAGGATTTCATAAAATAGATTTCATTAGTGTACCATAAGTAGGGTATATGTACATTGCAACGAATATAATGTCATATATTGAATCTATTACGCTAGCACTAAGTTCATGCAACCGAAGCTCACGGCAGTTCATGTATGCTTGAAGTCATACAAATAAGGAGCCCATGGCAGTGTTTATCCCAATACACTTTCGGTCCCGAGCATGCTATATGTTCGCCTTGACCCATCTTGGGCCAACCGGAGCAGTCACCCCATAGATCTATTTATAACATTCGCGCTTCTAAGAGGTGATTGGCTCGCTCATGAAAAGTGGCAATTTGGGATCTAAATTCTTAGGCTAAGCTGCGTAATATTCTAGGTCAAAGGTTTTGGTGTGGTCCTAAAAGCATCTAGGTATGATGTATCTTAAAACATATCAATCAAAGGGCATAGTATGCATAGAATGCGATTTAGTAATTAAATCATTTAAGTAAAATGAGCATGTATCTTCCCCAAAACAATTATAAAACAAGTAAAATAGGGACTATGAAACTTCACCTTGGCCATGTGCAATATGAAGTCCTAAGGGGAATTAAATCAAGGAGTATTGTAGTGCCGCGGCTCACACTAGCCTTGACCTAATTAATACGGCAATTTAGTCTCTATGCTTAAGACTCTGTAAAGTTTAACTAACTTTATATATTTTTCAATGTTGTTGTTGTTGTTGTTGCATCGTTTAAGTTTTGAAAAATAGTTTTCAAAGGTTTGTGTGTATATCGACTATGGTAAAAAGAGTATATAAAGGAAAAGTATAGAGTAACAGAACAAGACCTTGGCTTGATGATGATCGAATGATAATACTGGAAGAGTACACTTTAGAAAGATATCAGGGATGAACAAGACTTCGGTTTGATGATAACCGAATGACGATGTACGAAAAGTGAGTACATATGATTTTAGACATTAATGGATTATGTAATCATCATTTTAAAGGTATAAACTTAACGTACCTACTTGTACATATATCTCTATGTATCACTTTTAGTGGATAACATACGAGTATTTCAAAATTTTAAGTAATAGCCTTACTTAATACCTTTGTATTTAGATAATTTGATGGCGCAAGTTATGAATAAATCTCCTCATGGATAGTTATTATATAAAAATATAGCAAGTGAATTATATTTTGACGAAAGTTGGGCATGACTCATGTATACAAATATATTGATAAGTTTATATGTATACATCTTGGCAACAATGGGGTATGACCCGACTAGATGTAAAATTTTTTATATAGAAAGGTAATCATTTTATTTTGTTTGTGAAGCTCAAATAGGTGTTTATAATCAAATAAGTCATCATAATAAAATTAAGTTACCAATCATCTTTTTACTAGTTTAATTTAAACGTAATAGTTTTAGCAGTGCTAAAATATAAAATTTTGATTAGTAGTTATATTTTAGAATCCATTTATATATGACGGGTTTTGTATATTTGCGTATGTTAGGTAACACGTGTTTATATGAGTCGGATAAGTCGGGGATGTGTCATGGAATGAGTTGAGAATATGAGGTACTATGACACACAAGGGTTACTAAATTTTACTTTTAACCACTTATATTTTGATAAAGAAGATTTTTCACATTTTGTTCTGCTCATAAAACAGTTAAACACACTCTGGTTATTAGAAGTGGGCTGTGGCCCAGAATGATAAGAAACATAACACCCCTTAGTCGGAGTGGGCTTTGGCCCAGCACTTACAAACCGTATAACAAGAGAATGTAACACAGGTGGTTGTTACGGTTGTATTTTACAGTTTTATGAAGTTGTTTGACGCCAAGACTCAAAACCAAACATACCCTTATGTTGCGGATTTGAGAGCCTTTAGACCAAGTGGAATGTATTCGACTCATACGACCACCCTAACAGTTTGTGAACTCGAGATGGAAATGTAGTCTACTAGGACGGAACCCGACGTTAAATTCACACCTCAATAGGCTGGGAAGTAAGCCGGGATAACTAGGAACAAGCTAACAAGACGATTCTAACCAAGAAAGAACATATAAGCTGAAACAACCCACACGTACTTGAACACAACCATCCCTAAGCTTGCACACAACTTACTCATATATCAAGATAAACAATGACTCAAAGATCTCTTGACTCAAACCGGACTCTCCCGTTGTGGGTTTGTGACTGACCCAAAGTAAACTCCAGCACTTCCAAATACCAAAACAAAAAACACAACTAAGGGTACTAATATGACTATAAGCAGATTCGGCTAGTATTTAGCACAACCAAGAATACCAAGTACCAGGGAACATAAAGATGATGACTACGTTTCGACCCTCGTCGATCGGGTACAACCCGTCCTGAGTGAGTGACAAGAGTTACACCCTTACAGTACTGTGACGGTAGGACTCGTACGGAAAAACAAGAATTCTCTATGTGGATTATCTTCCTGATCGAACAAACAATAAGCCGAGTATTTAAGTTAACGATAATATGTAAGTTCCAAGTTTAGCTATTACGACTTTTTAATTGTGAGTCCTTGTTAGATTTACCACATACCACAACAACAACAAAAGATTTAACCAAATTATGATCTTTCACAGTTGACTTATGTCGATATGGAATAAAAGACAACCACAATTGATTATAAACATGTATGTTGATTGGTAATCTCAACATTACAACTGGTAGAACCGAACACAAATTAAATAACAAGCGAATCTAAAAAGTTACAAAAGAGAAAGGTTTAGGAGACCTTAACAATGGTGGAAGTGATGTCGATGGGGATGAACTCAAACACCCAATCGTGACCTTATAATTCAATCGGCTCCAAGTAAGAACCCCACGATTGACTGGAAAAATTTTCAAAACCCTTCGAAGACCTTGATCTTGTGAAAGCTATTGTGAGTGAGATTTGTATGTGGAACTTGTGCAAAACCGGTGTGGAAATCGAGCGGCTATAAAAGGGAAATAAGAAGAACTTGGACCATCTCTTTTGATAATTGATTGTTGTGTCACCCCTTATTCTATGAACACTACCCATCATCTCCATTTCCCCATGTAACTCTTTCCTTGACCTTGCTTTTGAGGATAGTCAAACCAATGAGAAGAGGACTTGTCATTTTTGTGTAGCTGGCTCATGTTGGGAAGAGACAAGACAGGGAAGAAAAATAAAAGATTGATAGGGGTCTATCACTGCATCTCTGATCATAGCGTGAAGCAGGGAAACAGGAAATGGAAAAGAGGCAAACTGCTTTTGAGCGAGTAGGATTGGGATCAGACGAGAAAAAGAAAGAAAGGAGAAAGAAGTGGGGGCAGTGGGTGAGGGATAGGGTAGGGTAGATTAGTTAAATTTTGTTTTATTATCGTTAGATACTGTATAGATTTTACCCCGTGTTTTGTAGAATCTTTGAAAGAACGGAGTCTTCGAAAAATATAGAAATTATGTTTTAGGCGATTTCTTAAGCGTAATATTATGACATTCTTATTACGTTGGAATTTGATTATAAACGCGTTTGGATTATTAATTTGGTGTCGGGTATGCGTCGCGGTCGGTGAACTACAAATCTGAGATAATCTTTGTTTTCTTTAGTAAATTATTAGTGATTGATAAAAAAGGTGTATTTTTCTTATCTCTTTGATTTTTATTTTTAGTCTTGTATCTTTCTTGCTGCGATATCCTAATAACTTTTGGAACAATGGATTAAGCTTATGTATGCTTAAATTTTAACTTGGTCAATATTAATTTTCACATTTATTATCACAGATGGATATTTGAGGTGGACAAGTATAAGCGTGCGATGTCTTTATTTTTAAAGAAGCGGTGACCTTCGTTTTAAATCTAAATATTGACATTTGTTGAAGAAAAGCAATCGGTTTGAATTTTCTGACGTGATAAATATTATTATAATAATCCAAAATTTTACGGGTTGTTATACGTTCCACCATGGGAGTGTCAACGGTGTCACAAGTGTCAAATCCGAATTTCTTTAAAATTTCATTTGCATATTTAGATTGATTGATAAAATGCCTAGGACTTTGTGAAATTTGTAATCCCAAGAAAAATGACATTTGTCCATCATTGACATTTGAAATTTGGAGCCCATCTCCTTAGAAAAATGGTCACATTCATTGAGGTTAGTCGAGGCAAAAATAATATCATCAACATAGATTTAAACGTGAATTAAATGTTTGCACGACTTTCGGTGAACAATGCCGGATCAAGCTCGCTCCTTTCTTTGAATCCAAGATTAGATAGAAGAAACTTTGATAGAGTATCATACCATGCCCTTGGAGCTTGCTTCAAACCATAAAGAGCCTTCTTCAGCGATAGACATGAGTAGGATGCTCAGATTCACAAAACCTTCAGGGTTGGCTGATATCGACTTCTTTAAGATCTCCGCTAAGAAAAGCCGTCTTTACATCCATCGATGACTACCATGTTCTTACTTGCAGCATTAGCCAAGAAGATTACGATTGCCTCGATACGAGCAACTAGAGCAAATGATTCTTCAAAGTCAATACCCTCCTCTTGACGGTATCCTTTTGCAACCAATCGAGCCTTGTTCTTTAATACATCACCATGCTCATCAAGTTTTGCTTTGAAGATCCACTTTAGAGCAATGATCATAGCTACCGATCGAGCATGTACTAATTCTCATACATCAAGTCGATCAAACTCATGAATTTCTTCTTGCATGGCATTGAACCGGTTGTCTTCATTCATGGCGGTTTTAACATCTTTTGGTTCGACCTTGGATAGTACGGAGTTGAAGAAGCACCGTAAGGCATCATTTGCAAGTTGTTTCGATGGTAGATCTTGGACGCGAGAGGGATTTCCAAAGATGTTGTCCAATGGATGATCATGTGTCCATTTTCTAAGGTGTTCGTGTGGTTGTTGTTGAGGAAGGCGAAGTAGCGAGTCGATTTCTCGATGAAGATTGATGATGATGATTGAGGCAAATATGTTTTCAAATAGGGCATCTTCAGGAGTAGCAAAGGGATTATCTCCATCAAAGGTGCGGAAACAATTCCATGATGTACACTCGATGATTGATGATTTGTTGATGAGACAGAGAGATCGGCCAGGCGCTTCTTGACTTAATGACATAGAAGCTGAAGGGTTAACTTCATTGGCGAGGATAGGGCGACCTCATTGATGGAATTGGCAGATCATTAGCAATTGGCTCATAGTGTTCATCAAACATTGGATCAAACAATTTCTTCAAATCATCTTATGAAGGAGGTACATAAGGAGTTCTTTGGAGAAGAATGGGTGTACAAGAGTAGAAGCTGATGGGACTACTTGATGAAGGTTGTGATGCTGGGTCTAGAAGCTGGGTTGTCTGGAGCCATTTGACAGGTTAGCTCATCGAGCGTAGCGTGAATTGTTTCCATGATATTTCGGGTTCTTTTGTTGTAGATTCGTATCCTTTACGCTTGGTGCATATCCAACAAATACTCCAATGTCCGCTTTAGCTTTAAGTTTGCCTAAGTCTTGTCCCTCATTAGTTGGATAACACAATGCACCAAACACACGAAGGAATGAAAGATTAGGTTTTAGATTGTGGACAAGTTCATATGGAGTTTTTCCATGAGAAGTGTGAATAAGGGATCGATTTTGAGTGTAGCATGCAGGTGGGCAATGGCCGGTGGAGAAACATTGGAACCTTTGAGTAAATCAGCATTGTTCTTGCAGCTTCTACAAGAGTTCGATTTAGTCTTTCAACTACACCGTTACGTTGAGGAGTTTGTGGAACACTTCTTTGATGACTGATTCCAACACTTTCATAAAACTCACTAAGTTCTTTGTTAACAAACTTCAGTTCTATTGTTTGTTCGGATGATTCCACGAAGTTTTGTTAAGTCGAACTGCTGGTGTTTGATAAGTTTGATGATGATATCTGGAGTTTCATCCTTTGTCCTTAAGAAATTAACTCAAGTAAATCGAGAGTAATCATCAACCACAACTAACACATATTTCTTCCCGTAAATATTCTGCACTCTCATGGGTCCACATAAATCCATGTGAATAGTATGAAGAACTTCCATAAGCGAGTTTGTAGGTTTGGGTTTGTGGGCATACTTCTTGCTTTTTCCCAATTGGCATCCTGAACAAAGATGATCCTTTTCATACTTTAGTCTAGGTAAGCCTATTACTAAGTCCTTTACGGAGATCATTTATGGTGCCGAAGTTCAAGTGATTGAGATGAAGATGCCATAACCATGACTTTGTTTTCGAAGCCTTTGACAACAAGCAAATTGGAGAAGGCTTCATCATATCTTCGATAGAGATGGTGTATAGGTTTGAACCTCGTGTTCCTTTTAAAAGTTCCACACCATCAAGTTCTCTAACGAAACAAGTATGTTTTCTAAAGGCTACTTCAAGATCGGAATCAAATTGACCACGAGAAAATAAGTTATGACCAAGACCTTCAACATAATATACCACGGAGATTACTCTTTCACCAACAACATAATCTCCATAACCCATAATTGCACCAAAATGATCATTCGAATCTAACAAATGATCCGATGAATTTACTCATAAAGTTCATGAGCCGTGACCGGTCCAGTCATATGCTTGGAGCGACTGAGTCCAGTACCATAGAACTATTTGAACGATCTATGATTGAACACGCAGACAAGAATGGATAAGCGGATAATTGGGATCCCCATGCAAGAATGGGTTCCATTTGGTTTGTAACAGTGATTGGAACACCCACATCGGAAGTAGAAACAATGGAATCATCGGGGGATAGATGCGTGCTAGTGTTAAGTATTTGACCTATTCAAAGTATGTTCACTTCTTAAAGGAATAGTTCTACCAAGGTAGGCATCCATTTCCTAATGGGCACTGATCTAGATAATTTAGGGCCCATCTCATTAAGATTGAATTTGCGGCCAGTAGGTATCCACTGATAACCTATGTTACTAAATTTCCTTCCCGTGGGTTTCCAATGTTTTCTAACCTTCTTTCGCCATTGCTTTCTAGCCTTCTTAGCTTGATTTTTGTATTCACAATCTTAGGGGCATTTAACAAACATTAATCAACTCATTCACACCACATTCATGATTAGTAACGAGTAAACCAAACAATCATCATTACATGTTTTGCCAAAGTAGCGAAATTAATTAATTCTGATGCGCTTAAAAGCTAGTACTAGAATCAACACGATTTGTTTTATTCGATTCCAACTTAAAGTTCCTAGGGTGGTCTTCTACTTTCCTCCATTGATTACTCTTAGCTTGCGAGGTCCTATCTTGCTCTGTATTGCCTTGAGGCTTTGACCTACTCGCTTTGGTGTCACTTTTACTCTGTAGGGGAATGAGAACATTAGTTGGTTTTGCTACCTCTTGCATTTTAGGTTTAGAAGTCGGGATCCGAACTACTTGAAGGCACATTGAAGCTTACATGCTTAACTTTAAGCACTAAGTGAGGCATATCAAATTGGCATTCTTAAAATCGTGGCATAGAACAAGGCATAACTATTTTATCCTTCTTACCATCGGGTTTAGGGCATGTTGCTCTTAAGCATTCTATGACTCTTGAGATCATTTGGCATGAATGCAAGCAAACCTAATTTCACTATCAAGGGGCTTATTTATGAAATCCTCTTCTACAATTTCACGGAGACATTCTAGACTATCCTTAAGATGAACGAAATAGTTATGAAATGCCAGTTCGTTATTTCTAAGATGAGGAGGAATGTATTTACAGAATCATAGTATATTTAGAATCTGCAGATGACATTTGGCCTTAACATTCTTATTAAACAAGTGGCATTTTCCTTTTACCGACTCCTCGATTCTCAATTTCCTTTTGTAAAGACGTTATTATTTCGTTGTTCTTGTCACGAGTGACTTTCATTGAATCATATAACTCTTTAAAGTCTTGTTTCACCTTTTCATTTTCTTCTAGAAAACTCTCATTTTCCTTTTGTAAAACATTAACCAAGTTTTGAAGATGAAAAGTTTGAGAACACGAAGAATCTAAAGGAGGAGGCATTTGGGAGCCAGTCACATTGTTCTTTTCACCCTTTAATTGTGAAATTTGGGTTCTCATTTTTCTCATCGTGTTACAATGAGCTCGAATCTGTTCATCACGTTTGCTGATTTCAAAAACTGCATCAAATTCAGGAGCATCCAAGGATGTCTTGATATTTGAGGTTTTAACATTTTCTTTTAGATGTTGATATTTTAATTGCAAACTAAGATGCTCAACTTCCAATTTAGAAAAACTGTTTCACCAGGTTATCATGATCATCCCGTTCAACTTTATCATGCAATTTAGAGTTAGTTTTCTCAAGCTCAATGGCACGATCATGGGAGACTTATAGAGCAACAGATAATTCATGAAATTGAGATGCATTAATTGAACAATTAAGTGGCGATGTAAAACACATCTTGAGTGATACATTGTCGATTCTCATTTAAGGTTTGCAAGTTCTTCCTCTCAATCTCATTATATTTTAATTCTCGCTCATAGTCATTGACCTCAACTATCATTGCATCAAATTCCTTTTCCATTTATTTAATATCTGAATCCATCCCTTTTTTAAGACTCTCAAATTGACCTTTTAATTGTTTAAAGAAAGGCATGACCTCGGTTAAATAGCATTCTTTAGTTTGCTCAAAACCCTCTCCCCTTGATTATCGGTAGGTGTGATCCTTTTCTTACATGTCTTCTCAAAATCAACAAATAGTTGATAAATAACATATTGACTGATTAAGGTCTTGCTCTTAGTGGGAATAGATCTAGGAACTAAATGCATTAGTGTATTGGGGGATATCACAGTGGCGAGGAAGCATTCTCCTACATGGGGATTATGTTCAACAAACTCATCGGCTTTTTTCATGTCCATATCCTTTTTTCGAACACTTGTTCGAGGGGTTAGCTATGTTTGAGGTCTAAACTTCTTAAATGCAATCCAATCATCCTTAGCATAGTTGGGTGTTTATAAGCCGATTTTCTTTTCTATGCATAAAGGGCTCTTAAGCTTTTCATCCGATTTCTTTCTAGTGACTTCTTCTAGCGCTTATCTTCCTCAAGCATTCTCGCGCAACTAGGTTTCTGTCTAGGCTTAAGGATTTCATTGCCATCATAAATTACTTTCTTTGCTTCTCTAGCTTTCTTACAAGCCTCAGGGTTTGGTTCATCAACCAATGCAACACTATGTTTGTCACTTAGAACTCTATGCTTGGTGATCATGTGAGAAGTCGAATGGTGTTTCCTTATGCATACAATTTGTTTTTCAAAGTTCTTAGGTTGGAAAATTCATTTAAAAGTTTTGATTCCTTAGCATTAAATTCTTGCTTAAGCACTTTCACATTTTCTTGAAGTTCTTGTTTTTGCTTAGCCGTTTTATTAAGCTTTTCTTTTAAGGAATCTAGCTCTTGTTTTCGTATTTCTTCCCTAAAGTTACTTTTTCTAATAATTGTATGCATTTGGTCATCCATTTCCTGCTCACGAGTGGTTAACTCAAACTTAGTGTGTTGTTCATAAATGGCAACTTGTTCTTTATAGGCATTAAGTTCAGAGATAACAGAATCATCAAGGGCACATGGAGTGTATTCATAAAAAACATAGTCATCATTGACTGCAGAAGATGCATCACTTGGTTCAATCACACTTTCACTTTGGATCACATATTGATCATATGGGACAATATCACTATTACACATATTAACAATATCTGTTTCACAAGTTTCAGGTGATTGCACTTTGTCATGTATCTTTTGCTCATCAACTTTATCATATAATTTTAATACCTCTGAGATGATTGATTCTTTGGATGGACCAACTTGATTTTATGATGAGACCTTTGGAGAGACCATTGGAGAAATGCTAGCCATGAAGATTGTCTGGGCAGTAGGTTCATCATCGACATCAGAGTCATATGCATCACAATCGGCAACTTGAAAGGCATTTTGATGATTGTGACCTATTTCCTGAATTGGCTGCTCATCCACATCTGCATCATATGTCTTAGCATTCCCTTTTGCAAGAAATAACAACTCCTCTTCATCCAAAACTGCACCATTGTCCTGAGCTTGCACAAGCAACATCTTGTCTCACGAAGTATTCGCATTTTGAGGGCGTTTTGGAGATGTGCATTTCCTTACAATGTGTCCATCACCACCACAGTTGTAGCACTTGATTGGCTTTACTTGTCCCTGATTGGCATTTCTTCCACGATTCTGATTAGCCACATACCCTCCACCTACTCCACCTCTTCCCCTGTTCATACGCCTTCCTTGAACTGGTTGCACCATAACCTTTCCATCTCGGCGGTAGCTTGATTGTGTGGGTTGGATGATGTTCGAGGTTATTGTTGGTGTGAGGAGTGGTATTCGATTTTGACTAACCATGAGAGGCAGTTGATTGATGAAGTTTTCCATGATTGTGTTTGAGTCGAGGCTTATATCTTTGGATCGGGAATGAGCTTGTAGTTACCATTACCCGTAGGTATGACTTGAGAAGCTTTGGTGGTAATTCCAACATTTGTGTAAAAGGTTATTGAATCATTTGAAGAGCTTGTTTCTCCCTGTTTAGTTTTGAACTGTTCAAGAATCATTCGTTCAAACATAGCATGTCTCTCATTCGAAGAAGGAAGGCATATAGTTGCTCATAGTTGGTGTTCTTTAATCCTTTGGTTAGCTTCACGAGAGGTGACAATTTGTGCCATTTGGGATTCATGTTATTCACAAACTTTGAGTTCAGCTGAATATTTGGCATGGTCATTTTGATATTCCTCATATCATTCACAAGCTTGTGGAATCTCACGTAATATTCATAGACACTTTCTTCAGGTTTCATCTTAAAGTGCTCAAATTCATTATCAGTGTGATTCTCTGTCTTCCTTAGTTAATTAAGAACCCGAGAGAAGCATCTTGACATTATCCCAAACCGCCTTGGCTTCAGTGTTGTGATTGATAAGCTTGTAGATATCTTTTGGAAGACCATGAAGTATAATGTTTGAAGCCCGATATCGACATCGAATCTCTTTTTCTCCTTATCATGAGCTCATCATACGTCTTTGATGCGTCCAATCCAAAGATCATGGTTCCATCTGCAGCAGTATCAATTATGTCTCTTGTAGTCTCAATCGGATAAGGTCCTTCATCAATTGATTTGAGAATGTTGACCCCATTTTCCTTTCCCAAAGCAAGCAACCTGATTCGTTGAGCCCATGAGTCATAATCGGTCTTTGTCAAGCATAGGTAGGCAGTCTCGATCCGGTACTTGAACGTCCTCAGCAACAGAAGAAACGATAGTAGGCACGTTGTTAGACATGATTACAAGTTCTACGGGATTTTACTATTCTTTGATTAAATCGGGAAATTGATTCTTTCACGGGATTTTAATAAACCAAAAGAACAACCGTAAAAATGTAGCACAAAGAAGTGACAAGTCTCAATAGACAAGTAGCTAAACAGTCAACTCGCTAAATAGTCAACTCGCTTAAAAGACAAGTAGCTTAAAACTCAAGTCGCTTAAAGAATCAACTCGCTAAATAGCCAAGTCGCATACAGAGACAACTTTCTTAACCACCAAGTCGCTTAAACCAACTCGCTGACAATACAACTCACTTAATAGCCAAGTCACTTTAAAACTCAAGTCACTTAAAGAATCAACTCAAGCAATAGCCAGTCATATACCAACTCGCTAATACAACTCGCTAATAGCCAAGTCGCTAAAACCAACTCCGCTTCCCATAACAAAGCAACCGCTTCAAGAAACTCAACACCGTAGCTCAACTCGCCGTTACAATATTTGAAAATAACCACTTTATCAATCAAAAACAGCTAAACCACAATGATTCAAGCCTTCCAATTCAAAACCTAAACACATATGATGATCCTAAACACAAAAGTACAATCAAAATTCAAACTTTAACACTAGAAATTGACCAAATGATTCAAACTCTCTGTTAATACAAATAAACCGTAAAAACGTTTATTAATATTTTGCGATCTCTTTGTGTTTTGTTGATAACAAATATAATGTTATCTTAAGTAAAATTATAAGGATACATGTTATTTTTGTAAAGCATTTACATATAGCCATTTAAATTCAAAAATGTAATAATTAAGCATTTGTTGTAATAGTTTATTAGGATGGGTAAAAACCATAACCCATGGATCTTAAACCCATACCAAAGAAGACTTGATACAATGTATACTTAGATACATTGAATCTAGAAAACCCATGGACCAACCCATAACCCATGACCCATAACCAAAAAAACCCATGGGCAAAGAGGAGTGTACCACGGATCCCTAGGATTACACTAGCCGGATCCCAAGTGGAAGGGATCCGTGGAGCAGAGGAGAAATTTGCCTATAAATAGAGAGCCATTTCTTCATTCTAACTCACCCCTTTTCTTACTAAATCTCTCATACACTCTCATTCTCTTCTAACATATAGATCACTTGATCTAGAGAGTTGTTCTTCTTTCTTTCTATTTGTGATCCTCATATAGGTCATTCTCTAAGGCGAGATCACGAGCATTCTACAAGTCATCCAAGCAAGGGGTCCTTGATTGATTTGTCACTCCGCAAGATTTCATGTGAAGATCTTGTATTAAGATATTTCACATATTTGTTGTGTAATAGTTGTGTTGGTTTGGTCCACCGTGCTACGGACTCGGTATCTAGCTTTGTACGGGAAAAAGTGTAAGCAACGTTGTGAAGGCTTCTCCGCCAAGTGAAGGAGTTTGTTAACATAGTGCTTGAACTCTCGAGTAGGTGACTCGGGGAGTGGAGTAGGGCAAGGAAGGTGACCTTGTAGCCGAACCACTATAAATCGGTTGTGTCATTTCTATCCCTTAACTTTATCTATTTGCTTGCATTATCATTAGATCTATCCGTTCTCAACATCCATACGATTTCACATAATATCGAATCTAAAAGTTTTTGAAATCAACTTAAAATCGGCAAAACTATTCAACCCCCTTCTAGTTTTCCACAATTGGCATCAAGAGCTAAGTTTATAAAAGTTTTAAAATAAAATTGTATTTTAAAAACTTTTCGATCACTATGGGTTGAAAATTATTAGGAAGGGCAATCTATGCAACGACCACCACTACTTGAAACTAATGGTTTTATATATTGGAAAAATAGATTCGAAACATATGTGAAGTCTAAAGATATTGATCTTTGGTACATTATTATTGAAGGTGATTTTGAGGCTACCTCAAATGATGATAAAGGAAATTTAGTTCACATACCTCATGATAAACTAAATGATGAAATGAAGAAAAACTTTCTAAAAATAGTGAAGCAAAAATGGTTTTATATAATGCTTTAGAAAAAGGAATTGAAAGAATTTCTATGCTTAAAACCTCTAAAGAAATTTGGAATTCTTTAGTTGTAACTCATCAAGGCAACCAACAAGTTAAAAATAATAAAATTGATTTATTTGTTCAACAATATGAACAATTTTCAATATCGGATGAGGAAACTATAGATCATTCATTTGCTAACTTTAATACTATTATTACATCTTTACAAGCACTTGATGAATCTTTTTCTTGCCGTAACCATGTTAGGAGATATCTAAGGGCACTTCCATCGAAGTGGAGATCCAAGGTGACGGCAATCGAAGAGTCGAAAGATTTGACAATCCTCACCCTTGATGAACTCATAAGCAACCTAAAAGTCTACGAGCTTGTCCTTGCTAAAGATTCCGAAGCCTCAAAGGTGAAAGAGAAACACAAATCTCTTGCCCTTAAAGACAAAAGGCTTCGGCGATGAGGAGAACTAATCTTCGAGTAGTGACGACGAAGAGTACGCTATGGCGGTAAGGGACTTTAAAAGTTCTTTAGAAGAAAGGGTAGATACGTCAAACAACCGTATGATGATAAGAAAGGCTTTCGAAAAGCAAAGAGGAAGATAAGCCAAAGGATGATCGTACTTGCTTTAAGTGTGGGGACCCAAACCACTTTATTAGTAAGTGTCCCAAACGGGATGATCAAAAGGCGTTCGTGAGCGGCACGTGGGGAATGAGCGGCGAGGAGGATGAAGAAATTTGTCTTATGGCAAATGACGAGGTATGTCACGAATACTATAGTAGCTCATCACTTGATGACGACTCATTGCATAATGAATATGATAAACTATGCAATATTAGCTTAAAACTAGTTAACAAAAACAAGCTTTCAAAGAGTCAAAATCAACGTTTAGATAAAGAAGTCATAGAATTAAAAGCAAAACTAAAGCGTTTAGAGAAAGGTAAAATAGCAAGTGGTGAATGTGAACTTTGCGTTCAACTTCAAACACTAGTGGATCACTTAGATTCTAAAATTGCTAGAATGAGCACGAACATTTTAGATACAATACTCGATAGCGTTAAAACTGGTAACAATCAAAAGGGTCTAGGTAGTCAACAACTTGATCCATCAACTAGTGAAAGTAAAGAAACAAAATTTGTTGAAGAACTAGAAAAACCAGCCACTGTTGTGGCGGATCCCACGGATCCCCTAAAAAGGGAACCGCCTAGTGTAGAAAAAGGGATCCGTGGATCTCGTGAGCAAACATTAGCAATAATGTATCTTCTTCATCTAGAACTAAGTTTGTCATAGTTAATAGGAAGAAACCAAATCATGTCACCACTAGACAACCACCTCCAAAATATAATCCTACTTTTGCAAGAAACAAAGCTCCATCTTTTTCAAAACCTAATTCATTTAGGAGACCTAATAGCGTTTACCCAAAAAGTAACCATCAAATGGGATGAAATCAAAACATGCAAAACGGTTTTTCTTTTCAAAACTTTGCTCCATGGAATGCATACTCATCTTATCCATACATGTCTAACATGAATGGAATGTTTAACACTAATGGACCCATGAACAAATGGGGACCAAACTTTTGAGTTTATTATTGTTTTAGGTGTGCTTAAAGGTGGACCTAGACCCCGATGAATGGGTCAAGGATAGCGGGTGCACAAGGCACATGACCGGGAATAGGGATCTATTCTCCACATATGAATCCATTAATGGAGGTAATGTGGTGTTTGGAAATAGCAAAAGTAGAATCATCGGTAAAGATACGATTTCTAACAAATCTCTAACCATTAACGATGTGTGTCACGTAGAAAACCTAAACTTTAATCTCTTAAGTATAGGACAAATATGTGATAAAAGTGCAATGTACTTTTTACGAAAACCGTAGTAAGATACTTAAATATGGCATAACCATAGGAAGAGGAATTAGGAAACATGGAGTCTATGTCATTAAAATCGGTAATGAACCTAAAGACAAATTATGTCTTACCTCTATGGATGATACTTTGACCTTATGGCATCGAAGATTGGGTCACGCCAACATGCGACTTCTTCAATCGCTATCATCCAAAGATCTAGTAAGAGATCTACCTAAGTTAAAATATGAACATCTTTTTTGTGATGCTTGTAATGTAGGAAAACAAGCTCATTCGAGTCATAAAGCTAAAAACATGGTGTCCACAACTAGGTGTCTAGAATTACTACATATGGATTTATTTGGTCCATCCGCTATCCAAAGTTATGGAGGCAACTACTACACTTTGGTAATAGTGGATGACTACTCTAGGTATACATGGACAAAATTTTTAAAGAACAAAACAGAAACCTTTAACTATTTTGAAATATTAAGCAAAAAGATCCACTAGGAAGTCACAGAGTGTCTATTAGGACGGATCATGGTAGGAAATTCGATAATGAAGTGCAATTTGGAGCTTTTTGTGACGCTAATGGTATTACTCACAACTTCACGCGACTCCACAATCGAATTTGGTAGTAGAAAGAAAGAATAGAACTCTACAAGAAATGAGTCGAACCATGCTTAATGAACAATCCATACCTCAAAAATTTTGGTGTAATGTCGTTGATACTTCAACGTATATACTCAATCGAGTCTTGATTAGACCAATCTTAGGAAAAACTCCATATGAGTTACTGCGAGGCAAAAAGCCTACGTTAAATCATTTTAGAGTCTTTGGTAGTAAATTTTTTATTCTTAACACTAAAGATTACCTTACAAAATTTGATCCTAAATCAACCGAAGGTATCTTTTTAGGTTATTCGCCAAATAGCAAAGCTTACGTCATATTAAACAAAGAAACAATGAAGGTAGAAGAGTCATTAAATATAAAATTTGATGAAAGTCCACCCAAACCCTCTCCACCTCTTGTCGATGACGAGATTATAGAAAGTGAAGCCATAGTAATAAAGAAAAAGATAAGTGAAGAAGAAGAACCTCTAAGTGATGAAATAGTAAACATTAAAGAGTCCAAAGATCACCCCGTAGATAAAGTCATAGGAAAACTAAACGAACGAACATTAAGATCTCAAGTTCAAAACCAAAGTAGCTTGTTTTGTTTCGTTTCAACCTTAGAACCTAAGAATACACAAGAAGCCATAAAAGACGAAAGTTGGGTAATGGCTATGCAAGAAGAACTAAATCAATTTGTTTCTAATGATGTTTGGACATTTTTCCCTCCACCTAGTAATCAAACCATAATAGGAACTGATGAGTATGCAAATACTCATCATTTTGTACCTTTTAGACTGCAAAAACATCTGAAAACACTCAGAAACGCATCAAAATGATAAAAATATCACAAATAAGTGTTTTATGTGTTTTAAATGCAAAAATACCAAAATCAGATGAAAAGCGTATCAAGTTTGCATAATTGGCGATTTAGTCCCCAAATTTCAAAAGTTGTCAAAAATAGTCCCTGGTAAATCAAAATAAATCAAAATAATGAAAAATGTTATTTAAAGTCCCTAGGGATTCATGAGTTGTCAAACTTGGTCCTTGAAGTTTAAAATTGCAAAATGATAACTTTTGTCCCTCAACTTTGAAAAATGTCAAAAATAGTCCTCGGATATTTAAAAATGGAAAATTATCAAATATTACCCTTGTACTGTTCATATATGGCATAATTAGTCCTTGTGTTAACTTTGGAAAAGTTGCTAATTCAACCTCTCAACTTTGGAGAAATTGCAACTTTGGTCCTTGTGTGTTATTAATAAACAAACCAAACCGGGCTCTTTTATTAATCCAATCCCAAAGCCCAGCCAACACAACACACAAGCCCAACTTAACTTAACCGCCCAGGCGGTCAAAAACCATTTGAACCACCGCCAATATCCATGTGAACCCCGACCTATTACTAAAAGCGAGGGGTCAAACCCGTCGAACCACCATTACTATTCATCTCCCTCACAAAATCCCGCCAAACCGGATACCACTCTCCACCTTGCACGGTTTTCATCACCACTTGCAACCACCTGTCTCCCAGCTGTCTACCCACTCCCTCCCACCTCCACATCTTCCCAAAATTCCTTAATTGCAAAAACCCACTCAAATAACCTTTTGCCGCCAAAATGCCAAGTGCACGATTATGATGAGATTGATGAATTCAATGCACAGGATCAAGTGGGAAACATCCAGAGTGCTAGTGGAGTCTCAAAAAGTCTATAAAGAAAGAGAGAGAAGCAATGTGAAGACATATCTAGTGTAATTTTAGTTTATGTAGTGTTTACTTAGTTAATTTCAAATTTCCAGTGTATCAATTAACTTTCAAGCTTTGTATTTCATGTTTTTAGAGTATAATAAAACTTCTGTAAACCTTAATTTCAAGTTTCAGTTTCAATTTCAAGTTTATGCAAATTTTCAAGTTCAAAATATCATGTTAGCCTAATGTTATTATTAGTTGTTGTTATGGACTCATAAGCTCACATAAGCTCCTATTAAAGCTTTTCTAAGCTTTTAGTAACCATAAAACTCAGTTTAGAAGTAAAACTCAAAAATACAAAAAATACTAGAAAATAGTTGGAAAATCAAAAATCAGTGGAGAAGATGAAAGAAACATTGGAGCAGGGTTGATTTTGGATTGCCCTTGGTTTAGTGCTTCTTGGGAAGCTATAGGAAGTGTTTTCAGTCCTTGGATCTCAGTTGTAAGCTTGGAAGCAAGTTGTAAGCTTATTTCTTGATTTTGACCAATCACTGTAGAACTGCTTATCATTGCTTATCTATGTGTTTTTTATGCTTATTTGGTGTATGTTAGTGATATTATTGCTTAATATTGCAAGCTTGTTCATTAATTTCCTTAGTTGCTTAATTTTCACTTTTTCACTTTTAAAATTGCATAATAGTAATTTATAGGCTTTAGTTGTAATTGTTAGTGTTTATGTGTTTAAATCAGCTTATTATATCATTAATAGTTCTTATGAATCAGTTTCATGGCCTAAATCAGTGTTAAGCTTTGAAAAGTTTCAAAAACAGTCTTTTAAAGGGTTGTTTGGATTTACTGTGTAAACTGTGTTAGAGGTTGTTAATGCTATTGTTCTTGGTTGATATATGCCACATTAGGTCCTAGTAGCTCAGTGAAACAAATAAAACCAGTGCTCACTTGATAAGAAAGTCAAAATAGCTTTTGATCACAACTTGTTAACTAACTGTTGGATTTTCATGTTCCATGATCATGTTTTCATGTTCATAAGTTGATAATATTGATCAAACCAGTCTTAATTCACCTTATTACAACATAATTAATAAGTAGGATTGATCCAAAGTTCATATAAGTCAACCTTAAGTGTAATTCAAAAAGTCAAAATTTTCAGTTTAGTAGTTTTTGAATAAATTAGATAATTTTATATAGGATTTAATATTAAGTTTCAAGATTTGAGCTTTTGGGATAATAATATTCAATTTGCTCATCTTTATCATAGTATTTTTTATAATTTCTAGTTAGCTTAGTTAACTGCTTATTTCTTATCTTCTTTTAAGCCCTTTTCTAAAAATGTGTCACATTACACGTTGAGCTAACTTCTTCATAAGCTTGTCAAAAGCTCATTAGTGAGTCCCAGCTTGTGTGCTTTAGCTTTTTGTGTAGCTAACCTACCCATCTTAAAGTTCCAAGTTTATTTTTCACTTTTTAGCTTATTTGATAGGGCTGCTTGTAGCTTTTAAGTTGTCCCATTCTTGTGTACACTAGATAACCGATTACTTAAGCCACTTTCACAAGCTCACACAGAGCTTAATAGTGGACCCCACCTTGTAAATTTTGGTTTTTTGAGAAGCTCACCAACCCAGCTTGTTGTCTTAGTGCTCATTTTGAGCTTTGGAGCTTTTACCCTTAGCTTAATCTAGTCTACAAAAACTGTGCAGGCCTGTTTGGTTAGTAGGTTTAGAGTAATTGCTTATTAGCTTATTTTAAGCTTATCAGTGTAGTCCTTTGTGCTTTTTAGCTTAATTTGAGTACTTTTAGCTTGTTTGTATCTTATTTCATCTTTGGTTCTGTCTGTGAAGCTTATTTCAAGCTTATTTGAGCTTAAAAATCAAAATAAGCCAAAAGCTTAACTGTTAAGCTCTTAAGCTCTCAAACTGCTTATCTTCAAGTTCCAAAATTTTTGTCTTTATTAAAGTTGCTTATTTTCAGTAGTTAAATAGTTTTGTAAAAGAAAAATCTCAAAAACATCATTTTAAGAATAGTGATAGCGTTTATTTAATATAAATTAGCTTTTTAATTTTCTTTTTCAGCTTATTATTAAGCACTTTCTGTTTTTATAATTTTCTTAGTTTTCTGTCATCATAGGATATTTATAGAAAAAATTTCATAATTTTCTTAGTTTGTTTAGAATTTATTAGAATTTAAAATAGTTAAAAAGTATTAAATAATTAATAATAAATAAATAAAAAGCATAAAAAAATATCTTTTCAGTTTTAAAATAAGTTTTATAATATTTTAGATTTTTCTAAGTCATAATTTTACTTTTCTAGCTTTATTTAATATTTTCTTATATTTTAGAGTATTATTAAATAGTTAAAAATAGTTTTTAAATAATAATAATTAAATAAATAGTTATAAAAATAATTTTAATTTTTTAATAATTTTCTTTTATTATTAGGATTGTAAAAATATCATTTTCATATCCATAGGTGTTTTATTCTTTTAAATTTACGTTTTATTTTTGCGTTACGTAAAATTTAGTAAAACGCGTCGCGTTCAAGTTTGTTTAATCGATTGTTGTGCTTTATAGTTACGTATCCAAATATAATTCCAATCAATCGTTAGTGTAGTTATCAACCAAAAATCTTTACAGATCATTATCCTTAGTGATCATTCTATATCTGAACGTTTTCAAACACCATTCAACCTCCGTGGGACTTAACGACCCGGGAATCCACTAAATTCCAAGGGAAATTGCATTGGTTTTAGACTGTTTGACTTTTATTACGGTTGACCACTCACAAGTGGTTGATTTGTGTAATAAACCTGACCGTTTGGAACGAATCAAATTTTGGCGCTGCTGCCGGGGAGGTTGTAAGCGTGTTTTTAACATTTTCAGACCAATACTTGCACATATACCACCTTTTGTAAACGATTTTTTTTTGTAAAGTTATTAAAACCAAAAGTTCTTTAACACTTTTCCTAAAGTGTTAACAACACCAAAAAAAAATATAAAACAACAAAACAATCGTAACGTTTTCTATCCTGTATTTTCTTTAAGGTGATTCTTAAAGAGGTACGATTTGGTTAAACGAGACGATACCAAAAATATTGTCCAAAAGTATTTAAACCCTTAGCACAAATCCATACCTACGTCTTTTTAGTGGTACTTAATAAATACATAAAATCAACCATCGCAAAACCAAGGCGAACACCTACCAACTGGGGTGTGAACATTAATAAGTTCCCAATCTTAAAGATCAAAACTTGCCTTTGTGTCCTTGTGATTTGGTGTACCTTTTTCAAAGAAGCCATTTCATTTGTGATTATTGGTTTAAAGTTCACTTGTCGTTTTGCCTCGCATTTGTTTTGAAAAGCGGTTTTAAACTTAGTGCATGCTTTTCGTTCTTCAGCTCCACCAGGTCCACTTCGAGCTTGCAAGTATTCCACGTAAGCGTAGAGGACGTTACGCTCTTCGGCCGTGAGAGAACGTCTAGCACCACCACCCCACAATGTCGTAATGGCGGAAGACAAACCGATGAATGAGCTTCTCCAAGCACCCATCGAGGGTTACGGAGATGCCATTGTTGTCCCACCATCGTGGATACCTTTGAGCTCAAAACCGGGTTGCTTAATCTTGTAACCCAAAGCCAATTTATGGTTTTGAGCGGGACGACCCTCATGCACATATTCGATGGTTCAATAAGATTGCATCGACCATCAAATACAAAAATGTCCCACATGAAGCAATTAAGCTTCTTATGTTCCCATTCTCTCTAGAGGGACAAGCCCGGAATTGGCTTGAGAAACAACCTCGCTCCATTGAGACATAGGAGGATTTAGTCACTAAGTTTGTTAACGAATTCTATCCTCCATCCCGAACTACAAGTCTTAAGAATGAGATAATGAAATTCACTCAAAGATTTGATGAATCATTCGGTGAGGCATGGGATCGTTACAAAGAGTTGCTCCGAAAGTGTCCGCATCATGGTTTTTGATGCGTGCCAAATGAGCTAAATCACTCAAGCCCCGCCACTTGTGAATGGCAGACCGTAACAAGCTTAAAACTGCCTAAGCACGAACTCAATGAAGATCTGAGGAGTATAGTGTTTCCCCGGGTCGTTATGTCCCAGCGAGCTATGCAATGGATTACCAAACGATTAGTGATCGAGGAATTTGAACGGAAAAGAGGGATATGATTAGGATTATAACTACAGGAAAAGCCAACAAATTACAACGGCTTAAATGCAAATTAAAGGAAATTAAAAAGATAAAAACTATTAAATAAACGCTATCACTATTTTTAAAATTGATGAACGTTTAAAACTTAAAACTTAAAACTTACGTTTAAATAAAAATTACGTAAACGTACAAAATAAAAAGTGAGATCTAAGAAATAAAAGTCCTAAAAATATGAAAATGACATTTTTACAAACCTAATGATAAAAGAAAATTAATAGAAAAAGAAAATTATTTTTACAACTATTTAATTAATTATTATTAATTAAAAACTACTTTTAACTATTTAATAATAGCCTAAAATACAAGAAATTATGAAACAAAGCTAGAAAAATAAAATTATGACTTAGAAAAATCTAAAATAACAAAATAGAATTTTCAAAACTATTTTTATATTTTTCTGATTATTTTTGGATTTTCTAGGAATTTTAAACTATTAAAAACTAATTTAATTACTTAAAAATACAAATTTAACTAAGAAAAATCTAAAAAAATATTTTTTTGTCTTTTTATATTTATCTAGACTTAAGAAAAATGAAAAATTATTTTTTTGAAACTTTTCTTAATTATTTGTATTAAAAGCTAATTAAAAATGCTTAAAAACTAATTTATATTAAGAAAAATAGCAAATCAACTTAGAAAAATCTGAAAATTTCAGGAAAACTCTAAAATAATATTAGGAAGCTAGGAAAATTGGAAAAACAGGAGCTTGTTTGGAAGAAATAGAAACTGATGTACAAGTGCTTATTGAAATAAGCACTTGAATAAGCAAATGGGCACCAAAAGCTACCAAACTGATACACAAGCTACAATAAGCTAAAACAACTCTAAATCAACTAAAAACAACAACCCATAACCTCTGGATTGCAATATACCAAGATTTGAGGAAATGAGATATAAAGCTAAAAAGCAGTTTTAGTGCTCACTTTGGGCTTATGCACAAGCTACTAGATAATTGAAATGGAAAAACGAAATTGGAACTTAAAGCGGACTGGTGAGACCTTATAAACCAAAAACTAGGCTTTTACAAGCTCTTGAGAGCTCTGTGCAACCTAGCTAAGGATCGAGAAAATTCAAACTTATGCTGAACATGGTGAACAGGGCAATTCCTACCATTTTGCCAAGCACTTTTGATCTTTATAAAAAATTCACAAAATTACAAAAAAATGCTAACAAGAAATTAGACCAACAGGAGATTTTAGAACAACAAGTTTCACCAAGTTTGGTTCAGAACTGAAACAATGAAAAATCTTCCTAGTTAGGCAAAAACAGATTTTGCAACTTTGACTTTTGAAGCAAATATGAAAGTTTGACTTTTATGAAGTTTGATTCAGATTTAAGGACTGATCTTGGTGTTAATGATTGAAATGAGACTAAAGCAACCTTTATCTATGTAATTTAAACACAATACAAGTGATTTGATTTCTAATAACACAAGATAAGTTGTTAACACAGTGGAACTAAGATTTTGACTATGGGTGATTTGCGGGCACAAACTAAGAGGTATGAGTATTTAAGAGTTCAACAAGCATGAAACTACAGATCATGAGCACTGAACTAACCCTACGAGGGTTTAGCAAGAAATCCAAACACCACTTTAAAACATTGATATGCAATAAAAACTACTTAAACTCTGAACAAGGGTAATAATGATCAACATGAGTTCACTTAACCTAAAGACCATTAATCAAACAAGCCTAAACCATTGGTAACCAAAGATACGAGATAAGCATAAAATGCAAAATGGCTTGAAATTGAAAAATGAAATACAAACTCACTTATGTCAAGCTTATGTTGCAGGCTAAAACCAAAACCAAACCTGCTATTCTAATCCATTTCCAACCCAAAATCACCACTGCATCAACCCAAATCAGCTTCATTTCCCATTTAGGCTCCAGTTTTGACTTTTGTTAACCATGAGACAATTTTGCTTGAAAATGATTTGTATGCTTACAAAAAGATTTAAATAGCTTAAATAAGCTAGGATGAGTTTAAAAATAAGCTTCTAAGAGCTTATGAATAAGAGTTTGAAAATGAGATTAACAACAGTAAGATGGAAACTTGAAGCTTAGATAAGAACTTGGAATTACTAGTTAAAAGCACATTACACTGATAAAGTTACTTGAATTAAGTACAATGAAGTAAAATATTACATTCTAGGGTTGAATTAAAACATAAAACTAAAAAAACGACATACTTAAAAACTTAAAAACTAACTACTTCCCTTTATCTTCCTTCCCATGCTTCCTTTTATACTCCAAGCTCTTTCTCTCTCTATTCTGAGCAGTTCCCAGCAATTTTCATGGCCATTGGATAACTTGAAATGATCTGAGCCATTGAATCAGATTTTGGCGCCAATTTTGGTTTTGACCTGTTGGGTTGAGTGTTTGGGGAGAAGGGTGCATTAAATGCTTCTTGGAGGGTAGCTGAGGTGGAGGGAACAAGGATAAGTGGAGGTGAGGAGGGGGGATGGGTGTTTGAGTTTGCAGAGAAGCAGGTGGAGGGGGTGAGACTTTGGCGGGTTGGGTTGAATTATTAAAAAGGGGGGGGTCCAAAATGTATTATGACAGGGGTCCAAGGGTCAAGTGGATTTGTGATAGGGTCCAAATGGGTGTTTAAAGGCTTAATATTATAGGGACCTTTGTGTAAATTCTGAAAACTGAGGGACCTAAGCTGCCAATTCATCAAAGATGTTTCAAGGGACCAAAAATGACAATCTCAAAAAGTACAAGGACCAATCTTGCCATTTTCAAATTTCCAGGGGCCATTTTTGCCAAATTTCAAACTTGAAGGACCATTCTTGAAATTTTCTCAAACTTTTTATATTTTTCACCAAAGGACTAAATTTGACAAGTTATGATTTTGAAAGGACCTTTGGTGACTTTTCTTTTGAAATTAGGACTCAGGGACTATTTTTGACAATTTTAGAAACTTGGGGACTAAAACGCCAATTATGCAAATTTGATCACGTTTTCACCGGATTTTGATGTTTTTGCATTTAAAACATATAAAACACTTGTTTGTGATATTTTTATCATTTTGAAGCATTTCGAAGTGTTTTCGGATGTTTTTGCAGTCTAGATGGTACAAAAATGATGAGTATTTACACACTCATCAATCCCCCACACTAAACTATTGCTAGTCCCTAGCAATCTTTTGAGAAAAAACTTAATGGATTTGAATCTCTTTACCAAAAGCCATTACTTCTGGAGTAGCCAAATGTTTCAGTTCAAGTAAGAACCATGGTACACCGATAACCATGTGATTTTGAGCAAACCACCGACTTCCAACGGTTTGATTTGTCTTTACCATAAGCCGTTTGCTCTGGACTAGCCAACTCTTAGATAAATTATCAATATTATCTTTGGTGAGTTGATTACCAATTATGGTTTTTCCACTGCCTTTACCACAAGCCATAAACTTGCGGGCTAGCCAACTCTTCACTTTTTAGGATATGGTGAGTGAATACCATACAATTTTGGGCAAATTGCAAGCCGTCAACGGATTTGAGATATCTTTACCAAGAGCCGTTTGCTCTTGGATTAGCCAATCCTTTTGTTTATTAGACATGGTGGACTGATAACCAAATGAGTAAGTGTAGAACACTTACTCCAAAAAAATTTTGGCCAAAAACGGGGGAATTGGGTGGATAATATATGATAAAATTCGTGAGAATCCCCCCCACACTTAGAAATGAATATTGCCCTCAATATTAAAAGTACCGGTTGTTATGCCGAAACAAAGAACGAAAAAGGAAATATTACGCCATTATTTAGAAAGATTTTTTTTTAAACATGTGGGGCATCTCCCCCACACTAGGGTGGAACACATGGGTGAAAACCCATGTTAAGCTACTGTTTTTGATTACCGAGTCGCTAGCTTGACTCGACCCCGAATTCATTTGTTCATGGGGAAGCAAAGTGGAAGAAACAATCTCCATCGGACTTTCATTCAAGATGTTTGGACAAACATTTGAAGCACGCGAAAGTTTCACACCGACGAGATATACAGAGAAAGACCCGGCTCACAAATGATAACTGAAAATGCCGGGGTCAAAGATAGTGTCCTCACTCCGAGAGTGAAGAAGAGAGAGAAGTCACGAGGTAGGTGAAGAAAAGAAGGAAAATCATGATGACGATCATGATAAGATCTTCTTCCTCATGATCAAGTGCAGTTGCACTTGTTTGGATTTTGTTGGTTGAGCTCTTTGGCTTGGAAAGCATCTCGGGAGGAAGGGTTGGAAAATTTGTCATAGAAATACAAACTCTCATGATTGAGAACTTTTCCCCGCGATCATGATTTTTGCCATCCAAGCAATCATACTTCGGCGGAGTCATGATATGAGTGAGTTCACCGGCGAACTCCTCATGAAGAGAATCATTCACATGATGTGAATTTGTGAACTCTTGTTCCATTGTGGACTCATCACTATCCTCAATCTGAGTATCAAAGAGTGGATTCTCGGAAATTAAAGTGAATTCAGAGTCGAATTCAAATAGAGGATTGGTGAAAGTAGCTTTGAATGTTTCGGGAACAAAGTGATCAACATTCTCTATTGGACTGTTGGGATAAGAAGTGAGTGAACGATCATTATAAAGGAGACTTTCAATCTCTCCTAGATCGGCTTCGAAATCAAAGAGATCATCATCACTTTCCGATGAAAGTGGATTGATGTGAGTGAGTTCATCGGTGAACTCCTCAGAAGGGGATCGGTGGGAGTGATGCCTCAACGTACTCGATGTTTCCATGGGAAGCACAATCATCGCTAAAATCGGAGAAAGTTTTCAAATGATCATTTGAACACTCAAGAGGGGAAGAAGAATCACACATATGATCGAAGTTCCCGTGACTCTCTCGGGATTAGGACAAGGTTCTCAACACTAGACTTTATGAATTCGTCCGATTCCTTTTCGGGAACAGTGTCAAGATGCTCATCCCCCATACTAAGAGAGTGAGTGGGAGCTTCGGGTGTGATAGCAGTTGTTTGAGATGCAATCTCAATCTGGGGATATCAACTGGCCGAGGAGGTTGAGAAATATTATTTCTAAAAAGGATAAAACCCTCCTCGTCATCATCATATAGAGCTGCCTTAAGAAATTGGGAACGCTTTAGAGCTGCATGCTCTAGGGCTAATAATTCTTCCCTAGATTTGCGAGCCTCCCGTTCTTGACTAGCAATTCTCCAATGGTTTTTTCACCACTCACTTGATTCTTAAGGTTTTGAATTATATCATCAAGTTTTTCATTGCGGTTTCAAAATCTTGGGAGGTTTCTTTAGGCAACGGCTCAGGTGGAGTTTGAACCGTATGGTCTTTGTGGAGGTTGGAAATTGTCAAAACCGGAAGTATAGTAATTTTGATTCTACGGTTGACATTGAAGAGGACCTCCACAATTTGTGCAAGAAAAATTCGGTACATTCTGAAGCGATGTGTCATTAAAACTTTGATAGCACGGTTCTTGCTCAAATGAATATTGAGGAGGGTGGCTAAAATCGTTTTGAGGATAATTGGAAAAGTTCGGATAAGTGCATGAGTTTTCAGCTTCTGAAGCACAAAACGAACAAAATCCATCCGTAAGATCATTTCCACACCTCTCGCAAGAACATCGTTGACATCAAAAATCAACTAACGGATCCCCACAACCATAGCAATACTGGCGATTGAGCGAAAAATTTTGGGGTTGGGGTGGGTAGTCGGAGAAATTTTTCAGCTCATTGAAAGAATTTTGATCATAAGAACATGAATTCCTCGAACCGCAAAACAAACAACTTCCGTTATGAATGTCATTACCGCATCGTCGCACGCATTACACCAACGGTGAAACAAAAGCGGTTCTCCACAACCGACACAAGGAATCGATGATTCCATCAGAATTAAACACAAAGAGGATCAGGAAGATAGAATTAAACGTTTAGAGGATACGAGAGAAAGAATCAAACGGATAACAGGGATAAGAAGAATCTTTTTGGATTTTTTGATAAACATTTTGTAAAAATAAGAAAGAAAATCTTTTTGGGTTTTGATTTTATAAGAAAATATAAATACATACAGATGGTATAAACAAGGAGTGAATATCCAAATCACTAATCTGCTAAACGTAAGATAATCACAGCAATGGCAAAAATTTGATGCGTGCCAAGCGGTCAAGCTAAATCACTCAAGCCGCCATTGTGAATGGCAGACCGTAACAAGCTTAAAACTGCCTAAGCACGAACTCAATGAAGATCTGAGGAGTATAGTGTTTCCCCGGGTCGTTATGTCCCAGCGAGCTATGCAATGGATTACCAAACGATTAGTGATCGAGGAATTTGAACGGAAAAGAGGGATATGATTAGGATTATAACTACAGGAAAAGCCAACAAATTACAACGGCTTAAATGCAAATTAAAGGAAATTAAAAAGATAAAAACTATTAAATAAACGCTATCACTATTTTTAAAATTGATGAACGTTTAAAACTTAAAACTTAAAACTTACGTTTAAATAAAAATTACGAAACGTTACAAAATAAAAAGTTAGATCTAAGAAATAAAAGTCCTAAAAATATGAAAATGACATTTTTACAAACCTAATGATAAAAGAAAATTAATAGAAAAGAAAATTATTTTTACAACTATTTAATTAATTATTATTAATTAAAAACTACTTTTAACTATTTAATAATAGCCTAAAATACAAGAAATTATGAAACAAAGCTAGAAAAATAAAATTATGACTTAGAAAAATCTAAAATAACAAAATAGAATTTTCAAAACTATTTTTGTATTTTTCTGATTATTTTTGGTTTTTCTAGGAATTTTAAACTATTAAAAACTAATTTAATTACTTAAAAATACAAATTTAACTAAGAAAAATCTAAAAAAATATTTTTTTGTCTTTTTATATTTATCTAGACTTAAGAAAAATGAAAAATTATTTTTTTGAAACTTTTCTTAATTATTTGTATTAAAAGCTAATTAAAAATGCTTAAAAACTAATTTATATTAAGAAAAATAGCAAATCAACTTAGAAAAATCTGAAAATTTCAGGAAAACTCTAAAACAATATTAGGAAGCTAGGAAAATTGGAAAAACAGGAGCTTGTTTGGAAGAAATAGAAATTGATGTACAAGTGCTTATTGAAATAAGCACTTGAATAAGCAAATGGGCACCAAAAGCTACCAAACTGATACACAAGCTACAATAAGCTAAAACAACTCTAAATCAACTAAAAACAACAACCCATAACCTCTGGATTGCAATATACCAAGATTTGAGGAAATGAGATATAAGCTAAAACAGTTTTCAGGTGCTCACTTTGGGCTTATGCACAAGCTACTAGATAAGCTGAAATGGAAAAACAGAAATTGGAACTTAAAGCAGACCTGGGTGAGACCTTATAAACCAAAAACTAGGCTTTTACAAGCTCTTGAGAGCTCTGTGCAACCTAGCTAAGGATCGAGAAAATTCAACTTATCTTTGAACATGGTGAACAGGGCAATTCCTACCATTTTGGCAAGCACTTTTGATCTTTATAAAAAATTCACAAAATTACAAAAAAATGCTAACAAGAAATTAGACCAACAGGAGATTTTAGAACAACAAGTTTCACCAAGTTTGGTTCAGAACTGAAACAATGAAAAATCTTCCTAGTTAGTTGAAAAGCGATTTTGCAACTTTGACTTTTGAAGCAAATATGAAAGTTTGACTTTTATGAAGTTTGATTCAGATTTAAGGACTGATCTTGGTGTTAATGATTGAAATGAGACTAAAGCAACCTTTATCTATGTAATTTAAACACAATACAAGTGATTTGATTTCTAATAACACAACAGATAAGCTGTTAACACAATGGAACTAAGATTTTGACTATGGGTGATTTGCAGGCACAAACTAAGACATGTATGAGTATTTAAGAGTTCAACAAGCATGAAACTACAGATCATGAGCACGAACTAACCCTACGCATGGTTTAGCATAGAAATCCAAACACCACTTTAAAACATTGATATGCAATAAAACTACTTAAACTACTTGAACAAGGTGTAATAATGATCAACATGAGTTCACTTAACCTAAAGACCATTAATCAAACAAGCCTAAACCATTGGTAACCACAGATACACAGATAAGCATAAAATGCAAAATGGCTTGAAATTGAAAAATGAAATACAAACTCACTTATGTCAAGCTTATGTTGCAGGCTAAAACCAAAACCAAACCTGCTATTCTAATCCATTTCCAACCCAAAATCACCACTGCATCAACCCAAATCAGCTTCATTTCCCATTTAGGCTCCAGTTTTGACTTTTGTTAACCATGAGACAATTTTGCTTGAAAATGATTTGTATGCTTACAAAAAGATTTAAATAGCTTAAATAAGCTAGGATGAGTTTAAAAATAAGCTTCTAAGAGCTTATGAATAAGAGTTTAAACCGAGATTAACAACATAAGATGGAAACTTGAAGCTTAGATAAGAACTTGGAATTACTAGTTAAAAGCACATTACACTGATAAAGTTACTTGAATTAAGTACAATGAAGTAAAATATTACATTCTAGGGTTGAATTAAAACATAAAACTAAAAAAACGACATACTTAAAAACTTAAAAACTAACTACTTCCCTTTATCTTCCTTCCCATGCTTCCTTTTATACTCCAAGCTCTTTCTTTCTCTATTCTGAGCAGTTCCCAGCAATTTCCATGGCCATTGGATAACTTGAAATGATCTGAGCCATTGAATCAGATTTTGGCGCCAATTTTGGTTTTGACCTGTTGGGTTGAGTGTTTGGGGAGAAGGGTGCATTAAATGCTTCTTGGAGGGTAGCTGAGGTGGAGGGAACAAGGATAAGTGGAGGTGAGGAGGGGGGATGGGTGTTTGAGTTTGCAGAGAAGCAGGTGGAGGGGGTGAGACTTTGGCGGGTTGGGTTGAATTATTAAAAAGGGGGGGGTCCAAAATGTATTATGACAGGGGTCCAAGGGTCAAGTGGATTTGTGATAGGGTCCAAATGGGTGTTTAAAGGCTTAATATTATAGGGACCTTTGTGTAAATTCTGAAAACTGAGGGACCTAAGCTGCCAATTCATCAAAGATGTTTCAAGGGACCAAAAATGACAATCTCAAAAAGTACAAGGACCAATCTTGCCATTTTCAAATTTCCAGGGGCCATTTTTGCCAAATTTCAAACTTGAAGGACCATTCTTGTAATTTTCTCAAACTTTTTATATTTTTCACCAAAGGACTAAATTTGACAACTTATGATTTTGAAAGGACCTTTGGTGACTTTTCTTTTGAAATTAGGACTCAGGGACTATTTTTGACAATTTTAGAAACTTGGGGGACTAAAACTGCCAATTATGCAAATTTGATACGTTTTTCACCAGATTTTGATGATTTTGCATTTAAAACATATAAAACACTTGTTTGTGATATTTTTATCATTTTGAAGCATTTCTGAGTGTTTTCAGATGTTTTTGCAGTCTAGATGGTACAAAAATGATGAGTATTTACACACTCATCAGTTTTTCCGAGTTAATGCAAATGGATACTTTCTACAATGGTCTGAGCCAAGCTGTCCAAGACTCTTTAAATGCCTTCGCGGGAGGTAATTTCCTGAGCAAGACCACAAAAGAAGCCTTGCAAATCATAGAAAACAAGTCCAGGTCCGCCATGCGAACAAAGACATATCGGTCTCGGTCTAATGCGGACCTTCTACTTCAACTCCCGTGAGTACATCTAGCACCGATGCTAAGATTGACAAACTCACGGATGCTATTCAAGCTTTGGTTCTTGCTAACCAAAAGAAAGTCACTTTCGCACAGACACCATCACATGGTGAAGTAAAGAAAGTCGAGGTCTGTGTCACTTGTTGTGGCCCTCATGCATACTACAATTAATGCGCCACCGATGGTAGTCCGTTTGAAGCCAATGCTATAGCCGGTACTTCACATCGGGGAGGTAATCAATACCGTCCTCAAAATGAACCAAACTACAGGTGCTAACACTTATCGGGACCACCCGGTTTTAACAGAATCCTAACATGCAAAACCGGAACCAACCTAGAATGAACCAAGGTTATCAAAACCAAGGTAATTTCTATCCGGGACCAAATCAAGGTTTCCAACATCAAGGAAATTTTAATCAAAACAATTTCAATCGAGGGAATCAATTTCATGGGAATATGAATCCTAACCAAGGAAATTTTCAAAATCAAGGCCCTAATCCGAACAATAGAGGCCAAAATTTTCCTAATCAAACTCCCGCTATTATTCCAACTGGACCATCATCTGATGAGTTATTGAAGCAATTCATGAAATCCCAAGATGAAATGAACAGGTTGTTGGTTAGCCAGATTTCTGTCATTAAGAAGTCTTTAAATGATCAACCCTCGGAAAACTTCCGAGCAACACGATCGCTAACCCGAGGGCGATGCAAAGGCGATCACAACCAGAAGTGGTGCTTCATACGATGGACCAGCTATTCCTACTACCTCTTCTTATCCTTCTCCTAAGGTAGTGGAACATGAACATGAGGCGACAAAGGACAAGGAACTTCCTACTAATAACGGAGGTACCAACGATGTCCAACCTCAAGTTGTCACGAAACCCAAGTCTAAGCCGGGAGTTGTTTTGATTCACATGACATATAGGTTGAAAACCCCAAATCCAAATCTTCTATTCCTTACCCATCACGTTTGAATGAGCAAAGCTCCGCGAAAAAGCAAGTCATCAAATGGACAAATTTTTTCAAATTTTCCAAGAACTACATTTTGACATAAGCTTTGCGGATGCTATCATCGCCGATGCCCAAATTTGCATCAACTCTCAAACACATGTTAAGCAACAAGGAAAAGCTGTTTGAAATGGCTAAAACTCCTCGAGCGAGGCTGCTTTCGGCATTCATTTAAAGAAGCTTCGAAAAGCTTGGAGATCCTGGAAAATTTCTCTCACCTTGTGTATTTCCAGGGATGGTTGAATGCTTTGCCTTAGCCGATCTTGGTGCAAGCATTAACACGATGCCTCATTCAAGATATGGAAGAAACTTTATCTTTCGGACCTTACTCCTACCTGCATGACTCTTGAGCTTGCAGATCGTACAATATCCCGTCCACTTGGCATTGCCGAGGATGTATTCGTGAAAGTAGGAAAGTTCCATTTTCCGGTGACTTTGTAGTTGTTGATTTCGATGTCTTGATCCACGGGTTCCTCTCATTGTTGGACGAGGATTCACGAGAACGGCCGTGCTCTCATTGATGTATTTGAGCAAGAAATCACATTACGTGTGGGTAATGAAGCAGTCACCTTTAACCTTGATCAAACTTCGAGGTACTCAAGAAACTATGATTCGAGTCGGTTAACCGAATAGATATCATTGATGTTGCTTCTGAAGAGTACTCTCAAGAAGTTCTCGGTTATGTTCATAATTCTTCGAGTGATAATCTCACTCATTCATCTCAACCCATCATTGCCAATTCTACTCCTTCTCTCACTCCGTTTGAGGAAAGTGACTTCATCTTAGAAGAGATTGAAACATACTTGTCTAGTGATTCGGTTTCATGAGAAATTGATCACGCTCCTATCGACATCGAGAGAGATATTCTTCTCATCGAGAAGTTGCTCAATGATGATCCATCATCACTCCCTCCCGTCGAGCTTCATAATAAGGAAGTCAAGTCAGTTGAGAAAACTGAAGAATTTCCTGAGGTAGAACTTAAGGACTTACCACCTCATCTCGAGTATGCATTTCTTGAAGGTGATGATAAATTACCCGTCATTATTGCTCGAGATTTGAGTAAAGATGAAAAGACTGCTCTTAAGCTCTCAAACTGCTTATCTTCAAGTTCCAAAATTTTTGTCTTTATTAAAGTTGCTTATTTTCAGTAGTTAAATAGTTTTGTAAAAGAAAAATCTCAAAAACATCATTTTAAGAATAGTGATAGCGTTTATTTAATATAAATTAGCTTTTTAATTTTCTTTTTGAGCTTATTATTAAGCACTTTCTGTTTTTATAATTTTCTTAGTTTTCTGTCATCATAGGATATTTATAGAAAAAAATTCATAATTTTCTTAGTTTGTTTAGTATTTATTAGAATTTAAAATAGTTAAAAAGTATTAAATAATTAATAATAAATAAATAAAAAGCATAAAAAAAATATCTTTTCAGTTTTAAAATAAGTTTTATAATATTTTAGATTTTTCTAAGTCATAATTTTACTTTTCTAGCTTTATTTAATATTTTCTTATATTTTAGAGTATTATTAAATAGTTAAAAATAGTTTTTAAATAATAATATTAAATAAATAGTTATAAAAATAATTTTAATTTTTTTTAATAATTTTCTTTTATTATTAGGATTGTAAAAATATCATTTTCATATCCATAGGTGTTTTATTCTTTTAAATTTACGTTTTATTTTGTACGTTTACGTAAAATTTAAAAAGCGTACGCTGCGTTCAAGTTTGTTTAATCTGATTGTTGTGCTTTATAGTTATGTATCCAAATACAATTCCAATCAATCAGTAGTGTAGTTATCAACCAAAAATCTTTACAGATCATTATCCTTAGTGATCATTTTATATCTGAACGTTTTCAAACACCATTCAACCTCCGTGGGACTTAACGACCCGGGAATCCACTAAATTCCAAGAGAAATTGCATTGGTTTTAGACTGTTTGAATTTTATTACGGTTGACCATTCACAAGTGGTTGATTTGTGTAATAAACCTGACCGTTTGGAACGAATCAGGAACCAAATGGGTTTATAAAAACAAATTAGATGCAAACGGAGTAGTGTCTAGGAACAAGGCTAGACTCGTTGCTCAAGGGTATAACCAACAAGAGGGAATAGACTTTGATGAGACCTACGCCTCCGTGGCTAGATTAGAGTCTATAAGAATACTTCTTGCGTATGCTTGTGCTAATGATCTAAAGCTTTATCAAATGGATGTCAAAAGCGCTTTTTAAATGGTGTCATAAATGAAGAAGTATATGTAGCTCAACCTCCGGGCTTCATTGATTTTGAAAACCCAAACATGTGTATAAATTAAAGAAATCCCTTTACGGTCTTAAACAAGCTCCAAAAGCTTGGTATGATAGACTCAAGTCATTTCTAGTTAAACACAACTATACCATGGGGTTGGTTGACAACACACTTTTTACTAAGAAAAGAGAGTCACATATAATCATAGTACAAATATATGTAGATGATATTATATTCGGATCCACTTGTCAAGACATGTGTGATGATTTCTCTAAAATCATGCATGACGAGTTTGAGATGAGTATGATGGGAGAACTTAGTTTCTTTCTTGGTCTACAAATAAAACAAGTAGAAGATGGTATCTTCTTTAATCAATCTAAGTACATCAAGGAGATGTTAAAGAAATTCTCTCTAGAAGAGTCAAAACCAATTAGGACTCCAATGCCATCCGACACCAAACTCACAAAAGATGAGGACGGAGAATCCGTAGATAATACTAAATATCGTGGCATGATAGGTAGCCTTCTCTACCTCACGGCAAGTAGGCCGGATATCATGTTTAGTGTTTGCTTATGTGCTAGGTTTCAAGAAGACCCCAAAATATCACACCTAGAAGCCGTAAAAAGGATATTTAGATATATTAAGGGTACAACACAATTAGGATTATGGTATCCTAAGGGCACGGAGTAGAAACAATTGTATATGCAGATTCGACCATGCGTGTGATTACGTTGATAGAAAAAGTACAAGTGGGTATGTACTTTTATGGGATGTTGTTTAACATCATGGTTTTCTAAGAAACAAACGGCACTTGCAATATCAACAACCGAAGCCGAGTACGCGTCTCGCCGCAAAGCATGCCAACATGCACTATGGATGAAACAAGCGTTAGTAGACTACGACATCCATCTAAGCGACATAGCCATCCTATGTGACAACAAAGGTGCAATCGATCTAAGCAAGAATCCGGTATTGCATTCTCGCACAAAGCATATAGAGATTCGTCATCACTTCCTAAGAGACAATGTTCAAAAGGGGAACATCTCTATTGAGAAGGTAGCATCCGAAGACAACATAGCCGACGTCCTCACCAAACCGTTGAAGCGGAACAATTCAACCTACTTCGTCTTGGTCTTGGTCTAATGGAACAAACGTCGTAATTTAATTGACTCTACAAGGTATGTAAACACTAGCCTTCTTCTTTCAGAGTCTAGGATTTCTATTTCACGCACAACTCACAAACAATACGGGAATTTTCAAAACCCAAGATGAGTTTTTACACTTATAGTTTTCTTATTTTTTAAGCCTACTTTCACAATGTTTTCTAAAAGGATGATACCTTCCCGTATCAATTTCACAAAAGCAATTTCTCACGTCTAGGACAAATCGCTTTTTCATTATTAATACAAAGTAAAAACCCGTTTTCATTGCATCTCATGTCTTTTGAATGCTAAAGGGGACACATAACTAATATGTGTTTTCGGTTACATTCATTTAAGCAACAATGAATTAGGAGCATTGATAACACAAAATTACGTACTCATGTACTAAATATGTGTTTTCGGGTTATCTCAATAGGATGCTTTTACACTTCTAGTTTATTTTCTATTCCTTTTAGGGGTCGAGATAACCGAAACTCCAAATAGTTTGCATATAGGCACACACTAGGCAAAAATGTTTCCAAAAGGAAAATTTTGTGTCACTGAAACACAGACCCACGGATCCCAAATTTCTTTATCTTTGGGCCGGATCGGATCCTCAAGGGAAGGATCCGTGGGATCCGTGTAACGTAAAGTCATTTTCAACTTCTATTTTTTCACTTTGGATGAAAAATCCACATTTGTTTCATTTTGGGAGTATGCTCTTTAATGCTTGTGTTCTCATGATCACATGCCTTGAATTCATATCTAATCATTAGATTTTAATCCACATTTTGGGTCAAGCATTCATTACAATGCTTTGTTTTTCTATATATATAACTCCCAAAATGCTTGCATACTCCATCTCTTTATCACAAACACACTTCATCATGTCATCCAAAAACCCTTTAGGAGAATCATCTAGTACAAACAATCATGATATCCAAACCTTTGTACTTCCACCATCCAAAATACCACAATCAAATGCTAGGATATCCGCGCGGATTAGTATCCGATCTTGTTGTTTAGCAAAACCAACCTAAAATGGTTCATCCTCAACAAATAACTCACCACAAGATGCTTCCATTATAGCACCACCCTCATCACCAACAAGTTCACCAACTTCATCACCACCTAAAATAACTCTTTTGGAACTCCTTAAGACTCCAACAAGATCTAACCAACCTAAAGAAAAAGAATTAGTCTTTTCAACACCCCCACATCTCCAAATACTATCTTTCAAGATCTTGAAACATCACCACCATTAGCTCCCATCACATTACAAGAACATCTAGGTTCTTTTCCACCACCATTTATTAACATTCAGGATATTGATCCATATTTTCCTATTTTTCCACCACAACTTCCGCAAAACTCAAATCAAAACAACCCGAAAACTTCCGCACTCATTACCCACATCATTTACATTGTGAACATTGCCAATCCACTAGGAAAATTGCAATAGAAGTTAGGGAAGAAATGCGTTTCATACTCAACCTCATCCTTGATCGCATCAATACCATTACTCATCAAAATCTCCATCCATAACCTTATGCAAGCATGGAAGGAATCACTACTACTACTTTTCTACTTTTAGTATTATTTTCCTTTTGAAGTCATTTTCAAGAACAAGTCTTGTTCTTATTTTTACATGCTTGTAAGTGGCATACATACCACTACAATTTGTTGTTTTATTACAAGGCCTTGTTTACATACCTTGGCTCCTAATCTTGATTCTCGACAACCACAAGATTATATAAGCATGTTACTAACCTTTCTTTTTATAGGATTTTTATTTTTTCTTCACTTGGCCCCAAACAAGGGGAGCTACCGTCAAGGGGAGTTAGAAGTTTTTTATTTCTTCCAGGGTTAACTTTTTGATTCGACAAAAAGGGGGAGAAGAAGTAAAACTTAGGGGCTTTCAAAACTTACATCTATTTTTAAGTTTTACTCATCATAACATTATGTTTTGTCATCAACAAAAATGGGGAGATTGTTAATACAAATAAACCGTAAAAACGTTTATTAATATTTTGCGATCTCTTTGTGTTTTGTTGATAACAAATGTAATGTTATCTTAAGTAAAATTATAAGGATACATTTTATTTTTGTAAAGCATTTACATATAGCCATTTAAATACAAAAATGTAATAATTAAGCATTTGTTGTAATAGTTTATTAGGATGGGTAAAACCATAACCCATGGACCATAACCCATGGATCTTAAACCCATACCAAAGAAGACTTGATACAATGTATACTTAGATACATTGAATCTAGAAAACCCATGGACCAACCCATAACCCATGACCCATAACCAAAAACCCATGGGCAAAGAGGAGCGTACCACGGATCCCTAGGATTACACTAGCGGATCCCAAGTGGACGGGATCCGTGGGATCAGAGGAGAAATTTGCCTATAAATAGAGAGCCATTTCTTCATTCTAACTCACCCCTCTTCTTACTAAATCTCTCATACACTCTCATTCTCTTCTAACATATAGATCACTTGATCTAGAGAGTTGTTCTTCTTTCTTTCTATTTGTGATCCTCATATAGGTCCTTCTCTAAGGCGAGATCACGAGCATTCTACAAGTCATCCAAGCAAGGGGTCCTTGATTGATTTGTCACTCCGCATAGATTTCATAGCTTGAAAGATCTTGTATTTGATATTTTACATATTTGTTGTGTAATAGTTGTGTTGGTTTGGTCCACCGTGCTACGGACTCGGTATCTAGCTTTGTATCGGAAAAAGTGTAAGCAACGTTGTGAAGGCTTCTCCGCCAAGTGAAGGAGTTTGTTGACATAGTGCTTGAACTCTCGAGTAGGTGACTCGGGGAGTGGAGTAGGGCAAGGAAGGTGACCTTGTAGCCGAACCACTATAAATCGGTTGTGTCATTTCTATCCCTTAACTTTATCTATTTGCTTGCATTATCATTAGATCTATACGTTCTCAACATCCATACGATTTCACATAATATCGAATCTAAAAGTTTTTGAAATCAACTTAAAATCGGCAAAACTATTCAACCCCCACTTCTAGTTTTCCACACTCTCCTAAACACTTATCACCCCAAAAACCTTATGAAATCCACCAAAACAAAGAGCATGAAAGATGAGTGATCAAACCATGGCTCTTGATACCAATTGTAAGATATAGGATTTCACAAACACATTAAACCACAATCAACATGGGGCGTTCACAAATGTTTAGAGAGAGAAAGTTAGAGAGAGAAAAAGGAAGAGAGTTGGGAACTATGTGAAACAAAGAAAAATGGTATTGAAGCTCCAACCCTCTACCTTGGGAGGTAGAGGGTATTTATAGTGTCTTACAATAAACGCCACCTACGGGCTGTGGATCAGGCATACAGTGGGTAAAGACCCGTCCGTCCTCCACGGTGTTACTTAACTAACTACTTATTAACATAACATGACTACGACTATGAGCTTTTTATGGAATACATATACTTGAGGTGACCGACTCTTTAAAGACTGAATTTTCTAATTCCTAACAATATCCATGGGGAATGCTCCATGTAGGACATTCCAAGTCCTTCGGGTAGAAGTCAAGTTGTCAGAGTAAACAGTGAGGAAAAAAAACCTTGATCACAACCATAGATAGGTCCATGACGAGATAGCTAACTCAAGAATCCTAGGAAGAAAATAGGTATGAGAAATTGTATATTATGAATCAACTGTGACTTTTTTTAACGTAGGTTTATATGTTTGATTAGGGTTACCTCCATGGCAAGAAGTAGAAGGCCATCCCATAACTTTTCCATTTGTTTCCTTGTCTTTTTCGTATGATGGATCAGCCTTGTTTCTGTTTAAAATCAATGTATTTAAATGCAACTACAAGAAAGACAAATCCTTAATCGCTGCTATAACCTAGGGGAATCACATACAAAATTAAATAACGTAAACATGTTAGATATTATAGTAACATGTGTTCAAAGAAGTGGATAACCTGCAAAGAAGACGTCTAACCTGAAAAACCTGCAAAGAAACCAACACTTGCATACACAGTAACAAAGTTTCATGATTAGGGTTAAAAATTCTTGAAACAATAATTTTTTTACCTCTTCAATTTGAGATGAAAGAGACGTACGTCGACTGTTTCATATGAGAATGAGGAATGAACGTTTTTAGGTTATCAGAATGAGAGAAATAAGGAATTTTAGTAGATTACATAAACCAAATTAATATTAGAGAACTATATTTAAGGAAAACACATCTTATTTTTTTTAAGTGTTATCTTCATAATATATATTCCTAATGTAGAATCCAAGATCCGGACTCAACTAGGGTATGAGTAACATTGATTGATTGAACGCACAGCGGAATAATAATGACACAATCAACATCACTAATAAGGTTTTCTTTATTAATTAAAACAAAGAAACTACTACAAATACTAATATACACACGCTATGATCGTGTGTCTAGACTCTCATTAGAGATGAATACTATGAAATGAAATGAAAGGATTAATGAAAGGGATGAAAGAGATGAAAATAAACTAGATGCCTACCCTCTTTATATAGTAGAGGGAGGCTACAAAAACCCTAATTGTAGCTTACTATGAAAGCTACTAACTATTTGTATAAAAGCCCTCGTTGTTTCTTCGTTCTTCATTCTTGCTTGTGGTTTCATAATCCGCAATTCCCAATACCTAAGTTAAAAAATACAGATTTTTTTACATGTTCTTATTTGTATTGTTTTGGAACATATAAATAAAAAAACAGTTTAGTCTATTGGAAAGTTGTTTACATAACTTAAGAATGACCCAAGATCGAATCCAATGCATGTCTTTTTTATAATAAAACCGAATTTTCTACATTTAAAATTATAAAAACACTATAACATATCCGAATTTTATAAATTTAAAATTAAAAAGATACAAAATTCAAATTAAGTTTTTAAAAAAATGCCACATGTATTAAAGAAAAATGCCACATGTAATCAATGATGACATGGATTAATGACATAGCATTATGGGATGCCACGTGGAATAATATGTGGCATGCCTCTCTATATATATATATATATATATATATATATATATATATATATATATATATATATATATATATATATATATATATATATATATATATATATATATATATATATACACCTTTTGTAAATATAACATTCCTCTTTTCATTAAATGTATATATTTATGATGTATGGATTTCTTATTTTGAATAAGAGGTAAAGAGATAGGGGGTGATACTCACATCACATTTTTGATGCATTGCATTTGTGCATTCTGATATTATCACGTAAACTGTAATGCATGCCGATTGTGATCGTCATGCATGTGAGTATCAATTAAGATATATTGCACGCATTTGTTTAATGTTTTTGCGACTTGCTCGATATGTAATTATTTAACTGGTAGCCTTAAAAGTAAAGGCATTTATGTGACTTGTAGTAGCTATCTTGTACACTTATTACACATGGACTAATGTTGTCAACTTCACTAGATAGACTTATATAACACCTCCTAGAGTTACCTAGGTATTCTTGTTGTAACATCTTTCTCCATTTTCACCCCCTTATTAAAGATAGTTTCTCTCTTTCGCTACTCTCTTTCTAGAAATGTCAATCTTCTAGTTTGTTCTTCCTCGTCCTCCCGATATCCTTGAATCTTGATAGGATTAGGATCCTAATAGTAAGACTATGTTTATTAATAAGTTGACAACCCAACCGGTTGAATATATTATACATAAATAATAATATTTTAATCAAAATTCTCAAATTCTCCCATGACCAAGGTCACATGACAACCTAGATTGCCAACCTTCGATTTACCACATGGCGGCTAGTGAATGGCTATTTGCTTTATTTTTCTTTTTTCTTAAAGAATAGATTGGTTGTGTGTACAGGTTGGGTTGGGTTGTTGGTAAAAAGGTATAGATTAGTTGTGTAGATGAAGAAAAGAAAAAATATTATTTTAGTAGAGATTTGGTCGTTATAGATTGTTGATAAACATAGTCTAAGGTACGTAAGAAGTCTTTGTCTATGTACATGATATATTTAACATGTGTATATGTATTTCATGCATAAAATGGCTTTCATCCTACATGTTTCATTTTTAAATATATGTTAGTATCATCTGATATTAATTAGGAAAAGTCGAGTATATAATTATTTGACCTTAGCTCGTGAGTCGTGAGGTACTTAAGAAGTATTTATGTAAGTGGATGATATATTTAACATGTGTATATGTATGTTATACGTAAATAAATGGCTTTCATAATATATGTTTCATTTTTAAATATATGTTAGTATCATCTAAATATTACTTAAGAAGTTCCTTGATTTAAATATGGTCTCATTTCATATATTTGTGTGTCAAGCACTCAAGCTAGTTGTACATATTCGTTTTACAAGTTCAACTCAGTTGATAGGGTGTTTTACCTAAAAACAATTCTTCATTCATGCTAAGGAGATGCTTTACGAACTTATTAGTAAACTACATGTGGCTCGGTTCACTCCATGAACAAAACAATGTAAGCTATATATATAAATTACGTTTTGTAAATAATAGAAAATAGGGTATGATACACCTTTTTAATTGCTTGCCTCGATTAGCTTGTTAAGCTCATTTAACTCGTTTAGCTCGTTCGGCTCAATTAATTTAACGAGCTTTCGAATAAGTCGAGTCGAATTTTTATTTTTTAAAGCTCGTCTTTTTAAGCTAATCGAGCACCAATCTATGTTTAAGCTCGACTTGAGCTCGAAATTTATGATGCTCGACTTGAGTTAAACGAGATCGAGCTTGAGTAACTCGTTAGAAGCTCGACTCGTTAACACCCTTATATATAACAAAAGAAAAAAAATACTACAAATGAGATGAAAAACAATTATAGAATGACGTTTCGGTTATTTTTTGTGAACTTATTATGATACACTTGTTAGTAGTTGTTACTTGACATGACCAGAAAAATCTATTGAATGGCTCTCAATGGAAACTTGCCACTATTTTGTGAAGTTTTGTTGAATGTTTTTTGGACATTAATGTATCAGAAGTTTTATCTTCGTTTAGTTGATATGATACTCCATTGAATCTCAATATATAATTACCAGTTCTATATTTTTTAATTTAGTGGCAGCACTTAATATAACTTTTATCCTAAACCTCAAGTATTAAGAGTGTCGAATCTCTATCTTAAACGTTCCAAATAAAATCGTTATTTGTTATCGAGAGAAACATCAAGTCGTTGTAGTATAGTGGTAAGTATTCCTGCCTGTCACGCGGGTGACCCGGGTTCGATCCCCGGCAACGGCGTTGTGTTTTTTTTCTTTGCGTCGAAATGCAATTTTTGTCTATTTGGGCTTCTCAATTGGCTAATGTTTTGCTTAATTTTGGGCTTTATTGCAGACGATTAAAGCCCACCTTTTATTACAATATCAAAGAGCACCAAGATCATTAACATTCATTAATTCAACGAGGATGGCTGCGAGCCGCCGCGTTGCGGCGGGGCAGTGACAATTCGTTTGTACTTTTGTAAGTTGTTTTCTGTAATATTGCAGCAACTTTATGCATTTGGTTGATGCATAAATGGGGTGTTTGGTTTGTGAAATTTTCTAGTGATACTATTATTTAAGCGAAAAAAAAATTGTTACAGACAATTTACATTAAAAAATAGAACGTTTTTGTTTGTTCACATAGTAAAGTCATACTTTTAGCATTGTACGTGGTAAAATAAATGATATCTACATTACAAATGCAAGATTCCCTTTTTATTTTAATCGTAAGAGAGTTAACATTCAAAGTCTTTATCATTTTTGGCATTTTGAATAGCCTTGCAACGTCATAGGATCAATGGTCAACTCGCCTTGTCATTGTGTGAATGATATTATTCGATAAATCAAGTTGTGTCAATTCACGTGGTCCCTTTTTGTAGTTTATATAAATCATAAACTTGCAACTCGAGATGAAGGTGGGAAAAGGACGGGCTAAGGTTTTGGGCGGACAAAGCGTTAATGGGCTGGGCTAAAAAGCGGTCCCAAACCCTTAAGAAAGCAGCCAATCAGAAGCCTCCGTTTTGCTGTGAAATTATATATATTATAATTGTGCAGGATCATTAGCAAAAATTATTTCAATGTTACACTTAAGGCCTTTATTTTTATTTTTTTTTATTATTTTTTTTTTCCTATATCTATATCTGTAAATTATTAAAAAAAATTATAAATTTTTTTCCCTATATCTATATATGTATATATATATATTTTTTATATAACTTTTTCCTATATCTATATCTTTAAAATATTGGTTTTATGGTTTCGCTTACATGTGGTATATATGTAGAGTTGGATAGTAGTATTAACGTGCTTATATATAATTTTAAGTACTTTTGTATCATTAGAGGCTAATGTTGACACTACCAGGTGTAATGTAACTATGTATTACTCGTATGTGTTTTCACTTATATTTTTGTACTTGCCTTAAGTTCTTTGTTTAAGTTCTGCTAGTAATAAGCAGATCTTTATGTGGTTTTATTTGCTTGCGAGACCCTTTATTAAATGGTTAGTGGTATATATAGAAAATTGTGCAACTTCACTATGTACAAAAGATGTGTTTCTTGCTTAATGATGCTATAGGTTAACGGAGTATTATTACACTATGCACATGTGGCCATTAGAAACAATTCTTGATTTTTTGTGTATCAAAATCATGCAACGGTCAAAAAAATAGGGAGAGTTGTGCCCATTCAATCGGTTGGCTGACAAACCGAAAGAAGGCAAAGGTTGGGGTGGGATTCGGTCATGCTCGGTTGAGCTAGTGCGGCCGACGCGGTTGACTACTCGGTTGGAGGCCAACCAACCGAGCAAACACCCTTCCATTAGCATTGGCCTTATAAGGCCAATCTTTGGAGGAGAAGAAGGAGGTCAAGGCCATTGATATCTCTGGCTAGCTAGGCTTATATATATGGTCACCTTTTGTATGATGTACAAGTTTCGTGTTTTTTGGTCTGATGTTGGTCTTGCAAAAGACTGCAGGTTGCATGTATTTTGTGCTTTTGCTTGAATAAAAGCTTTGTATTATTGTTTTTTCTTTCACTTGGTTAATTTCAGAGAGATGGTGCGATCAATGTTTTGAAGAATGGTTTTTTAATCGACCTAGCCAAGGTCTAGCTAGGTACAAACATAATCACGCTAACCTTTCATATATTTACCACCATTTCCAAAGATACAATATGGAAATGGTGGTAAATACTTTCATATATTGGGCGATTATTGGAATAAGTGTTGAACTTTATGTAGCCCAAGTTTATACGCGAATTGCTTTTGTTGAAACGTTTATAAGATGTTTTCAGTTGATTGCAAAGCCAATAATTATGAGAACAAAACTATATGTTTTATGGGGCATTTGATTTTAAAATATATAACATAAATTCGCATCATGCCAACAAGCTATAATGATTCCTCCCTATTATAATGGTTTTGGTCACGAACCATATGTTTCCCATTAAAGTTTTATGTAAATGTGTGAAACCCGTATTGATAATCCACCACAACGCACAACAATGGGATGTTGTAATTGATAATTCATTCAGGGGGAGAATGAGCAGCGAGAACTTTGGAATGAATTATGTTGATATAAGATCCTCACACTAATGAATATGAACTTGAATTTTAAGGGACAATTTACATTTCAGATCTAGTAATTGCCTAACATGTTTAGTGACCTAAAGAAAGTGACTAGATCATATATATACGCTGCTAGTGCTCCAATTAAAATGTGTGTCCCAACATTAAAATCAATGATTGATAGTAAGTCTATGGAACGCCTGTAGCGTGATAGACAAATCGATTCCATATAAAAGTCCTCGAATGAATAGATAAAATGGAGCAAGAAAATGAAAATGGTCAAATCGAGGTAATAAGACCCCATAAAAGTTCCTTAAAGAAACACTAGACATGAAGGTAGTTGAAAAACCCCGGGTGCATGAAAAACTATGAGATCTCAATAAACGATATATAATGTCCAATAAAGTGTGGAATCGGAAAGTAATGAATCGACGTCGATAGTGCTATTAGTTTGACAATGTGCACTGTAATGATTATATAAATAAATAATATAGTGCTAAAATAAAGATGAGGATATTGGATACCTGCAGGAAGTGCATATGCATAAATGAATGGCCAAAAGATGTAAAGACACAAAGAACTAATGAAACACTAAAGTCTTGTGACGAGACATGGTTACTGGGACTTGAAGTCCGTACATATGAATGTGTAAAATTATTAGATATGCATTGGTCTTTATGAGAAAGCGAAGTTAAAGTATTGAAACTTTTGTATTTAAGGCATAACTAATGGCACACAATATTTTCATAAAGACATGAAAATGATCATAAGTAGACATGTTCTCATGTGGTGGATCTAATAATGTATTTAAGTCTGGAAATATAATAGTAATTTATATGCGTCTAAAAGATAAATGAATAGAGCTCATACAAGATTTTATTATAGGATATAAAATGCATGAAGGATGCTAGTGATTTTTAATGCTTAAAGCATATAAGAGAAGTTCTCGAGAACACTACTTGATTGTATTGAATTAATCATGTTTGTGACATACGTTTAATGATTGCCTTAGTGTATAGTATTGTGCCAAATAAAGAATTATATTTGCCAATGAAACTTTATAAAGAGATCTAGATTTGAATATTGTTTAAGTTTCATGCAGTTTGATTTATGATTATAAAGGCAAATGAATGCATAGAAGTTGAATTTGAAACAAAAGACATATTTTGTCTTAGCTTATGATTAAACATTTAAAGGATGAAATATGTGTGCATCATGAAAACTAAAGAAAGATGTTAACTGTCCTTATATGGATAAACGACACTCATGTTTATGAGGTCACATGATGTGGAAAAGGCCCCCTTGATTTATAAAGATGATGATCACAATATCGATTTAAAAGTGTCATACTAAAATTTATATGAAACATTTATGATTCTCGCCAATGGCCATACATGATATAATATATCATTTGAATTAATTGTGTTTGCAATGAATGACTTATGAAGTACGATGTTGTTCTTGAATGAGATGTATGGCGTATGTTAATCCATAAAAAATGGATATGCGAACAACATGCAGAGAATATATATTCATGTGATTCTATCAAGACACTGTAATGTGCATTTCACTGACTCAATGAACTTAAGTGATGTGATCATCAGAGGGAGAAAAGATACGCATTGCACACTTTTTCCCTTGACCATGGTTTTGTCCCTACAGGGTTTTCCGGCAAGGTTTTTAATGAGGCAGTATCCCCTAGCGTATAAAGGAGTTATGTACTCTTTTTCCTTTACTAGATTTTTGTCCCACTGGGTTTTATCTAGTAAGGTTTTAACGAGGCATAATCCTCAAATGAACATCCAAGGGGGAGTGTTATGGATAAATATGGTATGGATGTCCATATCTATTAGTATTGGTAGTTATTTTAGAGAATTGTATCTTGTGGAATACTCTATCTTGTAACTATATATACATGCCTACGAGATGAATAATACAATTCTTCCATGTTTTCAATTTTTTATTCTTGTTATTTGTTCTCTTCTTAATTATTAGTTTTACAACAAAAGCCAGTTATACTTTTCTTCTAATTTTTCTCCCAAAGAACCGATATATATATTATATATATATACTAAAAACGATTTTGTGGGTGTATAGAAAATGGTTTCATACATGGTATGTTGTCAAATTTTTATTGGTCTATTCTATGTTTATACAAATGGTAGTACAAAAAAAAAGGGTGTGGCAAATTAGGATTGGCTAATGTGTGTTGCAAAGATTATTGTTCACAGTATACATACATTACAACAGATACATATAATCTATCTATACATATATGACAACAACTGAGTTTTCCCCTAATCTAGACCCTTTTACACCGTTCTTCTCCGCACAAATCCGTCACCATCACAAAAACGCACGCACACACACATGCAACAAAAAGACACTTTCTCACTACCCTAATCACAGGGCACCACCATCATCGGTGGTTTTTGAGTTACCTCTGCCATCTATTCTTCTACAAATCCATTGATTGCAAAAAATATTCATATCAAAATACAAACTCATCTTTCTCTTCCTCCTTCAAACCACCGGCTGTGTGGTTAAAAAAAAATGCGCACACTCATCGCAATCAAACCTCCGGATGTGTGGTTACATAAAAAGGCTTTTTAGGATTTTAGTTTCAATAATGAATTGCAGGTAATGATTTGTGTTATGAATAATTTGTTTCTAATGGTGGATTTATCTTAAATTTTTTTTGACATATTTTGGTTTTGTTTAGGGGTGATTATTGGTAAAGATGCTGATGAGTGCAGTTGAGGTTTTTTTTTTCTTTTTTTCTTTTTTTTTTTTTTTTTTCACTTATCATAAAAAAAAGTACCAATCAGAAAGAGGTGTGACTTTTTTGTGTTTGTTAAAATTGTTTGTTCTAATTGTTAAACTTATATTGTGCAGATTATTTGATTGAGTCATGGTGATGAGAATGTTAAGATGCTGAATGGGTTCGAAGGTGTGGTGACAAGTGAGCAGGTTGCGGTAGCACCTCCGGAGTGTGCCGGGAAGCGCTTTTATGGGTTCCAATATCAATTTTAGGTATAAGATTTGCGATTTTGGGTTACGTTAACCCCAAGTGTTTGAGGAAATGTCTTAAGTAAATTTTTTTATAAAAAAGTAGTTTATATGAGTATAATATTTGGACATATGAAGTTATCTTGCAACTGATAGACAAACAAGTGCAATTTTATTTTAAATTGAATTTTGCATAAGAGTTTGTCAAAAAGAAATGCCATGCTTTGAAATGTCTTTTAAGTGAAAACATCTACAACATATATTATAGTTTAGTCATAGATATAAAGTCTTTTGATAAGGTGTAGCAGAAATAATTGAAATATGAGAAGGTTATGCAACTGAATTAAGCATCCATGAGGATATTACGGTGGTGATGTTATACCTCGATCACGGTCAAGGTTGGTCCAATGGGATCAGTATATTTGATAATGATAAATATAGTGACTGCATTACCACCCCTCTTGATATTTTTAATAAAGGAGATCGATAGTTGATAAAGGTAGCTATATTAGTTTATATGTGTTCAATAAATTGATAAATTTCTAATAAAGTTTCAAGATTTGGGATAATAACATAACCGTGATCATGATCAGGAACTCCAAGTGGTGACGAAGATGAGAAGAAGTTTGCTAATTTGGATACTTTGTGACATCGAACTCATAATGTCAAATGTCAAATTACCCGACAATTTCTGATCCACGCAGTTTTCAAAGCTGAGTGTCTAGATATAGGTATGATGTCTGCATTATTTTTAAGTATTATGAGTTGGATAAGGGTAGAAATAATAAACCTCAATCATTTGGTTGCTTATCGTCTTGAAATACATATATTTTCTCCTCAATGACTGCTTTGCCAAGACTCTTTTCCATGCTTCTTTGATTCTCCTATATCCGAAATGACATCTAAGCTTAATTATTTTCAATGTAGCTATTTTAGTCGGATGAATGTACTTTATGTGCGACCTTTGCTTTCAATAATGAGATAGTGGTGGATTAATCGGTATCTCACATGTGAACAGACGGGATGCCTTCGAGCGAGGAAAAGTTTGTGGTTATCTCTGATTTTCAAGGATGGGGATATTCATGTAGTGATATACAAGGATATGACAACCACAAAAAGGCAAAATCACAACTATTTTGCCACGAGAGGTCTCAAGGACAATGTTTTCAGCAATGGCAAAGGTACATTTATGGAAATTAATAAAAGCTAATGCATCGTAATCTCATTTATTTAATGAAATTTTTTCTTATATATATTATCCAATGTAAATACTCTATTATCTTATCCACATATATGTGAAGGTTGTTGGCGCCAACAAAGGTGCTTCTTACTTCATGTGCATGACTTTAGTGTAATCGTTGCAAATAAAAAAAGGGAAAAGTTTGCCTTTTAATGCCAGGTAGGAGTACAAATACACTATAGTTCCATCGGTTGGCGTGTTGGTGCATTTCTTAGCTATGCTCAGTCTTTCCCTGAAAAAAGGGCCATTGCTCGGTGATTTCTTCTGAGTCGTTTGGGTTTTCAAGATTTGCGACATCTTCTCAGTGGTTCAAGGTTTGGCCCTCTCTTACAACTCAATTTTTTTCCACATTATATTGTTGTGACAGATCCTTAGTGTAAAGTCTTAGGATACACTGGTATGCAATGGTTCAAGGCTTTGAGCGTTTCTTTCGAACTATTATAGAAAAAAAAGATGGATTTGAATGAAATATGTGATTAAAATTTGAGACAAGTACTCACATATAACATAGTAACAAACCCCAAATGAATATTACGTCTGATTTTTTAACTTTCTCAAAATTACAGGTATGATAAGATTCTTTACGTTAAGAATTTTCCATAATGTAAAAAGGGTTGAATGCACCAGTGACACTCCGTAATCACATGTTGCATTTTTCATGAAAGTTGACTAAATTAGTGGGTCTAATGTGCGCATTATGCAACTTATTACTAATTAGGATCATTAGTGAAAGCTACTGTAATATACTTATGAGGATAAATAATTAAGTTAATTGTATTATACATGCTTAGTCAAGTTCTTGAAAAGTACCTAATGGGGCGTTAATTGTTTAGTTGTGAGGCTGAAATTGTTTGAATTGGTCAGTTCAACTCAATGTTTTGGTTACATTTTCAGGTTCTAAATTTTCTAAAATTGCAGCGGCGAACCTAAGAAATAAGCCGTTACCTAAACCACCCCAATTGGCCCTAAGAGAAAAGGTAAATGGTTCATATGTATCATGTATCATAATATATGTAATTTAAAGGATATTTGGGAATCTGTTTTACGAGTGTTAAATGGGATTGGATGTTGGTGGTCGAATATGGATTTTACTTTGCAGATGACTTTAAAAAGCAGGTTGGGAATGTGGTTGATGTCGAGGCGGTTTCCTAAGCCAAAGGCCGAATCGTATAAGCAAGCTAAGCACCACGAAATTCTGGGAAAATAATGTAGCACCGTTCCTGACTGTATTCAAAGTTTGCACTATCGGGTTATCGAAGTCCTACATTGTAGTTCCCAAAAATTATATAAAGCTTTTGGTGGCTTTGCATTGTAAATAAGTTATTAGTGTATCATAAATGTACAACATGAATATAAGTTTTGCAGATCACGCAACAAAAGTCGGGAATTTATGGGCTTTCCATAAAATGACCACCTTATGTGCAATTTATAGGTTGTCGTTGATTGTTGAAGAAATGCAAGTCTGCTAACTTATTAAATTGCTCAAACCACGACTTCATTTCGGATGATCCCATTTACTCTTTCCATTGCTCAAGGAAATTACATGTAGCATAATTATATGTTCTTATAGAATATGGTTACTCTTAATGCACATTCATTATGCATGTATAATTTGTTCGTTGCCCTCTTTTATCTACTGTGGTTACTGTAATTTATTACACATAACTTAGAGCAAGGGGTATGGACAAATTCGTTTCTCGCCGAATCAAACGTGGCATCTCGCCACTTGTTTTCGTTTCTCGCCATGATACCATCGTGGCTCGCCACAATGGATTTCGCCATTCAAACGACGAAGTAAACGACAAATGGAAAATACTAAACCGTTTCATTTTACAACGGTTACATTTCTAAATTATTTACTTTTCAAATTCAAAACCATTTCACACACACAATACTTAAACAACTCTATAAATGTAAACCACAATCTACACAAAAAAAATCACATTTCACACACACAATTTAATTTCAAAATTCACATTCTCTTTACGCAACAAATGGCTTGTCGTCTCCTCATTCATTCTTGATATGTGAGCGTCGTTCAAAATCAATGCGAGAACGATGATGAGGCTTAGAAAAGAGAATTTGTTTATTATATCGCGTCATCCAATTCTTTGAGGACAAAAGGAATGAGAAAGCTGCGGATGAGAGCATACAAGACTTGCAACGACATCGACTTAACGAAAAGGTGTTATCGAGAATTTCGAAGGAGGAAGCCCGCAGAGATGACGAACTTATTGACAAGCTGTGGAAGTGTGTTCAACGGATAACGAACAACATCACCACCAAAGTCAACTGGAGCTATCGGGTGAACAAAGATGATGATCCAGAGTCTCTGTGAGGATCTCCCGGTGAGACGAGGAAGCTTTGTCTCGCCTTGAGGATTATATACCCTCCGCGTTTGATCCTACGGAGGACTTTTCAGATTAGGATTTAAAATTTATGTATTTTTCGTATGGTTTATTTTCGTACCGTAAGTTGTTTTTTTTTTCCGTATGTTTTTTTTTTTTATTTTATTTTGCGTATTGTAGTTGTATTTTTATTTTAAGTTAATGAAATGAATTTTTAGTTGTATTTGGAAAATATGGAAAATAAATAAAATGATAGTGGGTGGGCCCCAAGTGAAAAGAAGTGAGTATGTTGTGATTTGGGGGTATTTTTTTGTTAGTGTGTTGGAGTGATGTGGAAGTGATGTGGCACACGTGGGGCCCAAGTGAAGTGAAGAGGGGAGGTCATGACACCCCTTGCTCTTAATGAATTACACTATCATATGAAAGACTTGGCAACAAAACACCCCCGCAGCAACGCGCGGGCAAATATGCTTGTATCTTGTATATGTTTGGTTGTTTTATTATGGCCCACATATTTATTTATTTCTTTAGAATTATTCTTTGTAAGTTAAATACTGATTGTGAAGTTAATGAGAATTAAGGAAGATAACTACTTTCCAATAATTTGGTGATGGGTACCCGGTACAATGGTTTGGCTTGACGCAAGGGCCACGTCAACTTGACGAGGATCATATTGACTCGCACCCAATGCTCTTATAAGAGCTAAATCTAGATAGCATACATGCTACAAATTAGAAACTGATCAAGAAACTATAACAACCCTCATGAGATGTCACATAAGCAAGAATTGCTTGCTACAACGCAAATTAATGATTACCCATTCGGAATCAGTTACCTAGATTCTAACATAGTCAAAGAAATTTAAACTTAATAACATCTTTTGATATGCACTTTTGAAAACCAAGATAATCAACCTTGATGATGTATAGAGTTAATTCCGTAAATATACCTGTTTTTAAAAGAATGGACGACAATTTACGTGTTTGAAAACCATCTTTCAAAAGTATGCTTATCAAATAAAAGAACAATTTTTTTAAACGACGGATTTTTATTAAGCAACTAGCAAGAAGCTAGACAAGAAATAAACATCATAAGGTTACAAGATAATGATTTTTTAACCAATCTACCCAACTAAAATTCGTCTTGCATCTATATATACACCAATAAAACGAACGAGCCACTATATCATAAAAAAGAATCGCTTTGGAAGGAATGCTCGAGCAAAATATAGATGCATTCCGAAAACTCCATACAAGCCACCACATAACATAAAAAAACACCTTCCAATATTTCTTTACGATTAGAAGGAAACTGAATACTCGAAACCTAAATTTACCACTCCTCGTATGAAGAAATCTCCAAAGGATTAATATCCCACCATGTAAAGATCTTACGACAAAGACCTCTCGCCATAGAACATGCAAAGAAAATGTGACTTGTAGACTCGACTGCGCTACCACATGTAGGGCACATAATAGACGGGATATCCATTCCTCTACGAGAAATATTAAGTCGAGTTGGTAAACAATCTAAACTAACTTTCCAAGCAAGAATATTAAATTTAATAGGAACAGCTTTTACCCAACGAGTTTTGGAGGAAGCACCCGATAACATGTTGTCATCAACAAACCTCCTTACCGAAGCAACTGAAAAAACTCCTGAGCCCTCTAATGACCAAAATCATCTGTCTTGCATCACAGGAAGTTGAAAACCATTAAAAAAATCACCAGGTTTAACAATTGAGTATTCTCAACTCCATCTTTTGGAATGTGCCGCAAAGAACATCTCAAATTCTCAAGAGCCAATTTCGAAGCAACCGTAATATTCTTATTCGATTCCAATGCATAAACTCTAGGAAACCAATATTTAAAAGCAGTGTCTCCCTACCATACTTCCTCCCAAAACAAAGTGTTCTCACCATTACCCACCTTTTTCTTAATAAAGCCTAGAAGATCAATCCCAAGACTCTTAAGCTTAGTCAACTCACGAACTAAATCTAACCAAGTTGATGGATGAGTAAACTTCGACAGATTACAAAGACTACCCTCTACTCCATGAATAGCCTTTATCACCCTAGCCCACAAAGAACAACTATCATTTCTAAAACGCCACACCCACTTAAACATAAGAGCTCTATTCAAAGCAAAGTAACTTGATACACCTAAACCTCCTTTCTCTTTAGAAGCCAACACTACTCCACTTCACCCACATCATTTTCTTTTCATTACGTTCTATCCCATTAAAGAAGTGACATCGAATAGGTTCCATTCGTTTTAGCACCTGTACAGGAACTTTAAACAAAAACGTAATAAATAGGCATTAATCCCAACAATGATTTGAGAAGCGTTAGTCTTCCACCTATAGAAAGTGTCTTCATCTTCCATCTCGATAGGCGAGATAATAATTTATTCACTATCTTGTCCCAAGAGTTAATACGCGACATCAACCCACCAACTTTGATACCAAGATACGTAGTAAAAAGGAGTTTTGAACGTCAAACATCCTATCTTTCTAGCTGCCTAATTCACTTAGTCAACATCTACTGCTATCCCCATCAATTTACTTTTTTGCATGTTAATGTGAAGACTAGAAGCATGAAAGAAGCAATCTAACGCGTGCACAATAGTAGAGATATTAGAATCGCTCCATTGTCCCATAAAAACGACGTCGTCAACATAAAACAAGTGTGAAACATTCAAAGATGATCCAATAGAAACTCCTTTAAATAAGCCTTCATTAACAACTTGCTGAAACGACAAGTGAAGGCTTTCCATAATCAATATAAATAAAAAAGGAGAAAGAGGGTCTCTCTGGTTAAGACATTTATGAAATTGAAATTCCCGTGTCGGGCTCCCATTAACAAGACATGAGCCTCTAAAAGAACTTAAACAACTTTGAATCCAACCCCGCCATTTATCCTCGAAACCAAATTTCTTCAAAACATCATCCAAATAATCCCTCCGAACTAAATCGTAAGCCTTTTCAATATCAACTTTGAAAATCATAGTTTGTTTCTTCTTAGTTTTACACCACTGAATTAATTCATTTAAAATGAAAGGACCATCTAGGCTTTGTCTATTCGCGAGGAAAGCAGATTGCACTTCATTCACAATGTCTCCCAACAAAACGACTAGAGAATTCGCTAAATTCTTTGCAATTATTTTATACAAGCTTCCAATCAAACTAATTGGCCTAAAATCTTTTACCAGTTTAGCATCTTGCTTTTTCGGAATCAACCTTCGGTCGCCCTTGGTCGCATCGTTGTGTGACTTGGTCGAGATCGGTCGAGGGACCAAGAAAACCCACACTCAGTCAAAAATTCGACCGAGTTCTTACCTCACAAAAAAACAAAAATACCCCTTTTATTGGAGAAAAAATAGTATGCAAAGTTGATCTCTATGGTTTAACGAGTTGATGGAGCAACGTTGTGAAGTGGATTTGCAAGTTGATGGAGCAACCCCAACTGATATTTGCCCGACATTTTTCTCTGCATGGTCGAAAATTCAAACAACTCCAATTGATTCTTGCGAGGTGGTATGCAAAGTTGATGGAGCAAAATTGTGAAGTGGATTTGCAGGTTGTTTGGATACACTGATGAAGTGGATTTGCAAGTTGGGAGATAATATGTGTTTTTAACATGCAAGTTGGGAGATGAGGTGCTTCTGCATGCACATGTGTTAAACACGTATATACTAGATGGTATCATGGGCGGAGGGGATAGGGTGGCCAGCAGGTGCTGGGCCCCCCTCAACTAGCCCAAGAAGTCCATAATTATATAGCCCAAAACCTATCTGTTTTAGGAATACCAATGGCGGTCACTCCCAATCCAGTTATAAGGAAGAGAAAAGCCAAGCAAACTGAATGGTCAATGTCATTCCTTCAATAACTAAATTACCGATCAAAAGTGTTCAATCATCTAATAAGGTATTCAATGCTCTTTACTATTTAGTTTTCATTAAGGATCAAAATTAGTTATTTGTGCAATTGTGTTTAGAATGTTTCGCATAAATGAATTGAACATTAATGATCCATTGAATACTTGTTAAATGATAACTATTAATTGCTTCATTGTTATTTGCTTGTATGCTTATTAGTTTTTTTTCTTCTGAAAGTTACTTGTTATTTGTTACTGTATTTGTTATGTTCTTATTGTTCTAGTTTTTAGTTTTTTTTATCAAATACCAATTGTGAATTGTCAAAACTCAAAATTCTAATATAGAAATAAAGAACTAACTGAACTAGTATCAGTAGTATGTATGTATGTGTGTACCACACAAAAGAGAATAAATTTGGAGGCTTTAGGGGTTGATTAAACCCTGGCGGCTCACCCCTGCTAATAAGGAAGTAGTAAATAACTAGTATAAGTAGTAATGTAGTATGCAGCAATGTATCATGTTGTATGATCATTGATCTAAGTAGTAATGTAAGATCAGTACTAGCATGTATGTATGATCATTGATCAAGAACTAGTATGAGTGGTATGTATTATTCATGTATGTATGAATTATGATCATTACCAATCGTCATTTGCTAACACATTTTTCCTAAAATTAATGTAACAAGTTACAGTACTTACTAAGATTTCAAACTTTTGGCTATTGGCTTGTAAGCTTGTTGAATACTTTTGTTGCAGAATATATATCACTCATGAGCAAGAAGAGAACAATCGCCTCTTTTTTCATCTATTTTTCTATATTATCATGTTTTGATGTATCTATTTGACCTACGCCGTGAGTACAAAAAAAAATAAAAAAATAAAAAAAATCGGCCCCCCTTAACTTGAAATCCTGGCTCCGCCCCTGGATGGTATGCATGTGTGTGGATATATACTAGATGATCATGGTATGCATAACACATATATACTTGATGAAAACGTGCATGTAGTGGATATATATATAAAAAGAAAAAAATAAAAGAAAAATTAAGAAGAAGTCATTTCTGTCTTGAAACTGTCGTCTGAGAAAAGTCGGAGAGAAAGCTGATGTGGCAACATTGATCATGGCTGTGCATAGCCTTACATTATCTAATCTAAATATTGGCTATTTTGAGGTGCATCCTTCTTGTAATATGCCTTCTATAATTATTGTTGCCAAATGTGCTTTAATTTTTCTTATTGTATCATCATTTCATGTTTAGCTTATGATATTATCTCATATTATTAGTTCCTTTTAGTTTATTTTTAAGGTTTTGGTTCGACTTTGGGTCTTTTCGCAAGTCGCAACTTCAGTTGGGTTGGTACAGTTGATGTGCAATTTTACTTGTGATAGGTCTTAATCGATTTTTCTACGACAATAAATAAAGAGAAACAAAAAATGCTGAAGTTCCGTCTTTGAATCATTTCACTTTACAATCCAAAACTCTCTTGTAATCGTTACTTTTCATTGGAGGATTATGTGATGCCTAGGCCCCAGCATCTACTAAGTTTTTCTTGTTATCTTTGGTTGTGCTAGTCATGCTGGCCTTTGTCGATGGGTTGTATTTACAAAGAGAGAAATAAAATTATGAAAGAGTGAAGAAAGAATGAAAGGAGAAAGAGTGACGGTGAGATTGGTTCAAATTTGGTAACGAGAAAGGAAAAGTCAAAGGAAATACTAAGGAAAGTAGGAAATTATTCTCCTTAATTTATTGAGTAATGGCCCATTATCCATTACTGGATAATGAGTCATTGTATTAGAGCCAACCAAACATCATTAATCATTATCTTTGCTATTATTTACTTCTTAATAACCTCAACCAAGCTCACTTTCAGAAAATGATAAAGATGTTTTTTTGGTTGTTTTTTATTAGATAAGCATACTTTTGAGAGATAATTTTCAAACAAACACATTGTTGTCTACAATTTTGAAAAAATGTATATTTATGGAATTTACTATGATGTATAGCCAAATTTTGGTTACTCACTCAGGCTCAAGACTCCATGTTGGAATCGCTCCAAATGGTTTGGAACAATACTAAAATAGACATTGAGTTCTAGTCTGGCCAACAAAAAAGCATGAGCGCATGACCACACATCTCTTCATAATGTAAAGCCTTCCTCTTTGCTCTTTATGAAACTTGCCAAGTCTCGTGCTTTCTAGTCTTCTTTTTGGCTTTTGAGTTTTGTTGCAGTTACCCATTTATTATTTTAGAGAATGTATATTACGAGTGTAAAGCAAATGATGTATAGAAAGAGTTTTTATATACTACGTAGAAGATAAGAAGAAGGTACTACCGACGGGCCTCTGGTCCAGCGGTATGGAGGTTTTACCCTCCTAAGAAAGGTCTCAAGTTCGAGTCTTGTATAGGGTAATAAGGGTTTCCTCCCGCGTGCGAAAGGGAAGGGTGTCATTACCTTCTGGGCTGGATCCAACCTGGTTGTGTGGGCTCGCTACGCCTTCTAGGCTAGATGTCATGTAGCTACGATTGCCATTCTAAAAAAAGATAAGAAGAAGGTACCGTAAAAGGTAGTATGGTCCAAGCAGTAAAACTATACGTACAATGAGCTACAGCATGGGCCTTGTATCCATTTGTCATCTCCTGAATAAGCATTTATGTGTGTTATGGTAATATGGGGATTTGTCATTTGACTCCTTTTTGAATTTGAACAAAAACTAGGATGAATGTTTCCATGTTAAGTTGATGGTAAATTGGTTAAAGTTCTTAAGTCCTTTTTTTTTTTTTTTTTTTTTTAATTTGATCACGGCCAACCACGATTTATAGTGACCAAAAAAAAAAAAAAAAAAAAAAAAAAAAAAAAAAAAATGCATTATGTATTTATGTTCAATCCGGTTCATGAACCATTTATATTGATGTGCATAATTTGTGCTTTAACTAAATGTGCGCTAACTCGCTAAGGAGTAATACCATTAGCATGTGTCTATACTTGTGAATTAAGAAGTTGAACCATTTGGGAACAAGTATACTCGGTTTGTATATATTATTTCACTGAAAACAACAGTTTTTCCGATGATGACGGGTATGCATTAAACTATAAAGTTGTTCTTGTTACATAGAAAAAACTAAACAATAAAGCATTTTTGCTTACTTCAACAAGTTTTAATGAATGTTACAGATATAGATTATAAAAAAATTAGGGTTAATTCCATATATACCCAATTTAAACTCCTAAATGTCATATTTGTCCAACTGAAAATCATAATGTCAAATATACCCAATTTTAAAATCATAATTGTCATATCTACCCATTTTATTACTAAATTAGTTAAAACAAAATTTACATAAGTAAATACCTATTATACCCTTAATCAAACATAAAGTTTTTGTTAGACACCATTGGGGATCAAACGAAAAACAAAACCACTAATGACCGGAGCCAAACAGAAGCACGAGGAACCATGTCTAACTTTACTATGACTTCTGCAAATTATTTCTCGTACTTTTTATGTGAAGAACGGAAGGAATTCTCTATTAAACAACAATAACCATCAAATAATAGAACAAATAAATAAGCACCATGCTTTGTCAACAATCTACATACAATTAAAATAGCCGTGTATGTAGATTTGTAACCATTTACATATAGTTAGTGTCAAATGTAGGGCCAGTTGTAACAAGGATTCCAATATGCTTTGTGTATATGGAAGCTTTTAGTGACATGTCTCTTTTCCTCTTTTCCTACGAGATGAAGAAAAATAAAAAGGATCATATGATTTTATGTTATTTTTGTAAAACCAAATTAAAGAAAGGCAAGAAACTTGCCCCCAATTAAGAAGGGTAAATTAGTCCGAATATTTTTCATTGATCATTATTACTCCCTCCGTCCCAAAATTATTGTCCACTATTGAATTTTTTAGTCTTTCTACTTCAACTTTGACCATAATTATTTTTGTTTGTGTTATATAATACTTGATGAAAAATATATGAATGTTTTGGGTTTTAAATGTATTTTTCATTGGTATAATTTTCATCAAGTATTATATAACACAAATAAATATATTAATGGTCAAAGTTGAACAAGAAAGACTGGTCAAAGTCAAACAGGACAATAAAAATGGGACGGAAGGAGTAAGATTTTAAAATGAATAAATTTGTATTTTGGATAAATATGACTAATTTTGTATTTAAATTGGGTATATATGTAATTATGACTTTTGATTGGGTAAATATGACATTAAGGGGTTTTAATTGGGTATATATGAAATTAACCCTTTTAGTAAATAGATTAATAAATTACATGTATCACATGCATATGTGACTCAACTAATAATAACCCAACAAACTCAACTAGTAATAAATTACATGTTTGGCAACCCTTGAAAACGTGATTATTTGATTATCACGTTTTCAAAACGTGAATAATCAAGTTTTAGTGTTTGGTTGCAAACGTGATTATCATTGAATTTTCCTTCAAAACGTGGTTTTAAAATTGGAGGTACGGATTTACTTTTTGAAAACGTGATTTTGCAAACATCATTTATGCAAACGTGATTTTTACCCAAACACCCCCTAAATACTGATTATATTGGACTCAAAACAAAATGAGAAAATAAAGAGAAAACACGATCGATACACTCTAGCATTAATGCTAGTTTTATAACTTTTAATGACGTATCAATCAACATCTACTAGCAGGGGACATGCATTAGAGCATCTCCAATGTTGACGCTAAAACTTTGCACTATTTTAATGCAAAGAAAGCATCTTTTTAGAATATGTTCTCACTAAAAAAAATTCACTCCAATGTATACACTAAATTTTGCACTAAACATTTTTTAATAAGTTTAATTTTTTCAACCTTATTTTCTTTCATAATATAGAATCAATAATGGTTCTAATATTATGTTATAATACAATAACTTGCATAACAATCAAGTAATAATCTTTTACATATGGATTAATATATCATACAAGACTAGGAAGTTTGGAATGGAGTGAAAGTTCGAAATGGAGATAAAATTTTTGTTGCTAGATTGACATCATACAAACACGCTAAAGATAGATTAACATACTTTATAAAATAAGGTAAACTTTTAATGTTCGCTGTTACCAAACCGGTTCCATAGATGTTCAAAGTGCATTACGAAGTTCGCTGTTATAGTTTTCATTTGTTTTAGTCCACAAAAAAGTTTTGCAAGTTCTTGTACTAATTTTAGCTCATGTTCTTGTTGGGCTGTTCTTGGGTCTGTTCATATATGAACTCCTTTTATTGTTGAGTTTGTTCATGTTTAGCTATGTGACGAATCTCAAGAAGTTAAACTATTATATGAACTGCTTCTTTTATTATTGAATACATAAATGGTTGAATAAATTATATTTTAAAGCTAAAAGTACATTTAGTGCAATGAATAGTAGAACACTATATTTGGTGCAATTTGAGCTTTACTATTCATTGCACTAAGATAGGGGTGGCTTTATTCCCGACACAAGCCGGCCTGAAAGCCGCGAACATTAACAGGTTCGGGTCGTGCTAAATAGATTTCGGGTCAGGTTTGGGTCGACCTATCTAACCCATTTATTAAATAGGTCAGGTTCGGGTTGAGAATAAAATAAGCGGGTCGACCCGCCAACCAGTTTAAGATTTTTTTCATAAACTCAAAATTATTTATATTTTATTATGCGGGTTAAATGTGTTAAACAAGTCAACCCAACAACCTGTTTAACTTCGTGTAATGTTGCCAACTGTATATAAAAAGGTTAAATGGGTCAACCCGAAACCCGCTGAACCGATTCAACCCGTTTAACATATTCAACCCGTGTAACCTATTTTACCCGCCAACCTAAGTATATATACGGGTTAAATGGGTTAGGTTGGGGTTATGTCTAAACATGTTAGGGTTGACATAGCTGACCCGATGATTTAAATGGGTCAGGTTTGGGTTGAGATTTTTACGACCGCAAAACCGCACCCGAACCCGACCCGAATTGCCACCCCTACACAAAGATAGTGTGCATGTTTAGTCCTAACATTGGATAAGATTTGTAGTACTTTTTGCACTATCTTAGTGCAAAAAGTACAATTAATGCCAACATTGGAGATGCCCTTATAAATATAGTTTAGGGGGTGGCAATGGTTTTGAGCCATACCTCACCATACCACACCCCCATAATAATATTCCACCTAATCTCATATCTCACCATAGTTTTTTAGTGGCAATGGTCATTCCATACCTCACTCATTTTTTTATTTTTATTTATTTTATATTTTATATTTTTTTTAAATTCATAATTAAATCAAACAATTAAATAAAAAATAATATATCATTAATAATAAGCCAAACGACTATAATTTTGAACATGGAATACACGCTCCTCCTTTCAATTCTTTCCATGCCGCTTCGGCAATTGATGCCGCACTCCATACCATGCAGCACGATGCCGCTAGGGTGGCAATGGGATGCCGCTCGATGCCTCATCATACCGAAGCCATACCGTGTGTGTTGCCACCCCCTTATAGTCTAACACCAAAATTCACATTTAGTGATACTATATGAAATACCTATGCTAACATGTTGTATAAATATACTATCCAGTATCCACACTTACATATATAACACTTATAGTCAATCTATGCCTCTTATGCAACTAGTACATGAAAACAAAACCAACATGAGTCATCTATATTACAAGGATCTAGCAAATAAGTCATTATTAGCCTTAAAACAAATCCAAAGTCTTCTTTATTAGGCTCTAGGCGTACTTCACATCAGATGATTATATCAAATTCTTAATTCTTAAACGTCATAAAGAGAAAGACATGCAATTAGCCAAAAACAAAATACAAAAAAATTAAATGTATTTAGGTGTGACATTAGTAAAATAATATAGACCTCGTTTTCAAAGTCGAAATATAACAAGAAGTAAATAGTCAATTAACAATTCATAATTTGACGATAGCTATTTTACACACAATCCAATATTTGCATCAAACATATATATGATTGAAACTCTAAAAGATTTATTGATTCTAATGGTATACATACCACAGTGAATGCAGCAGTCAAGACAGTTAACAAAGACTCAAGTGAGCAACACAATGGAATTCAACATGAAGCTCAAGATCAATACATCTCCCCACTTCACACAAGATACCAAGGCTATCTAAAGAAGATGCAGTCTTACTAATTCATATATTATCTGTAACTCTTTGTATGTAGTAAATCATGTATTAGTTCTAGTTCTAGCTTAGCTTGTATTAGTAGATAGCAATGTAATAGTATCATGTAGATGTAGTATAAATACTCTGTACTCAACTTCATTCTATTCAATTGAATCAGTTACACAATTCAGTTCAATCCTATCTTCTCTTAATTTTGCAATATGGTATCAGAGCAGACCTTAAAGGTCCTCTGTAACAACCACCACCAACTGTCATAACAAACCACCGTTTGACCACCTCAACTAACCCTTTGACCACCCCAACTGTTTTTCCCTCCAAAATATTCCGCCATTAACAATCATCAAAAACCTTCAAAAAACCATCAAATCTCATCAAATAATCATCAAGATTCATCAAAATCATCACTGAATCCATTCATATACATCATACATAAAAAATCAACACCAAAATCTACCCAGAAATTACAAAATGGCACCAACTAACACTAATCCAAACACCACCATTGATCCAAACACCATTACTGAAGACACCAATTCCACTAATCACCCACTCTTTCTTCACCAAAATGATCACCCAAGACTCATCCTCATCTCCAAAAATTCGGTTCGATAATTACAGCTCATGGAGGAGATCTATGATGATTGCACTCAATGCTAAGAATAAACTGAAAATCATCACTAATGAGTACCAAGAACCCCACACAGATTCACCATTGAGAGCTCTATGGGAAAGAAACAATGATATGATTATATCTTGGATCTTGAACACAGTCACTGATCAAATAAGCAACAATCTAAGCTTTGTGCATTCTGCTGACCTTATGGCTTGAACTACAAGAACACTACTCATGGCGGATGGGTATAGGATTTATCAACTAACAAATGATATCACCCAGTTGAAGCAAACAAACACCTCAGTTGAAGTCTACTATCACAAACTTAAAGGTCTCTGGGATGAAATTGATGCACTGGAAGCTCCTTACATGTGTACTTGCAATTGTGTGTGAGAAAATGGAAGGTTGAATGGGGCAAGAGAAGGAAGAAAAAGGTTGTTACAGTTTCTAATGGGATTGGATGAGTACTTTTCCAACATCAGAGGTCAAATCCTTCTAATGCAGCCCTTACCAAATGCCACTAAAGCCTATGCTATGCTCAGACAAGAGGAGAAACAAAGAGAATGCAGCAATTCCAAGTACTTCACACCAACAATCATGAGCACCTTCACCAATCCAAGATCCTATCAGTCCAACAACAATGCAACAAACAACAAACCATCAAGAACTACTTCTCACTTGAACACCAAGAAGAGTACCTTCAAACCAGGGGTGATATGTGGTAATTGTCAAAAGGAAGGTCACTATCAGAATGAATGCTATCAAATTGTGGGATATCCAGTGGGTCATCCTCTACATGGCAAGTTCAAACCAGGAAATGGGACTTTCAAAACCAACACTTACAAACCAAGAACTGTCAACATGGTTGCAGGGCAAACAATGGGTCAAGATGGGAATTCAACAAGTGATGCAAGCACTAGTGGAACACAAAATGATGCAGCAGTGTATGCTAAGATGGATGCCTTGCAAAACCAACTGAATCAAGTGATGTTAATGCTTCAAAAAAATCAAGGTCATTGTGATTCTAAACTTCTAGCTGCAGGAAGATATTTGTTTATAGCCTCTTGTGTTTCATTATTTAAGGATGCTTGGGTAGTGGATAGTGGTGCTACTGACCACATTTGCATAGCCTTACACCTTATGTATAACATCATCAAGTGCACAATCCCAATCATAGTTTCCCTTCCCAATGGCCACACAGTTACAGTCACTACAGTTGGTTCTGTAAGAATTAAACCAAACCTTATCCTACACAATGTACTCTACATCCCATCTTTTGCCTACAACTTACTTTCAGTAAGTCAGATCTCCAAAACAGCTAATATCTCCATCATTTTTAACCACTCCACATGTATTTTTCAGGGCAACAATCAGAAGATTGCCCATGGAATCCAATCTGATGGACTCTACATCATCAAACCAGAGGCTCACCACACTTCTGTCACCTCACCACAGCTATCTCGCACAACTGCTCTCTCTCATTCCAGCAACTTACATCTATGGCATGCTAGACTAGGACACCCTTCTACTCATGTAATAAAGCAAATAAAACAACTTCTTGTTCTTTCTAGTGATGTATCCAAACTTCATTGTACTATATGTCCTATTGCGAAACAAACAGCTTTACCATTTTCTTCAAGTATCTCTCATGCACATGTTAATTTTGATTTAATTCATGCTGACACTTGGGGTCCTTACAAACACAACACACTCAACAATTGCAAATATTTTCTAACATTAGTTGATGATTGTTCAAGATACACATGGACTTTTCTCATGCCAACCAAACATCATGTCACCTCAACAATCAAAAACTTTCATCATCTTGTTTCAACACAGTTCAAAACAAAAATAAAAATGTTCAGGAGTGACAATGGCACAGAATTTGTTAACCATTCATTAACCACCTTCTTTCAATCAAAAGGCATAATTCACCAAACTTCATGTCCAAATACACCTCAACAAAATGGCAGGGCTGAAAGAAAACATAAACACCTTTTGGAAGTAGCCAGATCAATTCATTTTCAAACAAAATTTCCCATTCATCTTTGGGGCTACAGTCTTATGGCAGCAACCTACCTAATAAACAAAATCCCATCCAAAATCTTACAAAGCAAATCACCACATGAAACCTTATATCACTCACCTCCTGACCTTCAAAACCTCAAAGTTATAGGTTGTCAAGCTTATGCTTACTCCACCCCTCTTTCTAGGATATCCACTTTACTCCATATTTCATCCTTTATGAACATATCTTCCCATTATTCCAACCCTTCCTTTATTTCTATCCCTACCACTCTTCCCTTCCCTCCACTTCCCTGACACACCCTCCCTCCTACCCCTACTACCATCCATTCTTCAAACAACTCCCTCCATCCACTCCTTCCTTCCTATCTCACTTATCAACTCAGTCACCATCTCCAGCCACAGAACCAACACCTTAACCTATTACAGAACCAACATCATCACTCACACCACCACCCATTACAGAACCAACATCATCATCCAAACCACCACCCATTACAGAACCAACTCCACCACCACCATTCCTTAGGAAATCCACCAGAACCAAAAACACCCCCTAAATCTCAAAGATTATCACCATTATAAACCATCCACCATCAACTCCTTTCACTCTAAACATCACACTTCCCACTTTCTCAACTACAGAAACATCCATAATCCTACCATTCTCCACTTCATCAACTCCATCCAACATGACGCTGAACCAACTTCTTATACCCAAGCATCCAAGCATCCTAAGTGGATAGAGGCTATGAACAATGAAATTTCTGCTCTAGAAGCAAATGACACTTGGGAGGTCACCACACTTCCAGCACACAAACACACCATAGGCCACAAATGGGTGTTTAGAATCAAGTATCATGCTGATGGAACTGTTGAAAAGTACAAAGTGATAATAAAACATAAGAGAGTATATGTCATGTGCTTTCTTTGCCCTCTTTGATTAATTGAACGTACATGGTTACGCTGTCTCCGATTTCATCATCCACATACGTGGTGTATGTTTCGATTCATCGAAAACATCGGGGGGAAGAGAGAGTATATGTCATGTGCTTTCTTTGCCCTATTTGCGAAAACTCTTTCCCTTCACGAGTTTCTACAATCAGGGGGAAGAAATGAGACGATACGTGGTTCAAACATCTTACTTCGGTGTTATCGTTTCAACTTTCACTGGGTTATTTTGTGAAGTTACATGAATGATAAAATGATCATTGCGAGGCATCATAATCAGATTAAAGCATCATATGTAGAACAAACCGCTTCCACAATGATGAACCGGTGATGATATTCGAATGAAGTACCCCCTGCAGATTTTGATCCAAATCGTTCTTCAACCCGTTTGCTAATGAGAGCTGCGCACGGATGTCGCGGAATCTTCCACAAACCATTTGAATCCTCAGAATCTGCACAATGTATACCAACATCAACCCTACACACATAGATGGACAAAAGACCATCCTCTGGAAAACATTATTGGCAACCGAATCAACCAGTCGTTACGAGACAACGTCTTCACTCAGATGGTGAACATTGCATACACTCACCGTGCACAATCTGAACCTAAAAACATCAAAGACGCAATGACAAAAGATACCTGGATTGAATCCATGCAAGAAGAACTCAACCATTCAAACGTCTTGAAGTATGGGAACTGGTTGAAAGACCAACAGGGATCTACGTCATTGGTCTCAAATGGATTTGGAAAAACAAATTGGATGCTGAAGGAAATGTTATCGAAACAAGTCACGGCTAGTTGCTAAGGGTTATCGTCAGGAAAAGGGAATAGACTTTGAAGAATATTTTGCTCCGGTTGCTCGTCTTGAGGCTGTTTGGATATTTCTAGCGTTACGCTCATATGAATATGACGGTCTATCGGATGGATGTCAAAACTGCGTTTCTCAATGGACAACTTAAAGAAACGGTTTATGTCACCAACGGATGGATTAGTTGACCCGAGTTTCGAACCACGTCTACAAACTGAACAAAGCTCTGTATGGTCTCAAACAAGCTCCTCGGGCATGGTACGATAAGCTATCATCTTTCTTCATTGCAAATAATTTCACCAAAGGTTTGGTTGACCCAACTCTTTTTATACAATATCACGGGGCACATATCTTAATTGTTCAAATTTCGTGGATGACATCATTTTTGGGTCTACACATAAAAAGTTTTCAATCGCTTTTGCAAAACTAATGAAGAAAAATTTTGAAATGTCCATGATGAGTGAACTTACGTTCTTTCTAGGACTGCAAGTTCATCAATCACCCGTGGTATTTTTTCTTGAGTCAGTCCAAATATGCCCTTGAATTGTTAAACTAATTTGGAATGAAAACCTGTGACACTTATGCCACACCAATGGCACATACCAAGAAGCTAGATCTTGATTTACATGGAAATTAGTAGACCCTACCAAATACCGTAGTATTTTGGGTCTCTCATGTATCTAACGACTAGCGAGACCTGATTGTCTTTGCCGTGTATCTATGCTCCGTTATCGATGGCGTCCACCGAAACCCACCTCTCAGAGGCTAAAAGAATCCTCCGATACATCAAGGGAACCATTAACTTGGGAATCTGGTATCCGAAGGATTCTAGTTTTGAACTAATCGCTTTTGGGGCCGACGACCACGGGATGCTTAGACTCAAGGAAAAACTACTTGGAGCACTATAATTTCTTGGTGATAAACGGTGTCTTGGCAATCAAAGAAGCGGGATTGTACATCGCTTCATCAACAAAGCGAGAATGTAGCCATGTCCGTGTATTGTGCTCAAGTCATCTGGATGAGAACACAACTCAAAGACTATGGTTACGTATTTGACGAATCGATGTCTTTGCGACAATCGGAGTGCCATTGCGATCTCGTGCAACTCATTCGGCCTCGAAATCAAAACACATCGATCTTCGTTATCATTTCATCAAGGACCACGTGGAGCGAGTACAGTTGTATTATACTTGTGGTGCAGAATACCAATTAGAGATCTTCTCACCAAAGCCTTCCGCTAGGTTTAATGAGTTGGTCCACCGGATTGGTATGAGGTGTTTGACTCAAGAGAATTGGATGACCTCCTAAAACATCTTAAAACACCTTCAAACACAAAACCTCTTTTGTAAATATTTTCAAAAACAAAATACAAAATTATAAAATCAGAAAATCTAAAAAAAAATATATATATATTCTTCTATCTATATTCTTTCAAACATCGAAGTACAAATCTTGATCAACACTTTGTTCTATCAAATCTTTCATTTTTTTTCTGAACAAGTGTTGAGGGGGAGAAAGTAAATATTTTTCGGTTTCATAAAACCTTGTACTTGCATGTTTCCAAAAATATGTTGTTTCTTCTAAAATGGTGGATCGTCTCTTGTCAAATACTCTCCTCGGACTCAAATGTTTTTCAAAATTCATTATTTCAAAAGTCAGAGTATGCTAAGTTTCTTGCCTTTCAAGTGTTTTGTCTAACCTAAACGGAAGTTAAAGGATCTTGGTTGGAACCTATTTGAGGTTAAGGGACTGAATGTGTCAACTTGGTAAATTAATAATCATTTACTCCTAAAATACCAAGATCAAACAGCCCAAATCAAATCTTCAAAATCCGTTCAAGCTGTTCATAATCTGAAAGTTCTAAATTGTTTTGATCAAGATTCTAATCAAGGATTTCACAAATCTTTCAAATCTAACGGTTAAAACTCTTTAAACTGATTTTGGAAAACTGTTCACTCGAGAACTGGGGTGTTTATGCATTAAAGTGGTTGGATTGAAATGAGTTATATTAAAACCTTTCTTAGTTTCTATTAAACTTGTTTCGTCCCAAAACCATCGAATCTTAAATTTCATTAATTTGAATTCTAGGGTTCTTGCGCTCATCTAAGGTTTTTTTTTTTTTTTTTTTTTTTTTCTTTTTTTGATATATGTTATTAGGTGGTCAAGAAAGTGTTAGAATAAGTATATATGCATGCTTTGAACCTTTAAATTAGCCCAGAAACATCTAAACTGTAAGAATTTAAGTTTTAGGTTATTAGGGTTCATATCCCATGAATCTTGATTACTGTGGTGGAAATGTGTTATATCTTGTTCCATAGCACCCATATGACATCTAGGACACTCGAAACATTTCTTGTTTGATTTGTGTAGCTATATCTCAAATGCGCTTAGATTAAGGGTTTAGGGTTTTAAGTAATTTTACGCCTAAGTCTTTACGTGTTGTATCGATATGTTCTTATGCTTATTTTGTGATCTAAGAGATGTTTGGAATGCTGCCAATCAAGTTTTCATGCTTATGTTTATAATGTTGCATAAGATGTCTACAGTGGATACGTGTATCTTGGAAAGATATTCGTAAACAACGCTTGCAGCATAACTTTACTCTTACGAGCAAACTTTACGCGTAACATCTAGCTTATTTCTACGCGTATGCCTAAAGCCTTTGAACTTGTCTTACGCTAAGAAACTCTTCGCATAAGCTTGGTCCTACGCTTTAGCATACCCCTACGCATAAGCTCCTTTCTTACGCATAAGGATCCCTGTTACACATAATCAACGTTCACTACATTTTTTGCCGTTACGTTATATATTTACTTGTTAAGTTATGCATAAGCTTTCAAAAGTTAATATGTTGTGTGTTAAGTGAAAAATTGGACTTTGAAACACGTTCACGTAACTTATCACATCAACTTCATCAATTGGTTAAATGTGACTTTGGACTTGTAACTAGCATAAACATGTTACCATCAAACAAGGAATTAGATAATAAATCAGACTAAATCAAACACATCGTCATTTCCATCGTCTGTCTTTTGTCTAATGTCTTTCGGATCACAAAATGGTCCAAATCAAGCAATCATCAATGCCCAGTAGAGCTCTTGATGGCAAACACATTCCCGGTGGATACGACAAAACAATTGGCATGAACATTTCTCCGTCATTAATCTTCAACTAAGCTTAACCATAGTCATCTTGAATTTGTGGACGTCATGCCTTCATCCATTCAAATTCATGCTCACAAAGTCATCCGATGATGAGTAAGATTCAATGGATGAAGTA
>OU343216.1:185986874-186093145 GCA_910596185.1 Chrysanthemum makinoi
AATACGGTAACATGCTTCGTCAAAAGTCTAGAATTAGGTGGGATGTTGAAGGAGATGAAAATTCAAAGTTCTTCCACTCTCAAGTTAGGAGAAGGAATAACAAATGTAATTTAAGAGGTCTTATGGTTAACGGTGTGTGGTGTGAGGATCCTAAAATAATCAAAGAAGAAATGGCTAGACATTATAGAAACATGTTTTTCGCGAGAGGGGGGATTCGTCCAGTATTCTGTAGTACAAAGGTTGAGAAGATATCAATGGAGGATGCCCGTTCGTTGGAGAAGGGGTTCAATGAAAAGGAAGTGTGGGATGCAATTTATGGATGTGGGGGGGATAAGGCCCCTGGCCCCGACGGTTTTAACTTTAAGTTTATCAAGAAAACTTGGGAGGTCATTAAAACGGACCTCTTAAGGGCGGTTAAGTGGTTTTAGGAAAGAATGGAAATATCGAGGGGCTGTAATGCTTCCTTCATCACTATTATTCCTAAGGTGGCGGATCCTATAGGGCTTAGCGACTTCCGTCCTATTAGCCTTATCGGATGCTATTACAAAATTATTGCAAAGATGTTAGCGGAAAGGGTCAAACGAGTGGTGGACAATGTAGTGGGGGAAGTGCAAAGTGCATTCATAAAAGGTAGGTTTATCCTTGAAAGGGTGCTTATAGCAAATGAGACAATGGAATATCTAAATAAAAAGAAAGATCGGTGCTTAATCTTCAAAGTGGATTTCGAGAAGGCGTACGATAGCATTAATTGGAGATTTTTATTAGATATAATGAAAAGAATGGGGTTCGGAGAAAAATGGTGTAAATGGGTGGAGTCTTTTCTTAGGACTGCATCTATTTCCATTTTGGTTAACGGGTCTCCATCGGAGGAGTTTGGTCTTGAAAGGGGTGTTAGACAAGGTGATCCATTATCACCTTTTCTTTTTATTTTGGCGGCGGAGGGACTTAACGCGGTTATTACCGAGGCGGTAGAAAAGGGCATTTTTAGAGGAGTTGACGTAGGAGTTAACAAGGTTAAGGTTTCTTACTTACAATATGCGGAAGATACTATATTTTTTGGAGAATGGAATAAAGAGAATGCCAAATCTCTTTTGTGCATTCTCAAATGTTTCGAAGAGGTATCCGGTCTAAAGGTAAATTATAACAAGAGTAAGATATATGGCATTGGAGTCGACGAGGGGGATATGGTGGATATGGCGAGATGGATGGGGTGTGGCATCCAGGAATTCCGTGGTGGAGAAATTCAAAAATAAATTAGCCGGTTGGAAAGCTAATACGATGTCTTTCGGGGGTCGTCTCACATTGGTTAAATTGGTTCTTGGTAGCTTGCCATTGTATTATTTCTCGATGTTTCGCGTGCCTTTGAGTGTGTTAAAGAATCTTGAGAGTATTAGGAAAAATTTCTTTTGGGGAGGGGTCGGGGAGGGTAAAAAAATTTCGTGGGTTAAATGGGATTCGGTTCTTGCATCATATGGGGTTGGGGGTCTTAATATTGGGTCTCTAAGGGTAAAAAACTTGGCATTATTAGGAAATTGGTGGTGTAGGTTTAAGAGAAAAGGCAGGAGTTTGTGGGTTAGGGTGGTCAAAAGCATACACAGGAATAGCGGGGGTTTAGGTGAGGGTAGGGCATTAGGTAGGGAGGGGTCGGGTGGTGGTGTTTGGAATGATATTGTTCGGATTGGTGAGGAGATGGATGGTTTAGGGGTGGAGTTTACTTCATCGTTTATCGGGGTGTTGGGGGACGGGAGAGACATAAGATTTTAGGTAGATAGGTGGATAGATAATTGGAGACTTTGTGATAGATTTCCTAGATTGTATCATTTAGAAAGAAGGAAAGAGGGTTGTGTGTGGGATAAAGGGTCGTGGGTTAGTGATGTGTGGTGCTGGAATTGGGATTGGGTTAGAAGCATTAGGGGTAGAGTAAGTAGAGAGTTTGAGGAGCTTTTAGGTATTGTTCAAAATTTTGTTGTCAATTCTAACTGTAGGGATAAATGGAGGTGGATGCTTAGTGAAGACGGAGAATTTACGGTTAAAGAGCTTGCAAGATTGGTGGAGGAAAATATTTTACATGAGGAAAGTGGAGGGCTAGAGAAGCTTTGGAATAAATTGGTTCCTAGGAAAGTAAACATTTTCGTGTGGAGGGCGCTAAAAGGAAGACTTCCGGTGCGAGTGAAGCTTGATAGAAGAGGAATTGATTTGGACTCCGTTCTTTGTCCTAGTTGTGATAATATCGTGGAAACTTGCGCCCATTGCATGGTCACTTGTGATTTAGCGATGATCGTGTGGGAAAAAAAATTTAATTGGTGGAAGGTTAGGAGCGTTAATGTCTTTTCTATTGATGAAGTTTTTTCATTTAATGGAGGTGTTAATGTTTCCAACCTTCTTAATCGTGTTTGGCAAGCGGTTATTTGGACTTCCGGCTATTACATTGGAAAGAAAGAAATGCACGTGTGTTTGGTAAGAAAGTTTCAAGTACTAATAAGATTGTTCAAGATATCCAACTCAAAAGTTACCAATGGATTGTGTGAAGATCAAACAAATTTAAAGAGTTAGATTGGCAACAATGGTTGTGAGAGCCTTCCAAGATCCGATTACATTAAGGCTGTTTGGAAGATCATTGGTACTGCTATATCCTCAATTATTTCAGTGTTAGTTTATGTCCAATTAAAGTGAGTCTGCATTTCAAGTGAAATTTTGATTTGAGCTTCATTGGTTCTGCAATATCTTCGCTGAAGTCATATTTCAGTATACAGTCTGCAAGTCAAGGATGTCTAGGTCTGTGATAGTGTCTTCTGCAAATATTCTTGTGATGTCTGGTTTAGGAGCATCTGCTGTTTGGATCTTTTCTGCAAGTGGGTTCTTTCCGTCTGCAACTCAGGTGGTTCAGTGTATTTATGTATTTGAGTTTGTTTGTGTGTTTTCAAGTGGGCATTGCTGGCCTTTTTTGTCATATGGGAGTTTATATTCTCATGTGGATTATAGGTTGACATTTATCCAAACACACAATATTCTGTTATACAATTAGTGCCAGTCATATTGGTTGTGGCTGCAAGTAGGGGTGTCAAAAATTCTGACCCGACCCGGACTCGACCTGGACCCGAATCCGAATAAGGATACTCGGGTCGGGTTACTCGGGTCCAACATCTAACTCGGGTTAATCGGGTCAACCCATTTAGCCCGAGTACGAACTAGGGTCGGGTATCGGGTTCAATTTACCTTGCTTATTCGGGTTCGGGTCGACCCGACTAACCCGAGTTAGATTTTTTTTTTTTTATTATTATTATTTTTTTTATAACTTTTCTCAATCTAATTTGAAGGCCCAAGTTAGTCCATCGTTCATGTAGTAATCTTGGCCTTTTTATAACTTTTCTCAATCTAGTGTGAATCATCAAAATTGAAGTAAATTAGTTTACAGAAATCAAAATGGAAATAAATTAGTGTACAGAACTCGAAACAGATACAATATCATATACAAGAACAAAATCTCTGACGTATATTGTAACAAACAATGCTTACACATATATCTCACTGATCTTAAAAAATACTAGTTTTGGCTTTTTTACAATTATCACTTCCAAAGCACACTAACAATACCACTCTGTAATAATTAATATAAATAAATGTAAACTCCTCAAATGAAAAAAATAACGCATTATTAGCACTTATGGTATCAAATTTCTAGTTATGGTTATAATTAGGCTAGTTGGCGTATCTCATATGTATTTTAACTACCAAATTAAAAAAAATCAAATTATGTGATTTTGTAAATAGTACAGACCCGAACCCGACTAACCCGACCTCAAATAGGGTCGGGTTCGGGTATATTATTTTTAGTGTCGACCCGACTTGGACCAGACCCGACCCGTTTGACCCGAACCCGATCAATCCGACCCGAATAACACCCCTAGCTGCAAGTTTTATCTCAACAGTATGCAAGTTCAATATGCAAGTCCCATTGGTTTTCTTTATTTCATATGGGAATCTTTTATTATCACATGGGTAGTGGTAGTCTATGGTTTAGTGGTTGGTTCATAGTAATTCCAGTTGCTATGAGTTAGTGTGATAGTTTGAATGTCTTTGTTTTTGTTTTGCTTTCGGGTCTCATCCTCTTTTAATTAACTTGTTAACTGAGGTGGGATGCCTTATTTTGTATCTTTATTTTTCTTTTGTAGTTCTATATATTTGTTGCCTTTCTAAAAAAAAAAATTGTATAAATCAGCGTCTATAAATAACACAGATTCAAAACTTGCATATATGCTTTACTATATCTAGATAACTTAGCATTTAAAAGCAAAGAAATACGTACATTCTACTGTATTATACTCTACAACTCAGGGCTGGTCCTGAGTTATATGATGCCCTGAGCGAAACGATCAAAACATGCCCTCACAGAAAATTGTACACTATACATTAAATATCTCATATAATTTATACCTTAAAACAAGTTAATTTCAAACTTCATCTTTGTGGTTTACAAACAAGTATACATTTCGTTCTTTTTACAAAGTAAGTAGAATAACAGTTCATATAGTTGACAATCTTGCATCTTTTGTCATTTTGACAAAAAAAAAAAAAAAGTAACAATGACCGTGGCTCAACAAAACTAAAGATGCAATATTTAACCATAAAGAACGACCATTATACTTGTTTCGTAGAAGAAGATTAAATGTGCGATCGATCGTGTGTAATTGTAAAAACAAAATTTGAAATTTACTCTTTAATCAATAATGCATTTTTGCATGAGAACATATTTGTCAACTCATGAAAATGAAAAACATTTTGAATTGACATTCTCATTGGTTTTATTTATCACTTTCAAACTGTATATAAAATCGAAAAATGTTAAATGTAATCCTTAATACAGTAGAACATTAAAAAATGTACTGAATGTTTCTACGTTAATATAAACCACCACCTCCTACATATAACTATATCCAACCTATCTAATGTACGACCGCATTCACATCTTTTTAACTTTTCAAAAGAGTCTTAAGGCTAAATATAACAAAATTTTAACAATTAAACGTCATCATATATTTGTAATATAATGTCAAAAAAATTAGTTGTAATAAAGGCTTGAAATTAAAAAACAACCTAATAATTGGGATCAGTTTTCTATAAAATTTCACGTGACAATTTGAAGGATGTGAAAAACAAAAAGTTTCTCTCTCTAGTTTTTGACCAATCACATCACTTCTTCCCCATGTTTCTTTTGAAAAAAACTTCCATATTTAACCACGATCTCGCCGGAAAAAAAATTAACATATGAACTCAACACCGGAAATTTGATGCCCTCCATTTATATGATGCCCTGGGCGGTCGCCCAGCTCGCCCAGCCCCAGGGCCGGCTCTGCTACAACTTCTCATTCAACAAACTTTTTGGGGTGTGCTTGGTTCAAATTCGGGAAAGGGAAAGATAATGATAACAGTGTTAGACAATGAAACCCGTAGGTATAACTTTATTATTCACCATTATTTATAATGGCAAAACCCTAGATGCCCTAAACCCACAAACCGGGCTTGGGCCTATTTATTCTCTAATACTCCCCCGCAGTTCGAGCGGCGAAATCGCGAAAGCTCGAACTGAAGTAGGAAACTAAAAAAAAAAAAGAGAAAATAAAACAATAAACAAAATAAAACGGGATAACCTAAAGTATCCCAAACAGTCTTCTCGGGAATAAGAACCCTAGATTCGACACCAACAAAAGTCGTCTCGGGAATTGATACCCTGGATTCGACACCAACAAAAGTCGTTTCGGGAATTGATACCCTGGATTCGACACCAACAAAAGTCGTCTAGGGAATTGATACCCTGAATTCGACATAAAACAAAAACAAAAACAAAATTAAATAACTTTTTTTTTCTTCGCAACAGTAAATCATATGTAGACAAATTTTCAAATCTTGAAGTCTTCAAAGCCAAGGTTGAGATCTATAGTCAACAATGACGGCAAAGGTTTTTTTTTTTTTTTTTTGAGCGGCAGAAGAATAGGAAAAGAAAAATAGGGTTGGAGATGATTGAGAGGGTTGGGAAGGAGAAGCAGTAGACGAAGAAGGAGAGGCAGCAGAAATAGGAGATAGGAGGTTTGACGGGTGGCTTAGAGTAGGCGGCTCAACATAGCCACCTAGGTCCGATGATCAAACCCGCTCTGAAACCATGTTAGACAATGAAACCCGTAGGTATAACTTTATTATTCACCATTATTTATAATGGCAAAACCCTAGATGCCCTAAACCCACAAACCGGGCTTGGGCCTATTTATTCTCTAATATGTTAGTCTGTAATATGTAATGGGCTCAAGCCCAAGCCCGAATTCTAGAATACTCTGTATTTACCTATTTATATGCACATTGTTGTATTGAGGGTAATCAATCAATCAATAAAATCAATCATTCTTAATTATATCATTCTACATGGTATCAGGCCAATAATACAGATCCTAACAACTAACCCTAAACCATTCCGCCGCCGCCTCCGGCCGCCGGCTTCATCCCGGAGGTTCGGAGGGCTCTGACCATCTTTCTCTTCACTTACATCCTCATTTTCATTATCATTTTCTTTCTCGTCACTCTCTTCTGTCTCTTCACCTGCCGCCATCATCACGCTGGCCACCACCATCACCGTGGGCTCCTCCACTATCTACACTATCCCACCCCTATTCTACTGTCCCCATGGCCTTGCTTGAGATACCGTCTGGAACCTGTTTCAAATCTTGTAAGTCTCGACCGCTTTCTTTGACCTTTTCTTCTTCTTGTCGGCGCCGGAAGCAGCGTCTTTGGGGAGCTTCTTGCCGGCTTTTGGCTTCTTCTCAGCTGGGGCTTTCTCGGCCGCTGGCTTCCTCTCTGCGGGCTTCTTTTCTGCCTTTGGCGCCATTGGAATTGAATTAGGGTTTGGGGAATTGGAATTGGGAAAGTGAATATGTGTGTGGGAGACAGAAAGTTATGTGTGAAGTGTGGACATCGTAATAATAAAATCAAAGTGATGGGGTATATTTTTTTTTTTATTCTTGTCTTGTAACGATGATGCAAAAAAAAAAAAAAAAAAAAAAAATTGTTATTTATATGTCGAATCCAGGGTATTAATTCCCGAGACGACCTTTTGTTTTATGTCGAATCCAGGGTATCAATTCTCAAGAAGACTTTTGTTGGTGTCGAATCCAGGGTATCAATTCCCGAGACGACTGTTAAAATCTTTCCGCTACCTCTCCTTCTTCTCACCTGATATGCCTTCTGATCTGCTCATCTTCATCAGACACTTTACTCACCTCCATTCTATATCTTCTTAAAAAAAAAAAAAAAAAAAAATGTGGATCTTTATGTTTTCTATGGAAAACACGCCCGCTTGTTTGGAAGGTTCTTTTGGGGTTGAAGTTTTAGAACCAACTTTCGTTGTCTCATCTTTGTTTAGTTGTATTGTTTATTAGCTTTAATCTCCAGTTCGAGCTTTCGCGATTTCGCCGCTCGAACTGCGGGGGAGTGTTAGTCTGTAATATGTAATGGGCTCAAGCCCAAGCCTGAATTCTAGAATACTCTGTATTTACCTATTTATATGCACATTGTTGTATTGAGGGTAATCAATCAATCAATAAAATCAATCATTCTTAATTATATCATTCTACAAACAGTGAGGAAAGAGAAAGGGAGAAAAAAAAATTCCACCCCAAGGTAATGATCCATTACCTACTATTGGGTAACGGGTCATTCTATTATATAGCACAAAACATTATTTTTCATTACCTTTACCATTATCCACCCTAAAAAACATCCTACCCAACATCCCCTTAATTGATGTGAAAAATAAAAATAAAAAATATTGTTTTGTACCTGGAATATCAGTGGCAAGTCGAGGTTGACTATTGTGACCATTGCAAACGACGACTGCATCAAACACCTTCACCGAACTCACCCTATTAGTCTCCGACTCAACTTCAAACCCGCTGTTACCCGAGCCAATGACTTCTACTCGGGTCACAGTAGTATTGAACTGAATCAATTTGGTTAGTTCAAAATTTCTTGCAAAATCTTCCAAGAATATTAGTACTTCTTCATGCCCGGGATACGTTCTTGGATCATCGTATACTTTTTCACCGAATTTGAAATCAGTGAAGCTCATGAGCTCACGTGGAAGATTTGTTCGCATGGATTTGTAGAGTGATCCCTGAACAATATCTCTATTTGGGTCGAGTCCTAATAGATCAGACTCGACTCGTGGATCTGAAAGGTTTATGGATAATTATTAATATTAGTATGACCGGATTCGAACTCGAGACTTCGGGATTGCACACATTACGTATGAGAATCAATGTATAAATAATTAATATATAAAATGTTATATTTAATTATTTGATCACGAAATAAATACTTAATGATATTTAATATTTGACGAGTTTTGATTATCGGTCATTAAATGTCAACGGGATATGAAGAAAAGTTAACAAGCCAAGAGAAGGTTTTAGGAATCCTCTTTTGGGCTTGTGTTTGGCGAAAACTATAGAATCCCACATCGGATACCATAGTAAACTTGACATCTACCATAAGGCTATATATACATCCCCATGTATTCATCCTTGGGGACACTAGATTTCAATAGAAGGCCAAACTTCTTCTTTCTTCCCTCTTGTTCTTAGGTCGACGAAGCAAAACCCCATGTAAGGGATTTGCGAGTGACCTTGAGCATAACAAAGGTGTTTGGTTAATCTATTGTGATCAAGAACCTAGCTTTTCTCATTGATTCGTTACTAATACGTGTGTACAAGAACGAAGAGCAAGTACACTTGTGTTTGCATATCTTGGTGGGTCGACATATGTTTTGGTCGACATACATAAACCTTAATTTATTAGGGTTTAGGGTTTCTTGGTTGATGATCTTAATTGGGGGTTTTTCATAAACCCTAAATGCATTGATTCACAAAGGTAATGCATATACTTTTAATTTTGTTAATTAATTTACAAGTATTATTCCTATTACTTCCGCTGCATGCTTTGATGATGTTTACTTGTTTATGTAATTGTTATGATTAGTAAAACCCAACAGTGGCATCACGAGCCGTTAATATGTTGTAATTAATTACCGAAACACATAAAAATTGAATCTTTATGATTATTACATGCTTTTATGGTTTCTAGGGTTTTGAAAATTGGAACCCTAGATTTTTTAATATTGGGTCGAATACCCTTTTATTTTTTAATTAGGTTTTATTTTTTGTAAAACTTGTAGAAACCCTAGGATTGCATGTATATTTTATGTGGTTTTAATGAATAATTGTTATGTGCCATGTATTATGCGTATCTTGGGTGATAATTGTTATGCGGAATCCATGGTGGAACATGCATGTTTTGCCATGGAGTATTGTTTGTAATAAATTGTTTAGTTGATACACACATGTTCTATTTATTTAATAATTATTGAATTGGGAAAGACCTCAATTATAACTAATAAAAATTCGTTAAGTGCTAATTGGTATATTATTAACTTTGGCTTACGCAATCGACTTGTCGATGCATGTGGCTCATCTACCTTGTAGGTGAAAGCCCTAGTTAATGTATGCATTTATTTACGCATAGAATTGTTTATTAGAGTTTATTGAAATAATTATGCATGTGGCTAATTGTTTTTTACATATGTTAAAATTGTTTAGTTATATGTTTATATTATTTGAGTATGTTTAATTTTTTATTAAAGTGATTTTTTGTTTATATATTGTTTGACATGTTAGTAAGCAAAAAGGGTTTTTTGAATAGAAAATTAAATGGACTAAATAATGGCGAAACTGATTTGTTATCTAAGAATTATTCTTGAACTTTTAATCGACTGATGTGAATGTACTAAATGGTTAGAACGGCTCACCCACTAGAACAAACTATAAAGGGGTTAATTAAGAAGTGCGCACAGTCGTACTGAATGGATGTCTAAGGTTGTGCTTTTGCGCTTACCTGGTCCTCTGCCCCCTGTGAGTTCGATTGGAGCTACCTAGTATAACCATTCAATGTACGAAGCATCTTAGTGCAAAGTTGTAAGTTTCTCAACACATCGATTAAAACTTTGTAGAATTTAATCTTAGCAATTTAAAACTATGAGTAAGGTTTTGAAATTTTTTTGTTATGAAGATGTATACATGCTTCTTTATACATAAGTTTTGATTACACGTCAAAAATTGTACCCTTTAAATTTAAGTTTATGCCATCTAATGATATGAAACACTTGAAGTTGTAATTTAGTTATGTGAGACCTTGATCTAGATTACAATAACAAGGTGAATTATTTTGTTGTGTGAGACCTCAGCTTAATTTTTTGCAGTTTCTAAATTAGACAACTTAATTAAGTTAGTTAGTGAGACCTGACTTAAGGCATAAGATGGGATAAAACATGCTTACGTTTTGCATTAATTGTTTTGGCAAAATTGTAAATCCCATAACTTTTGGAATTGAAAACTTGTTTGTCAATTATCGTTTTTCAACGATTTCCTATTCTATACTTTCACCACTAGCAGATCAACTGATGTGGTGGAACTATGATAATGAGGATCCAAAATTCAAGAAAAATTTTATGGTTAATATGAATATTGACCAAAGGGTATTTTATTTTCTTGAAAGATTTAATTATCGAAAATACTAAAATTGAATTTTGTTAATTCTTTTGATTGTATTAATGCAACATTAAACTGTAAACGTGGTTTGGGCTTTGGTAAATTGATCTGGTTCTGTTTTCAAACAAATGTTTGATCAAGAAAAATTTACTAAAAAGACAAACATAGACTCTTTTCCATGGAAGAGGAGTGAGACTCATTCATATTCCTTTTCATGAATGAGAAAGGTATATTAGGAACATTAGAATTGTCTAAATTCTAATATAACTCATAGCAACTTTAATAGTTAAGAAAATTGCACACCATGTTTTCCTTAAGAGATTTCATTACCCTCTGTTGGTGATTGAATTCTTATGTGACATTTTGGTCAACTAGAAAACATTTTTGTCATTTTATGAGTTATTAAATTAGAAGCTAGACTAATTACCGCAAAATTGGTAAAAGACAAACTAGTATATTTTATCTAGTTGTTTTGTTTTGACTAATTGAAGGTGCTATACATCATTATGTTAATGGTAGACCTATTAAGGAAGAAATTGCATGCTCAATTTTTCAAGTTAATAGCATTGATGGATGATTCGTCATCTACTGAGTAGAATACACTCTTTTAGTACTTAAGTAATTGTTACGAATGGTCTTTAAAAGGGGTAACAACGTAATAGCACGCTATTTTCACTGGTTAATGAAACACTTACAATGTTGTCAAATCCAGTGGGAGTATGGTGTATTACTGAATAAGACATTATTGTAACGTTGTCTAATTCAGTGGGAGTTACAAGTTATTATCTTGGTAGTAACTCAGATTATTTCTAGATTTTCTTTAAATAATACATTACGTTCAAAAATGTAGACATTCATATTCTCAAGGATAGTCATGAACGTTTCCTTGATAATTAAGTGCTCCTACATCTACTTGTAATGCTTATATATCTATGACACTATCATATTGCTCACATAAACCAACGAATGTCATGGTGTTTATCTATTATATGATGTTGTTCTATGCACAAGTGGGAGAAGTATTTATTGTGTGCAAAGGAACAACATATACAAATATGATTAATGGATTCTCTTGATCGTAAGGTAAGAGATTAATGTTCTAATAAGATTGAGTTGTTTAGAACATGTGTCAAGATTATAACATAGACTTCTTTTATGTCTTATGTCATTCAAAATATAGAAACACTTGAAGTTACATTTTAGTTTAAGTGATATCTTGGCTAGATTGTAATCTCAAGGTAAATCTCCACTTGTCGTGGGATCAGGCGTGGATGCTTTTGCTGTTTCTTAAGTTGGACACTTCTTGGAATGACATAAATAAATAAAGTAATCTAATGTTACTTTAAATATTTGTGTATTCTTGAAATGACATAAATAGTTTATTAACTTGAAAATTAATTAATTGAAACCATGGCGTGGTGTTCATAATAACTTTAAATTATAAATGTTTATGTGTTTCTTTGTAAAGTCACAAAACATGAAGTCTTTTAATTATTACAAGACTTATAATATAAAGTAAGATATTATAATTGTTATGTCTTTTGACTTGGTCAAAGAATACTTATGTTATAAAACATGCAATTGGCTTGGAATTCTATTATACCATTAAGTTGACTTAGTTGGTAAATAGGTAGGCCAAAAGGAATAAGTTTATCTTACATATTGTTAGATTGTCTTACAATATTAATTCTAATGAAATACTGTATGTATATGGTTGTTCAGTTAGAAGAATCAAACATTTGTTATATTGTTTGATTCAAGATAACTATATCCTCTTTTCTTCCAAAAGTTATTAAGGTTAGAAAATTGAGTATTGATTGGATATACTTAATAAAACTCAAACCTAGAAGATTAATAAGACACCATTTTAGTATGGAATGTGATGAATCACATTGAGTCTTATATTGAAGTTTTGATTTGTTAAAACTACTTATGGAGTAGGTTATTAACAAACAAGATTTACGAACTGTCAATGTGTTTTGTAATATCCGAAAAAGAAAACAATTTAGTGTTGTTCTAATTGCTAAAGTATTTATAGATAGTCTTTAAATTACAAAAGCAAGTGGGAGTTTTGTTTAGATCTTGAAGAGATTAAATTACAATTACAAAACACATAATCTTCTAAAATACACTAGTAAATATCATGATGAGGTCAAATCTGATAGACCTCAAGATGATGGAATTCTCATTCATAGATCCGCAAGGATATCTCAGATATTTGATATGATGAGCAATATGACTTACAGGATCATGGTAAACCTGTTGATCATAATGATATATTACCTAATATTGAATTGTGGTAAATCATTCATACTATGAATGTTAAGATGCTGTCCATATAGATAATCAACTTTGGAACTTGGTTTATCTTAATAAAGATGAGTTTCTTCAAAAGAAGGAAAACCCTAGTGGTTTAAATCTTTGTGTAGAAATCATATGGACAAAATTGTACATGTGTTTAATGCATGACTTGTGACAAGATTATTAATCACACTTAAGCAATTAACTGTGATTGAATATTCTTTCCTAGACACATTAAATATATAATGATTATGATTGTCATACTTATTTTCATTGATATGAAAAATGACAATGGAATATTAAAACTATTTCTTATGTGATTGCTTTTGCGAGGACGATAAGCAATCGAAAGGAGTTTTATGAATTCACATAATCCTTGGAAATGTACAAACTGCAAGAATCCATGAATGGATATATGCATGCATCTAGGAGATGATTCTTATGTTTAACTATTAAATCCAAGTTTTGATTTAAAATTAAAATAAGATAATTTCTAAGTATTCCTGAAAGCTAGTGGGAGTATTATGTTTATTTTCTTTAAATCTTATATGTTGTGGGTAGTAACATTCCATCTAAGTTAAATGTTAAGTTCTAGTTTGGAATGGAACTTCACATGAAAGATTTAGAAAATAAGACATACAACCTTGGAATATATGTTTATTATTAATAAACATGTGCGGTAAAATAAATGAGTCTAATAGAACATGATATATTATTTGGAAAATAGATATGTAGAACATAAATGAAATCTTAGTTTGACACAAGGATTTTTCATATACATCATGTTATTGTTGTATCATGCTTGAATGCAAGATGATTTGACAACATTGATATCTAATGAAGTTATTAGATAACTAGTGTAGTGAATATTCTAATAGAATATGTTTGAATCTAGAATTATATTCCTCAGCCTGGAGTTGCTCTCAAAATTCTATGGATGAGCAATACAGCAATTGTTGGGTAATTGTCATAGCTAACAAACTTGAAAGTTTGAAGGCATCAAACATTACACTGTAGATATTGAAGTTTACGGAGATTTTTAAAGAGCATATTGTTGTTGTTATACAATGATGCTGGTTTAATTGAGATGGCACTCAATACTAGTCATGGGAGGATTTCATCCTTGTAAATGGCCATGTGAACTAGTTGTGCTCAACTAAGAGCATAGTTGCATTATACAATAAAGAATTAGAATACTTTAAACTTTAAAATGTTTGAAAGTTTGATTGTCATAAATTAGTGGTTGAGGATGTCACACACTTTATGAAATATTATGTGGCAATATCAAGATATTTTGAATGCACACATACAAGAACTTCACTAGTTGAATTCTTGAAATAAGTATTCTCAAAATTCCAATAGATCAAAGTTAGTTGAAATTATGCCTTGTCAACAAGTATGATTGTCATTGCTTGAGACATAATTCATTAACCAGTATTATCATGCATTTATCTATTTAGTATTTGGATAAGGGATGTTATGAACAAATATTATTTAAATGAAATAAAATATTGGTTATGTTTATTTTTCATTTTCTTAATATTATATCCTATATTTGCATGTTTAATCCGTGAATAACTTATGTTATTCTAAAAGTCCGTTGTCGATCAATGATGTGAGAATGTCATTGAATAAAGACAAATCTGAGTTTTGGTAGAATATACTTAATGTATATTGATGCGTGGGACATGCCAAATTCACATGATATTCAATGAATTGAATATAGGACAGATCCCAACTTTACATGATGATACTTTATGGATCTTTGTCATTAAGTATATCATGAAGTGTTTATCCTCAGACTTGAGATACCAGATAACTGTTATGAATGTAGTGCACTTGTGTAAGATAGTCTAACGCTATCCGTAACTGGTAGTTATAAGGGCTATTTTCGGAAGTGTTACAAAGTTCATGAGTTATGTTTGTAGTCAAGAGAATTTGTTCCTTTGAATTTGTTTCAAAGCATAATACTATATTTGGGCCCCTCGTAGGATTGGCAAGATGTTTGTAAGGCCTTACCCAATATCTATCTGGAATACGTTCAGATGATTTGGTAATCTTGTTCAATCAAATACAACGAGAAATAGAATATTAACTTATGAAATGACTTGATCCATATTCATAGTTAATGTAGTATTAGTAACAAAAGGATAAGTAAAAATGATGAATCATTAAATGGTTTTTCCAGGAAACCATACTCGATTCGATCTGGGGGCATTGGCGTGTTAAAGCTAGACTAACCAATGTCATTACTATATTAAGTAATATCCAAGTGGGAGCTGAAAGGTTTATGGATAATTATTAATATTAGTATGACCGGATTCGAACTCGAGACTTCGGGATTGCACACATTACGTATGAGAATCAATGTATAAATAATTAATATATAAAATGTTATATTTAATTATTTGATCACGAAATAAATACTTAATGATATTTAATATTTGACGAGTTTTGATTATCGGTCATTAAATGTCAACGGGATATGAAGAAAAGTTAACAAGCCAAGAGAAGGTTTTAGGAATCCTCTTTTGGGCTTGTGTTTGGCCGAAAACTATAGAATCCCACATCGGATACCATAGTAAACTTGACATCTACCATAAGGCTATATATACATCCCCATGTATTCATCCTTGGGGACACTAGATTTCAATAGAAGGCCAAACTTCTTCTTTCTTCCCTCTTGTTCTTAGGTCGACGAAGCAAAACCCCATGTAAGGGATTTGCGAGTGACCTTGAGCATAATAAAGGTGTTTGGTTAATCTATTGTGATCAAGAACCTAGCTTTTCTCATTGATTCGTTACTAATACGTGTGTATAAGAACGAAGAGCAAATACACTTGTGTTTGCATATCTTGGTGGGTCGACATATGTTTTGGTCGACATACATAAACCTTAATTTATTAGGGTTTAGGGTTTCTTGGTTGATGATCTTAATTGGGGGTTTTTCATAAACCCTAAATGCATTTATTCGCAAAAGGTACGCATATACTTTTAATTCGGTTAATTAATTTACAAGTATTATTCCTATTACTTCCGCTGCATGCTTTGATGATGTTTACTTGTTTATGTAATTGTTATGATTAGTAAAACCCAACAGGATCATAGGCCCATGTTCCGCCAACTTTGTGTGACTTTTCAAATACAACGAATTGGTGGGATTCTCTTTGCAGTTCTCGAGCAGCGGTCAGTCCAAAGAACACCGGCTCCGATAACGCCACCTTCAACGGTTGTCATGTAGTCGATTTATTTATTTATTTTTTAATTTTTTTTGTGTTCCCCAATTTATAAAGAGCAGTTACTCTTATTTATATATGATTGTATGCTCAGGTTTTATTAGTGAATCATCTAGGTCTATGTGTTTCTTAATGTTTAAAATTCAACAAAGCTACATGTGGACGTATGGTCCGGACTGGGCCAGGAATGGGTCAGGCCCGGCAGATGCGGCCCACTCTACGCCTAAACCCTAATCCATGCCTATAAATACATGACAGGTTATCTCTAACCCTAATTCATATTGGCTACATCACGCCGATACTAACTTGACCGTCGGAGGTGGACCCCGGGGCTACGGCCTCGGGTCCACTCCTAACGGGTTCTCTTTGTTGACAGGTCTACTAGGGCTCGAGAAGACGACTAACGGCCAAGGAGAGTCGTTGAATCCTGTCCGCGCCAGATTATGCTTCAACAAGTTGGCGCCATCCGTGGGACGCGAATAAACTATGTTTCGTGTTCTCATATTACCGAAAGCAGAAATCAATCTCTAAAGTCGGTAACTCTAAATCCCTATAATCGATTGACCGTATATTCTGATATAGAATATTCGCACCTTTAAAGTATAGTCTTACATGCATGCTTTAAAGTGTCATTCGCAATTAATGCTTTAAAATACCATTCGCAATTAATACTTCAGACACAGTGAAGATACATGCATGCATGTATTCATTCTATAATTTAACTGTACACGCATTATATTCTCATGATTATACAAATATAAGGATCATGATATTTCTTTACATAAGATACAAGAAAAGAAAAAGTCCGCACGATCGGACCTATTTTATATTTTAGTCCGCACGATCGGACCTAAGAAAATATCCGCACGATCGGAGCTATTTTATCTTTTAGACGCGAATTAATTCGCGCAGATACTGTTTTTACTGTTGGTAAACATGTTCGCGCTCAAACAACGCAGTCGCGACAAATCTACCCGCATTAGGCCGCATCGCATATCTTCGCAGAGAACGCTGCGACGCCAACACCACGATGCTAGTCAATCGCCATGATGCGACCGGACAAAGGCCGTGGTATAAACATCTGCGATCATCCACAAACGCTCGAAGTCTATGCGGTTACGATAAATCCATCTCTATGCCTATTAGTCGCGGTCACGGTACATCCATCCGAAGTTTTTATTTATAAAAAAACAAAAAACAAAAACACAATTAATTATTTCGCTGGTACGCATCCCACGACGGGTGCGCGACCGCCATTTTTCGTATGTGCTATATATTATTTATGCTATGCGCAATATATTATTCATGCTATTTGTCGCTTATTGTTTCACTTCATTAGGTTTTATATGCCGCGATTCATGCATATACTTTTAATCTTGCATTATTGGTGTTTTTCTAGATTAAATAAGTTTAATGCTCCTACATGAGTAGCACCATCAAACTTGGGGGGCTACCGGGTATATACTACCATCAAGCTTTCCGCGACGCATCGCGCATGTATATTCGGAAGCAGAACGCAAGCTCGGTACAAAGACGGATTTAAATATTCGCACGCATCTTTACCGCAGGGGAGACGTCCTCTGTTGGTTGTAAAGACGGATGTACGCGCGCAGAAGCGCCTTCGTCGCACCTCTTTGTCGCGCACAGCGCGCACTTCGCATGTAAGCATGTCTTCGTCGCACCTCTTTGTCGCGACAGCCGCTTCTGCTAAGTACGCCTTCTTCGCACCTCTTTGTCGCGCACAGCCCGCACTTTTGTTACGAAGCACGTCTTACGTCGCACCATGTTGCGTCGCTACCGGTACAAAAGGTACGCCTTACCCGATGATGCAGCATACGGGTTCCACTTTCACTTACGCGGCCATGAACATAACTTAAGTTTAGCATAACATAGCCATGCGCTATCTCATACTAAACTTGGGGGCTTGTGGACGTATGGTCCTGACTGGGCCAGGGGAATGGAGTCGTGCCCTGCATGCGCCCACTCTACGCCTAAACCCTAATCCATGCCTATAAATACATGACATGTTATCTCTAACCCTAATTCATATTGGCTACATCACGCCGATACTAACTTGACCGTCGGAGGTGGACCCCGGCTACGCCTCGTCCACTCCTAACGGGTTTTCTTTGTTGACAGGTCTACTAGGGCTCGAGAAGACGACTAACGGCCAAGGAGAGTCGTTGAATCCTGCCCGCGCCAGATTATGCTTCAACACTACATAAAGTTTGAAAGTCACAATAGCTTATATTTGCTCTGTTTTTCATTTTTATTTCGTAGTCATTAAGTAAAATCAGATTGGATTTGAAGTAATAAAAGGATACTATATCTAGGATTCACTAAATACAAATTATTTTATTCCAAAATGGAGTTCAAGTACGATCCATAGAGTGAAAGACTGAGTTATGATCAAGTCCATCGGTTCAAATCTTTCTAGTTATGCAATTTGGAAAGCTTGTGTTTATGAATGAATGCATCCATATAGCCATATAAATCAGTCTCGAAACTAGAATGAAGGTAATCATATATCTCTTTTATTTGCTTCTCCACTGACACTTCAAACTGACTGCACACCTATTCTATGTAATAAGTCTGTCATTAGAAATAAATAGATTGGTCATATGTCGGTATTTTTACGTAGCAAACACACGTTGGAATCCATAATTACTTAGTGGAAAAGACACATTTGATATGTCTTATATTAAATACCACTAAGACAAAAGCTTGCTATATCAAAAATTAGCTTAAGAATAACCTTAGAATAAAGATTACAAGCTTGGTGGAATTAGGTATGAGTTTTGACTTCTAAGTATAATCTTTTATATAATAAAACAAAACCTTTAATGAAAATTTTTCATTTTAAAAAAATCAATTCACACCTTATTTGGTAATATTTTTTTAATTATTGTTTATTGTTGGAAAAGTGGTTTTGCAAAATGAGTTTTGCAAATTTTGGACACCTTTTAATATATGATATATGTTATATATATTTATGTTTCTTAGTAGCTTTGCGTTCTCCTCGACGAGAGCTTCGCAACGAGCTAAAGTATGTCCAAAATGGAGTTGAAATGAATGAGATATCGTGTCTCAAAGTGAGGCACTTGAAACACAAAATTTGGAAAAATGGGAGTATCCCACATCGCCCAAAACAAGAAGTGAAACCTTGTTTATATAGAAATCTTGATATGAACCTTCAAATTGATTTGTTGGTTTTACTCCAACACCTACGTGCGCGTGCGCAGGGGGGGGGGTGCAGATTTCAGGATTTCTGGGCCAAAATGAGTTCGAAGCTTCTGAACTCATGCGAGCCCGCTACACTGCGGACACGAATGCGACCGAAATCTCACATACCGCGTATCTTTTGCTGCAGATTTCGGTATCATTATTTCCAGATTTGTGTCTATTTATTTTTGGAACTGATTTAAACTTTGTACACAAGTTAGACAGAATCGGTTTTAAATAAATAGAAGATTTAGAAACCGTGTTTAATAATTAACAGATTTATGCGTAATGTGTATATACTGGCGAATATCTTTTCTTGGTGACCAAGATAGGTTTAGCCTATATATTAAACACATCTCATTCGGTTTTAGACACGAAAACCACGACTCATTACCACAGACGAAAGTTCCAGCCAGTTCTTTCTCTGAGAAACACACGAGTCTTTCAAAGAATCTTTCGTGCAAGTTTGTCGTCCGGCTGCAATAGCTACGTCACGTTGTACCCTGGGAAACAGACGACGAATCTGTTTTAAGGGAATCGTATCCAATACGAGCCTCGTGCAAGTCTATTTACTGCTTTCATTTAAATTACGTTAAATAGTGTCTGTCTTCTGCTTCTAATCCTTTAAATGCTTCTGTTATTTATTTAATGCTTTGTTATTTGTTATAATTATAATCTGATTTTCATAATTAAAAGTGTGCACCGTTTCCCACAGTCTTAAAACAGATTCGGTTTAACCGAATTTATAACACTTTGTTAAAATCGATTTATTATTACAGTTTTATAACTGCTTTTTCGCGAAACCTTGTTGAGTTTCTTTGGAAATCAGTTTGATTAAACAGTTTTAACATACGATTTGGTCTTACAGATCTATAACGCTTTTTTAAAGCGTTTTATTATCAGTTTTAACGAAACCAAGATAGAGTTTCTTAAGCTCGATTTGACCGATCCATCAAAACCAAGCTAGAGTTTTGTTGAATCAGATCTGGTACAAGTAGATACCATTTAAACAGTTTGTTTAATTGTTTGTGTTTGAACTTTCAGGATGACAAACACCAATACCCCTCCTGTGATTACTCCTGTGAATGTAACCGGTGCGCCGCTACCAACACGTTGCTAATCATGCCGAGAAACCGAGAAATTCAATGGGCGAATTTCAAGAGGTGGCAATGAAGATGTTTTTCTATCTGACTACTTTAAACCTTGCGCGGTTCCTAAAAGAAAACCCACCTAACGCGGAACCTCCTGCAGAAGGTCAATCCTCTAATCAACAAATTTTGTTCAAGCCTTGAAGCATGGAAACATTCAGACTTTTGTGTCACAACTATGTTCTGAATGGTTTGGTTGATTCTTTGTACAACGTGTCTGCAAGACCAAGACAGCCAAAGAATTATGGGAGTCATTGGAACGCAAGTACAAAACTGAGGATGCCGGTACAAAGAAGTTCGTGGTAGCTCGTTTTTTGGATTACAAGATGGACGATTCAAAGAATGTGATGAGTCAGGTTCAAGATCTGCAGGTTTTGCTACACGACATTCATGTCCGAGGAATGACTTTGAGTGAAACTTTTCAAGTTGCTTTGCTATAATTGAAAAGTTACCTCCAAGCTGGGTAGAATTCAAGAACTACCTGAAGCATAAGCGAAAGGTGATGAGTGTTGAAGACTTGGTTGTTCGTCTTCGTATTGAACAGGACAACAAGCGGCTCAAAAACACGTATACGCTGATTCGCAAAGGCAAATATGGCTGAGCATGTTTCGTCATCTTCAAAGTCCAATGTCAAAGCTAAAGGCAAAGGAAAAGGAAAGAATGACAAGAAGGGCAAAGGGAAGTCTGATTACCTTACTCCTAAAGCTGCAATTGTGAAACAGAAGTTCCAAGGGGTGTGTTTCAATTGTGACCACCAGTCACCGTGTTTGCTAACTGTAAGATGCGGCGGGTGACTCCACGTCAGGCTAATATGGTGAATGAAGATGTGGACATGATTGCTATGGTGTCTGATGTCATTGCCATGATCTCTCGAAGTTAACCGGTAGGTTCCAACAACAGGGAATGGTGGGTGGATACCGCTACCCGCCATGTGTGTGTGCTTGATAAGAGTATGTTTCACTCTTTCAGAGCGGTTGATAGTGGAGAGAAGCGTACATGGGAAACTCGCAACTGCTGAAATCAAGGGAGAAGGAGATGTAATCTTGAAGATGACATCCGAGAAAGAGCTCAAGTTGACTAATGTCTTGTATGTTCCGAGATTCGTAAGAATCTTGTGTCCTGGGTTGGCGTTGAACAAGTTTGGCTTTCGTCTTGTTTTTGAGTCTGATAAGTTTGTTCTTTCTAAGAATCAAGTGTATGTTGGTAGGGGATATGCCCTGAATGGTATGTTTAAACTCAATGTAATGGTTGTTAAGAAAGATATCAATAATATGAATTCTTCTGCTTACTTGATTGAGTCTTCTAATATGTGGCATGGCCGTCTTGGACATGTAAATTTTAATTCGATGCGTCGTTTGATTAAATTTAATTGCATACCTAATTTCCATATTGACTCAAAATATAAATGTGAAACTTGTGTTGAAGCCAAACTTACAAGAGCATCTTTCAAATCGGTTGAACGGAAAACCGAACCACTTGATATGATACACACTGACATATGTGATTTAAAATCACTACCCACAAAAGGTGGCAATAAGTACTTTATCACGTTTATTGATGATTGTACAAAGTATTGCTATGTTTACTTACTGAAAAGTAAAGATGAAGCTATAGACAAGTTTGTTCTATACAAAAACGAAGTTGAGAATCAACTTAGTAAGAAAATCAAGGTGGTCCGAAGTGATAGAGGAGGTGAATATGTGTCTCCATTCGCGGACCTATGTGCGAAACATGGAATTAGACACGAGTTCACTCGCTCCTATTCACCTCAGTAGAATGGTATTGCCGAAAGGAAGAACCGTACCTTGAAAGAAATGGTTAATGCCATGTTGATAAGTTCGGTCTAAGCCAGACATGTGGGGAAGCCATTTTAATGGCTACTTATCTTTTAAATAAGATACCTCGTAAGGAAAAAGAAGAGACCCCTTATGAATTATGGATGGGAAGAAAGCCATCATATCTCGGTACTTACGAGTGTGAGGGTGTCTAGCAAAGGTAGCTATACCGACTCCCAAGGCCCAAAAGATTGGACCTAAATCGGTGGATTGTATATTCATCGGATATGCTAAGAATAGCATTAAGCTTATCGTTTCATAGTACATGATTCGAAAAAACCGGATATACAAAAGGGTACATTAATGGAATCAAGGAATGCTTCATTTTTTGAAACTATATTTCCTTGTTTAACAAAGGAAACTGGAAGTTCATCTAGAATAGATGAAGAAGTTGTCCAAGATAAGAGACAACGAGATGATAATGATCTCCAAGATGAGAGACAAGATCAAACTGAGGAAGAAGAGGTTGAACCTAGAAGAAGTAAAAGGGCAAGAACTGAGAAATCGTTTGGACCCGATTTTGTTTCTTTTATGGTTGAAAACGAACCTACTTCTTACCGAGAAGCGGTTACTTCCTCAGAAGGGCCTCAATGAAAAGAAGCCATTAAAAGTGAAATAGATTCTATTTTACAAAACCATACTTGGGAGCTCGTGGATTTACCTCCTGGTTGTAAACCACTAGGCTATAAATGGATTTTCAAGAAGAAGATGAAAGCTGATGGCACCATTGACAAGTACAAAGCAAGATTGGTGATCAAAGGATTTAGACAACGAGAAGGTCTTGATTACTTTGATACATATTCGCTTGTTACGCGAATAACCTCGAGGATGATACTTGCAATTGCCGCATTAAGAAATTTGGAAGTTCACCAAATGGATGTGAAAACGGCATTTCTAAACGGAGATTTAGAAGAAGAAATTTACATGAATCAACCTGAGGGTTTCATTGCTCCTGGACAAGAGAACAAAGTTTGTAGGCTTGTTAAGTCATTATATGGCTTAAAGCAAGCTCCCAAACAATGGCATCAAAAATTTGATCACGCCATGCGAGTTACTAAATATTGTAACTTTCCTAGTCCATTCCTATAACAAATGTGACTTGTTGAGAGGTTAAACATATGGCTTTAATGATTCAGGATGAAATCATAAAGCATAATGATTCAAGATGAAATCACAAAACATATGTTTTTAATGATTCAAGATGAAATCACCTATGTGAGAGAGAAGTAGGGTCGCTCAAGGGAAATGTGGGGCGCAATTCCTAAGAGCTCTTGAGAACCAGGAAGCTAGTGTTCATGACCATAACGAACACGACTATGAGGACTTGACATTGTCGGGAGAGTCTTGTGGAAGTGTAATGTCGCTCACGAAATGGATGATGCGCCTCAAGGACATCGCCTACTCGAGATCTAGGAGACTAATTGCATCTCACAAGGGAAGGTTCAAAGGGTTACACCTACCTATCCTATGCAAGACTTAACCGCAGAAATTTCACCGAAACTTTCGTGTGTTTTCGACCGATTTCCATTCATGTGGGGGATTGTTGGAAAAGTGGTTTTGCAAAATGAGTTTTGCAAATTTTGGACACCTTTTAATATATGATATATGTTATATATATTTATGTTTCTTAGTAGCTTTGCGTTCTCCTCGACGAGCTTCGCTTAACGAGCTAAAGTATGTTCAAAATGGAGTTGAAATGAATGAGATATCGTGTCTCAAAGTGAGGCACTTGAAACACAAAATTTGGAAAATTGGGAGTATCCCACATCGCCCAAAACAAGAAGTGAAACCTTGTTTATATAGAAATCTTGATATGAACCTTCAAATTGATTTGTTGGTTTTACTCCAACACCTACGCAGCCGCCTCAGGGGGTGCATTTCGGATTTTGGGCCAAAATGAGTTGAAGCTTCGAACTCATGCGAGCCCGCCACACTGCTGACACGAATCGCGCCAAATCTCACATACTGCGTATCTTTTGCTGCGAGATTTCGGTATCATTATTTCCAGATTTGTGTCTATTTATTTTGAACCCGATTTAAACTTTGTACACAAGTTAGACAGAATCGGTTTTAAATAAATAGAAGATTTAGAAACCGTGTTTAATAATTAATGATTTGCGTATCTGTATATACGGCGAATATCTTTTCTTGGTGACCAAGATAGGTTTAGCCTATATATTAAACACATCTCATTCGGTTTTTAGACACGTGGAAAACCACGACTCATTACCACGACGAGTTCCAGCCAGTTCTTTCTCCGAAACACACGAGTCTTCAAAGAATCTTTTGCGTGCAAGTTTGTCGTCCCATTGCGGTAAATTACCTTGCTGCTTACGTTAATACCACTGGGAAACAGACGGCGAATCTCTTTTAAGGGAATCGATTCAATACGAGCCTCATACAAGTCTCTTTTACCGCTTTCATTTAAATTACGTTAAATAGTGTTCGTCTTTCGCTTCTACTCCTTTCTGTCTGTTATTTATTTAATGCTGTTTATTTGTTATAATTATAATCTGATTTTCATAATTAAAAGTGTGCACCGTTTCCCACATTTATTTGTTTTACTTATGCTTAATTAAAAAGTATAAATATTTCTTTATTTGTCAAAATTTGTAAAGATTTTCGTTTTTCTAATTCAATAAAGAAAAACCGCAAGATACACATGTTGAATATATGAAAAAAAACCGCACCTAAATAATTCTCACACAGTTGAATATATGAAAAAGAAACATAGAAACTTATTCATCAAACATATCAAACGAAGTAATGAATTACTCTAGATAAACTTCCTACGCCAACCCTATCAGCTTTTTCAAGTTAGGGTTTAATTTAGTGATGCTCATTTGTTCTTCTTCCTTTGGAAAACATTGAAAAACCCCTTCTTCTCTAACAAAAAAATGTTGTGAATTGAATTTTTTTGGTCAAAATTGCGACTAAAGGTACACTATTCTTATTATTATATATTTTTTTTATTGTTCTAATTAATTCTTTGCTCAATTGATACATCAATTCTGTAGTTGATTTGTTTTTAAATTGCTTTAAATTGCTCTATTGGATTCGTTTTTGAAGATCTTAGAATAAGGTCCTTCTGGTGGTATACATGTTATTGGTCGCAAAATCAATAAATGAATTATATGATTAACTTTACTTTCTCGGTTCCGTTTTGTATAATTTGTGATTACATCAATGATTTTACAACGTTAAAGTATGATTTTGTTGTATCGATGTTAAATTTAGAGTTTTGTTGGGAAAGTACTCATCACACAATGTGGAGAGAAATTGCAAACAAAAACCGACCACATGAGTAACACACTCCATGTGAATGTGGGTATGTAACATAAATAAAGTTCAGTAGCGTAAGAAGTAGTTTAACCGATAAAATAAATAATCAATAGATGATGATAAATACTGATATCGAAAGTAAATAAGTGATGCGTTCGCATGAGGTTTTAAATTTGTATGCAAGAATTACTGGTTAACTAGGAACACATTCGGGGAAGTATACCCTAGTCGAGCTGTAGTATAGTTTTTGGTAAATCAATGTCGTCCCAAGAGACTTGGTTGCACTACAAGTGTCGTTTGTTTGTTTAAGCAAGTAACAAGGTCGTGGTTATGATTGTCACGGATCAAACCACTAAGAAAAGCAATATGATCACACAAAGAACATACATGTTTAGACACATGATCACAAGTTATCATAAGAGCCAAACAAGTATCAAGAGATTCATATTCATGGTTATTTCAATCAAACACAATATCTCAACATTCATATCAATAACAAACATATGGAAATATAAAAGTAACAAGGTTTACCTAAAATATGAATTACAATAGGCAAAGATGAAGGATTATAGCAACCTTCAAGCCTTCAATCAACTACAATAGTTCTACCAAGCCGGAAAATGATGTCCAAACGCCTTCAAAAACCTTTGAGCACACTACACAAATTTGGCAAAGGTTTGTGGTCTTTTCGGGAAGATAAGTTGGTGGAAATTCGTCTTTAAGGGTGGAGGCTTGAATTTCACACCAGTTGGGATAGGATAGTTGGTGGAAATTCGTCCTTAAGGGTGGAGGCTTGAATTTCACACCTTTGGGGAAGGTAAGTTGAGAGAGGGATGGGGTTATAAATGCATTTCTTGGTCACCAAGGAGCTTGGAAGGGACTAGAATACGTGTAAGAAGAACCTAGAATTTTTTGGAATAAGTTTGGAGTCTTAGTAATGAAGAAATGGCTGTCCAGGGCTTCCTAACCGATTCGGTTGGGCTTCAACCGTTTCAGTTGGTCTTCTTGACTACTCTCCCACTGTTTTGGTTGCGGGGCCCGACCGAATGGTTGGAGCCTTTTGGCAGAAATTGAAAATCTCCAAATTTTTAGATCTTTCTCTTAGCTTTCCGTGGCCGCGAACCGGGGGTCAAACGGAGTTCGTATGCAAAAGTTATGGCCAAAATGGTAAAGGTGTGTCGGGAACAACGAGGCTTTCAATATTTCTTCGTTTAAGCTTCTTTTCTTCATTTCTTTCTCGTTTTCCTTTATGAACTTTATTCTTAAGTCTTTGGACCACCATCTTGATGACTTTATCTTCTCGAATATACTCCACAAGTCTTGCTTTTGTCGGGAATTCTTCGTATATGGAGAAATCTTCGTATTTTACTTCTTTTTCCTTCTTTTTCTCTACTTTCCTGTACTTGGCTACAAATGAACTTGCAAACACACTTTTGTACGATTAAGCATTAAAATCATATGATTATAGCCAAATAACATACATAAAAGCACGGATAACGCTACTAAAAACATGCATAATTTGAGCGTTATCAATAAGTTATGTCACATGAATTTGGAAAGTGCCTTTAGGAGTTGAAATGGCACTTCAAGTGTCAAACCTGGTGCAATTGTTTTCCGCCAAGTTATTCAAGTCACTACTAATAAGGACAGTTATACATGCTTATGGATTTACCCTTTTAGTGTCTTATACAAGGTTATAGAACTGAGAATATACATGATTTTGTAGCCGGTAATAAAATAGTAAATTCTCCAAAATTTCTGCAAGGGCACATATAAGTATCTGACGTTTATTGGATGGGTAAGTAGAGAGGAGAAGGGGATGCATATGAGGGCAAACCTTTTCACCATCCAGATTCTAAGAAATTATATATACGGGGGTACGATGTGAAGAAGTGAATGTCGGTTTTAGGTGTTCATGGAAGTATATGTTCCAGATTTTTTTTTTGAGTTTTTGTAAGTAGATGAAGTGTTGCATTTGTAATTGAGTTAACTTACAAGTCATTGCTTCATTCTATTAATTTTTTTATGTATATTCGTAATGTGTAAAAAAGTGTAAAATGAAGTCTGTATTAATCATGAGTCCTAAGTGCGGTTCATTGGCAGCCTAATAAACAAGGTATGGTGCTAAAGTTTTTAGATCAAGGCCATCAACTATTGATACCAAACCAAACCAGTTTTTACAAACCCTGCAAAAAGTGATGACAAAATATGAGTACGGAAAAGATTCACCAGTGTGTGCGCAATGGTGGGGGTATGTATACTGCCAGTCTGCCACCACCGAACCTACAAGTGGGCCCAACTTTTACTGATAGAAGTGTGAAGAAGAAACCTAGTTGGGTTGAGACAGTTGGGATTTGGGCAACGACCAACCCAAATGAAGTTAGTAATTATGATGGTTCTGATCATAAATGAAACAAAGAAACACCAGATATCAGACATGTGATACAGATTATGTCATGTCAAAATGTGTTTTAATCAGATACCATTTTTGCTAGCAATACGAAGGATTAGCTAGGTACTTTTTTTCTTCCCTCCTTAATTTGTTCTAATTTTCTGAACTGAAAGTCCACTCTACTTTAGGGTTTTTGGTGCTTTATTTTCATATTTAACAAACTATAGCCATTCTGCCATAGAATTCTGAAGAATCATATTTTTAAGTGATTGCTTACAAAGAGAATACATTTAATGATGATGAATTTGAAGTAGCGAATTTAGCAGCTGTTTATTATGGTAACCCAAGAAATGCTAAAGAAAAAAAACTACATATCAAGGTATTGTCTTTTCAGATTAATGAGTTTTTTTCCCCTCTAAACTGTACATTTTCTAATTCATGCAACACACTTAAGTATAAAATGAGAAAATGGGCACACTCATTTATACTTAATATTGCCTGCTCAAAAATTCCCGCTGCTAAGCAACTAAAATGACAAAATATATTTTCTATTTACTTTTATACACTCATAGCCGTACATGAGTTAACTTTGTAATTTTACACATCTACAAAAGTTAGTGTTATCTACATAACAAGACCTTATAAAATGTGAATGATATCAATCTGTAATGGTTTCAAACCTACACAAAAGCTTACATTAACAGCAAAATAATAAATTGGTTATTAGACCCTTCCACATATCAAATTTTATCTTGAAACCAGGCACCATTGCTTCCCTTATGGTCATTACCTTTCTAATGACCCAAATATAACACAACCATTGCAACTGCTAACATTCAATATTTTTTAAACTGAACCTTAGTATCATCTTGGACATATTTCAATTTCTTATAAGATAAGCTTTAACAACAATGATACCTATCCATATAATACCATACAAGTAAAATAAATTTCTCAAAATTAAGTATTTTAAAAATAAGAAGATATTTATCCATATTTTAACATTGATACAGAAACTTTAGTATGTAAATGACTAAAGGTTACGACTTATGAAAATATCATCACTATCAAACTATATTTTTTAATTTTGGATGTTAGGATTTTTTTAAGATCCTTAGGAATATATTAATTATTAGGTACATCATACCGGAACGATCCCGAATGAACCTACCCCCCATCGAACCGAATTTTAGGCACTTAGCGAACCGCGATCCCGATCCTTGATCGCATACTGGAACGATCCCCGTTCCATGTGACTATGCGTCAAACAATAGCGACCACTGTTAGCCGTACTAAAAAAATAACAAAAACTGCATCCCACTGTTTCGGCCATAACTCCCAAACCGTTAAGAGTAAAACTAACGAGTTCAGCGGCCATGACTTCTTGCTCGGACCATTGTCATATAGATGAGTTGGGGAACTTATTGCTCGGACCATGGATCAACCAACGAATGTGACCGTCTGCGTGGAATTCATTGAAAGAAGTTGTAGGGAGTGCCGACCGAATCACACCTGCACTACATAAGACTCACTGCAATACATGTGAATGAACATTGCACATACGATCGTGTAGTTAATTGAATAGATGATTAGCATGCAAGTGATCTTTGTCTACCGATCATTTCTCGTCTATTTAGTTTAATTGTCTTTTACTTATTTTCCGTTTTTATATGGAAAATGAACTCAACACGATTCTAGTAAGATATCGGGATAATCACAAACCTTACATTATTTCCTAACACGGTCTTACCGACTCTATATTATCACGAAAGGGCACTAACCGTGAGTATTTGTGAAGTCTATATAAAATCGGTTTATAAATAATAAAACTAGATTTCACGATCCGCGATGATATAGCTAGACCACATAAATAAGTTGAGGCACTTGAAAATAAGAAGAGATAGAACTAGTAACGAACACGTTTTATATATAAGTTTTTTAAGGTTAGAAGGATCATTACAATAATTATTGTCATTCTAATTTGTCTATACTGTTCCTTTCATGATCTGATACTTTCTGCTTCAAAATAAAGTTTTAGTAGACAATGGTGTATCAAAAGTTCGGTTATGTTCATCTCCAAACTTTGTGCTCTTTTGTTATTTGTAATGTTCATTATAATTTCCATTCCATTCATGATTGATCTCTTCACTTTTCTTTTTAAATGGAACTTAATTTATTACTTTGATCAATTGTTTAAGAAGCAATATGGGTAGTCTTTTCGTAGTTCCACTTGACATTATATATATTTCATTTTAATATGGTGGTACATGGTGTTGGCAGCAAAATAATCTGGATGCCCACAACCGATGTTGCCACCAAAGGTTGTGACCGTTTTCCAAAAAGGACTCATTATAAGTATTCATCGTCTTTTTCTTTAAAACTAGACAACATGTCAAAAACCTATGCTATAATTATATTGGATTACTTTTGTATAAGATTATTTTCTTCAACCCATTTGTCAAATTTCGTATCAGATTATTTGAAAGTGGACACATTATAGTTATGTTGGAATTTAAATTACAACTGGTCAAAATACATTATTCAAAAAATTAGAAAAAACCTCGCGCGTGCGCGGGCATTATAACTAGTATGAATGGGTATGATTTTTTCAAAAGTGTTGTCTAGTTCGTATAAGTTGTTTGATTAATAGAATTTGAATATTTGACATGCATGTGGTGGAAAAATTTGAATATTGATATATATGGGGTAGAGAGAGAAAACTCAAGAGGGTCCACTCGAATGAGACGCTAAGTTTTTGTTTTTTGTTTTTTTAATTAAATGAGTGGGGCCCTTTCTGTTAACGAGTTTTAATGAGAAGGAGCACCATTTGCTTTCATTACCCATATAGACCATTTAACAAAAAAAAAAAACATTATTATATGTGTGGGCCCACCACTATCTCCACATTAAGACTCATTAACATAAAAAAAAAAACGCCCTCTAAAGTTACATCTCCTCACAACTATGAGCCTATGGATGTGTACCTATAGTAATCAACCAAACACATTCAATGGATACTATTGTCATTCCATTATTTCCATAGGCATGTAAAAAACAAACCCTAACATTAATCGACCGAAACTAAAAAGAAAAACCAACGATGGCAATGTTGGAAGTAATCCAACAAACCGATTATCTAGAAGCGGAACTGAAACCGTTAGCCTCGAGAATTACTACCATGGAAGTAAATATAACTATAGTCCTATGTGATCAAAGTGGGTCATTTGAGCTAGCTGCTGACCTCCCGTTAGAATTTTAGCCATAACTTCCTAATCAGAATTCGGTTTTTAGTGACTTCAATTGTTCTGAAACTAGAAAGAATTATTTACAGCCACTTTAGTTGTGATGTCGATGTTTATTAGCGAAGATAGATCCTATGAGGAGATCTTTTGGCTGGATTAGTTCAGTTGAACAACTTATAGTAGTCTTTTGCTTTAAATAACTTTGGGAGTTTTATTCCAGTAATAAAATTAAGGGTATATGGAATGGAATAAGTCTAGTTGTAATAAGTGTTATTGATCCTTGATAGGGTGGAAAACTATGGATGTATGGCAAAATATGAAATATAATAAACTCCTTAAATTTTAGAGTGTCTTTCATTTGTTAGTTAAATTTAGTTCCTCCAAGGGTGATTAAAATAGTAGTGCTGCTGATTCCTTGTGTATATCTCAGTCGTTTGGTGTCAGGAACCACAAACAAAAATACTCTAACAAGAACTTGACAAAGGGTTATGATCCCTTGATGTCGATTGGCACCAAACACACACATGAGATATTCTTTTTACACTCAAACGCTTGTTAGACGTGAGCAAGAAAAGAAGTATAAATAAGCCTCACCTCCTCATCTCTATTTATAGAGAATGAAGGGAGACGAACCTAATCCCGGGGCTAGAAAACCACATGAGAAGTTTAGAAGATTTCCTAATACATGACTAACCTCCTTTGATTTGAGTTAAACTACAACTAACCCCAACACTTATATAGTAACTATTACACATTAATATAATACATAGAATAATTTCACCCTACTCCCCTGAGAGAATGAGGGGTATTAATTATTTCTCATAATCATTGTAAAGTAGTTACATAAAAAGAAAACTTAATGTGGTATTTCTCATATACTGTATTTTTGTTGGAATGCATTTATATACCCATCTATACCACCCACCATTAGACAGTGGACAAAATATTCGAACATTTCTTTTGTGATCTTGTCCATAACCATTCCAGTTTGAGCAAACATCCAATCTATGTAATCGGTCAATATTGAGATAAAAAACACTTAAGAGGGTGTTTGGGATTGATTATTTTTTCTGCTTATGCTTTTGCTTAAAAAAAGTACTTTTAACTGCTTAAAAATATTTGCTTTTAGAAATAGTGTTTGGATTTGCTTATTTTGTAAAAGACAGTAATAATACTCGAAAAAACAATAATTTGATAAAATAGGCAATCATATGCTCTTATATAAGATTTTAGGTTGAATATGATAGTAAAAACTATTTTTTAATATATTATTAAATAAGTGATATGAAATAAGCAGTTCCTTACCTACTTATGAAAAAATGTTTTTACCTCGCTTAAAATAAGTAGGAAGGCGTAAAACTATTGCCATATCACCACAAAAAAAAACCTCTTAATTTATATCACCTGAAATCCAATATAATGAGTGAGGTGTTCTGGAATCCCTTTTCCTTTCATTTCTTCATAATATTTTTCAACTTCACCCAACATTTCTTCTTCTGATGGCAAAGAAACTTTCTTTGACAATGTGTGCGCTATCCATCTTGATTGACATTCAATTATTGAAAATGTGAAGCTCTATCATTGGAAAAGCACGCATGTTAGTTATAAGTATATCAATTATTAAACATATACAAAAACGATATAATGGTACTGTTCAGAATATGCCGACAAAAGAGAGCTTAGGAGCAAGTTGTGGGGGGAAAACATGTTTATATAGAGGACCAATGCGTTTGTCTTGGATCGTTACAATGCCATTTGTTTTAAGAAATGGATATTGCGATTTGTACCTACAACACATACTCGTTTACATTTTATTTAACTGAATTGTTAGATGCAATTTTAAGTGAATTGACGTCGTAAAATATTAGTCGTCATATTCTTGTGTTAACGAGTATATGGATAAGATTAACATTTGTATGTATATATAATTTCTGAAAGATCATGCCAAAGGACATTTGGCCTAGCATAATCAGAGTGGCCATATAGTTTTTTTATACAAAGTCTGTATATACCAAAATTATAGTAAAACTATAATGATGTAATGGTTGAAGTGCATTCATTTGACCCCATTGAGCTTGTGTGGCCTCATCACTAACCTTGCTTTCTATGATTATGCTCTGGTTTTGGAAGAATATGTACCCGGTGCAATGGAATATAATATCTGCTTCGACCGTGATTCCATCTTGAAAACAATCGGATGGACGGGCGAAGAGGCTTTCGCCGGGGACACAAAGTCCCCGGCGAAAGTCACTAAACGACAAAATTGAATCTGACGTGGCACATGAATTCGCTGACTTGTTATAAAATTTTCAACGCAGACTTTCATGGAGGACACGTCCCCTGAGGGAAAGGGACTTTGATTTTATGAAACTTTGACCGGACATAAAAATTCAACGCAGGGTTTCTCCGGGGACTTGTCCCCGCAGAAAGTATTTTCATATTTCACCAATAATTGGCCAAAGTCAAAAGCGTGTTAATTGTTCGCGGGAAAATTCCCGCCAAACCTTTTGCCGGGGAAAACCTTTATCCAGAGTAATTACACTTTATATACCATATCTTATCCTCAAATTTCTTATCTTCACATATCCTCAAAACCACCATATCTTATCTTCACAAATTTCTACCATATCTGATCTGCACACAAATTTCAAAACCTGAGATGGAGCAATTTAATCCTTTTATGTGTTCTTGTGGAGCAGGAAATATAAAATTAAGAACATCACATAAAAATTATTCATCTAGACGACAATATTATTCATGTCCTCTGTCAAAGGTGAACAATCATACATTTCCTATTTATGTAAATATACAAATAATTGGGTTGTAATATCTTAAAATTTTCTTATTATGTAACGTGAAAAAGATAATGGATGCAGATATTTTATGTGGAAGGATGCATTTGACGAGTACTTAAGAACAATCTCTGCACCAACAGAGTGCTCGAGCTGCCATGAAAAGATCTTAGGATAAGCTTGCTGGAAACACAAAAACATGTGCTAGAGACAAGAATAAGGGTGCTTGAAGCCAAACTTGAAATGGCAACGATTCTCCCCACGACCACGCATCGCCGTTCGGATGCATTACTTCGTGAGCTGTTAGGTGACATGGAAAATCTTCGTATGTAGTAATAGTAGTAGTAGTAGTAGTAGTAGTAGTTGTAGTAGTAGTTGTAGTAGTTGTTGTTGTTGTTGTTGTTGTTGTTGTTGTTGTTGTTGTTGTTGCCTTTGCTGGTATTCATCGCCGCTGCTGCTCATTGCTCGCCGTGCATCATGCGGCCGCTGTTGCGCTGTTAGCTCATGTTGTTCTTCTTGGCTTTGTTGTTGCTGCTGTTCGCATGGTTCTTCTGTTGTTGCTGTTGTTCCATTTGCTGTTGCCGCTGTTGTTTCTTTGTTGTTGCTTGTTGTTGTTGCTGTGTTGTTCAGTCCGCTTGTTCTTTGTTTCTGCTTGTTGTTGTTGTGTTGCTGTTGGTGTTGTTGTTGTTGTTGCTGTTGTTGTTGCTGTTGATGTTGCTGTTGCTGTTGTTGTTGTTGTTGTTGTTGTTGTTGGTGTTGTTGCTGGTGTTGTTGCTGCTGTTGCTGCTGTTGTTGTTGTTGTTGTTGTTGTTGTTGTTGTTGTTGGTGGTGTTGTTGCTGTTGTTGTTGTTGTTGCTGTTGTTGTTGTTGTTGTTGTTGTTGTTGTTGTTGTGTCTTTGTTGTCGCTGTTGCTGTTGTTGTTGTTGTTGTTGTTGTTGTTGTTGTTGTTGTTGTTGTTGCTGTTGTTGTTGAAAGACTTGTTGTGAACGTTGCTGTTGTTGTTGTTGCTTGTTGTTGCAGGAAAGGTTGTTGCTTGTTTGCTGTTTGCTGTTGCTTTGTTGTTCTTGTTGTTGTTGCTTTGTTGCCGCGCTGTTGTTGCTGTTGTTGTTGCTTGTTGCTGTTGCTGTTTGTTGGCTTTGTTGTTGTGCTTGTTGTTGTTGTTGCTGTTATGTTGTTCTTTGTTGTTGTTCGCTGTTGTTGTTCTTTGTTATTCGCTGTTGTTGCTGTTGTTGTTGTTATTGTTTGCTTTGTTGTTGTTATTCGTTGCTAAGCTGTTATTGTTGTTGTTGCCGCTTTCTTTGTTGTTGTTGTTGTAGTTGTTGTTGTTGCTGTTGTTGTTGTTGTTGTTGTTGTTGTTGTTGTTGTTGTTGTTGTTGTTGCTGCTGCTAATCAGAGTAGTTGTAGTTGTTGTTGTTGTTGTTGTTGCTATACTTGGTCGTTTAACATGATACGTATGCCAATGCACCTATACTTGTCGCTTAACATGATACGTGTATACCGAAGCTTACATATACTGCTTTAACATGATACGTATACCATAGCACCTATACTCGGTCGCTTAACATGATACGATACCAATAGCACATATACTCGCCATGTAACATGATACTTATACCAAGAGCACATATACTCGCTCGTTTAACATGATACGTATATCATAGCACCTATACTCGGTCGTTTAACATGATACGTATACCAATAGCACATATACTCGCTCGTGTAACATGATACGTGTACCATAGCACCTATACTCGGTCATTTAACATGGCACATATACTTGGTCGTTTAACATGATAACGTATACACAAGAGCACATATACTACGCCGTTTAACATGATACGCATACCATAGCACCTATACTCGGTCGTTTAACATGATATGTATACCAATAGCACATATACTACGCCGTAACATGATACGTGTACCATAGCACCTATACTGGTCGCTTAACATGATAAGTATACCATAGCACCTATACTCGGTCGTTTAACATGATACGTATACCAATAGCATATATACTACTTTCGCCGTTTAACATGATACATATACCAATAGCACATATACTGCCGTTTAACATGATACGTGATACCAATAGCACATATACCGCCGCTGCCGCTTTAACATGATCGTATACCATAGCACATATACCGCTCGTTTAACATGATACGATACCATAGCACCTATACTCGGTTAGTTTAACATGATACGTATACCAATAGCACCTATACTCGTTAGTTTAACATGATACGCATGCCATAGCACCTATACTTGGTCGCTTTAACATGATAATGTGATACCAATAGCATATATACTGCCGTTTAACATGATACGTATACCAATAGCACATATACTAGCTCGCTTAACATGATAATGCGTATACCAATAGCACATATACTCGCCGTTTAACATGATACGCGTACCATAGCACCTATACTCGGTCGTTTAACATGATACGTATACCAATAGCACATATACTCGCTCGTTTAACATGATACGTATTCCAATAGCACATATACTCGCTCGTTTAACATGATACGTGTACCATAGCACATATACTCGCTCGTTTAACATGATACGTGTACCATAGCACCTATACTCGGTCGCTTAACATGATACGATATACCAATAGCACATATACTCGCTCGCTTAACATGATACGTGTATACCAATAGCACATATACTCGCTTCGTTTAACATGATACGTACCATAGTACCTATACTCGGCTGCTTAACATGATACGTATTATGCCATAGCACCTATACTTGGTCAACAACATGACATAGTATACCAATATCACATATACTCGCTCGTTTAACATGATATGTATACCATAGCACCTAAGTTAAAAGTAATTAGATTAGTTTTAATTTTATAATTAAACCTTTTCCCGGGTTATTAATGAGATATCAACACAAATAATTTTGTAAGGAAACACAAATAATCGACTGTAGGCCGATGCATTCGACAACGACGGGTGGTGGTTCGGGAAGATTAGTAAAAAATCGGTCAAGTACTTGGTTTATTTTGAAGGCTCTGAGGAAGAGAATGCTTACCACTACAACAATCGAACGGACGGGCGAGGAGAAATGATAGTTTTAATTTTATAAATAAACCTTTTCCCGGGGACATGTCCCGTGGGAAAGTTTTGGAAATAATTTTTCATTTTCCTCCGTGACTTTTGCTTTATCCCACATAGTTTCCCGGGACCTATCCCCGGCAAAAGTTTCACAAGAAGACAAATAAAACTTTCTCCGGGGAGTTGTCCCCGGCAAAAGGTGAAAAGAAATATTAACCTCAATTATTAGCAGATCTGGTCTCACTCGGGGAAAAAAAAAAAAACCAAAAACCCTTCTTCTTCCTCCTCTCAACACAACACCCTGCTACTCTCACACCACCACCACCACCACTGCTACTCTCACACCACCACAGCTACTCTTCCCCACACTCGCACCACTGTGCACCACCTCCATTGCTACTCTCAACCCTCTAATTGTTTAATTCTTTTCTCAAACCCTCTCATTGTTTAATTCTTTCTCTTCCCCTATACTCTCACAACATCCGAGACCAGGTACACATTTTTTTTAATTTTGCTAATTTTTAATTTTGCTAGTTTTTTTATTTTCGTATTTTTTATTTTTCTTATAATTGTTGTTATTTGTTAATTGTTAATTGTTAATTGTTAATTTTTTTTTTGTTAATTTATAAATTTTTTTGTTTATTTTTTTTGGTACAGTAGCTGTGGTGTGACCAACAATAACTGTGAGCCGAGACCACAACCGTGAGCCGAGACCAAAAGGTATGTTTATTTTTTTTGTTTATTTTTTTAGCGGGGACATGTCACCGGCGAAAGTTTATAGCTCCCTATTTTTGAATATATATGTATTTTTTTAGCTTCCTGTTAATATAAGTAGGGTATGCAAAATTTATAGTTATTGCTGTTAAATGACAAATTTATAGCTTAGCATAACACTCTGTTTCCATTTCTGGAGCTTGTGAAATTTGGCACAAGGGTAATCGAGTTCCACTAAAAGTATAAGGCTTCACCTCAGCAACGCAGCCACCCAAAGGGGTGTTTGTCTGTCAGAATGTAACCCCCCAACAGGGTGTTTTCTGCGCAATACATCCCCTAAAGGGTGCGTTTTGCTTGTTTATTTCTGCACTAAGAATGAAATAGTACAAAACTTGTAAATTTAACAGAGTGACATCATTGTTGAAGTTTTACAAACAAAAATGAAAGTGGTTTGGTTATATGGTTATTGCTGTGTTGATGGAATCAACTTATTTGGTTCCTGGTTTGTTTCAAATTGTTCTCTTTACCTCTATAACTACTTAAGTTATTGCAATTATGATGGTATATGTGTTGATAGTTGATAATAAAAGGTATATGTAGTTAAATGCTCCATTTATATGTGTCACTTTAAGATATTGATTGGGCATATGTAGGATTGCGTGCTACCTGCTTATGCCAGTATGCTTTTTACTAGTATTGTTATCACTTTTATTCTAAGAACTCTCTTGTGCAACTCTTCCAGGTGAAAATTGATATGGTTTAATAAAAAGAAAGAAAAAGATCATCCCTAAGATTGTTTGTTTGTTTATTTATTTATTTATTTATTTATTTAATTATATATATGTTTCTTCACTAATTTCTATGTTCGTTTTAACAGTGATGGCGATGTTGTAGCTAGGTCTCACGGTGGCTTAACGGAGGTAATTCGCCACCGTGGTCCTTGAGGAGATAGGCAGAATTGCCGCGTAGAATTTCAATTATTTTTCACTAAATTGTATTTGATTACATGTTATTTTAAATTGATAAAATGTTATTTTATGTCATCATCACTTGAATTTGATTACTTGTAGGCTCTAAATCAAAAGCTGCAGACTCCAAACGCTAAAATTGGGAAAGGCGGTAAGGTGGTGCGTGGTCCCACGTAAGAACACGGCACTGAAGGCTAAGAGGGCACCGGATGGTCGTCCCCGTGTCGACGCATTTTCGCCTAACCCGAGGGGTTTTGGACACACGTGGGCCCTCACTCTTTCTTGGTTCTCCAACTATGTTGGGAGGTGTTACTGGACTCGATTCCCATGTATTGCCAGATTCGCGTGGGCTATGTTCTAAACGCCCAGCCCACATCCATGAGTATCTACACGTAAGTTTTTTTAACCTTTATTTAAATTTGTATATTTATTCAAACTTGTTTGTTTATTTAAAACTTGTATATTTTTTATTTATATTTTATTGCAAAGACTACTTTGATCTCACACACACCTTGTTTGCCCTAATGGAGATAAGATTGTTGACAGATCGATTTAGTATTATCTCCAAAACGATACAATAACAACAAATATCTAACAAAAAATATAACTTTACGGCAAAGAAAGTGGCTGGAGAAAATTGAGGAGATCAAAAGAAAGCGTCCAGAGAACAAGACGCCAGAGGATTAGGATGCTTGGTAAATTTCGGATCGACACTTTTATAATAATAATAATATTAATTCATTTATATAATAGTTTTTATAATTTAAAATACGCAGGTTAAGCTTTGGACAACCCCAAGAAGCAGTAAGATCTCAGAGGTGAATCGACAAAACCAATGGCTAACACGAGCTCTAGCCTTCACGGATCTCACCGTATGTCGCTATTCGCCATAACTTCGTAAGAAACTATTTAATCATTTTATTTATATATATACATGGTGTTTGGTGTGTCGTTATTGATTTTATTTCTAAACAGTTGACCACGAGGATGACGCTGGTCGGAGAAGACTTGATAGAGCTTTACCGTCGAACCATACGAGGGGCGATTTCTTTGAGTCCTCGTTATCTGAGGCTAGATATGTAAGTATAATTTATTTTCAAAGTCACCCATTTTGATGATATATAATGCATCACGACTTATATATTACTTTTCTTGTTTTTTTGTAACTAAACAGAACGAGATGTTGCGGATGCGGGAAGAGAGCACCTCCGATGGGACTCGCATGACGACCGATCAGATTTTGGCGCACCGTGATTGGTGGTAAGCAGCAGCGGTCATATTCCCTGTGTAGGTCGTCTTACCCGCGGTGGAGTGAAGAAGACCTTTAGTACCTCCCACTGCGGATGCAATGATGTGTCCTCACCGGGAAACAGGTATGAAACAGCAATTTATGAGGAGCCGGCTAAAGCACGAGGACTCGGATGGAGCAGGTCATGGATTTTGTGAGGTCATTCCCGCTGGCAGGAGCGAATACAACCGCCTCGATCAAGTGCTACTCCACCAAGTGGGTCAAGTGCTACTCCACCAGTGGGCCGGATCCGGAGAGGTGGGTCGGGATCTGTGCTACTCCATCCGCGAAGTCTAGAGATACCGGGGAAGGTAATGGGGGTAGTGGGGTTTGAGATGCCGATTTATGTTACTTTAACACATTTTGGATACGTTTGTACATAATAACATGGATTATTATGTCGTTTATGTGCATTATGTGCTAGGATTCCCGTAAATTGATTATACGTATAGTTTTGGACCATTTGCGGATAGGTAGTTTTGGATAGTTTTGTAGATGATCATGCGTTAACGGTTTAGGAACCGTTTTGGCGATTTTGGAAAAGGATAACTATGTTAGCGATTGATGGGTATATATGATATTATGTTTAGCGAATTTGTGTTATGATTGGCATGATTTTGGAAAAGGATAACTATGTTTGCAAACAGGTTGTAGATTTTTTCCGGAAATTTTCCAGAAAAAATCTGGAAATTACCCATTTTGCTGCATTTTTCTGCATATTAGGTCAGTTAGTTTTGCCGGGGACACATGCCCGGGAAAAACATGAGCTAATGACGTGATTAGGATACTGTAATTAAAGTTTGAAAATAGTTTCCCCGGGGACGGGTCTCCAGGAAAAATGAACTAATGACGTAATTAGGATACTTCAAGTAAAGTGTAAAAATAGTTTCCCCGGGGACCCGTCCCCGCGAAAATGGATGACACGTCGGACAAATTTGACCGGCGACAATCGACTGGGGGTCCCACATGTCCCCGATAAAAGTGACAAACAGTCCCCGGGGAAAGTATTCCCGAGAAGGTATTGCCAGGGTCTATTTGCCGGGGACATGTCCCCAAGAAAAGGTTTCGTATGGGACATGTCCCCGGCGAAAGCCCTTAAACGTCGCCTGCGAAAGCGACGAATGTTGTAGTGTAAATGTGATAGTTCCATCTTTGCTAACGCAGTTTATCTGTTAACAATAAAAAAAAGGTACATGCATATCTTTCTGTCATCTGACTCTGTTTAAAGCAATACAATCAAATCATTTTCATCATCACCATATATTCAAGTATCTACATCTCTAAATTCCATAAGTTGAGGGGTGTGACCAATGTTGGATAAAACCCAACAAACCTAAAAGCTTAGTGGGGAATTGATCAAAGAACTGACAAGAAAATTCAACACATCAGGATAGCAAGATAATTGACAAAAGAAAGAACAACATGCACACAACATATACCCTTGAACCCCCTTTATTAATAACAAATAAAGGCTTACATCTAGACAAAAAGAATGTTTTGAACTACCATCCCCCCTCAACTGTATTTATAGATTTGAGGGGGTAGAAACCTTCATCTACTCGGTTAAGGAAACCACAACCGTACCTAGATAAAGCCTAGCTAGCTTGCCTTGCACTCCAAGCTATTTAATCTTTTTTTTTTTTTTTTTTTTTTGTCTAATCCTAATCAATATTACTAAATTCAAATAAACACCTTTAAGTACTATTACTCCTAATATAATACAACCACGATTGCATAGTCCATCTACTTCAGACTCAAAGTTCAACTCATGTAATATCAGTCTATATTGAAATAAAGACCTCAAATACCTTAAAACATGTATTTCTCAAATTCTAAATTTAAATACACTATACAACTCATATTACCTTTGAATGCTGCCACATGTTGTTGAACTTCTCCGATTTTGTGGCCTTCACATTCTGAGATCTTGAAGACTTGTGAACTTCTTTGGCAACCATGGCGATTTCACTTGATAAATCTGTTGCACTTGGTCCATTCCCAATCACAACTACTTTCTGATAATTTAATTTACATATATATGAGATATTAACTTTACTTAGTTATCGAAAATAAAATAAAAAAATGATAGATCACCTGATTTATTTCTAACCTGGTCTCGAAATGGTTCAGGAATACGATAGTTGTGACTATGCATTTGTTTTTTTGGCCACGTCTCAAGACCTGCTCCAATGTGAATATAATTTCTTTTGAACGGCAACAAAATTTATAGTATATAGCAAACAAAATGCACCAATAAGTGCATATTACAATGAAGTACAAGCGACACTTGAGACCGAGACCACTCCAAGATCAAACCACAATTCCTCCCCTCGTATGCTATATCTATAAAACATCGAAGTTGTAATATACAAGGGGCGTAAAATGGTAGATCAAACACAACACCAAATACTAAATTCGATTATAAAACGATATTATGAAGACTAAGACCCAATGTAAATATAATAAGCATCACTCATTTAATCTTTCAAACCATATGGTCATGGTATAAAGGTGAAATTAGTTTATGATTTATAGATTAGTTTTGTTATCCAACATACTATAAATTAGTCCTAACTTTAGCCATAAGCCTACCATAAGTAACAATGACAAACTTATTACTTATTTTGGCCCTCACCCAAATATTAAGCCATTGTGAGATGACTCAGTTATATGTAATTATCATATTAGTCAGCTTGTATTATTCGTGCCAAAAGGAAAATAAAATAAAAACGTTAATTAGGGATATTTTATTTAGTACCAGGAATATCATTTGCGAGTTGAGGCTGAGTATTATGACCATTGCAAACAACGACTGCATCGTACATCGCCACCGAACTCAGCCCATTTGTCTCTGACTCAACTTCAAACTCGCTGTTACCCAAGCCGACGACCTCCACTCGAGTCACAACAGTATTAAACCTAATCAATTTTGTAAGTTCAAAGTTACTTGCAAAATCTTCCAAGAACTTAAGAACTTCTTCATGCCCCGGATTTATACGTGGATCGTTGTATACTTTGTCCTCAAATTTGAAATCTGTGAAGCTCATGAGTTGGCGTGGAAGATTCGTGCGCAAGGATTTGTAGAGAGATCCATGAACAATATCTCTATTTGGGTCGAGTCCCAAAAGATCAGACTCGACTCGTAGATCATAGGCCCAAGTTCCACCGAGCCAGCGTGACTTTTCGTATACCATGACTTGATGGGATTCTCTTTGTAGCTCACGGGCAGCGACTAGCCCGGCTACCCCGGAACCGATTACAGCCACCTTTAAGGAATTCGCCATGGCTGATGATTCTTTGTGTTTTTTTTAGGTGGGCAGCTAGCCAGTAGAAGTAAAATTTCGTTGGTCCATTATGGATCCATTATTAGATGATCTTATCAAAAGTCAATAAAGATACAATGGTAGTTTTTAAATACATCATAAATCAGATTAATAGGATTGCATGATATTTTAATGGTATTTTTTAATGCATTAGATGTCATTCTTTTTTCATTTCACCAAACACAATGAATCAATGATTAATTTATAATGAAATTATTTTGATATGCTATTGGAGCGATTCCTCAAGAAAAGTGTTTTTTATTTGGTCTAGAAAGGAATAGCTTCGTGAAATATATTACGGGTTTGATGACAATTCCTTCCCGTTAGTTCTCAGGAATAACCAAACATATTGCACGGGTGGTGGGTCTCATCAAGTATTTCATGTAATTGTGATTTACTCGAAAACAACATAATTTCAAGTTTTACTATAATATGATTAGGTGGTGAGGTGCACATTCATATAAGTTAGGAGAATTGATACATACATCACATCTTTTGATGCATGCACCAAAATTTGTGCATTACGTTTTGTACCCTACAATACTGTAATGCATAAATTGTGTTGCACGCATCAAAAGATGTGGTGTGAGTATCACCCCCCGTTAGGATATGATTTCCAACACAACAAATTGTGGTTATTTACCAAAGGTGTGTGACTATTTATCAAGGATTAAGGTGTCATTTGTTTTTTTCAGAGCTTTTACCTCTTCATCTGCAAACCATGTATGCAGAAGAAGAGGTACATTTAAGCTCTTCATCTACAAGAAGAAGACCGTTTGTTTTTTGTGCTATTGAAGTACTTTTCCTTTTTTTCTTTTTGTTTTTCTTTTTAAAAAAGAGGTGGAAAAAAGAGGAAATTCAAAGAAGTGGAAAAAAGAGGAAATTTATGTCTGAATAGTTGAAGAGGAAAGAAGTGATTTTAGCCTCTTATGTCTGAAAAAAAACAAACGGTCTTCAACGAAATTGTCTGCGCGCCTTCAAACAAAAGAGGCAAATAAGAGCTTCTTTGAAAAAACAAACAAGGCCTAAGTTTCTCTCCCTCATTATCTACAAATAGAGATGAGGGGGTGAGAGTTATTTGACCTACTTTTCTTGCTCACGACGTGTGAGTCTAAAATGTCTCGTATGTGTGTTTGTATCACTTGACATTAAAGGATCTTAACACTTTGTAGAGTTCTTGTTAGAGTTGTTCTTGATTCGTGGTTCCGCTCTACAAACCGGGTTGTTGGATTTCTTCCAACAATTGATATCAGAGTCTTGTTCGAGAAAAACGAATCACACTACGTGGAGAGGGCCGAAACAAGAGAAATGACTAAACCGGGTTTGGTTCGTCGGTTCTTGCGCAGTCGTGAGAGAATTGACGATGCAGGTTCGTTAACTGTTCTACGAAATTTGAATAATAGGTTGAAGACACATAGATCTAGGAGCACCGGAGGGACCTTGCGTCGGAGGTTCCAACGAGGAGATATAACGTGTAGAAGTTGTTGATCTGGTTATTGTGTTCTAATTCATTTTCGGTTATTATTTGGCTATCGTTGTGTAGACTACAAGGTTAAAGGTTTCTAGATTTAGTAGTCAAGATTACTTAGGAAACAAGGTTCTTGAAGTTGGTTTGCAAGATGAATCGATTTTCTAGGGTTATAGGAAATCTTTTTCTTTTGTCATAAGGTTCTTGGAGTTTCGGCTTTGAGCTTCAAATGTGACAAGGTTTTGCGAGCATTTCAATTTTAAGGTTTCGGCCTAAAGAAGTTTACTTGGTGGTGAAGTTTTGTCAATTTGAGTAATAGTGTTATCAAAGGGTTTTCTTTGATCGATTCTTCTATCATCAAGGGTTTTGAAGACTAGCTTGTGATGTGTTCAAAAAGCTTTAAACTTTTAAAAAGAAATACCCAGTTAACTAGAAACACATTTGGACAAGTATACCTTTGTTGTATGTGGTTAGAGATTGGTAGGTCGAGGTCGATCACAAGAATTTGAGTGAACTCAAGTGTGAATCTTGTGTTACGACTTAATTGTTTTGTTGAAATCTTAAAAGTATCAAGTAACATGAATATGATAATTATACGAATTTAATAGATAAAAGACAACACTTGTTTGGATTAATTTATTATGTTTGGAAGGCTATTATGACAGTAGTTTTGATATACTGATTACAAACATTAGAACAAGTTTTTGGCCAATTCCAATCATATGATTCCATAGTATACCATCCGGGCACAAGATCATAAAACAATAAAATCAAGCCTTAAGCACAATCAAGCAATTAAAGACCAAGTTATCTTAAGAAATTCGATCCACGCGTTTGTTTCACAAGATTTGATAACAATCTCACGCAAATATATTTGCTCAAGTTACTTAATATGAGGTCTCATACATAAAATAATTAGAGAAAAATACAAAAATAAGTCAAAATCTTTTTTTAGGTCCCCTTTGTGGTCACTTTTTAACTCAATGTCCAAAATGGTCATGCGCAAACCACTCGACCTCGCACTCCATCCAAAATTGGCCCTGCCATGACCGCAACCATCGAATGAGGCTTCCGTCCACCAAAAAATTTCATTGGCCATGTGTCCAAATGAAAGTACAAATTGTACTTTCATTTGGACACGTGGCGAATTTTTGGTGGAGCTGCGGAGTCGAGTGGTTGCGCATGACCATTTTGGACATTGGGTTAAAATTGACCACAAAGGGAACTTCAAAAAAGATTTTAGCTTATTTTTGTACTTTTCTCAAATAATTATTCTTAAACGAACAATTGTAACTAGTTGATTGATAATCACCCTTTCAACCTATGAAATTACCAACAAATTAAATAATCAAACTTGATAAACAAATGTCACAAAACTCAAGCACAATTGGTACGTTCTTTAACTTAGCATGAAATTGATGAAAACTAATATTAAAACATAGCAATCCTTATAACACTAACATAATATAAACAATTGTAAAGTAAATTAGCCAAGCACGGCAACCAAAGTCATGTTTCCAAAAGTTACAAGACAAGCAAACATAATAAAAATGGGGACCAACAAAGTTTTTCAAAATGTCCAAGTGGGGTTTTCCTTTATTATATAAAAGATAGTTGAAAAGTTAAGAGTTAGTCCAACCCACTCCGACCCGTGACCCCTTTAACCCGAGTTGTTCAAGCAACCTGCTCGACCGCAATCATTTTGGCTCCTGATCCTACCTTACCCACCCGGTTTTCCAGCTGCATCAGTTTGCTAAGAACCAACGTTGGTGGGAAAGTCGGTTGGGAAGGACATAAAAGTTGGAAGTGACGTAATAATGCCAAAATAGGTCAAGATTGCCGGATCTAGCTTTGTTCAACATTGCAATAGCTTTATAAGAGCATGGGGTGTCGTGGGTTGCCCACTTCTCTTCATTTGGGCCCCACGTGTGCCACATCACTCCAACACACTTATTTAAAATACCCCTCAATCACAACTTACTCACTTCTCTTCATTTGGGCCCTACCCACCCTCATTTTATTTTTTTCCATATTTTCCAAACACAATTAAATCCATTTCATTCAATTAAAATAAAAATACAACTACAATACGGAAAATAAATAAAAAAACACACGACAAATTTAAAAAACGTACGAAAAATAAAAAAAACATACGGAAAATAAAAACCATACGAAACTTAAATAATACAACTTCATTTGTAGTATTTAGCTATCAATTAGTCTTGTTTCTTCTTGAGGATCGTTCTTTTTGGCTCCGGCAAATATTCAATATCATGCATGAGAAACTCCAATTCTCGGCACTCTTGCTCCGACTCGCCTCGTACACTTCTCGTGCTCCGTCAACTTTACGTTTATACTCTTGAGCTAAAGCTTCCGCAATAGCATCCGATTGACTTCCCCGGTGCTTGTTGACGACTCCACTCGATCTAGATTTTTGTTGCGGGCGAGGCTTGCTTGGGACGAGCTCTAAGATCGTAGGCCGAATAATTCGGCAATATTATCTTCATTGATCCCATCCGGCGCGTCCCATTTGGGATATTCTCTCAAAACCTTCCATGCCGGAACCATACTAAACTGTTTCCCCGTCCCATTTTTGAAAGCAAGTCTTGCATTCTCAATGTGATCAACATCATTTTCCCCGGATCTACGCTGCAAATGCTTGTAAAAACCATTAAACTTTTGGCAATCACCGTTTATCCAAGTCCATTTTCCCGTGCACATATTTTTTATACGATAAGGCTCTGGACTACGAGCCTTGAAGTCCTCCCAAATCTGAGTCCAAAATGAATCGTTTTGTCGGTCATTACCGATAGCGGCGTTTTGGGATACGTCGACCCAACACTCGGCTAATATTTTTTCTTCCTGGCTTGTCCAACGAATGGTGGTTCGACCCTCTTCTTGCTCCTCATCCTCCTCGCCCTCGGTCCAAGTTCACAACGCCTTCTTTTTCTTTGTCACTTTGGCCGGTTTCTTTCCTTGACGACGTTCTTCACGTGTTTCGGTTGGTGGTGGTTGAGGTACTTTGAATTGTGATTCAAATTAATGTTGTTGTGAAGCGTAGAATTGCATTGGTGGTGGTTGTGACGGATAAAATTGCGGTTGTGATGGTTGTGACGGATAAAATTGCGGTTGCGATGGTTGTGACGGATAAAATTGCGGTGGTGATTGTCTTGGATATGGAAAAGGTTGAAATCCACTCCATGCAGGAAGTGTTTGAGCTTTGGGATGATGGGGTGGACGGGTTTGACGAAGACGAGTTGAGGAGATTCATAAACGACATCTCGTTGGGATCTTGGGACATTTTTTATTGTGGATTAAGATGATGAAGATAATATATTTTTGGTTGTGAATGAGAAGTGTGAATGTTTTGGTAAAAAATGGGTATTATTTATAGAGAAAATGGGGTATTATTTGGGTTTGAAAATGAAAAAAAAAAAAAAAAAAAAAAAAAAAAAAGTTTTGACCGTTTGATATCAAACGATTATATATTGCAACGTTTTAATTTCAAAAACTTTTGTCTTTTACCATGTCGTTTGAACGGCGAGCACCCAATCGGCGAGATAAGATGGTGTCGTGGCGAGGGCCGACAGCCACTGGCGAAGCCTCCACGTCGGATTCGGCGAGAAACGAAATGTCGACATCCCTTGCTCTAACCTTCATGGATACACTATTGGTGTCTACGTGTTGGTCTTTCACAGAGCTTGTTCACCAACTTAAAACATCAATATAATGGTACCATGTTATATTATAGCAACATTGAACAAATTTATAGTTTCATAGTTCCTGCAAAATGAATTACTACAATAAATCTCTAACAAAATGATTTACAACTCATCATTGACTAGTGATGAGTGTCTAAATACTCATCATTTCGTTCACATTTAAGCTACAAAAATATCTGAAAACATACAAATATGCTTCAAAATATTGGAATTATCTCCAAATTATGTTTTTAGGTATTAAAGTGCAAAAGGGATGAAAACTGATGAAAAACATGCAAAACATACATAATTTACAGTTTCAGTCCCTGAACTTTGATAAATTGGCAAATCTAGTCCCTGGTTAATCAAAACTTGTAAAAATATCATTAAAGGTCCTTGGGATTCACAAGTTGTTCAAAATAATCCTTTGAAGTTAAAAATCACAAATTTACAACTTTGGTCCCTCAACTTTGCAAAAGTGTCAAAATTAGTCCCTAAGGTTTTAAAAATAAGAAAATAATCAAAATAAACCTTATACTATTTATAAATGGCAATATTGGTCCTTATGATAAACTTTTGGAAAATTACAAGTTTGGTCCCTGGAGTTTCTAAATTGGCAGATTTGGTCCCTAAAGTTTAAAATAATGAAATTTATACTTGTGGTCCTTGTACTAATGGTTAATTGCAGGTTCAGTCCTTATTTGAAGTTTGGGGAAATTACATATCAGGTCCCTAATGAATGCTCAAATTACAAATTGGTCCTTGTGATACTAATAACCAACCGGACCCTTTTATTTAATAAACCAAAGTCCAAATCCAATCCAAACTAAACCCTGGCCCAATATACCAGCCCATCCCCACCCCTTTGTAAATAAATAAAACAGACAAACACCTCCCCCGTTTTCCTCTCCTTCTTCCACCTCCCTCCCTTCCACCTGTAAACACCACCTCACCCCTTCCAGCTCACCTCTACTTTCCTACCCACTCTTCACCACCTCTTACAGCAGAAACCTGCCACAATAAATGCCATTCCCACCCATTTTCACCTCAATACCACTAGTACCCACAGTATTGAGCAAAACCACCCAACTTGGTCCAAAATATCACAAAACTTGTCCCTTACACTTCCTAACACTCCCAAGAATCCTTAATTGCTCTGGAACTGCCTCAATTACACGTGGAGCATTTTGGCGCCAAAATGGATTTAAACGGACAAGATGAGTTAGACTCAATCAATGGCTGTGAAACAATGTGGGAAAGTATCTGGAAGCTAGTGGGATGCAAAAGGGTGATAAATACAGAAGAAAGGAGAAGAAGAGAACTATCATAATTTTAAATCTTAGTTTATGATCAAGTAGCCTAATTAATCTAGTTGTATCATTAGTGTAATCCTCAATTCTGTTTTAGAAGTGTTTATTAGCTTTGCTAAGTGTAATAAACAACTTTGTATTCTCATATCAATCTATCTTTCAAGTTTTCAGAATTTCACTTCGTACCATTTTCATTACAAGTCTTTTAATTTCAGTTTGATGTTTGTTAATTAGAGGACTCTAATCACACTACTTGGCTCTCAGTAAGCCATAGCAAGCTTTTAGATCAATCTAATTAGTAATAATCAATAAAAAAGGAAAATACCAAAAAGAAACAAGTAAATTAGGAAATTTAATATAGAAGTTACTGTAGAAGAAGCTTGGAGCAAGTGCTATCTTGGATTGCCTTGGTATTAGAGCTTAGTGGTAAGCATATAGGATTGGTTCTCAGTTCTTGGTTCTCAGATTTTGGCCTTGATTCAAGTTGTAAGCAATTTCTTGATTTTGCCATTTTCTGTATTAGTTCTTAATTCAGCTTAATCTCTCTTGTTTCATGCTTATTTGGCGTTGGTTAGTGATAATATAAAGTAAAATCAGTAGGTTGTTAATTGAAAATCATAGTTAATAGTTGTTTAAAGTTAGACAGTTAAAATAGTGTAGTAGTGATTAATAGTTTATAGTTGTTAATTTCTGTGTAATTGTGTTCATTTGATCTTAGTTCATCTGTATCAAGTGTTAGAATTCAGTTTCATGCTCTAAATCTGTATTGAGTAACACTAATCTAATAAACAAATTCCTGTCTAGGGTGTTTGGATCAAGCTGCCATACTAGGTATATGCATGTTATTGTGCTTAATTCTTGTTACTGCATGTTTATTTAGTTCAACATAGTCCATATCTGTCATAATATAGAGGTCTTATTAGTTAAAAAGTCAAAATAGGTCTTAATCTAATCCATATGTTTAACTGTTAGGATTATTAGTCTCATATTCCACATATTAGCTTAGAAGTTAATAACCTAGCTTATTTTCACCTTATTATAGCTTATCTCAACATAATCAATCAGTAAATCTAGATTCAAGCTCACTTAAGTCAACATATTGGTTTACATTAAAAAGTCAATTTGCAGCTTACACGATTTTTGAATAAACTTTGGATTTAAATTGTGAACTTGTTAATTGATATTAGGACTTGAGCTTGTAGGTTTATATAGTCTTATTGCTGATCTCCTTGTTACTATTTTTCATAATTTTTATGCTAGCTTATTAAGAGCTTAATTAGTGCTTAACTTTTGGTGATTCTTCATAGACCTCCCCTGTGCACAGGTTTGACACCCACTTTCACAAGCTTGCATAAGCTTGTTTATTGAGTGTTGGTCTGAGTATTTTGGTTGTTTGTGATGCCCTTGTGGCTAGTTATATGAAATAAGTGCTTATTTGCTTTTGATTGCTTATTTGGTCTACTTAATTTGCTTAAACTTGTGCTATCAAATAAACCACTACACTGATCACTCAGTGTAAACAAGCAAAACCACAAGCCCATCATAAGCTCATCACTGAGCTTTGGCTTGTGATCTTTGGCTCATTTAGAAGCTAAGCAGCTCATCTATCAAGTTCAAGCTTTAACTTTCACTCACAAGCTCTTTCACTAGGGCTGCACACAGCTTGAAGCTTGTCCATTCACTCAGTTCACTGAGTGAACTCAGTCAACCCACCCAACTTCATAAGCCCCTCTCAAGCTACTCAGTGGTCCCCACTGATCAAGCTTTGGCATTTTGAAAACCTCACCAGACCCTCTTGATAGTCCAACATCAAATTTGCTCTTTTAAGCTTATTCTGTGAGCTTAATTTGGTATCACTTTTTACTACAAGCTGTGTTTGGATCTCAGTTTCATTGGAAGTGCTTATAAGCTTATTCCAAGCTTATTAACCAAATCCAGTGAACACACTTGTTCATATTTGTTAATATACCATATATACATAGTAATTATCCTTTTGTTTTCTTTCTTAAGCTTGTTTTAAAGCTTGTACCAAGTTTTCAAGCTTATTTCACTCACTCATATAACTGAGTGAATCAGTTTGGACCCCTCACTTCACAAGCTCTTTCTGAGCTCATCAGTGGGTCCCACACCCTAAATCTTGGTTCTTCCAACCCCCCTCCTACCAGGCTTGAACCATTGACCCTTTGTTTGGCCTAGATCATAGTTGACCCCACTTGGTTTTACCTCACAAGGTTGTCCCATTTTCTGTCTCAGAATCCAATAAGCTAAGTGCTTATTTGTGTTATGTGGCTTATTCAAGCTACTTATTTGGTTGAATCTTGTTTAATATTGTTCTCATAACTTATTGGAACCAGAATCTACCCTTGTGGACCTCACATAAGCTCATTTGAGCTCATTTCTTTGGTTGGTCAAACTTAGTCAACTGTTTGGGCAAATAAGCACTTTCAGTGCTTATTCTGGGTTTCCAAGTTTGTTGTTTTTGTATTAATTTCTTATTTTAAGTATTTTAATAGTTTTATTAAAGAAAAAAAACAGAAAAACCCAAACTTACTTATAGTGATAGCTTCTATTTAATAGAAACTATCTATTTTATTTTCTTTTTAGCTTATTTATAAGCACTTCTGTATTTTTATATTTTTTTAGTAAATCTCTTTTATATTAAAGTACTTTTATAAATTTTTCTAGATTTTTTCTTTTGTCATCTAATAATATTTAGAATTAATACTAGTTTAAATAGTTAATAATTAATATTAAATAGAATAATAGTATAATAAATATATTTTTAGTTTTAAAATAAGTTTTATAATATTTTAGATTTTTCTAAGTTTTTATTTTATTTTTCTAGATTTATTTTACATTTTCTAATTAAATAGTGTATTAATAAATAGTATTAAATAGTAATTAATTAAATAATAATAATATATAAGTTAAATAAATAATTTTCTTTTTATAATAATTTTCTTTTATTCTTAGGATCTTAAAAATATAAATTTCTCATTTGTGGGGTTTATATTGATCACTTTTTACTTTTATTTTTGTACGTTTACGTAATTTTATTTAAACGTACGTTTTAGGTTTTAAACGTTCATCATTGTAAAAATAGTTATAGCGTTTATTTAATACATTTTATCTTTTATTTCCTTTAATTATACCTTTTACGTTTCTAGGGTTTTTGATCGTACTTATTAGTTGATATAACTCATTTGAGTTATTCATACTTTTTGTATTGTGACAAATCATTCATAACCCTATTCCTAAACAACCAAACTATATAACACATTCGTTCAATCACAGGATATCACAACCTCATTGGGGAATTAACGACCCGGGAATATAATTGTACTACCTCGGATTATTGCATTTACGGTTTCTTTAGTTTGACTTTAGTTGTTGACCATTCACAAGTGGTTGACTAATAAAGTTGTCTAGAAAAACGCGAATCAATTTTTGGCGCCGCTGCCGGGGACGCTGTGCTGCGTTGAACTATTTTTCTTATCTATTTGGCTGATTATCTATCCTTTGTATATATATTATATATAATATCGTATTTTAATCTTCCTTAAACAATATAAAAAACAAAAATATTTTCTTTTTCTTTCTATATATATAAAAGATAAATAAATCACAAAAATACTCTTCGCACCCTTCCGAGTTTCCTTTTCTTCACGGATCCTTAGACACGTCTTAGTGCATGCGCACTCGTTCTTCAAGGTCATCAAGTCCTCTTCGCGAGCTTGTAGCCATACCTCGAAGAAGTCGTAGACGTTCTGCTCCATCACCGCATACGAGATACGTCTGAGCCAAAATTCCTGTCAAAAGGGCAGGAGAACAAACGATGAATGAACTTCTCCAGGCACCCACCGATGGGTACGGAGATGCCATTGTTGTTCCAGCCATCGTAGCTGAGAACTTTGAGCTTAAAACGGGATTAATAAACCTAGTGACAGCACGTCAATTCTATGGTTTTGATAGGGACGATCCTCACTATCACATTCGGTGGTTCAATAAGATCACATCCACCTTGAAATGTAAAAACGTCCCTGAGGATGCAATCAAACTTCTTCTTTTCCCCGCTTTTCTCTCGATGGGCCCGCCAGATCCGCTTGATAAACAACCCCCTAAGTCGATTGAAACATGGGAAGATTTAGTACAGAAGTTTGTGCATAAATTCTATCCTCCTTCAAAACCACGAATCTCCGAAATGAAATCATGAAATTCACACAACATTTTGATGAAACATTCAGTGAATCATGGGATCGTTTTAAGGAAATGCTACGCAACTGTCCTCATCATGGATTTACTGAGTTGATATATCTGGATACTTTCTATAATGGCATAAGACAAGCTGATCAAGACTCTCTTAATTCCTCCGCGGAGGTAATTTTTGAATCTAACAACAAAGGATGCTTTAGCCATTATAGAGAACAAAGCCGAGGTCCGTACCTCAAGAAACAAACCAGTTGCTCCCAAAGCAAGTGATTCACATTCTACTTCATCTCCCATGACTCAAACTGTTGACAATACTCAGTTTGCTCAACTCATGGATGCTCTTAAAAATTTGACTCTTAACCAAAAGAAAGAGTCATCTAAACCAGCTGAAGTCAAAAAGATTGAACCATGTGTCACTTGTGGTGGTCCTCATGCATACTACAACCGTATCTGCCACCGATGGCAATTCATTTGAAGTCGATGCTCTAGCCGGTAATTTCAATCAAGGAGGTAACCAATACCGTCCACCAGCTGAAACAAATTACCGTGCTAATAGCCAAGAGGGACCATCAGGATCATATCAACCCAACAATTCAAATAGGTCTAATCCTAACCAACCAAGAGGGCAATATAACCAAAATCAATATCGTACTCAGAACAATCAAATTGTTCCTGTTCAATACCCACCCCATAGGGGAAATTCAAATTCTAACCAAGGGTATTCAGCTCCTAATAATCAAATGGTTTCGTTCCAAGAATCTCAATCTGCTGAACTAGCTAACCACATCAAGGCTACTGATGCTAAAATGAGAGTGGTTCAAAACCAAATCTCCAATTTGAAGAATGAATTTGATTCTTCAATTGCAAAGAACAATAATGAGCTAAAGAACGATCTTAAAAGTATGATATCTGATTTGGTGAAACAACTCGTTCCACCTTCCACCTCGGAAAGTCTCCCGAGTAATACATAACGAATCCTAGGGGTGAACTCAAAGCTGTCACTACACATAGTGATACGGCTCAAGTTGGACCAACCACGGTTGTCCCAAATTCTACACCCCCAATTACTCCTACATCATCAAGAATAGATCCCACTCTTGAACGGTTTACGGTTAAAAGTTTGTCAAACAATCTTTATGACCAAAGGGCAGCTATGACTTATTCTCATATGCTTAATGCTTCCCGAAAGAGTGTACTTGATGATAGTGATGATGAGGAGGATTCCAACATCATCAAAGCTATCACCACTCGTAGTGGTGCTGCTTATGAGGGACCCTCTACTCCTATTCCACCACCGATATACGATGTGGAAAAAGAGCCCGAGGTTGCCAAGGACCAGGTGCAAATTCCAAGCCCACGAAGTACCGCACACGACCAACCGCAAGTTGTCCCTCGAAAGAAAACCAAACAAGGAGTTGTCTTTGAGACTGATGAAACTCCTGAGCCTACTGTCCCTAAATCCAAACCTTTTAAGCCTACCATTCCTTACCCTTCACGCTTAAATGAGCAAGAACACCGCGAGAGGTCTAATTATCAAACAGACAAACTCTTGCAAATCTTTAAAGATTTGCAATTTGACATAAGTCTTGCGGATGCTGTCATCTTGATGCCCAAGTTCGCATCAACAATCAAACAGTTGTTAAACAACAAGGAAAAACTGGTTGAATTGGCAAAAACTTCTCTAAATGAGAACTGCTCTGCAGTTATCTTAAAGAAGCTTCCCGAGAAGCTTGGAGATCCTGGGAAATTTATCTTACCTTGTGAATTTCCAGGAATGGTTGCATGTAACGCCTTGGCCGATCTGGGCCAGATCAACCTGATGCCTAATTAAGTATGGAAGAAACTTTCTCTTCCTAAACTTACCCCTACCTGCATGACTCTTGAGCTTGCAGATCGTTCAATATCTATGCCCCTCGGTATTGCCGAGGACGTATTTGTGAAAGTAGGGAAGTTCCATTTTCCAGCTGACTTTGTGGTTGTCGAATTCGATGCTGATCCTAGGGTTCCTCTCATTCTTGGACGAGGATTCCTAAGAACGGGCCACGCTCTTATAGATGTATTTGAGCGTCAGATTACATTGCGTGTAGGTAATGAGGCTATTACCTTTAACCATGATCAAACTTCGAAGTACTCCTCCAATTATAACTCTGCATCGGTTAACCGAATCGATGTCATTGATGTTGCCTTACAGGAGTACTCTCAAGAAAATCTTGGTTATGTTCTTGATTTAGTGAGTGGTGATCCCACTACATTGTCTCATTCCATCATTTCCGACTCTTCATCTTCCCTCACTCTGGATGAGGAAAGTGATTCTATTATGGATGAGATTGATGATTATCTCAATCTGGATACATTTCTTCCTGGTATTGATGATACCGAGATTGATCAAGAGGAAGATGTTATTCTTCTTCTTGAACAACTGTACCCGTAAAAATTATACCATCCTCCCTCCCAAACAACTTCATAAAGAGGAATCCAAATCAGTTGAAAAAACTGATAAAATTCCTGAGATCAAGCATAAGACCTCCCCTCCTTTAATTAAATTTCAAATTCTTGAGGAGGAAGTTCTTGTGGTTACTGCTGTTCTGATCTCCCTACTACCCTTCACCTACCCGGTGATTTCTCCTTCTCTTCATTCATTCGGGAGTGAAGATGTTACCTTTGACCCTGGGATATTCCATATAACATTGGTTTAGAGCCAGATATTTCCCCATGGATTTTTAAATTGTTTTTTCTTCCGACCTGTTCAGGAACCCTTTGTTACAGTTAACCGTTCACAAGCGGTTAGTTTGCGTGACAAACCTGACAGTTTGGGAGGAAAGAAATCAAACGGGTCGAGTCCAAATAGTGACTCGGGAATCAAAAACATTAGCACAAACATGGGTTTTCACCCATGTGTAACACCCTAGTGTGGGGGAGATGCCCCACATGTTGTATATAGATCTAAAAAAAAAAAAAAAAAATTTGAAAAATTGTTGTGTTTCTACACTTAGGTAGTAATGTTATCTTTTTACATTCTAAGTTTCGGCATAACAGCCGGTACTTTGAATATTGAGGACAATATTCATTTCTTAGTGTGGGGGGGAAATTCTGGCGAATTTGATAATAAATGTACCCTTTTAGTCCCTTTTTCCCCCAAAATGGCCAAATTTAAAAAAAAATTTATTTAGTGGAAGTACTATGTACTAAACACAACAAATGGTAATCAGTCCACCATGTCTAACCCACATAAGGATTGGCTAATCCAGGAGCAAACGGCTCTTGGTAAAAATATCTCAAATCCGTTTATGGCTTGCAATTTGCCCAAAATTGTATGGTTCCTCAACTCGCCATATCCTAATAAGCGAATGAGTTGGCTAGCCCGCAAGATTATGGCTTGTGGTAAAGGCAGTGGAAAAACCATAATTGGTAATCAACTCACCAAAGATAATATTTATAATTTATCTAAGAGTTGGCTAGTCCAGAAGCAAACGGCTTTTGGTAAAGACAAATCAAAACCGTTGACAGCTTGTGGTTTGCTCAAAATCACTTGGTTATCATTTGGACCATAGTTCTTACTTGAACTGAAACATCTTGGCTACTCCAGAAGTGATGGCTTTTGGTAAAGAGTTCTTTCAAATCCATTAAATCTTCATAAAATATTGCTAGGGACTAGCAATAGTTTAGTGTGGGGGATTGATGAGTGTCTAAATACTCATCATTTCGTTCACATTTAAGCTACAAAAATATCTGAAAACATACAAATATGCTTCAAAATATTGGAATTATCTCCAAATTATGTTTTTAGGTATTAAAGTGCAAAAGGGATGAAAACTGATGAAAAACATGCAAAACATACATAATTTACAGTTTCAGTCCCTGAACTTTGATAAATTGGCAAATCTAGTCCCTGGTTAATCAAAACTTGTAAAAATATCATTAAAGGTCCTTGGGATTCACAAGTTGTTCAAAATAATCCTTTGAAGTTAAAAATCACAAATTTACAACTTTGGTCCCTCAACTTTGCAAAAGTGTCAAAATTAGTCCCTAAGGTTATAAAAATAAGAAAATAATCAAAATAAACCTTATACTATTTATAAATGGCAATATTGGTCCTTATGATAAACTTTTGGAAAATTACAAGTTTGGTCCTTGGAGTTTCTAAATTGGCAGATTTGGTCCCTAAAGTTTAAAATAATGAAATTTATACTTGTGGTCCTTGTACTAATGGTTAATTGCAGGTTCAATCCTTATTTGAAGTTTGGGGAAATTACATATCAGGTCCCTAATGAATGCTCAAATTGCAAATTGGTCCTTGTGATACTAATAACCAACCGGACCCTTTTATTTAATAAACCAAGTCCAAATCCAATCCAAACTAAACCCCGCCCAATATACCCCATCCCCACCCTTTGTAAATAAATAAAATGCACAAACACCTCCCCGCTTTTCTCCTTCTTCCACCTCCCTCCCTTCCACCTGTAAACACCACCTCACCCCTTCCAGCTCACCTCTACTTTCCTACCCACTCTCCACCACCTCTTACAGCAGAAACCTGCCACAATAAATGCCATTCCCACCCATTTTCACCTCAATACCACTAGTACCCACAGTATTGAGCAAAACCACCCAACTTGGTCCAAAATATCACAAAACTTGTCCCTTACACTTCCTAACACTCCCAAGAATCCTTAATTGCTCGAACCGCCTCAATTACACGTGGAGAATTTTGGCGCCAAAATGGATTTAAACGGACAAGATGAGTTAGACTCAATCAATGGTGTGAAACAATGGGAAAGTATCCGGAAGCTAGTGGGATGCAAAAGGGTGATAAATACAGAAGAAAGAAGAAGAAGAGAACTATCATAATTTTAAATCTTAGTTTATGATCAGGTAGCCTAATTAATCTAGTTGTATCATTAGTGTAATCCTCAATTCTGGTTTAGAAGTGTTTATTAGCTTTGCTAAGTGTAATAAACAACTTTGTATTCTCATATCAATCTATCTTTCAAGTTTTCAGAATTTCACTTAGTACCATTTTCATTACAAGTCTTTTAATTTCAGTTTGATGTTTGTTAATTAGAGGACTCTAATCACACTACTTGGCTCTCAGTAAGCCATAGCAAGCTTTTAGATCAATCCAATTAGTAATAATCAATAAAAAAGGAAAATACCAAAAAGAAACAAGTAAATTAGGAAATTTAATATAGAAGTTACTGTAGAAGAAGCTTGGAGCAAGTGCTATCTTGGATTGCCTTGGTATTAGAGCTTAGTGGTAAGCATATAGGATTGGTTCTCAGTTCTTGGTTCTCAGATTTTGGCCTTGATTCAAGTTGTAAGCAATTTCTTGATTTTGCCATTTTCTGTATTAGTTCTTAATTTAGCTTAATCTCTCTTGTTTCATGCTTATTTGGCGTTGGTTAGTGATAATATAAAGTAAAATCAGTAGGTTGTTAGTTGGAAATCATAGTTTATAGTTGTTAAAAGTTAGACAGTTAAAATAGTGTAGTAGTGATTAATAGTTTATAGTTGTTAATTTCTGTGTAATTGTGTTCATTTGATCTTAGTTCATCTGTATCAAGTGTTAGAATTCAGTTTCATGCTCTAAATCTGTATTGAGTAACACTAATCTAATAAACAGTCCTGTCTAGGGTGTTTGGATCAAGCTGCCATACTAGGTATATGCATGTTATTGTGCTTAATTCTTGTTACTGCATGTTTATTTAGTTCAACATAGTCCATATCTGTCATAATATAGAGGTCTTATTAGTTAAAAAGTCAAAATAGGTCTTAATCTAATCCATATGTTTAACTGTTAGGATTATTAGTCTCATATTCCACATATTAGCTTAGAAGTTAATAACCTAGCTTAATTTCACCTTATTATAGCTTATCTCAACATAATCAATCAGTAAATCTAGATTCAAGCTCACTTAAGTCAACATATTGGTTTACATTAAAAAGTCAATTTGCAGCTTACACGATTTTTGAATAAACTTTGGATTTAAATTGTGAACTTGTTAATTGATATTAGGACTTGAGCTTGTAGGTTTATATAGTCTTATTGCTGATCTCCTTGTTACTATTTTTCATAATTTTTATGCTAGCTTATTAAGAGCTTAATTAGTGCTTAACTTTTGGTGATTCTTCATAGACCTCCCCTGCACAGTGTTTGACACCCACTTTCAAAAGCTTGCATAAGCTTGTTTATTGAGTGTTGGTCTGAGTATTTTGGTTGTTTGTGATGCCCTTGTGGCTAGTTATCTGAAATAAGTGCTTATTTGCTTTTGATTGCTTATTTGGTTTACTTAATTTGCTTAAACTTGTGCTATCAAATAAACCACTACACTGATCACTCAGTGTAAACAAGCAAAACCACAAGCCCATCATAAGCTCATCACTGAGCTTTGGCTTGTGATCTTTGGCTCATTTAGAAGCTAAGCAGCTCATCTATCAAGTTCAAGCTTTAACTTTCACTCACAAGCTCTTTCACTAGGGCTGCACACAGCTTGAAGCTTGTCCATTCACTCGCTTCACTCGAGTGAACTCATCAACCCACCCAACTTCATAAGCCCCTCTCAAGCTACTCAGTGGTCCCCACTGATCAAGCTTTGGCATTTTGAAAACCTCACCAGACCCTCTTGATAGTCCAACATCAAATTTGCTCTTTTAAGCTTATTCTGTGAGCTTAATTTGGTATCACTTTTGACTACAAGCTGTGTTTGGATCTCAGCCATTGGAAGTGCTTATAAGCTTATTCCAAGCTTATTAACCAAATCCAGTGAACACACTTGTTCATATTTGTTAATATACCATATATACATAGTAATTATCCTTTTGTTTTCTTTCTTAAGCTTGTTTTAAAGCTTGTACCAAGTTTTCAAGCTTATTTCACTCACTCATATAACTGAGTGAATCAGTTTGGACCCCTCACTTCACAAGCTCTTTCTGGAGCTCATCAAGTGGGTCCCACACCTTAAATCTTGGTTCTTCCAACCCCCTCCTACCAGGCTTGAACCATTGACCCTTTGTTTGGCCTAGATCATAGTGGACCCCACTTGGTTTTACCTCACAAGGTTGTCCCATTTTCTGTCTCAGAATCCAATAAGCTAAGTGCTTATTTGTGTTCTGTGGCTTATTCAAGCTACTTATTTGGTTGAATCTTGTTTAATATTGTTCTCATAACTTATTGGAACCAGAATCTACCCTTGTGGACCTCACATAAGCTCATTTGAGCTCATTTCTTTGGTTGGTCAAACTTAGTCAATCTGTTGGGCAAATAAGCACTTTCTGCTTATTCCGGGTTTCCAAGTTTGTTGTTTTTGTATTAATTTCTTATTTTAAGTATTTTAATAGTTTTATTAAAGAAAAAAAACAGAAAAACCCAAACTTACTTATAGTGATAGCTTCTATTTAATAGAAACTATCTATTTTATTTTCTTTTTAGCTTATTTATAAGCACTTCTGTATTTTTATATTTTTTTAGTAAATCTCTTTTATATTAAAGTACTTTTATAAATTTTTCTAGATTTTTTCTTTTGTCATCTAATAATATTTAGAATTAATACTAGTTTAAATAGTTAATAATTAATATTAAATAGAATAATAGTATAATAAATATATTTTTAGTTTTAAAATAAGTTTTATAATATTTTAGATTTTTCTAAGTTTTTATTTTATTTTTCTAGATTTATTTTACATTTTCTAATTAAATAGTGTATTAATAAATAGTATTAAATAGTAATTAATAAATAATAATAATATATAAGTTAAATAAATAATTTTCTTTTTATAATAATTTTCTTTTATTCTTAGGATCTTAAAAATATAAATTTCTCATTTGTGGGGTTTATATTGATCACTTTTTACTTTTATTTTTGTACGTTTACGTAATTTTATTTAAACGTACGTTTTAGGTTTTAAACGCTCATCATTGTAAAAATAGTGATAGCGTTTATTTAATACATTTTATCTTTTATTTCCTTTAATTATACCTTTTACGCTTCTAGGTTTTTGATCGTACTTATTAGTTGATATAACTCATTTGAGTTATTCATACTTTTAGTATTGTGACAAATCATTCATAACCCTATTCCTAAACAACCAAACTATATAACACATTCGCTCAATCACAGGATATCACAACCTCGTTGGGGAATTAACGACCCGGGAATATAACTGTACTACCTCGGATTATTGCATTTACGGTTTCTTTAGTTTGACTTTAGTTGTTGACCATTCACAAGTGGTTGACTAATAAAGTTGTCAAGAAAAACGCGAATCACTAGTAACTCCTTTTCAAATGTTTCGCGGAACCCTTCATGATCATGAAGATAGCGTTCTATAAAACGGGTATAAAAGTCTTTCAACTTTTGCGGAGGTCGCGTAATTCCTAATTGATCTGACAGCCAATCCAAGTAATCCATCTGTAAAAGGATTGACAAAACAAATTGAGTATATACATAAGGGAAAAAGAAATAGCTTATCTGCATCTGAATATGAAATGAAACCGGAAAATTTACATTATGATTAAGAGAATGAGTGCAACTCTTGGGGATCCCCTTTTCTTCCATTTGCCTATAAACTTGTTCGACGTCAAGCAACATTTCTTTTTCTGAAGGCAACGAAACCTTCCCGGATAATGCTCAAGCAATCCACTTAGACTGCAATTCGGCTGGAAGGAATGTCATACCCTAATAATATTACACCATCATGGTCCAATATTTATTTAATTAGTAACTTTTCTAGTTAAAAATTTGTTTGTGGAACACAATATTAAATCAACAAGCACAATGAACTGACCATGTGAAATAAACCTACGAAAGACAGTCTTGGGGCAAGTTGTGGAGGGAAAACATTCCCATAAGTAGGTGCAACACGCTTGTCATCATTCATCAACACTTACAATGTCAATTGTTTTAAGAAATGGAATATGGAACTCGTACCTGTCTAACACATTAACATAAAAATTATGACCTTGAAGTATAGTACTGGTAATCACAATATGTCATCCAAAGAAAGGAAAAACTGGAAAAAAGTACCAAACCAACCCCTGCTGACCCGTTCAAGTCCTGACCCATTTGAGTCCCAACCTGTTACCCAATTGACCATGGTCCAACCCGCCCGTTTGCCACCTCCAAAATAAATACATAACTGATAGAATGTTAGTAGTTGTTCTTACCCTGTACAATGAATTATTGTGTCTGCTTTAATAGAGACTTCATCTTGAAACTTAACAGTGCCATCTTTGTAAACACGATCTATCTATAAAAATTTGAAAATATATAAGAACAAGTGAGATTATCTACTAAATTAGTTTCTTCTTTCACTACGAGTAACATGTACCTTGGAGTGCTGCCATATATTATCGTATTTTTCCAGTTTTGAGACCTTAACATTTGGCGATCTTGACGACAAGTGAACTTCTTTGGCAACTGTGGCTAATTCTCTTGATATGTCATAAGCACTTGACTCGCTGCCGATGATAACTACTACCTGTGAAATATCATTACTTGCTCAAATATATTAATTAAACATCACTAAATTATAGGTAAATGAATCAAATATGTAAAAGGAAAATTGAGAAATTAACAAACCTGATCGTGAAATGGTTCGGGAACTTGATAGTTATGAGCATGCAATTGCTTGTTTGGCCATTCACGGATTCCTGGAATGTCCATAGCCACTCTAGGTTGACTGTTGTGACCATTACAAACAACTACTGCGTCAAACACCTCAGTCAAGGTTGAGCCAGAAGTCGAGCTCGAACCGTTCATCTTCCACTCGACAACAAACTCTTTCCCTGAGTCAAGTAATTCAACTCTAGTGACTTCTGAATTGAACCTTATGAGTTTCGTTACACCAAATTTCTCAGCAAAATCTTCCAAATACCGTAAAAACTCTTCATGCCCAGGAAACATCCTTGCATCACCGTATTCTTTCCCTTCAAACATACAATCCGAAAATCCCATTATTTGACGTGGACTATTCGTGCGTAATGATTTGTATATTGTAGCATGAATAATTTCTCTATCTGGATCAATTCCTAGTAAATCTGACTCGGTCCTTGGATCATAGACCCAAACACCACCCAATCGGTGTGATTTTTCTAGAACCACCACTTCATGGGATTCTCTTTCAAGCTCCCGGGCAGCGATCAACCCACATAGTCCGGCCCCAATGACAGCCACCTTCAATGGAGTTGGCATAGCGGTTTTAGATTTTGATCCATATATTTAAACAATTGAATCAATTTTCTTATATGGTGAACAACAATGAGCATCTTCCATGTTACAAATCTGTCGTTGACTGAAATTAAAATAATACGAAAAACATATTTTATTACCAGCTTTTTTTTTACAAGCCAATTGATATTATATATGCTGGAAACCAACTCCGATCCCTTAGCCAGTGTTATGTTAAGCCTAAGCTCGCTTACGGGTTAAGTCATTAGAGTTTCTATTTATTATATTTATCGATCAATGAAGTATAACATTTATGGGGTTTCATTCTCTAACATATCAGAGCTCTAGATTTCAACCTCAGACCTTGTCGGGCACCTTTGTTGGAAACTCATAATGTCAAAACCATAACAGAAGTCGTTTAGTGTCAAAATAGTTAGTTTATGTATTATATTTGTCAAGTTAGAAAGTATATGTATGTATTATGTATTTAGTTTAAAAGTTTGTAAACCCAAGATAGTTTGAGTTGGGTCATAGGGTAACGGTATAAACCGTTTTAGAATAGTTGCAATGTTTACTTTTGTAGAATCGATATAACCGTCATATGGCACCGGTTCAACAAATATAAATAGGGGTAGATTAGTCTGTAAAAACCAACCCTCGTTCAATAAATAAGAATATATTTTGTTGGGTTCAATCCTTTGATTCTTGTTCATATAGTTATTGTGATTCTAGATTATGGTTTGGCATCAATGATTTCTGGGACAATAATTGGTATCAGAGCCGATGGTTCAAAGAAGATCAATGATCATTGTTGCAATCCAGAAATCAAAGAATCAAATCGTTTTTCTGATCAAGGTTTCAGTTTGCGTTTTCTTCATTCAACAAAGAGAAAGATGGCCGATCATCATCAGAGGATTAGTGGTTTGTTTCTGTTTTTAATCCAGTTAGTAAGAGAGACCGATTTGTTTGTCAAGAGAAGAGGGCTGTTTGGGAATCGCAATAGAGAAAGACAGAACTAGAGGAAGTTGTTGTTGGCGATGCAGTCAAGAAGACAAAAAAATCATTGTATGCGTTTGTGTATGTGTTGGGATTATGGCAGAAAATGGTGAAGAGTTTGTGAGGGATGTTCGGTCAAAGGAAGATAATTGAATTGAAGAAAATTAGGGAAGAAGATTTATTGATACATCAGAAGGTCAAGATCAGAAAACACAAAGGAGTTGATTGTTGTTTGTTGCTGTGCATTGGAATGATTGGAACCGAAAGTGTTACGGGACATGTGCAAATCCAGGAGAAGGCGCGATGCGTGTTCAAGGTGTTGTATGGCATATCCAGGAGGGATTAGAGAGGCCATGGTTGAAAGCAATAATGTGTCAAGAGGACCAGAAGATTGCTTGGTAGAGGAACATGATTGGATTCTCAAAATTTGCAAGATGGATTCGTGAGAGAAGAAAGGAAATGGGGCATGCAACAAACATTGGTGTTATGGAACAAGAACAAGGAAAGATTGAAGTTGAAGATGCTTTTGACATTAGGGGGAGATGTTGGAAACTCATTATGTCAAAACCATAACAGAAGTCGTTTAGTGTCAAAATAGTTAGTTTATGTATTATATTTGTCAAGTTAGAAAGTATATGTATGTATTATGTATTTAGTTTAAAAGTCTGTAAACCCAAGATAGTTTGGGCTGGGTCATAGGGTAACGGTATAAACCGTTTTAGAACAGTTGCAACGTTTACTTTTGTTGAATCGGTACAACCGCCATATGGCACCGGTTCAACAAGTATAAATAGGGGTAGATTAGTCTGTAAAAACCAACCCTCGTTCAATAAATAAGAATATATTTTGTTGGGTTCAATCCTTTGATTCTTGTTCATATGGTTATTGTGATTCTTGATTATGGTTTGGCATCAATGATTTCTGGGACAATAACCTTGAGCCGCAACCATAATGCTACCCCGTCAAACCATAGTAACATAATTCGCTAGAAAGGCCACGAATTGCGATCCAGTTCGCGCGTTCCCAATTTGGGTACGATTTGGTCGAGAACGGGGAAATTAACGATCCGAATCTCAAACCTTCTCGATCATGAAATAGTATTTTTTAACATTGATACAGAAACTTTAGTATGTAAATGACTAAAGGTTACGACTTATGAAAATATCATCACTATCAAACTATATTTTTTAATTTTGGATGTTAGGATTTTTTTAAGATCCTTAGGAATATATTAATTATTAGGTACATCATACCGGAACGATCCCGAATGAACCTACCCCCCATCGAACCGAATTTTAGGCACTTAGCGAACCGCGATCCCGATCCTTGATCGCATACTGGAACGATCCCCGTTCCATGTGACTATGCGTCAAACAATAGCGACCACTGTTAGCCGTACTAAAAAAATAACAAAAACTGCATCCCACTGTTTCGGCCATAACTCCCAAACCGTAAAGAGTAAAACTAACGAGTTCAGCGGCCATGACTTCTTGCTCGTTCCATTGTCATATAGATGAGTTGGGGAACTTATTGCTCGGACCATGGATCAACCCACGACTGTGACCGTCTGCGTGGAATTCATGGAAAGAAGTTGTAGGGAGTGCCGACCGAATCAAACATGCACTACATAAGACTCACTGCAATACAGCTGAATGAACATTGCACATACGATCGTGTAGTTAATTGAATAGATGATTAGCATGCAAGTGATCTTTGTCTACCGATCATTTCTCGTCTATTTAGTTTAATTGTCTTTTACTTATTTTCCGTTTTTATATGGAAAATGAACTCAACACGATTCTAGTAAGATATCCAGGATAATCACAAACCTTACATTATTTCCTAACACGGTCTTACCGACTCTATATTATCACGAAAGGGCACTAACCGTGAGTATTTGTGAAGTCTATATAAAATCGGTTTATAAATAATAAAACTAGATTTCACGCATCCGCAGTGATATAGCTAGACCACATAAATAAGTTGAGGCACTTGAAAATAAGAAGAGATAGAACTAGTAACGAACACGTTTTATATATAAGTTTTTTAAGGTTAGAAGGATCATTACAATAATTATTGTCATTCTAATTTGTCTATACTGTTCCTTTCATGATCTGATACTTTCTGCTTCAAAATAAAGTTTTAGTAGACAATGGTGTATCAAAAGTTCGGTTATGTTCATCTCCAAACTTTGTGCTCTTTTGTTATTTGTAATGTTCATTATAATTTCCATTCCATTCATGATTGATCTCTTCACTTTTCTTTTTAAATGGAACTTAATTTATTACTTTGATCAATTGTTTAAGAAGCAATATGGGTAGTCTTTTCGTAGTTCCACTTGACATTATATATATTTCATTTTAATATGGTGGTACATGGTGTTGGCAGCAAAATCATCTGGATGCCCACAACCGATGTTGCCACCAAAGGTTGTGACCGTTTTCCAAAAAGGACTCATTATAAGTATTCATCGTCTTTTTCTTTAAAACTAGACAACATGTCAAAAACCTATGCTATAATTATATTGGATTACTTTTGTATAAGATTATTTTCTTCAACCCATTTGTCAAATTTCGTATCAGATTATTTGAACGATAAATTACCTAAATAATTCTTCTATCTACCTATATTTCTAAAATGAACTTTAATTATACTCTTTTCTAAAATGAACAAAAAAATGTCACTATCATATTGTCACGGACCACTTCTTTCATACTTTTTCATGGACCACTTTTCTTTGCCACTTTTTTGTATCAGGTTATTTCTTTGCTAATGTATACACGTTTCATGCCAATATCATCACTCACCATGCAATGTCACATCAGTAATATCTTAGGAGCTTAACCTTCATATATGCATTCTCAGCTAATAAGATTAGTGTACCCAAGGTTTAAACACAGTAATATCTTAGGAGCTTAACCTTCATATATGCATTCCCAGCTAATAAGATTAGTGTACCCAAGGTTTAAACACACATGTATTCTACATCTAATATTCTACCCATAACACAAGCCAAATCAAAACTCACAATATCATTTCGTATTTCAATTAAGTGAAACCATTGAACTACAAAACCAATCCTCTCTCCTACAGTCTCGCCTACTCTTCCCTAAGGGACGGGGTTCGGGCAGCGCCCTGTAGCAGGGTCCAAGGGCGCACCGCAGGTCCAAGGGGCAGCCGGCTTGGGTCGAAAATTGAATGACTAAATTTGACAAGTTGGAAACTGCCTTTGGCAGTTACCCGTTTCAAACATATCCGATTGTGTTCGTTACTACTTATCCCCTACACCATATGTTAGCCACAAAACCTGATCCTGCATTAAATTTCTTAGTAACATCATGCATTAAATTAGAGGCTTCTCTTATCAAAGAGCTTAAATCCATCTAAACCCTAAATCTAAGCCCCAGATAGCACAAAACCAAATATTCTATAACAAAACCTGATGTAACGCACGCCCAGGCCACGCCCAGGAACGCCTGGCCACGCCCAGGCCACGCCCAAGCCACGCCCAAGGCCACGCCCAGGCCACGCCCAAGGCACTCCCAAGCCACGCCCAGCTCAACCTCTCGCCCAGGGCACTCCCAGAACACGCCCTCACTTCTTACTCACTTCTTACTGGTTTGTATCACGCCCAAACTCACGCCCAGGAAATTAGTTATACACGTGTACGGTTTAAAACACATTTCAGTAGAAATCTAACGTATAACATTGAAAAGTTCATTTTCGAAAAATATATAGGCGAGGTTCATTCTTGAAATTTAACGCAGAAAGTGTTCGTTTAAGTAATTTTCTCTTATTTGAAAGTGGACACATTATAGTTATGTTGGAATTTAAATTACAACTGGTCAAAATACATTATTCAAAAAATTAGAAAAAACATCGCGCGTGCGCGGGCATTATAACTAGTATGAATAGGTATGATATTTTCAAAAGTGTTGTCTAGTTCGTATAAGTTGTTTGATTAATAGAATTTGAATATTTGACATACATGTGGTGGAAAATTTTGAATATTGATATATATGGGGTAGAGAGAGAAAACTCAAGAGGGTCCACTCGAATGAGACTTTTTTTTTTTAATAATTAAATGAGTGGGCCCCTTCTGTTAGCGAGTTTTAATGAGAAGGAGCACCATTTGCTTTCATTACCCATATAGACCATTTAACAAAAAAAGAAACATTATTATATGTGTGGGCCCACCACTATCTCCACATTAAGACTCATTAACATAAAAAAAAAAACGCCCTCTAAAGTTACATCTCCTCACAACTATGAGCCTATGGATGTGTACCTATAGTAATCAACCAAACACATTCAATGGATACTATTGTCATTCCATTATTTCCATAGGCATGTAAAAAACAAACCCTAACATTAATCGACCGAAACTAAAAAGAAACACCAACGATGGCAATGTTGGAAGTAATCCAACAAACCGATTATCTAGAAGCGGAACTGAAACCGTTAGCCTCGAGAACTACTACCATGGAAGTAAATATAACTATAGTCCTATGTGATCAAAGTGGGTCATTTGAGCTAGCTGCTGACCTCCCGTTAGAATTTTAGCCATAACTTCCTAATCAGAATTCGGTTTTTAGTGACTTCAATTGTTCTGAAACTAGAAAGAATTATTTACAGCCACTTTAGTTGTGATGTCGATGTTTATTAGCAGAAGATAGATCCGGCGAGGAGATCTTTTGGCTGGATTAGTTCAGTTGAACAACTTATAGTAGTCTTTTGCTTTAAATAACTTTGGGAGTTTTATTCCAGTAATAAAATTAAGGGTATATGGAATGGAATAAGTCTAGTTGTAATAAGTGTTATTGATCCTTGATAGGGTGGAAAACTATGGATGTATGGCAAAATATGAAATATAATAAACTCCTTAAATTTTAGAGTGTCTTTCATTTGTTAGTTAAATTTAGTTCCTCCAAGGGTGATTAAAATAGTAGTGCTACTGATTCCTTGTGTCTATCTCAGTCGTTTGGTGTCAGGAACCACAAACAAAAATACTCTAACAAGAACTTGACAAAGGGTTATGATCCCTTGATGTCGATTGGCACCAAACACACACATGAGATATTCTTTTTACACTCAAACGCTTGTTAGACGTGAGCAAGAAAAGAAGTATAAATAAGCCTCACCTCCTCATCTCTATTTATAGAGAATGAAGGGAGACGAACCTAATCCCGGGGCTAGAAAACCACATGAGAAGTTTAGAAAATTTCCTAATACATGACTAACCTCCTTTGATTTGAGTTAAACTACAACTAACCCCAACACTTATATAGTAACTATTACACATTAATATAATACAGTAACAATTTCACCCCACTCCCCTGTAGAGAATGAGGGGTATTAATTATTTCTCATAATCATTGTAAAGTAGTTACATAAAAAGAAAACTTAATGTGGTATTTCTCATATACTGTATTTTTGTTGGAATGCATTTATATACCCATCTATACCACCCACCATTAGACAGTGGACAAAATATTCGAACATTTCTTTTGTGATCTTGTCCATAACCATTCCAGTTTGAGCAAACATCCAATCTATGTAATCAGTCTGTCATTGAGATAAAAAAAACACTTAAGAGGGTGTTTGGGATTGATTATTTTTTCTGCTTATGCTTTTGCTTAAAAAAAGTACTTTTAACTGCTTAAAAATATTTGCTTTTAGAAATAGTGTTTGGATTTGCTTATTTTGTAAAAGACAGTAATAATACTCGAAAAAACAATAATTTGATAAAATAGGCAATCATATGCTCTTATATAAGATTTTAGGTTGAATATGATAGTAAAAACTATTTTTTAATATATTATTAAATAAGTGATATGAAATAAGCAGTTCCTTACCTACTTATGAAAAAATGTTTTTCTGCTTAAAAATAAGTAGGAAGGCAGAAACTATTGCCATATCACCACAAAAAAAAAAAAAAAAAAAAAAAACCTCTTAATTTATATCACCTGAAATCCAATATAATGAGTGAGGTGTTCTGGAATCCCTTTTCCTTTCATTTCTTCATAATATTTTTCAACTTCACCCAACATTTCTTCTTCTGATGGCAAAGAAACTTTCTTTGACAATGTGTGCGCTATCCATCTTGATTGACATTCAATTATTGAAAATGTGAAGCTCTATCATTGGAAAAGCACGCATGTTAGTTATAAGTATATCAATTATTAAACATATACAAAAAGACTATAATGGTACCTGTTCAGGTATGCCGACAAAAGAGAGCTTAGGAGCAAGTTGTGGGGGGAAAACATGTTTATATAGAGGACCAATGCGTTTGTCTTGGATCGTTACAATGCCATTTGTTTTAAGAAATGGATATTGCAATTTGTACCTACAACACATACTCGTTTACATTTTATTTAACTGAATTGTTAGATGCAATTTTAAATGAATTGACGTCGTAAAATATTAGTCGTCATATTCTTGTGTTAACGAGTATATGGATAAGATTAACATTTGTATGTATATATAATTTCTGAAAGATCATGCCAAAGGACATTTGGCCTAGCATAATCAGAGTGGCCATATAGTTTTTTTATACAAAGTCTGTATATACCAAAATTATAGTAAAACTATAATGATGTAATGGTTGAAGTGCATTCATTTGACCCCATTGAGCTTGTGTGGCCTCATCACTAACCTTGCTTTCTATGATTATGCTCTGGTTTTGGAAGAATATGTACCCGGTGCAATGGAATATAATATCTGCTTCGACCGTGATTCCATCTTGAAATGTGATAGTTCCATCTTTGCTAACGCAGTTTATCTGTTAACAATCAAAAAAAGGTACATGCATATCTTTCTGTCATCTGGCTCTGTTTAAAGCAATACAATCAAATCATTTTCATCATCACCATATATTCAAGTATCTACATCTCTAAATTCCATAAGTTGAGGGGTGTGACCAATGTTGGATAAAACCCAACAAACCTAAAAGCTTAGTGGGGAATTGATCAAAGAACTGACAAGAAAATTCAACACATCAGGATAACAAAATAATTGACAAAAGAAAGAACAACATCACTACAAAAAAAAATTGAATTCTCTCAAGACTTATTTCTCCACGGTATAGTCAACCGTGGAATTTTTTTTATATGAATCATAGTTTTGCTACATTTATAAGTGTCACAAACATTTAAAAAAATACTCCACGTATATAAGTGTGGACAATTATAATAACGCTACACTTATAATTGAAGTAAAACAAATTTTTAAAAGACCACACTTATAAATGTAAGAAAACACTTAAAAAATTGCTACACTTATGAATGTAAAAATAACTACATAAAAAAGCCACATTTATAATTGTGGAAACAAAAAGCTACAAACAAAAATGAAAGAAAAAAAAACTGTGTATTAAGCTATATAAAAAAGCTACAAAATCAAAATAAAACAAAAAAAAAGTGCATCTACTGATCCATCTCCACTTCACTGCCTCAACTCCAAAACCCACACATACACACACCATGAATTGTTCAAGTAAGCTTTCATTCACTCATCATCATCATCATTATTCTTGTTATATATATATTTAATTGTTGTAATTGATCTGTTTGTTTTGTTTGTTTGTACAGTTTCCGGAGAGGTGCCGGAGGAGCCTGTTGTTTCGAAATCTTCCGGTTTACTTTTCAAGAAGCGGTTAATCGAAAGACACATCATTGTGAGTTACTTTATTCAAAATTTGTATATAAATTAGGGCTTGGCTGTTAGTTTTACTGTTTGACGTTGATTTAAGTTGTTTCGATTAGTTTACAAGGAGTGATTGACTGAACGATACATAATTATGAGCTATTTTGTGAGATGTTGTTTAAATTTGTATATGAATTAGGGCTTGGATGTTAGATATACTGTTTTAATTAGTTTACGAGGAGCCATTGACTGAACGATACATTAGAGTGAATTAATTTGTGATATGTTGTTTAAATTTGAATGTAATTAGGGTTTGACGTTGATTTAAGATGTTTCGGATTAGTTTTTGAGAAGCCGTTGACTGGACGACACATTATATGTGTCATTTTGTGATAATTTATTCTAATTTGTATATAGTTAGGGCTTGGATAGTAAGTTTTAGTGGTTGATGTTATTGTTAAGTCGTCTCGATTAGTTTGTGTGAAGCGATTGTTTGAACGATGCATAATTGTGAGTTATTTTGTGTAAGTTGTTTAGATTTGAATATAATTAGGACTTTAAGCTGTTCGAATAAGTTTATGAGATATCTTGTTTTAAATTTTGAATTTGTTAGGGCTTGGATAGTATGCTTTAGTGGTTAATGTTATATTGAGTTGTTCGGTTTACTTTCGAGAAGCCATTAACTGAACGACACATTATGTTTGTGACAGTTTAATCTAATTTGTATATAAATGGGGCTTGATTCGTAAGTTTGAGTGTTGATGTTGATTTTGAGGAGCCATTGTATGAATGACGATTTGTGTGAATTAGTTTGTGATACCTCTTACGGGATTGGGTATGTTGCTGTTGTTGTTGCTGGGCATGAATAGTATATAATAGTTGGAATATTATTTTAAGTTGTGCACTTTAGTTTTTGAGAAGCAATTGTTTAGTGTAAGCTATTTTGTAATATGTTGCTTAGAGTTTGAGATAGTTTGGGCTTGGATACCAAGTTTATTGTTTGAATTGAAGTATGAATACTGATTGAGTGAGATTTGTCGAACTTTGATTAGGAATCTAGGATAATAAAGTCTAAAGAAACTGTAACAGTTGCAAGCTTTTTTTTTTGCCAGGTTTTTTATTGAATATTATTTAAATCTGTGTTGTTAGTCTCTTGTATTAAAGAAACACAGGAGTTTGTGAGTAATTAGGGTGCAATATACTAGATGCATTGCTTAAACAAAAATGTGACTATAAATATTGAATGTTGATGATGCTATAATCTATCAAATCATTGAATAACATTGGTGTTGTTATTTTTGTTTATTAAAGTGTATTGATGTTATTTATTTGATTTTGACTAGGACTTTGGAAAATGTCCGGTGACCGGGGAAACTTTGACTTTGGATGACCTTGTGCCGATTAAAACTGGAAAGGTTCGCATTCTGTTGTTTTATAGATTAATCTTGTATTGGTATAAGTTGACATCTTGATCGTTACTTGTACATTGATGCTTAAAATCTTTAACAGTAATTGGTGATGTGTGCAGGTTGTGAAGCCTAGACCAGTGCAGGCGGCCAGTATCCCTGGGATGCTTGGAATTTTCCAAAATGTATGTGTTTCTCATCGAACTTCATAGTTACACTAGTTTGAATCGAAAAAACTAGTGTATAAGTTTGTTAAAACTGCGCTACTTAGATAATTCAGCATACGGAAAGTAAAAATAAACAGAGTGCATTAAAGCTAACGATAACATTCAAATCGAACTTCATTCTAGTAACTAAGTATGAGATGCATCGAAACAGACTAAAATCCATAGCAATTACAACTGTGTCTTTCTTAATGCTTGTGAACATGCCTAATCGCTGCTTTCCCTTTTTCAGACACTCCACTTAAGTCATTCTCAGACACTCCACTTAACCAACAAAAATCGCTTTAGCCTGGTTCATTTAGTATTTGATATGTTATTTAAGCTGATTATGTATAGATTTTTTATGAATTAGATCATATTAGCGTAAATATTTGGTACTGATATAATGTTGTTGAACCAAAAAGGTCATACCTCAAGAAGTTTGGAACTGTGGATCCTCTGTAAGATTTCTTGATCTCAACTGCAACTCAATATGAAACATACTATGGTTTCCTCTTTGGGACTGCAGTTGTAAGAATTTTTATGTTTTGTTAAATGGTTTAAGATTTTACTATAGTCCTTTCATGTTGTCCCGTCAACATATTATTTTCTTGCTATTAAATGAACTTTGCCCTGGTAATTATAGTGTTCTGTTGTTTATAATATGTGTTAGTTATCTTCACCTGGGTTTTCTAAGCTGATTCTTGGTTGATAAAGACGCTAATAACAGATACAACACTCTTGAATGACCATATTTGACTGTGACCTGTAATGAAGAAGACAAGACCTATATATGCAAATGGAAGGGAGTTGAGCCTGCAGCAACTTACGGGAATTTGGGATTGCCTTCGAATGGTATGGAGGTTTGGAATGGGTATTTCCTACGTGGGCAAGGACACATGCTCTAGACACCGGTCAAGCTGTTAATATATTAAAAGGCTTAATTGTAACTTCTGATCGGATATTGACAGTTAGCTAGGTAATGGATCTCTTCATTATTTTGGCTGATTTGTGCATTTATCACATGGATTAGTGTAATTTTGCTTCTAGTTGTATTTCCAATTAATGTCTTTTAATTGGGTATCAATATATTCATGTCCCATAGTTGTTTTATTCAGGGTTATTCTTTGGAAATAACAACCCCAGATGGTGGTTATGGTATGAATGAGCTACTGACAAGAAAATCTGTCGGAACGGTATGTAGTATTTCTGTCTACAATCTACTTTCATAAAAATTCATGAAATGTTAATCAACACTTTTATTTTGACGATGATTACATGGGTAACTGGTTATGCAGGGATAACTAATGGTATTGATGTTACTGAATGGGATCCTTCCTCTGATGAGCATGTCACTTCTCATTACACTGTCAATGACCTTTCAGGAAAGGTAGTTATTGCAAGTCTTTTAATGTTTAAATGTTACTCAAATGACACTTAGATTGCAGTGATTTAATGGTTGCAGATAGAGTGCAAGACTGCTCTGCAAAAAATTAGGTCTCCGGTTCGCCCAGATTGCCCATTGGTAAATATTCTTTTGTTGATGGATGAATTCAGTAAAACAACTCTCCCTTTTGCTATAGCCGACTGATATATGACTTATGCATGATAGGTTGGATTTATTGTAATAAAACTCGCTCACAAAAATTGTGGAATGTGCAGTTGTGATATCCTATTAATGCCCTCAAGATTTGAGCCATGTGGTCTAAATCAGTTGTATGCAATGAGATATGGAACTGTGCCAGTCGTGCCCATGGAACCGAGGACTTAGAGTGAGTTGAAGTTATAATCATAATTGTGTTAAAGTCAAATATAAAAGAAGCGTGATACTGAATGCACCCTTCTGAATTATAGGACACTGTGAAGACTTTCAACCCATATGCTAACGAAGGCAAAGGGGAAGGTACCGGGTATGTACTTCTTCACTTCATAAGCATTTGTGGATCGACTGTTGTAGAACTAATATGTGTGTTCTTACTACAAAATAATGCATCCATGAAGAAGTGCAAATTCTGAGTTTTTAATTGTTCTGCAAATTTCTTACAGATGGGCCTTCTCACCACTGACAAAAGAATGCACGTTGAATGTGAGTTACATCTAAACTCTTATCATTTAGCTATTTGGATTCACATGTTACTTTACATGACTGTTTACTTAGGAAACTGCAATTAAGTATATGAGGCGTGAGTAAATCGGATTGACTAATGTTGTAGGCATTGAGGGTAGCTTATAAGGACATACAGGGATCACAAGACCACTTGGGAAGGATTGATGAGGAGAGGAATGGAGAGAGAATGTTCATGGGATAACGCTGCAGTACAGTATGAGCAAGTTTTCCAGTGGGCGTTCATAGATCCACCTTATGCCAGCTGATTAACAAACCAACATACTCCACCAAGGCAACAATAACTAAGAGAGACTCACTCATGTCGACACACCCTTTAGGGGTTGGCCACATGATCATCTGAAAATTTTAGGGACGGGTATTTTTAGTCACTATAGTATCTTGACCTGTAATGAAGAAGACAAGACCGATAGTAAAAGCCAAGGAAATCGAACTTGTGTTTTATGGTGGTTCTTACCGTAATTTCAAAGAAATTTTATTGTTTTTACATTACTAGAAAAATCTATACTTGTGTGTTTCGTCATAAAAATGAAGCTACATGTATAAATAGCATTAGTGGTTTTACATTACTAAATGTTTGATATGTGTTCCAAAAAATAAATAGCATTAGATTTTTGAAATATTGGATATTTTTATTTATTTATTTATTTTATTTTTTTCTTCTTCCAGAAAATATATCGACACTTATGAGTGTAGCATTGACACTTTGTCCACACTTTTAGGTGTGAATATTTAACAATGTTTCCACACTTTTAATTGTAAGCATCTATTTGCAATTTTGTTACACTTTTAAGTGTGTATATTCAAAGAATTTTTCCACACTTTTAACCATAGACATTTGGATAATATCTCCACACTTATGTGTGTAGGAAAATTTGTCCCACCCATTATTACCACACATGAGTAAGTGTGGCATTTATAATTTAACACATTTTTAACTGTGGCCAATTGGCTTTTAAAATGTGGACAATTTAACTAGCTTTTTGTAGTGCATGCACACAACATATACCCTTGAACCCCCTTTATTAATAACAAATAAAGGCTTACATCTAGACAAGAAGAATGTTTTGAACTACCATCCCTCTCAACTGTATTTATAGATTTGAGGGGGTAGAAACCTTCATCTACTCGGTTAAGGAAACCACAACCGTACCTACACTACAAGAAAACAAGCCTAATGCAACACTTAAAGAGCAACACTTTAAAAAAATGTTGCATTTTACATAACATTTGGTATAAAGCAACATTTAGGATAGAAGTGTTGCATACTGTAACTAATGCAACACTTTTTAGAAGTGTTAAGTTATTATTAGAAAAAGACAACATTTTTAATAAGAAGTTTGACACTTTCTAAAAAGTTTTGCAATAACTCTTATTGAGAGGCAACATATTCAATGCTTGTTGCATTTGTCGGCTGTTAAACTAAACCAATAGATTAGATTTCTTACGACATGTACTTATATTTAGGAAATTTATTTGACAACAAAGAAAATTTGGGAGGATGATAACAGGTTATTTGAGTAAGCTTTAATACTTTTAGCATTGTTAACACTAACACTACTTAAATAATTATCTTATTTAGTCTCATGTATAGCATAGAACCATGTAACCCATTTTTTATAAAGAAAACAAAATTCCAAGATTTGTAATGAAAATACATTCTTTATAGGTCATGTTTGGCAACAAGCAGTTTAAGAGCTTATAAATGCATGTTTCAGTAAGCATTATAGATGAAAAGCTTGTTTGGCAACACCTCAACAAGCGCTTAATATTGTCTTACCGCTCCAATCTAAATGCTTATGGATTAAGCATTCCACAGCTTTCCAAGCGCTTAGTTTATGAAATTACATATATACCCTCATTTGTTTAATCATTTATTTTATTTTAACATGTATATGACCTTTTTCGTAATTTTACAATTTATAATTATCACATGACTACATTACCAAACAAATTTTTAAACAAACAACTACAATCAAGCATCGCTATTTGTAGCCAAACATAGCCATAGTCTAGTTAATTTAAAAGTATTTTAAAAAGTGTATCCAATTTTTATAAAGAAAAAGGTGCAAGGTCAGTGATAGGGTGAAATTGTCTGATGTCGGTTATGAGCGGGTTCGAAGTGGAAGACGACTATGGCGATCGAGGATTGGTCGGATTGGGAAGTGCTCAACCGCTTTCGATTATGTTGAGCTCTTTGATGCTTCGATAGCGGGTTCGATCAGCGGGTGATGGTGTCTTCTCTGCGAAGCGGTTAGGAAGATATTGTACCGATATGGATCTCAAAGAATATAAATGTCTTCGTGGTGTAATGGATCCCGGAAGTGTAACATTTTGGGTGGCGTCGAGACGGGTAGGATCCCGACGGCTACCGCCTTGAGGCATAGAAATATTCCATTGTGGATGTCTCGTGCTGTGCTATGCTGGAGGAGCATCATGACCACTTATTTTCGGGTTGCATTTTTGCTACTGTGTGGCAAAGACATTTCTACTTGGTGTAAAATTCCAAACATCTTTGTTTTCTCGCTTAAAGATCCACTGAGATTCATAATTGTTCGTTTTAATAGAGATCTTCTATGGCATAATGATTATTGGGTGTTGGTGCATTTGGAGGGCGAGAAATGCTCTTAAGTTTCAAAAAAAGAAGGCTAGGATGGAAGAAATCAAGGTTGTCAAGATTGGGATCCTACCCAGGATCGTTTTCGTCTTTGCAAGATCGTGATCGTAAGATCGGATCGGGATCTTAAGATCCTACTCTAATGTTATTTCTTAATAATTTATGTAATTGTATACAAATCTACAAATTCTAATACATTATAACCATAAAATACTATGAATGTTTCGTATAAATGTTGTCCTAAATTATGATTATAAAATATTTAAAAAGATTAACATTTTGTTTTTTGAATTCTACAAACAAACAACCCATAAATTTGTAGATTTTAGTTTGTAATCCGAGAAAAGTAAGATCGGATCGGATTAGATCGTAAGATCAGATGGTCAAGATCGATCCTATAAGATCCTAAGCTTGCAAAGATCCTATGTAAGATCCGGATCGTTTTGCTTTGCAAGATCGTGAAATCGTAAGATCCTAAGATCGTGATCGGGATCCCGACAACTATGGAAGAAATTATTGAGATGTCAAAGTTTTGGGCTTTGGCTAAATCTAGAGCTGCACCGCCATTGACGGGATAATTGGTGTAAATTTGTAATTATGTAATTGGTTTGGTTGTGCCGTCCGCTGTGTCGGGCGTGTTTCTAATGAAGTTCACTTAAAATAAAATAAAATAAAAAAGAACCGCCAATTGTCCGCCTAAAATCCTTAATTCAAATTGATTCTTTTTTCACCTAAACCTTTTAAGTTTTAACATTCCTTAAAAATTTTAAAATCCCTCCTAAACCTCAGGTCTTACTTTTCCGATAGAGTTCCATTCATAGTACATCGCATCTCTTTAATCCCCTCTCGAATGTTCTTCCAAATTATCTAGTTTATGCCGACAAGCGGCAGGTAATTGTTTCATCTCTAATTATCATGATATTTTATATTAGAAAATTGCATATGAAGTACCAATTGTTTTTTTGGGGATGAAATATGTTAGACTATGTTTATTGGGGTATTTCACCAACCGGTTGGATGGGATATTGACAAAAAATATATATATATTATATTATTGTCCTCACATGAAGAAAATGAGATTGCCAACTCAAGTTGTTTGGTGATCAAGTCACCAACCTGTCCCCACCATTTTCCCACGTGTCAATTTTTGATTGGATAGGTAAGAGAAAAACTAATATTTTAAAATGTGTTTGGTTGGGTTGTTGATAAATGGTAAAAATATTGAAATTAGTTGGTAGTATTGGTTGTATAGGTGGAAGAGAAAGAAACTAATATTTTAATGATAGGTTGGGTTGTGACCGGTTGCTGATAAACATAGTCTTATAGTAGAAGTTGAATGCGAAGTATCAATTTCTTTAAAGCATGTTTTTCTTAGCTCTTTGAAATATTAATTATTTCTCTATATTGATTATATGTACGAATTTCTTTTATGGATAAATGGAACATATATCAAAATGACACGTTATATTTTTTATTGAACATCAAGTGTTTGATGCAAAAAGAGAATTAGCACTATGGACTGCACAAAGTTACAATGTTTGTTACAGTAGGTTCTAGTTGTGCATTTTGATTAACAAACCAAATTGTTAGATTCTGGAAACTTTATCTTACTCACATTATGTGTTTTGATGTCTCGTGTTTGCTACATTTTTAATTCCTCAAACAACACTATGCCATTTAGTTATTTAGAACTGCTTATCAGGAGCTTAAAGGAAATAAGCTAAAGGCCACTAAAAGCTACACTAAGCTTCCACAAGCTAAAACTAACCTAAAGTATCTGAGAATAAGCTACTGCAACTGATTTGGATCATATGAGCACAAGATTTAAGCAAATAAGCACTAACTCAGATTCTAACTTAATAATTCCAAACAGCCCTAATAGACCTACTTTGCTAAGCGATAAGCTAATCCAGAAAAAATCCTAAAAATAAAATAAAAATACCTAGCTGTAGATCACCAACCAGAGAACTAATGTCCAAAATTTGTACTATGATGAAATTAAAATTCAATAAGTGGAGCTACTTAAGGAAAAGAGATGCAGAACAAACAAATGAGCACTATGCATAACTGAATAAGGGGAATAGAAGCAATTGCAGTTCTGATTAGCACTTAAAAAGCTGGAAACTAATCTAATTTAGCTAATCCTACATCTAAGCTATATCTATACTAATCCTAGATAAGGTAATAAGCAAATAAAATGTACAATTCTAAAACAGCAGACTATAGGGAAGAAAAAGATGAATTAAGCAAGCTAGCTAAGCTTCTAATAAGCTACAGTTCTACTATAATAAGCTAAAGGAGCTAGTAAGCAAACTAAGTGACACCTAAATAAGTAAATCAGACAAGAAATAAGCTGAAACAAGGCACAAAAGCACTGATTAGAGGTCTGCTGTAGTATTAGATTAGGGGGCAGAAAAAGGGCTAATTGCAGGGCAAAATTAAGCTACTATATAAGCTCTAATAAGCTAAATAAGGCACAATAACTACTAACTATACTAGGGACTAACTATGGAACCAGAAATTAAGCACTGACCTTAATTGACAAGCTAGATAAGAGCTTATATAACTGGTCCAATAGACACAGTTAACTGTGCAGCAGGGAGCTAGTTTCCAAACCATCAACTTCACGGCAAGGGCAACATACTCAAAACATTTTTCTAATTTTTTTCCTTTTGAGGAGAGTAAGATCAACTGATGAAAATGCATTTTTTAATTTTTACAAATTTTAGTAACAAACTTAAATGGCTAAAAAGCTTTGAGCAAAAACTGAGTTTGAGACAGAAACAGAAATCATGGACAGATGAATGGAATTGACAAAACTAAATTAATACACTTGAAAATTGATGGAGAAAGCTTTAAAAACATATTTCAAACTATGCTACCTCAGAATTGGCGGGGCAACCTGGCCCTAGCTACATTTGCAGCCAATGCTGGCATTTGGTTTTCCATATTATGCAAATATTTGTTGATCGCTTTGCGTGTGGATTCTGTTTGCTTAAGGATGATTTTATTGAATTGTAGGAATAGAATGCTCCAAGTGCTAAGCACGTTCGTATATTAGAGGCTGCTTTGCTTCAACAAAATTGCGAGTAGGTGCTAAACTTTTCATATATTATCAACGGTTATCGTTATATGTAATCAACTCGAGCTTATGGCTTATTTAAGTTCATAAGCTCATAGGCCTAAAAGATTGAGCTTATTAGCTTTCAAAAGTTCACTAAGCCCATACACCAAAAATATAAGCTAAAGCAAACACCATTTAAGAAAAAAAACGCAGTAAATAATAGTTTATAAATATATGTATTTTTTCTAAATTTCTTGCCCCTGTGTTAAAGATTTGATGCAGTTGCCGCTATAAATTTAAACTAGTAATCCCACATCTAGAAGTTAATCCGTCTGGCAAGATACAAGGTATATTTACGGCCGCTATTTGGCTTTATATCGTGTTTTTAAGCTCTTAACTCTTAGACTGGTGGTAAGATGTTACGATTACTATGCAGTTCTTTCACCGATATAATTTGATGTCGACCACTTTATTGAGGTCTTGCAAGATGAAATCTGCTAATTGGTATCTCGAAAATGTGCTGCCGATGCTAAATAGGTTCGGATAACTTTTACTTCAGTTTTAGCACAAACATGTCAAAGTTATCGCTCAGTTTTCTGCTGTCACTTGATGATTTAATGCGCTACTATCTGATCTCTCGCCTGATATTATGGTTTTAGCATGTTTGCTTTGTCTGATACTTTCACCTTATAAAAAAGTATTCGTGCGCCACTTAAAATTTATCTGTTTGTCCTGAGGAAGCTGCAACATTTGTATGGACACGTAATTTATGGGAAGTGTCCAGATGCCAAGCTGCTTATTCTGTTGGGGTGGCAGTGGTCGAACAGTTGGCTCTATCAGAACAATGAGAATCTATATTGAACTTCACCATACCCTTGTTTCATGTTATTTTTTGGTTAAAAAATTTGTTTACCACATACATACAGGTTGCATCATTCACAGGGGAGAAGCAATTTATTGCCAAGTATGAGAAGTCTCTACGAAGCTTACAGGGCGGGGTAACAGAGTCTGGTCGCTGGACTTGGTTCGGGTATATTTTGTTTTTCTTATGTTGGTCTCTGTGCAGACTCTACTGCTTCATTATTTATAGTCTAGTTAATTTAAAAGTATTTTAAAAGTGTCTCCGTGTTTGCACTTAAGAAGGAACATACACATGTCTCAAAAAAACATGCACACAGCTGGTCCAAAGAGTTTTGCTAGGATTCATGAGGTCATGGTAACATAAGTGATTCTCTCTTTTGGTAGAAGGTATGTTATATACTTATATCGAAATAGAGGAACATGTTTCTTTATGTATAGGCCGGATTGCTATTAGGTCTTTTAAGGGATTAATATCATTGAATTTAATGGCGTTAATATAGTGTTTGATAACACCTTGTGTCACATAATTTAAGAAACACTAATTTTATTCTTTGGTTATATATTTACCAGGTTGCTTTATTATGGCATGCGGAGGAAATCAAGATTAGCAACTATCAAATGGAAGTCTTATGAGAATACATGTCGAGGAAGATTTTAGTACTATTTATGAGTATTTTAGTGGATAGATTTTTGTGTTAAGTTATGAACTTTATGGTAGTTTGACATTTAACAAATTTGTATATGGAATATGATATTATTGATGATATTATATCATTATTATGATGGAAAAAGTTATGTATCCACATATAATTTAATTAGTGCGTATATTTGTAGCTTTTGAATTTTGTAGAGCAAATATGCACTAAAAGTTAAGTAAGTGTTGCCACTAGTGGAAAAAGTGTTGCATTAGTGTTGTTAAAATGAAAAAGAAGTGTTGTAATAGATGATGGAAGTGTTGCACTTGATGCGTAGAAGTGTTGTCATTGGTCGGTGTTCTATAATGAGAAGTGTTGCACATAAGTATCAAAAGTGTTGCAATTTAAAAGTGTTGCATTTAGAACACGAAAGCAACACTTTGACAAAAGTGTTGCACATTATAGCTTAAAGTGTCGCGACCTAAGGCAACGGAGCCTAAGGTAGCACTTTAAAAAGTGTTGCACAAGGCATTATGCAACATTTTTAAGGCCTAATACAACACTTTACAAGTGTTGCTTTAGCCCCATTTTTTAGTAGTGCTAGATAAAGCCTAGCTAGCTTGCCTTGCACTCCAAGCTATTTAATCTTTTTTTTTTTTTTTTTTTTGTCTAATCCTAATCAATATTACTAAATTCAAATAAACACCTTTAAGTACTATTACTCCTAATATAATACAACCACGATTGCATAGTCCATCTACTTCAGACTCAAAGTTCAACTCATGTAATATCAGTCTATATTGAAATAAAGACCTCAAATACCTTAAAACATGTATATCTCAAATTCTAAATTTAAATACACTATACAACTCATATTACCTTTGAATGCTGCCACATGTTGTTGAACTTCTCCGATTTTGTGGCCTTCACATTCTGAGATCTTGAAGACTTGTGAACTTCTTTGGCAACCATGGCGATTTCACTTGATAAATCTGTTGCACTTGGTCCATTCCCAATCACAACTACTTTCTGATAATTTAATTTACATATATATGAGATATTAACTTTACTTAGTTATCGAAAATAAAATAAAAAAATGATAGATCACCTGATTTATTTCTAACCTGGTCTCGAAATGGTTCAGGAATACGATAGTTGTGACTATGCATTTGTTTTTGGCCACGCCTCAAGACCTGCTCCAATGTGAATATAATTTCTTTTGAACGGCAACAAAATTTATAGTATATAGCAAACAAAATGCACCAATAAGTGCATATTACAATGAAGTACAAGCGACACTTGAGACCGAGACCACTCCAAAATCAAACCACAATTCCTCCCCTCGTATGCTATATCTATAAAACATCGGGTTGTATACAAGGGCGAAATGGTAGATCAAACACAACACCAAATACTAAATTCGATTATAAAACGATATTATGAAGACTAAGACCCAATGTAAATATAATAAGCATCACTCATTTAATCTTTCAAACCATATGGTCATGGTATAAAGGTGAAATTAGTTTATGATTTATAGATTAGTTTTGTTATCCAACATACTATAAATTAGTCCTAACTTTAGCCATAAGCCTACCATAAGTAACAATGACAAACTTATTACTTATTTTGGCCCTCACCCAAATATTAAGCCATTGTGAGATGACTCATTTATATGTAATTATCATATTAGTCAGCTTGTATTATTCGTGCCAAAAGGAAAATAAAATAAAAACGTTAATTAGGGATATTTTATTTAGTACCAGGAATATCATTTGCGAGTTGAGGCTGAGTATTATGACCATTGCAAACAACGACTGCATCGTACATCTCCACCGAACTCAGCCCATTTGTCTCTGACTCAACTTCAAACTCGCTGTTACCCAAGCCGACGACCTCCACTCGAGTCACAACAGTATTAAACCTAATCAATTTTGTAAGTTCAAAGTTACTTGCAAAATCTTCCAAGAACTTAAGAACTTCTTCATGCCCCGGATTTATACGTGGATCGTTGTATACTTTGTCCTCAAATTTGAAATCTGTGAAGCTCATGAGTTGGCGTGGAAGATTCGTGCGCAAGGATTTGTAGAGAGATCCATGAACAATATCTCTATTTGGGTCGAGTCCCAAAAGATCAGACTCGACTCGTAGATCATAGGCCCAAGTTCCACCGAGCCAGCGTGACTTTTCGTATACCATGACTTGATGGGATTCTCTTTGTAGCTCACGGGCAGCGACTAGCCCGGCTACCCCGGAACCGATTACAGCCACCTTTAAGGAATTCGCCATGGCTGATGATTCTTTGTGTTTTTTTTAGGTGGGCAGCTAGCCAGTAGAAGTAAAATTTCGTTGGTCCATTATGGATCCATTATTAGATGATCTTATCAAAAGTCAATAAAGATACAATGGTAGTTTTTAAATACATCATAAATCAGATTAATAGGATTGCATGATATTTTAATGGTATTTTTTAATGCATTAGATGTCATTCTTTTTTCATTTCACCAAACACAATGAATCAATGATTAATTTATAATGAAATTATTTTGATATGCTATTGGAGCGATTCCTCAAGAAAAGTGTTTTTTATTTGGTCTGGAAAAGGAATAGCTTCGTGAAATATATTACGGGTTTGATGACAATTCCTTCCCGTTAGTTCTCAGGAATAACCAAACATATTGCACGGGTGGTGGGTCTCATCAAGTATTTCATGTAATTGTGATTTACTCGAAAACAACATAATTTCAAGTTTTACTATAATATGATTAGGTGGTGAGGTGCACATTCATATAAGTTGGAGAATTGATAATACATTTTGACGATGATTGAAATCACAAGATTACTTGTACCCTACAACATCAGAATGCATAAATCGGTTTTATCAAAAGACGTGTGAAGATTACCCCCGTTAGATATGATTTCCAACACAACAAATTGTGGTTATTTACCAAAGGTGTGTGACTATTCATCAAGGATTGGGTGTCGCTTTTTCAGAGCTTTTACTTTCATCTCTACAAAACCATGTATGCGTGTAAGAAGAGGTACATTTGCTCTTCATCTACAAGAAGAAGACCGTTTGTTTTTGTGCTATTGAAGTATTCTTTCTTTTTTTCTTCTTTTGTTTTTCTTTTAAAAAGAGGTGGAAAAGAGGAAATTCAAAGAAGTGGAAAAAGAGGAAATTTATGTCTCAGAAGAGGAAAGAACTGATTTTAGCCTCTTATGTCTGAAAAAACAAAGCGGTCTTCAACGAAATTGTCTGCTCTCAAAAAAAAGGCAAATAAGAGCTTCTTTTGAAAACAAACAAGGCCAGTTTTCTCCCTCATTATCTACAAATAGATTTGTGGGGTGAGATATTTGACCTACTTTTCTTGCTCACGACGTGTGAGTCTAAAATGTCTCGTATGTGTGTTTGTATCACTTGACATTAAAGGATCTTAACACTTTGTAGAGTTCTTGTTGGAGTTGTTCTTGATTCGTGGTTCCGCTTCACAAACCGGTTGTTGGATTTCTTCCAACAATTGATATCGAGTCTTGTTTGAGAAAACGAATCACACGTGGAGAGGGAAACAAGAGAAATGACTAAACCGGTTTGGTTCGCGGTTCTGCTAAATGTGAGAGAATCGACGATGCATGTTTGTTAACTGCTCTCTGAAATTTGAATAATAGGTTGAAGACACATAGATCTAGAGCACCGGAGGGACTTTCGTCGGAGGTTCCAATGAGGAGATATAACTTGTAGAAGTTGTTGATCCGTTATTGTGTTCTAATTCATTTTCGGTTATTATTTGGCTATCGTTTTGTAGACTACAAGGTTAAAGGTTTCTAGATTTAGTAGTCAAGATTACTTAGGAAACAAGGTTCTTGAAGTTGGTTTGCAAGATGAATCGATTTTCTAGGGTTATAGGAAATCTTTTTCTTTTGTCATAAGGTTCTTGGAGTTTCGGCTTTGAGCTTCAAATGTGACAAGGTTTTATGAGCATTTCAATTTTAAGGTTTCGGCCTAAAGAAGTTTACTTGGTGGTGAAGTTTTGTCAATTTGAGTAATAGTGTTATCAAAGGGTTTTCTTTGATCGATTCTTCTATCATCAAGGGTTTTGAAGACTAGCTTGTGATGTGTTCAAAAAGCTTTAAACTTTTAAAAAGAAATACCCAGTTAACTAGAAACACATTTGGACAAGTATACCTTTGTTGTATGTGGTTAGAGATTGGTAGGTCGAGGTCGATCACAAGAATTTGAGTGAACTCAAGTGTGAATCTTGTGTTACGACTTAATTGTTTTGTTGAAATCTTAAAAGTATCAAGTAACATGAATATGATAATTATAATGAATTTAATAGATAAAAGACAACACTTGTTTGGATTAATTTATTATGTTTGGAAGGCTATTATGAAGGTTTTGATATACCGATTACAAACATTAGAACAAGTTTTTGGCCAATTCCAATCATATGATTCCATAGTATACCATCCGGGCACAAGATCATAAAACAATAAAATCAAGCCTTAAGCACAATCAAGCAATTAAAGACCAAGTTATCTTAAGAAATTCGATCCACGTTTGTTTTACAAGATTTGATAACAATCTCACGCAAATATATTTGCTCAAGTTACTTAATATGAGGTCTCATACATAAAATAATTAGAGAAAAGTACAAAAATAAGCTAAAATCTTTTTTTAAGTCCCCTTTGTGGTCACTTTTTAACTCAATGTCCAAAATGCGCAACCACTGACTAGTACTCCATCCAAATTAGCAGAATTATTTATCCACTACGCTTCTTATCGCATCCAAATGAAAGTACAAATTGTACTTTCATTTGGACACGTATGTAATTTTTGGTGGAGTCATGAGTCGAAAGTGGTTACATGACCATTTTTGACATTGGGTTAAAATTGACCACAAAGAGGACTTCAAAAAATATTTTGGCTTATTTTTGTACTTTTCTCAAATAATTATTCTTAAACGAACAATTGTAACTGGTTGATTGATAATCACCCTTTCAACCTATGAAATTACCAACAAATTAAATAATCAAACTTGATAAACAAATGTCACAAAACTCAAGCACAATTGGTACGTTCTTTAACTTAGCATGAAATTGATGAAAGGGGAAATTCTCTAAATGCCCCAGTTGCCCAACTTTATTACCCTAAATGCCCCACTTTTTTTTCACTTCTCAAAATGCCCCATGGGCAACTCTCCCAACTGAATATTTGGGCAACTATCCTAAATAGATGACATGTGTCCCATTTTGAGGGGCAACCTTGTACTTATCTAGTACAAGTATATTTAGAAACTATAGTTGGCAACTTTGACTCAATCAAGTCAATCGACAATTTTGTCTTTTTCAAAAAGTATGATCTTTTTATTCTTAAAAGTACATAAATATTAAGAATGGGTCCCACAAGGTTGTACTTTAGGCAACTTATGATGTATAAAGTATTTTTATGGCATTGAATGTATAAAGAAATTAAAAAGGTATAAGCAATTTTTTAACCTTTATACATTTATACATTTATACAATGAAACTTCCTCAACACACTTCTTATTTGAAACCACCACACTCATCAACACAATCTTCCTCAACACACTTCTCAGCAAGAGCTAACACACTTCTCCGACTTCACACACCACCACAGTTGTCCATCTAATGTCTATCGGAAAACGCTTTGGGCTAGGGTAAGTAATTTTACGTATTTTCATCTATTGATTTATGGTTTTGTTAATTTATGGTTTCGCTAGTTTAGGGTTTCATAATTTATGGTTTCAGCTAATTTAGGGTTAACTTTTACGTAATTGTTCTTGTTTGATTTTGGGTTTGGATATTTTAGGGTTAACGTATTGGGTGATTAATTGTTCTTGTGGTTTTAGTGATTTGTTGGTACTTATTAAGTTTGACAAACAAAATGATGGATGTTGTTGTAGAGTAAGTCACTAAACCATTGTAAGATAAGTGCTAATAACTGAATAAAGCGAGTTGATGATGGTGCAAACCGGTTGGTTAACGAAACAAAATACATCAAAAATAAACCGCGACACAACTAAATATAATCCGGGTGATCCCAAGTTTGAGAGTTGTTAGAGTCAGAACCATCACGTGAAGATACTCGAGCAACCTTCAAATCGCTCTCATCCCACTCTGCATACAATGCATTGAATTCTCTGTCCGACGTTCGTTGTTCTCTCTTTCAAACTTGATCCATACGAAACTTCCTCCATCTCTACAAAGACTTCTTCATCCGGAGCATAAGTCGCCTTCGGCTTCCTCCTTAAGAGCGCGACTTCTTTTGTGCTTTCTCCCATTCTTCTTCCCTTAATGCATTACTCCTCCATTTCTAGTAAAAGTTGTTCTTCATCAAGTTGTTGGCCAAAGTCTTTTTTTGGGAAACTGTTGGTAAGTCTTTTGTTCAGGAAAACAGCCTTAAATTGTTGGTCAAGTCTTTTGTAGACATTTTTGATAAAAAATTGTAACCTATTTACCAACACCACTTTAATTTAAATTCACATTATAAGGTGGGTAAGTTTGAAAATTTATTACCCTTAATATGTCAATAAATGTATGTGTGGAACCTCTTCCATATAGTTGACATGGGCCCACATTGTAGTTACATAGTTGATTTATTGGGCGCCTTTGGTTATTTAATTAAGCATTTAGTACATGCAAGAGGCCGTGATGATGATTATCTTATTTGATAAGCAAATGATGTGATTTACCGTATGTTGGCATGGCAATTTTAATACATTATTTTGTACCACGCTGTTATATCCTCGATGTGTTTATCCTTCTACATCTCGAGCCTTGCTAATGCATATATCCTGATGTTTTTGTGTTTATCAACCCTTAGTTAATACTCACATGGCATTTTTAATACTCACATAGATGATTAACATCTTCGGGTCAATCATGTTTCATTGTGGCCGGCATCCTATGGCAACACATGGATATATATTATCCTGGAGAGTATATAATCATTTCTCCCTAGCGCTCGTCCCAATGAACCATGATTGGCTCGAAGATTTGTATCATGTATGTTAGTAAACTAGAAATGTAACTTTTCAAACAATTGATTATGTATATATGATGTTAATTGGTAAGAGGTCATGGATGACAAGTATCTTATTAAATCATTCAAATCATATATTCATATTATCATACAAGCAATTCTATAGTATTGCTACCATGGCGGTTGTATCCTCGATGTTGTGTAAACTATTGATTTATACAGATCCGAGCCTCAGATTATGTTACTAAACAAAAATATGAATGATCAAAGATGGATGTATTGTTTGACCATGATTTATATCTTAGATGCGGCCAAAGGACCAATGCATATAGTTTGTTTATTATTAATTACTTTGGATGAATGGCATGTCGCACTGGATCATTTGTGTGAATCATAAATCAACCTAGATCGACATGCTATTCAATCACCAAACTGATCTTGGTGAACAAACAAGTATATGGAGGAGCTTTACACCAATGTCAAAAGCATTGTTGCCAATGGGGCATTTAGGGAAGTTAATTTTATCATATTTTGATATTTTGTTACTTTATATTATGACTTGGTTAAGTAGATATTGATGAGGGTTGGAATGGAGGTAGAAAGGTGGGCAGGGTTTTAGCTTGTTCGAGAGTTCATAACTGTGTGTTTTAGTGTAATTTTGGTGTGAAACTCGTGTGTGTGAGAAAGAGGTGAGATGATACGTAAAAGAGATGAAAAGGTTGGTAAGGATAGTGGTGGAATGGTGGCAGATGAAGGTGTGAGGGTGCCTCATTAACCCCACTTCACTTGCACTATTGTAGCACTATCATTACAAACCCTTTCATCTCTTTTCTTATCATCTCTCTTCTCTCACACACATACATAGTTTCACACCAAGAATTACACACTAAAACACATACACGCTATGAACTCGAGAGCAAACTAAACCATTTTGCACCACCTTTCTACCCTTCCGATTCAACCTCATCATCGAGTATTCGTAATAAGAAATGAGTGTCATATAATTGTTATAGTGATCTGATATATGTAAAGGAGTTAGTTAACGAAGAAGGAACAATATGATATACTTGTGGATTCAAAGTCAATTTGAAAGTAAGAATGTGGCCACACGAATGACTTCATACATTCAGATTGTCTTTGAATATCTCGATGATCACGATAGTGTGTATTGTTCATGACACGCCACACTCCATGATTATCCAACTCAAATGCTTTTCTAGAATCCGGTAATAGAAAAGACGTTACTTTGAGCTTTCTAAAACCCATTCCTATGTCACCGCCATAGCAATGGGTTTTGACATGCCAATGGGATTTCGAGTGGAGGGTCAAAGTACTAAAGTTTATCCACTTGTTTATAACATATTGACAAGCAACTTTGTTAACCAACTCCTTTACATAGGTAATTGTTTGAAGTAGTTGGTTTATTTTGGGACACGCGTGTATTTGTGATATGCAAGAGGCTGTGATGACAGATTATCTTATTTGACACGAAATGATGTGATTTACAGATGTTGGCATGGCAATTTAATTACATTATATTGCAGCCATGGCGGTTATATCCTCGATGTTCGATGTTTATCCAACTTTTTGAGATCCGAGCCTTGCTAATGCATACTACACCGCACATTTTCGTGTTGGAAGTTTATATGAGTCCGTATACTTGTTAGACTATTGCTTGCTTTTAAAAGTTAAGGATCAATTTGATATACTTGTGGATTGAAAGGAAGTAGAACATTTCTAGTGGTACGTTACTTTGTGTATGCGTAGGGAATTTCAGATAGCGGCCCATTCTAAATTCCCAAACGCTGCCTTTGTTTTCAACGATCTAGCAATTCGACTGCGTGCCTTTGCCCAAAGGAGTTGAAACGACAAAAGGTACCTTGTAGGGGGATTGAAGGGTTCACTAAGTTGAAATTCCATACACATGTACAAAGTAACACGGCCACATTGGTTTGTTCAACTTCTTTTTGAATCCGCAAGTATATCAAATTGTTCTTTAACTTTTTTAAAAACATAGCAAAATTACACATACGAGGTGTGTGTGTGTATGAGGCTGTGATGACATGTATCTTATTAAATCATGCAATGATGCGATTCCAGATCTTGGCGTGGCAATTCTATACTTTATACTATTGCACCATGGCGGTTATATCCGATGTTTTGTAAACTATTGATTTATATGATCCAGCCTCATTCAAAAGTTTAAAAAGTTGTCTAAAATTGGGCTATTGTTTATTTGGTGTGAGTATGATACAAATAATTCATTTGTTAAATATGATTGCAGTATTAGGAATTCTATATACGCTTTTATTGATTGTAGTTGTGGTAAGATACTTGTTAATTGTTGTTAACTTTTTTTTTTCTTGTAAGGAATACTAAGCCAATGTCATCATTAGAGCAAATTGAAATACTTTTCAATAATTAAAGAAAAGTGAATCATACTCAAGGAAATTGTTTAGGACAAACTCGCTTTGGAGGGTGGCCGATATGTTCTTTTTGACCATGAGCCACACATGTTAGATTATGTTTTACAAAAACAGGGTTTTGTGGATAAAACAAGCTATGACATGCCCCTTATATATACTATTGATGGTCGTAGTCTACATTTTGGTTTAACCATTTTTCTTTATAATGTGCTTTCGTTGGGACAAAGAAGTTTTGATTTATATAGTTCAGTGATTTAACATTTAAGTTGAGGGTATTTCCAAAAGAAATAGGGGTAAAACTTTCCAACTTAGATCTTCTTGGTGTTGTTGAGGATGAAGAGTTGTTCGTAAATTAACCGATGAAGACGCATCCGTGTGTCTATTGTTATCGTTAGAGGTTATTTTATGGGTCGCTTATGGTAGAAGAGGTGGATGATTCACTCATCTGCTTGGTCAGACCTAGATTCATGGAATTCCTTTCCATGGGGAGCACATTTGGAGGCACTTGTACCTAATGATACTAGATGTTGTATCAAACCACAAGTGGGAACACCTAAAGGGTCCGAAAGAGACTCGAAGTATGTTCCAACATACACGGTTGCTGGATTTGTTTGGGCATTTAAGGTTATTCCTATTTATATTATCTATTCTTCTTATTATTATTGAACCCAAGGTATGAGAGTAATGCATCTTTATTATTGTAGATATGGATTCTTGAGTCGCTTTGAAAGAAGTCGTTGGTGGAATAAAGTCCCGTATGTCATACCAAGCGGGTGATCGTGGTCAAGGAAACTAATGTTTACAAGATCGGATTATGGATTGCTATTTGGCAAGGTAAAACACATTCAAATGTTTCAATGCATTAGAAAGCACCGGACGGTATTTGCAATTTAATTTCCTTGTTGTTGATGATGTTATTTAGGACTCAAGATAATTTATGATCCGAAACCAACATTAGACGAGCACCGCCGGAGTGGTATATTCAATTTAGGAATTTTACCGCACTACATACCAAGGACTCTTCCAACAAAATTACCGCATGATTACGATGTGTATCTACAAAGTTACCGCGACGAAACGTGGTGACGTAAAGTTTTACCGACAGTGTCTAGGGTACGCAAGAGTCTTCTATCGTAAATCACCAAGGATTGTGTCATTCAAGAGTTGAATTCTCGGTTTTCAAACTCGAGGCTATTATTCAAGTTATTTACTAGTCAATGTTAAATAATAACTATACGTTTATATTAGAATTATTGTTAAGAATAATACCCTTTATTACTTTGTAGGTCCTTGCATGTGAAAGAACTTGATTTTGGTAGGTCACTTCATCGATATATTATCTTTATTTTTTAAACTATCCGCTTGGTTAACAATGAACTTTATTTCCCTTACAGGATAAATTGGACTTCATCGCTTCTTTTCCCACCTCATCTATGAGTTTGAGACTAACTAAATCGTGAATTCTACTAATTGGTTGACTCTCTTATTTCTAGCAATGCTCAGAGCCTGGCGATTGTGATGATGAGGATGACGTAGTTATGGTAATGTGATTTCCAAATGTACACTTTTGCCATAGTATAGTATTAAATGTATTTTAAATACATCACCGCTACTTCGTGAGTATTCTGGGAAGAGGAATTAAGGTTGAGGAAAGAGGAAGAACGGAGTTTGGAAGAACAAAAGATTATGGAAAAGGATTTTCTAATGGCGATGATAGAGGAGAAGAATCGCAGGTTGCAAAAGGCAAAGTTGTTGAAGATTGAGAAAGAAAAGAAAAAGAGGTCTATAGCTTTCTATAATCGCACCATTGGAAAAGAGCCAAGGCACATAACACCGACATCGAGTAAAAAGATGGTGCCGAGTCGTCAGATATCGTCAAAAGATTTGTGGAATCAAAATAATCGAACACCGGGTGCCGGATCCGTGATATGACCGAATACTACAAAATGTTAAACCTTGTCAGAGGTATGAAAACAACTTTTAACATTTATAAATTTTAAAGTGTTTTTAATTTACGTATAGTAACAACGTGCGGTTTAGGTTCTTTCCAAGGAACAAGGCTATCGACAAAGTACATCTTATGATGAGTACGACGAATTTCTTGGAAAGGGCCCGCTCGATGTATGTTTCCTTGGTCGAAAGAAGTTCGTGTGGATTGGAGGTTTTGGGAATCCTTAGTGTGTTTAGACCCTCCTAAGAAAGGTTGGTTATGTATGGACGAGGTACTAACGCATATCTTTCACTCCGATAGTATATTCATTTTATATTGTTGCTTTTATACCCTAATCATTTTTATTGTTGCTTTATAGCACATAGAGTTGTGGGTGGAATACACGTTGTATTTCGCACTGGCTGCATGCCGGATTGGGCTATATTCTGTGATACTTTGTTCACTCCTACAACACTCCATCCCCATTTGGTATGTTAACGAGGAAAAGTACAAACTCTAATGGGCTGATGTTGAACTGGTAATAGTTGTGTTCATTCCTTTATACATATATTGGTATGTCCTTTGTTAACATGGGCTTTGGTATTATATCAAGGAGTTTATATGCCTATCAATGAAAAGAAAAACATTGGTTTCGCTCGATTCCATATTAGGACGGGTTGTAACATTTTATGATACTATATAAGCCCTGTGAGTGCCCTTGGTACAAGGAGATGCGGCATGTTTACAGTACCATTGCTTTAAGTTCTTAATTGTTAAATGTTTGTCAAACTAGTTATTCACTAAGTTGCCTATCAATGAAAGGAACAACAGCTTTGTAAGTTGTAGTTACAAACAAACTAGTTATTGACTAAGTTGCCCATGCGTCATAGTTGCCCAACTATAATAAATTATGGAACATACACTTTCAAGTGTATATGAACACATCTTGTACTTGTTCATTAATTTGATGGTAGTATTAAGCAACAACTTAAGTCTTTAAACTCCAACTTCTTGCTAACCATTTAATACAAGTACTATTTCTTAGATGCATATCTTATGGGTTGGTCCCTAGATATGAATGCTCTAATTGTTCTATTTATAATACTCTTCTTGCCCATACAACACTAAACACATACTTACAGTTTAATAGTTGCCCACAAAATTATTGTGAAAGTTGCCCATCTTAATTGATTTCAAAGTTGCCCATTAAAATTTCACGATGTCCGACACCATTCCAATTGAAGTTCAAATGGACATAGTTAATAGGCTCGGTGAGGTGTGTGGCTCAATGTCGCAGTTGTCGCAAGGCTGGAAGTCTTCATAGACAACATGCATTTCACCGTCATATGGTGTTCAATCAATCCACCGGCCATACATTCTTGTCGTATGCGCAGAGTCATAAAGGTTACGTTGGTTTAGTAGATCAAAATTTTCATGTGAACCCTCTTTCCTCAAACATTTTTCTCGACGCCAAACCAATTGGTTGGTCACATGGAGTTTGGGGTTTTACCTATGGACCAATTGTCCGTGATACCATGGCGCGCTTGGAACCCAACCATCAACCGTCACGCCACGTTTGTCCCCTATTTGAACACATCACAGAGTATGAAAACGCTTCTTGGCTTTTGGGATTCATCCGACAATTTAGATCCGACCTTCCTAATAATTTCATACCCGCTCAATCCAACACAACCATGCATCCTCTTAATTTCACATTCTCCTCAAAACAATGGACGCCGTTAGGTCAAGATTGCTTGCTTCCTAACACAATCAATCAAAAAGCAAGTCAAGCACATGTTGGGGGTTATATCTATTGGTGTGGTTATCAACGGTTGTATGCTAACGATGGTACCACATTCGACAACTATTCGATTGTTTCTTTTGACTGCTCACCCACCGCTTCCAAGTCCTCATACCGATGAATTAATAGGCAAACTACCTTTACCGTTCTATGTTTCAAACCTAAGAGACGATCTTGTGGTTTCGGAAACATTCGTGGGATATCGCCTCGCTTTCTCTATATGGGTTATAACGGTTGTTGGTGGAACAATAGCATCCGCTACGACCTCTAGCATCACCACTCCAATATGACTCAAAATAATTGGTTTTGACGACAACAACGGCCCTCAGACTTGAACTTGGAAACCAGGGATGATTTAACGCAACCATTGTACTATACAAGCTTGCTATGGGAACTTCACAGACGGGCATCGAGGGATATGTTGGGTCCTTTTGTTAAAACCGCTACGTGAATCACTTATTTTGCTTGCTCATCATGATATGGCGGTTTATTAGGATGTCCGTTTCATTGTAGTTTGGTGTAGTTTACGCCGCTGGATGTTGTGGCGCTTCAAATGGGATGTAAACATTTAAGTTTTTATGTATTGTGTTAAGTTGGTATGTAAAATAACAAAATATGTTTGGATGTATATACAGTCGACTACCAATCGCTCTAGAGAAAACCGGTGTCTTCCGTAAGAAAGGTATAAACCACAACATATGCAATTACCTTCAAGGCATCGCAACGTTCGGCATCGTGGACTGTGGTGATTGTGGTATCCGGGTATGCATATTCTTATACTGACTGCATACGGAAGTCATTGGCCGCCGATAACCCTCAGCAAAGCCGCCTTTGCATATCGTGAGCATATGGCTAATTTTTTTTAAAACACAAAGTATGTGTTTGGTAGACATGTTGTTGTCATATTTGGTTGTAATGGTCACCGCTTGTAACAAGGGATGAATTTTGTATTAGTGTATGTAGTAGCTAAAACCGTGTATCAACTACTTTAATTAATGTGAACCCCAAAAGTGGATGTATTATTTTGTTAATATCGCTTTCATTAAAAGTGTTCGCATGGTTAGCGCTTTTTGTATCGAGCTCTATTTAAAGAATGTATCGAGGGAATGCTTCTCATTTTGGCGATAAGTGCCCTTTTCATGGTGGCCTTTATTACAACTTATTAATTTTCTTGTTGTTATCTTTAAATAATGAAAAGCTTTTCATTTCTTTGTATGTTGTCATATCCTACCGCTCGTAAGAAACAACCGCGGCAGTTAAAGAATGTACTCGATGGAATTCTTCTCATTTTGCAAGATAAGTGCCCTTTTCATGGTGGCCAATTTAGGTTAACTACTTACTAATTTTCTTGTTAACATTTTTTTAATGACATATTCATCGCTGTTTGATCCTTCGAGTGGTTTCAACAATGCTTATATCCGTGGTTCCACCGACAAAGGAGAAGAAACCACGGCTAGTGGAGAAGAAACGACGGCTAGTGGAGAAGAAACCACTACTAGTTGAAAAGAAACCACGGCGGTTGAGAAGAAACCACGGCTAGTTGAGAAGAAACCACGGCTAGTTCAAGAAGAAACCATCACTAGTTCAAGAAACCACGGCTACTTCAAAAGAAACCACGGCTAGTTTAAGACAAACCACTGCAACTAGTACTTGTGAGGTAATTCTATCCAACAATACTTAATATGCACATATTGTTATGGTAACCACAATCAAACCACAATTTAAAATTAAAGTGCGAATGAAAAAACATGAATTCATACAAATTTAACAACCCATTTTATTCAATTCAATATCTTACAATCGCATTTCATGGGTCACACACAACCACTACAAGAACACTCATAATAAGATAACTGACACATACTATCAAAAACAACAAACAACATAGAACACAACCAAAAGACACACACTTAGAGATCCATCATGCCCCCGAAGTCTTATAAAGATGCCATGGTTCAAGATTTAGCTCCAGCTCGTGAAATGATACGATCTCGCATGATCTTTTGATCATCTTTACCATTTACCCCTCAAATATTCTCGCTATTTTTAGCATGCCTCTTCCAACACTCTCCAATTTGAAGCTAAGCCTTTCTTCGCTTATTTGAAGCAATCTTCCCGCGCGATTCAATTGTTGTGCCATTGAACATCTTCAGAGGCTTGGTAGCAATAGAAGACTAACATATCAGCCGTTGTTAGAATTCGTGATCCTCTTAGCTTATCACACCTAGGAAATCTAGACATTTCCTTATCCCAATACTTTATCACAAATAAACAAAATAAATAAACTCGTTAACTAACAACGTGGCTTGTTGCCTTTAAATAGGCAAGCAAAGAAATACATACATTATCATGAATCATTTGTATTATCATGACACCAATTCATGTCCTCAGATAGCATTTGTCACATGATGCACGCTTGTTCCATATTATTGAATAACATCCAAAAAATTTTGTAATACCTTTCAAATGCTTTAAACCCATCCACATATTGTCACTATATTTGTTTTTTTTCACTTACACATGCTCACAAGATTTACTATTTTCAACAAACATCCAAAACAGACAAATTCTAGCCGGTTTTGCTCGCCTTTGCATTGACTAACCTTTAACAATTATTTACCATGACAAAATACAAATACTTGGTTAATACAAACACAACGTTTTATTCATGACAAAATACAAATACTTGGTTAAAACTACACAACCATATGCGAGTGTTTAACTTTTTATTATCTTCAACCACAATCAAACCACACAACCATATGCAAGAGTGTTTAACTTTAAGCATACACATACGAAGCCGCACACAACCATTTAGCAACAATTACATTAGTTAAATAAAAAGAACATTGAACTAGTAATTATCCATGTTATTGAAATCATCCAAGTGATATGTATTTGATGATTCAGAGAGTGAGTTTAGGTTAATGCCGTAATTATCTACGTAACCCTCCCAACTACCGTTACTTGGTTCACCATCCCAACGACGGCATCCCAATCTCGTAAATTCTCCCATTTTGAAAATACTCCGCCCACTTGCATTGTGGGTCATCTTTCAACCGAAAATGAGTACTGACGATTTTGCCTCGCTCAGTGCCATCTCTCGCATAACTTCTTTTACCATTGTCCGTCTCTCGCTATTCGCTTTTTTTCGACAACAAATAGAACCTATCTTGTGTCAATACTAAAAACAATATTAGATGTACATTTGAATGAACTATCTAGGTTACCTGCTTTTCATAATGGTTCCATGCACCGCAGACGGGTATGCCCTACGATACCACACCTCCCACATTTTCTAACTTTTGGCTCCTCATTTTTTGATGGGAAACGATCTTTGTTTTAGGTCTTCCGTCTCAGCCTCTTGTCCATCAACGGCGGTTTAACCTTTTAAGTTACCCGGATCTCTTCATGCCACTCTTTTTTCCAAAGGATACACCATTTCATGATATGTGCCTTTGAGTGCTTTTTTGTAAAACATGTTTCCGCCCATTTGTTACAAGTAGTCAATTTTTCTTTCTTACACTACGCACACACATGACCACATGGTAGTCCGAAAGTCAAGCTTTCTCGCACGTTATTCAGAATCAAAACCATACACTATAAACAACATTTACCGTAATTGACAACCCTGATATTGCATGTACCGTGAATCATTCATTCTTTTACTAAATCAACAATATGACTATGACGATTGTCTATAACTTGGTACAAAGACACATGGCAATGCCTCTTACTTCCCAATTAGCATTTTCCACATTCTCTGCTTCAACCTTCCTAGATGCCCATTTTGTAAGTTCAAATTCGTGCGCGAAAATAAGCGACATCGGGTAACATTTATCGAACAAGTAAATGAGAGCGCGAATATATAGTTATACTCAGAGTGTTTTTCGCGACGCTCAAATACCAATCTTGTAGAAGACGCCCAGTAGTACTCCAAGAGCATAGTTATTTGGTACCTTCGACGCGTCTTGTTAATGAATTTATTGACTCCGCGATCGTTTGACGCCAAATAATTGTATCTTTTCCATCGCAATATGCCCTTGACCACTTTTCACTCGCTTTCAAGTTTTTGACGGCTTCGATTTTTTCACTAAGCTCAAATTGCATTATCAAAATCTTCTTCAGATAGCTTTTAACACCTTCCAAAGATAAAGCCTTATGCTTTTACGGGTGATATTGCAATTCATCATCAAGTGACGACAATAATAACCATGAAAGCAATTTGGAAATACCGGTCACACGCTTTTGTTATTGAATGATGCCTGTCTGAAATAATCGCTAGATTAGGCACTTCACCAATGCATTCTTTCAACCACCCCAAAAACAATGTCCAGGCTTCAGCCGTCTCACCCTCAGCGATCTCCAGAGTATTGAATAACTGATTATTTCGCCCATACCAACAAAGAAGCATGTTGGTTCCTAGATACTTCCCTTCTGATGCTAAAGATCAATTATAATCAATGGCGTATGAAGGCTATAAAACTCCGAATCTAGTATCAAGTATATATATTAGTGATTAGTATTTGATAAAGCTTAATAAGATGTGTGTATAAGAATAATAATAGTAAAAATACTAATACTAACAATTAATATAAATGTGCCCAAACTTACCGCGAAAACCAAATGCTACAAAACCATCTTAAATCTTCCAAATAAGTTATCAGATCGTATGTGTGTTATACCCTCGCTTTTTAGCTTTAGGTTATGACAATATAAAGCTAACTGCTCAAACGATTGTTCATGTTTACCGTTCAACACCTCAAAAGCCAAATTCCTACCCCCCAAGCTCGTTTGTAAGAAACGTTTACTTTCCATTCAAGACTCAGATCCTGTATGTCCTTTCCAAAGATATACCCTCCGAGTATCTTTCAATTTTTCGATTAAGCAACCGACTAAGTAATTTCATTGTCGATTATTGATGATTAGATGTAATTCAATTCTTGAACATGTGTGGACATTGTTGATGCTAGAAACAAAGAATGTGCTATCCACTTTTTTATGGTGTATATGTTCCATGAGCGTTCTTCATTTATACATTTCATCTGTACTCCTGGTTCGATTTAATAACTTTGTATTCATAGCTAAGTAATGATTTCTTTCCAATAGTAAACATGCATTCTGCTTTATTATAAAATTCTTTATGTTTAAAAAAAAGGTTTCTTTTGGGAATCGTTTTAATTCGTTGTGGTGCAATTGTATGGCGTAGCATATTTTAAATGAATATTTTAAACGAGTCTCTTTACACGGATAGTGAATGATCAAGTTGGTGAAAAAGGTATCCTCGACTTTTGGTGTGTGATGATAACTATCATTGTGAAGCAAATGGAAAATTCGTGTCTAATGATAAATGATTAGAAGTAAGATGATTTTACTGGCGCGTGGTTCTTTTGTTGAAATTAACAGAGCTTGAGTTTGCTCATTCTTACAACATAGTTCATGAATGAAGTATTGACGCCTTCAAGATCAACCACGCCCAATTCCATGGAACCATCTTGGTAAGATAACCTGACTTATCATTTGGTGTCTCTTTCACAATATGAACCTTTTTCTTCACATACGAACTAGTTTATTGAAAGTGATATTTTTAGGTAGTTTCATCGCATGTTTAGATGAAGGATGCACTAAATAAACCTTAAAAAGTAGAATTGTCATCGAATCCATGGTTGTGTTTTGAACAAACTTAGTGGAAATAATTGTTGGACATTAAGAAAAGTCTTTTAGTAAGCCAAGTGCAAACTACCAGCCCTTTGTACTTGTGCATTTACTTAGGTTGTCCAACAATGTAAACTTTCTAAGGTTGCCCAAAATTAGTGTATCAACATTGATACACTTTAATGAGTGTATTAAGTATGAACCACCCATTTGTGATTGTTTATTATTAATGTTGTACTTGTGCAATCAGCCTAAGATTTACTAAGATACATATTTATTTGTGTTATGTGAAAAATTTATTAACTTTCCTAAACTTACCAACTGCTTTCACGGATGAAACTAGTAACTTATCCCAACTACATATACATTCTTTAAGTAATACCAATTTCATAGTTGTAGTAATGTCTAACGGTAAAAATTCATTACTATTGTTAGTATGCTATAACTAGTTTTAGTAATATATTTAGGATCCTTACTTTTGTTTTTCATAATTAATGTGGATTGTGTAGCGCTTGTCTTTTGAAGTGAAACCACTATGTGATGACGTGATTCAATGAAATATATAGCAAACAACTTAACAAAAGATCTAAGGATGATGAAAAAGGTAGGTTGGCTAAGGAAATAGACAATAATAAATATGAGCACAACAATATAAATGGAAATGTTGATGGTGAGAAGTCGCTACTAAGCAAAGACATGAAGATGAAGCAATAATGGAACAACTAGCCTAACAAGATAGGTCAAAGAGAAATGGAAGAGAGAATGCGGCAAGACCGGAACAGAGGACTGCTCGAAGATATAATAAGGTCACCTTGGATACCAAAATGAAGGATAAATTTAGTAGAATTTAGTTAAAGTTAGATTATCACAGACCGATGCATGTTTTTTCCTAAACTTAATCTTAGTTTAAGAAAACATGTAATTCACTTCTTTAAAGTTCATATATTTCACTTTCCAGACTTGCATGTTTGTTTCTGTGCTTATATACTTGAAATTATTCATTATTCTATAAAATCTGCATCAATCGATGCTAGATGCTTCCCATTCATACAATCATCTAATAAGTACATCAAAGAGTTATCCAAGAATGACTACTATCAAAAGACTACTACATCAACATAACCTCCTAAACCATCTATAGCCTCTTTGGTATGGCCCATGTCGCATCTTCTGGTGAACTCCTTGTCCCCAATAATACCACAGCTTGGGCAAGCAAGCACTAGCTCTCTTTGAGGGGTGATGAGGAAGGCCCACCGGTCGTGGTTGAGATGCAAGTGCTTAAATGGGTAGAAGGTGTGAGTTGTTGTGTAGTAAATGAAGTCATTGACTATTTGACTTGGTGTTTCTAACCACCCCGTAAAGGGCAACTTTGATAGTATAAATCGAATCCACCGCTAGTGCACTTTTTGTAGGCAACCCACGGTAGTATGTTTGTAACCACCCTGTGTGGGCAACTCACTTGATAGTATAAATCGAACCACCGCTAGTGCGTTTTGATGAAAATGGAAACTCGGTGTTATGTAACATGTTCATCTATTAGTATATAATCCCAAATCAAGGCTATCAAATAATTAATCTTTAAACACTTGAAATTGCGCCTACACAAACCCTAACAACTCCCAAACTGATAATTAAACGTCTATTACATCCAAATAACACAAATGCCGAAAGAATATCCCACCACACACAACGTCGTTGCATACCTAACCGAGAACAATCATATGGGGGTTCCATGAGATGATTACTTTTCTCAAACACACACCAATTCACTATGCAATAAGTGTACAACCTATCATTCTTCAAGACTACATTCATCAATTTTGGTTGAAGGCAAAAATTCAAGAACGAGATGGAGCAGAGGTTATTAGGAGTCTTGTTGATAAGAATCTAGATAATAGTCAAAGAGGATGTGATTATGGATGTTTTGAAGCCGATGACATGGGGTTGTCAACTTGTCCGATGATGATATTTTTCGTGGTTGAAAAGATTGGGTTATGAGAAAAATGTAGAAAGAATTAAGTATCATAAAGGTATGTTCTCACCCCAATGGAAGTTTTTAATACATACTTTGCTTATGTGTCTAAGCAATAAGACCACTGGCTTTGATGAGTTTCCATCAAAAATTGCAATCACTGTCATATGTTTATCAAGGGAGGGTGTTTAAGCGGTCTAGGTTGATCTTTGAGGGGTTAATAAAGAACATTAAAGAAAAGGGTAAATAATACTTATATCCTAGGTTTGTTCAATTAATAGTCGAAACGATCACGCGCACCCATTCATCATAAAATGGAGTATGAGGTACATCATATGTCTCCTAGGGTGTTTACACACTTGAGAAAAAAGAATGACAAGTTCTCGGGAAAGCTTACACCTTTATTCCCTAATATGCTTAACTGGCTGCATTCCTCGAAATGCGGAGGTGCTTGAATCCCAACCCAACCAAAGCAATGATGCTCAACCAATTCGACAACGTCTCAACATACCGCTAACCCTACGTAATCCACTGCTAAACCATTACCTTTATCCGAATCACAAACACCAAACCAATGATGCTACTCCCATCAAGCTACCACTCGACGCCAACCCAATGCCACCGTGATTGATCCCACCGGTACCACATATGGTGAGAATATTATAGAAGTAGTTAATGAATTGAAGGCTAAATGTACACAAATGGAAAATACAATAAGGTAGGTTGTGGGGTTTATGTGTTGGAGAGAGTAAGAAGACCAAGGTTTGGTGCATCTAATAGAGTAACAAAGATGACTAAGAAAGGCAGGTCCTCAAAGGGGAGGAGCAAAAGCATTGGTTCAGGGGAGGATGTAAACATGGATGTTGAGATGGATTTCGAGCATAGTGATATCATGTGCTTGGTGTGGGAACTAAACAACCATTCGGGATTGTTGCCAATCCCCGGTATTACAAATGAAATCACCGATGCACCTTAATAACAACCACGGTCACACAAACACCCAACTAAGGAAGTTGTAAAAGAGGTTGCTGGCTTTGATGAACTTATGAAAAGCTTACCCATGGATCGATCTAACGCATTTTCCTATTATACTTAGACCCACCGTCCTAAAATCCTGGCTAAACCTTGGCCAAAAGGTTTGAAGGTTGGAAAAGTAATTGGTAGAGGAAGGGGAAAAGAACAAATGGTAGAACCTTTTAATGTTGCAAATGAAGATTTGAAGAGGAAGAAGTTGTGCATGTTGTATCTAGTGATGCTACAAATGACAACACTCATGTAACCTCAGAGGTTATTTCATCGATGCTACTTCAGATACATATTGCTACTACAACCAATCGATGGCAGGTACGATTATCACAATCACTGTAAATACCACCCACCTGGAGGCTACGGTTGAGAAGGATAAATGAAGTACCAACTTATACAGAACCTTAGCAATTCCCCGACTGTTATTGCACCGTTTCCATTGTAATCAGCAATCCCACTAGAAATGTAAAACAATTGGCTAATACTTTCTGAAGAATGGGGACAGAATAAAGTAGTAGATCAACGGTGACATAGGAAAGGGCGGAAGCTATTTCGAACTCCGGCGCAGATGAACTTGAATTTGATAGTAAGGAGGATCGATTTCACATGATCAATCATCACAGAAATGATGCAAAATTTAAGGTCAA